>JAOVVB010000041.1:19544077-19588078 GCA_028570985.1 Heterobranchus longifilis
ACTTTTAAATTAATTCATTTTAACCTTTGGTTATAACCAAAAATTACCAAAATCTGACACTTGAACGAGCACCTTTTAAGCCGTTGAATCATTTCATAATTATGCAAATTACTCTGAAAGGAGATAATTGCTTGCTACAAAAATGATTACCTAGGGATTTTTTTTTTTTGAGAAAGATAGAGAAACATTTTTTTTTAAAGCTGGGGAGGTGAACAGTTCTAGTTCTCCAGTAAATTAAATTCGACATGAAATTGAGACCATCACTTTTCTTTCAAACATCTCCTGGCTTAACATGCATACAGAAGGTCGTTCAGTTAGGTCAATAATCTCAGATCTAATTTGGGTTGCCAAATCTATGTAATTTACCCCACCTTTCCGTTCGACACTAATTTACAAGTTGCGCATGTCTTGGAGGTTGTCTCCGGAACTTTTTTGGCTTTAAATAAATCTCTTTATAACATTTCTAACAAGTTATACACACATAATATACAAATCTGGGTAAAAATGTATGGTTTTATTCAAACGATGTTTAATTTGATTGTTCAATCGTACTGTGAGTTTGGCTTTGTCCCTCTTTTGTGATTCTACCTAATTTGCATAGAATGGAGACAAACGAAATTAATCAAATCGTAGCTCCGCGTCGCTCGTTAGTGTTAACGTAGTGCCAGACATGCCACATTTGGCAGCCACTTAAGTCCTCGAGATCGAGCGTGCAATGCTAGCTGTCTATTAGAAGACGCAATCACGAACCATTTACTGAGGTCAGCGCTAAGAGGGATTTCTACCTCAAACAGCACAGCATGATGGTCTTAACCGTACCACATCTTATTAAAGCACCACAGCCATGACAGCGAACGAAAGCAGCGAGAAGAGAAGCGCACCATCTGCAGCGCCGCTTTGTTCAGATCCCATCCCTCCCTGGAGGAGACTAAAAATCTCCACATGAACGTAACTGACTTAAAAAGCCATTAAGATGAGTCCGAGGCCTGTGTTTAACTAAGCAAATGTAAGGAGGGGAAGCGCAAATTAGCATTTGGTGACGCGGGGGGAAAAATCGCACAGCCGCGCAGAGGGCTCGCTTACAGCTCATAACTGTCTGTTAATAACACACTGCCAGGACTTAACAAGTAGGTACTTGCAGTACTTTAAATTTTAACTACAAAGTAATCACAGTTTGACATAAATACGCACTCAGAGTAGTAGTCCACCAATTCAAATATCTTCATTAAGAGCTGGTTTTGGTTGAGAAGTTAAAGTAGATTTATGTTACACGCTGATCTGTTGTTTGTGACTGAGATTCTATCTTCTCATTAAATGAGTCAGTGAATCATTTGGGTTACCACTGAGATTTGATCCTCTTTGATTCCCCGAGTCAGTTTGTGAGGCTGTGGATCTTTCTGTCATGACCGAAAGTCACGTCTTTCATACAGTGAGTCAGTGTAGTCAGTGAATCTAGAGTATGTATGAATTAGTGAGTCATGACTGAGTCTCCTTCCTCTTTCATTCTGTGCGGGTCAGTGAGCCTTTTCATCATGACTGAGATTAGTTCCTTTTTTCATTCTGCAAGTCAAATATTGAGGCAGTGAATCTTGAGGTAGTCAAACCTGAGAGTTGTTATCTCTTAATTAAGACTAAGATTTGTTCTCTTTCATTCCACAAGTCAAGCTTCTGTCATGACTGAGATTCATTCCTTTTATACAATGAGTCAGTATAGTTGGTGAATCAGTGAATCTAGAGTTTGTATGAATCAGTGATTTAATATTAAGATTTGTTCCTCTCTCTCATTCCGCAAGTCAATTAGTGAGTCAGTGAATCTTTTGGTCAAACCTGAGATTCACTGATTAGGTAAGCCAATGAATCTCTTAATCAAGACTTTAATTTGGTCCTCAGTGAATCAGTCAATCTCTTAGCGAGACTAAGATTTGTTCTCTTTCATTCTAAGAGTCAGTTAGTGAGTCCTTGAACATTTCTGCCATGACTGAGATTCACTCCTTTACAGTAATACAATGAGTCATTGAATCAGTGAATCTAGAGTATGTATGAATCAATGAATCATTTCTCATTCAACGAGACATTCATTGAATCCGTGGCTCTTCAAGTCATGACGACTGAGATTTGGTTATCTTTCATTTGAGAAGTAAATTAGTGAGTCGGTGAATCTTTTGGAGAGCACAGAGATTAATTCTTTCCTTCCATGGGCTAATTAGTGAGGCAACAAATGTTTCGGTCATGACTGAGATTCACTACTTTCATACAATGAATCAGTGTAGTCAGTGAATCAGTGAATGTAGAGTCTGTAAGAATCAGTGAATCAAGATTGGCGTTCACTCTTTTCTCATTCTGTGAGTCAGTGACTGAATCAGTGGCTTTTTTGGACATGACTGAGATTCATTCCTCTTTCATTCAGTGAGTCAGTTTGGGAGTCAGTGAATCTCTCGGTCAGGACTTTGATTCATTCCTATTTCATTCTCTTGTCAGCTTTCATACAATGAAAGAATTATTGAATCATGATTAAGATTCATTAATCTCTCATTATGTGAGTCAGTAATTGAATCATTGAATCTTTCAGGTATGACTGAGATTAATTTCTCTTTCATTCTGCAAATCAATTAGTGAGTTACTCTGTCTGTCAATCATAACCCATATTCGCTCTTCTCACATTCAGCGGGTCTGTGATTGAGTCATTCAATCGTTTTTTAATCGAGATTGAGATTCACTCGTGTCACATTCAGCGGGTCTGTGATTGAGTCAGTGAATCTTCAAGTCAAAACAAGATGCTCAGCTTTCCTGTTCAATGAGTCAGATGTAAACCAGATGTACTGCTTGTTCGACTCGCTCAGAGAATCAGTTCAGTCAGTGTGTTTAATGAATCCCATTCAGGCTGGTTGTGTCACAGCTGGAGCGCCAGCAGTGTGTGTTGAGCTACGTGTGAAAACGGTTCCACACAACACAGACAAACAAGCATATTATAAAAAGAACACATTGCATTGATTATTTGTTTTAGAAAGCTCTGTGATCAGATCAGCCTGCACATCTGAACGCACCATTAAGCTGAACGAACCATTTAACAGGTTCACCGAATCGAGACACTGAAACAACTTCAAGATTTCCTTCTCTAACACTAGGACCTGTATCCATGCTGCCATTCTCACACACTCCTGCTCACGGTCCTGGTCAGACTTTAAGTCGTAGTGGTATTAATGTTTAGCTTTCATGCTGACGCAGTCAGATTTAATCCATCAGCAAGAAGGAGCCAACAGATTCGTAACGTTCTCCCACGGCAAAATATTTAACTCAAACATTTCCTTCATCAAAACTGAACATCAAAAGCCAAATGTTAATTCCTGAAGCAGTCTTTGGCGATGACATAGAAATAAAAAATGATAGCAGTGAACATCCAGAAATATTAAGGATGTGCACATTAGGGAACACTCTGTTAGTCATTGTTAAATATTCAGTATGAGATGTTAATGAATAATTATTAATCGGTTAATTTGTGTTAAAGAATTTGTCAGATTTAAAGGGTATTAATGGATAATGTTTGTTTTTCAAAATATTTTTCTGTAGTTTATTTATCTATTAACTTGCACACCACCAGAGGGCGCTGGTGATATGCAGGGTTGGACATTGTAATTTACCGGCTTTGTTAAGAGCAGAGTTTTCGACAGCTTTGTTTTTGTTTTTTATTGTCCTTATGCTTTACACTTTTGGCACTTCATTAGTTTTTGTTATATAATTAATTTGTTGAGAATTATTTAAGTAAAATATGAAATGAAAAAAACTCTTTTAACACTCAAAATTTGACAAATGACAAAAAAAATTTTCTACCTTATACCTTCAGCAATATTTTCCTTATCATTTTCTTGCCCTGTAGTAAGAATAACCCGAAATCAAAACTCAGTATAACCATCCAACATCACGTGTAACATATGTGCCATGTCAGTAGATTTGATTAAAAACAATCCAATCTCCAGGCTATGTTTTAGCTCAATCCATGTCTCGGTTCATTGGATCCATATCAGAGCTTCTGGACAAACAAAAGCGTCATGATTAGCACACGTTTTCAAATCCTTTGCAAATAAAAGATAAACCAAGCCAGTAAGCCATAAACTTCATTTCAGCCAAGGCACTTGACATGCCAGAGGCGACTGGATGTAATTGCAAAGCCTTTTTTTTTTTTTTAAAGTGCTGTGACACCAAACTGAGACAATACGGAGAAAAGAGAACTGAGAAACGTTGTCGTCTTCCCTGAAACCAGATCATAGTGTCACCATCTGAGGGAAAACGAGACAAGAATGGACAAAGAAATCTGCGGAATATGTTGTTGCATACAGTGATATATATATTATACAGTATATCCTTGAAACTTTGGCCATCCAAACATATCTTGGACGTCCATGAAGTTTCTGGGACATGCTGTACTCTGATACTGACTAGACAATCCTTTCTGTCTGCACCATCATATCCGATCCCCCCTAGCTGTCTCTCTTTATAACATTTCTGAAAAGCTTTGCAGGGAGCACTAGCTTCCTCTGCGACCATAGATCTTGCAGTAGTGAATTGATCTTTAATAATCATTGCTCCACAAAACAAGAGCTGTGAGCCACCAGTATTCTGAGTATTTGGACACCGCTGTGACCCTGCGGCAAAGCCTTGGGCAAAAAAACTGTCTGCAGAGCTGCTTACCATACGCTACAGAGGAATTTATATTCCCTTCCCACCTGGGGTTTCCTTGTCCAAGCTGAGGATTGGTCTGCAGGCCTGTACACAGGAGTGAGCTAAGGAGCGATGGACCACAGGCTTCTGCTTTTATCTGATCCTCTGGCTCACAACACATCCACGACTCACCCTCGGCTCATCACGAGCACCTACAGCGCCTCTCCTTCGATTACTTCCATGAATAAATTTGCCTTTTAGAGAAGGAATATCAATCAATTACATGTAGACTCCAAAATAATTATTATTGACAACCTGCAGATTACTGAATTAACCAGTAACTCGGCACCTGAAATGAAACAGTCTAGAGCTTTCAGACTCGGCCACTTAACCAGAGTTATGAGTGTCGTGAACTGTTGGTGGCCTCAAGGACAAGATGGCATAAGCAGGAGCTCGTTCATCACCTGATGTAATAACACCCCTCTGTCCCAGTGACACTAGGCTGAAATAAAGGTTATGAAGGCAGCTGGCTGTCGATGGAGAGTATCCTGCGCTGACACGTCACACTGTGATACATCAATTTACTTTAGAGGTTTTAATAAAACGGCTAATAAATCTCAGGTTTAGAATTAGTCAAAAAGGAATTGTTGCGGTGGAGCAGACCTGTCCTGTGGACCTGTCAGTGTAAGTGAAGGAGGCGTGGCCTTTATGGCTGTCAATAACAGTGTAGGGGGCGTGTCCTCTATACCTGTGAGAGGAGAGAGGTTTATGAAAACGTATCCTAACGAAAAAGGTGTGTCCTCTGTGCCAGTCAATCCCGGTAAAGGAGGTGTAATATTTATAACTATCTGCTGTAGTGCCTGTATGACTGTCCTTATCTAGGAGGACATCTTATCTTTATGATTGTTTAAGTTTAGGAGATGTGGTCTTTATGATTGTCCTACTGTAGAAGGCATGGTCTTAATGATTGTCCTATTCTAGGAGGTGTGGTCTTTATGATCGTCCTACTGTAGGAGGCGTTGTCTTTTATGGTTGTCCTATTCTAGGAGGCGTGGTCTTTATTATTGTCCTAGTGTAGGAGGCGTGGTCTTCTTGATTGTCCTAGTGTAGGATATGTGGTCTTCATGATTGTCCTAGTGTAGGAGGTGTGGTCTTTATGATTGTCCTAGTGCAGGAGATGATGTCTTTTATGGTTGTCTTACTCTAGGAGGCATGGTCTTTATGATTGTACTAGTGTAGGAGGCGTGGTCTTCATGTTTGTCCTAGTGTGGGAGGCATGGTCTTTATGATTGTCCTACTGTAGGAAGCGTGGTCTTTATGATTGTCCTAGTGTAGGATATGTGGTCTTCATGATTGCCCTAGTGTAGGAGGCGTGGTCTTCATGATTGTCCTAGTGTGGGAGGCGTGGTCTTTATGATTGTCCTACTGTGGGAGGCGTGGTCTTTATAATTGTCCTAATGTAGAAGGTGTGGTCTTTATGATTGTCCTAGTGTAGGAGGCGTGGCCTTCAAGTCTGTGAGTTACAATGAAAGTGTCAATCCAAAAAAGGAGGTGTGGCCATTGTACCTTTTCAAATAAGAGAATGTGGCTGGATTCTACACTCTTATTTGTCCATTTTTAAAGTACAAAATAAAGTAGGAATGGCCACTGTGCCTCCCAGAAGAAGGCCTGGTTTTTCTACCTGTCAGTCTCTGTCATGGAGGTGTAGCCCTAATAGCGTGGCCTTTTAGTCTCAGTATTAATTTTTTTTATTTGAATCATATCACAATTTTATTTTCTTAAATATGTTTCACAGGTTTGATGAGGTTCAGGATTTTAGATCTGGTGAAGACGAAACGTCCCTGTAGCTATAATTACTTTTACTGTGGCGTGAAATCTACAGAGACATGGTGCCATGTTGGCTGTGTTACTGCTATGGCTCGGTCCTGCTCCTCGGCCTCAGAGGAGGTTTAAAGAATGATAGCAGCTCTGCCTCCACACACACACACACACACACACACACACACACACACAAACACACTTGTTCACAGCAGGGGAACCGAGGAGGGGGAAGACGAAGAGTGTGAAAAAGTTATGTCACGCGTCCCCACAGAGTGATGACTCGAGGCGTTGTGTTTTGTGTTTTGTGTGCGTGTGTGTGCGTGTGCACAGGATGTGTGAGAAATGGTTGTTTATGGGTAAGAAAGTGTTGCACTGAGAGGGAAATGCTGAAACTTTGTGCTTGTCATTGCAGGTTTTCTGCACGATTGTTCTCTACAGCGGGATTCATGGCTCCGGGTCTGAAAACAGCAGAAGCAGAATTATTTTTAACAATCATGAGAAGCTTGTTTGTTTCAGCGGAAGGGTCACACTGTGCTTATTCATTACGCTAGTTATTTACCCATAGTTCATATGAGTCAACGATTTCTTCAGGGGCAGTTAGTATCGAGTGAAAACGTGCGTCTAGATTCTGAGCTCCAAGATATGAGCGTTATGACGATGCGGTATATGATGGTGGTGACGGACTCAAGACTTGGATGGAGCACAAATGTAGGTCAATTAGCCTAATAAGCAGATCGTTAGCATAACTGGTAGATAGTTAGCTTACAGAGCAGTACAGATACAGAAACGGTATATTTCCCAAGTTAAGAAAAAAAAAAAAGAAAAATTCTGAACAGCATTTAAGGAATGAGTCTCCAGTGTCAGAGTGAAGCTGTAATGTTAGTAATTTACATTCTGGAATAAAACACTTCATGCTGTCATATAAATAACAGACATTCTGTGAAAGCAAGTGTAGCGCTGATCCATCACATCACACTTATTAATTATTGTTCAGCGACAGCACGTCCCAAAGAGTTTTTTTTTTGTTTGTTTGATTCCTAAAAAAAAAAGAGAGAGAGAAAAGTAAGCCGTCCAGCGAGAGTAGCAATCGCACATATTATAAAGGTACCAGAACTAAGTTGGAGGTCTATGTAGCTTGTGAAAAAAGCGCACTAGTGTCCTTTGTCATGTTCCCTCTCCGTGTTATCACATGGCATAAAAGCTCGATAAAAAAGCACAAGGCTAACATTAGTCACGGGAACACGCACCTTTGAAGTCCTCTGTTGATTAAAGCGGCATCTTCCTGCCTAATGACTATAACACGTAGGGTTGAGAAATGGAAATTGAAGCACGCCGCAGCCTTTGATGATATTCCTGGGCCGTAGTGCTCACGCAGACAAGTGCTGCGTCCGTCATTAGTCACCGAGCCAAGCAGGCTTTTTATCATCTCGCTGAGAGAAGAAAAAAAATTTACCTTTGACAAAAAAAAAAAAAAAAAAAAAATTACCTTTGGCAAGTGGCTCTCTTTAGTCGTAAATTAGCTTTCTGTAAAAGCATCAACTGCTTTTCAAAGCAGCGATCCACCATCACTTTGCTTCTTATGCAGCCGCAATTCGGCTGTTTTGTTCATCTCGAGAACATCGGGACCGTGTTTGAAAACACACACGTATGCTTTCAACCTTTCCATTAGGCCAGTGTCGTGGTGTTTACTCACAACTGAATGATAGGGTTGCACAAGGAATTGAACACTCTGTACTGTGTGGTTACAGAACGATAATCAACAATGAGACGGTGCGATGAAACTAATTTCCTGTTTCCACCTCAAAGTCGATTACGGTCCAATAACACCATGTCCTGGGGCGTTTTACTGCCAACCAGTTCAATTTTTATTAACGAAACGATATTGACCATCAATACACTTTCATTTTCACCACAACCTTGTGTGTTATTAAGTGATTGATTATTTCTATAAAACTCTGACATTTTTACACTAGTTCATCACAGAGTTAAAATTTATACCAGTACACCCAAATGATACACACTAGTACACCAAAATACACATTAGGCCAAAATATTCAATTCAATTCAATTTTATTTGTATAGCGCTTTGAACAATGGTTTTACAGAATCAAATCAAAGTAATAGAAATGTGTATGAAATCCAAGAAGATATATGTATGAAAAGGCAAGAAAAAACTCCCTGAGATGGCAATATGAAGAAACTTGACAAGAAACCAGACTCAACAGAGAACCCATCCTCATTTACATCACTACACCAAAATACAGTGGAACCTCGGATTACGAGTAACGCGGTTTACAAGTGTTCCGCAAGAAATTTTTAATAAATTTTGACTTGAAAAACGAGTATGTCTTGGTTTATGAGCCGTGTGTCTTGTGATCACAACTGAGCCAACGGTTTTTCTCTCTCTCGCGCTGCGGAATTGTGGGTAATCGTCTCCGCTGCTGGGTCTTAGTGCTCGTCTCTTACTGGTATAATCAACATCCGTGCACGCGTGCACTGTTTTCTATAACACTGTGACCACGTGTGTGTGTAAAACATATATTTATTTTGTTTTTGTAAGCGTGTTTGTACAGCGCACGTGTGTGTGTGTGCGCACTTATAAAGCAAAATCAAGTCTCATTAGAGGGTAAAGATCCATTTTTTCGCCTGTCGTGTTTCATTTTACCTTTGAAAAGAATCGCGACAGAGGCGAGAGTGTGTGTGTGTGTGTGTGTGCGCGTAATTTGACACCGTGCTCCTTCACTCACAACAACACACACACTCTCTCTCTCCTTTACAGCTCCCCTCCCACCCCCTCCTCCTCTCGGCTTCACACACACATACAGATGCACACTCTCTGCCTTACACAGAAACTCAGCTCTGTCGCGATTCTTTTCAAAGGTAAAGTGCCGGTCCATTTGTTTTTTTTTTTGTTTTGTTTTTTGTTTTTTTACTTTACAGCAGTGATAATGTTACTATGCGCTCACGCGAGTGTGACTAGCGATGTTCCTTGAAAATTTTTCTGATAAAACAGTCTCTCCGTTAATGTGTGTGTGTGTCTGTGTATGCGCGTGTGCGCAAGCACATTACATACACACACACACACACACACACACACACAGCGCCTGCGTGCACAAACGGAAACACTTATCTGTCGGGATTTTTTAAAACTTTTTTTAAAGATAAAGTGCAGGGTAATTTGTTTTATTTTTACATTATATTTTGTATTAATTATTTTTATGTATTTATTTTTTTGGGCTGTAGAATGAATAATTTGAGTTTCCATTATTTCTTATGGGAAAAATTAAATTTGGTTTACGAGTGTTTTGGAATACGAGCCCGCTTCCAGAACGACTTATGCTTGTAATCCAAGGTTCCACTGTATTTACCTTGATATATTTGATTTCAGCATCCATTTGTTTCAAGTGTAGCTGATAACAAACCCCTGCGTGAGCTGATTGCTGAGGCTAAGGCAGAAGTGTTTGAGGAGTTTGAGGAAGGCAAAGAAGAAGAGGAAGAAGAAGAGGCAGACACACAGGTATGTGTATGCATTAACTAGAAAAAGGTTGTCAGTTTGTCAGTTTGGGCTGTTGTCCAGTCTGCTTTATGCATTTAATTCCATGTTAATGCCATCTTATTTAATTAAGCAAGTTTATCCTCATTTATTTGTGCATGCAGAATGGGCGGGGACATAAACGTGCACTGTCTGAAATCAGCACTGGCAGCTTGGATGACGAGAACCTTTCTGAGAATACATCTATGCTGGAATCAGTCACTGAGAAAACTGAGCCACCAGCAAAACCCCAAACAGCTGTGGACAGTAAGAGGAGCTCAGCTGTGGTTGTGGATTCCTGTGAGCCTGACCATTCTGAGGTTCTGAGCAGAAAGGCAGCTGAAACGGCAGACTTCAGTCCTAAAGCCTCACATGCTGGAGACAAGAGCATGTCAAGCCAGGAAGAAGTCCAGACGTCTAAAAGTGCTGCTGAGGAGAAGGTTCCTGAAGTTTCAGAGCCGCATGAAGATGGTGTCCAGAAGACCGTGACTGTTAGCGAAGAGACGGGAGAGGAGGAGAAGGAACAGATTAGGATGAGTGAACCTTCTGAGAGCTGTGAGGAAGAAAAGAAAGTGGCAGATGAACAAAAAGATCAGCAAGTGGAGGAAAAAGAGGAAATTAAGCCAAAACACTTAGTAGAGGAATGTACTGAATCTATAGATGCAACCAAACCACAGAACAGTCTCGTGGGAGAAGTTACTGAACAGGGTGAGGTGAGCATGGATGACACAGAAAAGACAAAGAACTTGGTTGAGACTGATGGGGAGACAGAAAAGAAGAAGGATGTGCAACAGGAGGAATTGGGAAAAGAAATTGGTGTTGATATGCCTGCAGAGGAGGAAAAGAAAGAGGAGGTGGAAGATAAGAAGCTGCAAAAAGAGGCTGAAAAGGACCAACCTCAATCTGATGTAGATTCTAAGGACTTTATACTCGTGGAAAACAAAGCCGAGTCAGATATTCCTGCTGAGACAGGGAAAATTATGAGTGAAAGTAAGAATGTGTCATCTGTAATCATCATTAATGGAGAAAATGATGAGGTAGACCATATGCGTAAGAAAATCCCAGAAGCAAATCATGGGAAGTCGGCATCCCTTGAAGCAGCTACTGAGGAAGAGGGAGACCAGAATAAAGTTGTGTCAATTAAACCTGATATTGAGAAGGATTCTGATTCAGGAAGCAGCTCTGCAGCAGACACCAACAGCATTGACATGAACCTTTCTATCTCCAGCTTTCTATCTAGAAGTAAGGAAGGATCCGTTTCTGTACAGGTAAGAATATCACAGTGTGCCCTGATAAAAATATTCATATTCAGTGAAATTGTTTGTGTTCATGAGGTTGTACTTGCGCAGGATGCTAAGTATCATAAAAAGACTCTGAAGAAGACGCGTAAATTTATGGTGGATGGGGTGGAGGTCAGTGTCACCACTTCAAAGATAGTTACTGATAATGACACCAAGAGTGAAGAACTGCGGTTTTTAAGGTAATTTGTTAGTGATTTTTATTAATCTTGTTCACTGTTTTTAAAAATCTGGGAGTTATTTTCATTATTTTTATCCATATTTACCAAGAATGAATAGACCTGAATGTTGTCAAAGATTCTGTATGCATGATTATAGTTCACATGATGCTGCGTTTCTAGAAGCACTTAGCACATTAAGTATATTGCCAGTGTGGATTTGTTCATTTATTATTGATCCAGATTTTTGCATAAATTTGATTGGGGCTCTTTCCAGAGATTTTATATCATTATCTTTATGTGCTCAGTTTAGCTGGAATATTTTTTACAATACATGCAGCCATTAAAGGAGGAGTCAGTAAAACATGATGATAAAGAAAATTGGGGGAAAAAAAACAAACAAATACAACCCTTCCTTCAGTCCTAAAACAAATCATTCTGCCCTGATACCCCTCTGCAACACAACAACCCCATGTGCAAATAAAAAAAAAAAAAAAAGGTTGCATACCACCCAGGGTTGGGCTCTAACAACTGAGCTAGATGAATGATGATAATATGAAACATGTTTGAGCTTTAGCACCCTCTTTTTCTGATTGGCTGGGGAAGTGTTGTATGCAGTTTGTGCCACTTTGTTTGTTTCCCAGTACAGAACCAATGGCGATCTATGGACGCCAGGTATTTTTTCAATCGACAGAAAGGATCATGATGAGTTAATTGCTGAATTTGACCAAGTTTATTGGATTAAAATCACTCACTCCTTCTTTGAATGTCTTGGTTTGTTGGATTATATGCAGGCTAAAACAGGACAGTTTAAAAAGCAAACAAAGCAAATGTGTTCATTTCTTTCTTGGTTAACTAAAATTAATTAATAATTAAAATTAGCTCATAAGTAAAAGTGCCCTAAGATGCACTTTTCATATCTTGTATATGTGGATTGTTTTGACTTGTTTTAGCCTTGTACTCGGTTGTGTTAAGTGAAATGATGTCTTGCGTGGTCTTTCTGTAGGCGTCAGGAGCTGCGTGAGCTAAGGCTGTTACAGAAGGAGGAACAAAGAGCCCATCAACAGCTCACCAACAAGCTGCAGCAGCAGAAGGAGCAACTGTTCCGGCGCTTTGAGCAGGAGATGACTGTTAGTGCCTTCATATCTTTTATAGTACATATTATTTATTTTGTAACAGGATTTACAAAATAATACATATACAAATAGTCCTTAGTCCGTATAATTCAGTGTTTCCCTTCATCATCAGGACAGTGTACTGTAGCACTATTAAAGTTTGTGCCACACTGCAGTTTTTTAAAAACGTTTTACATATCAAATAATCTTAGAGGGAGTAAGGGTATGTCATACAGACAATTGTTATTTCTTCTAAATATTAAACGGTTAGTGCGGTATCGGGTATTTTCAGTGAGCTCAGTTACAGTCATCTCTTCTCTCACCGAGTTGCAATTCCTTGGGTTACCAGAAAGCTACTGTATTTCATTAGTTGTGTGTACCTCTCTCTCTCTCTCTCTCTCTCTCTCTCTCTCCTCTGTGTCTTAGGGAAAGAAGCGTCAGTATGACCAAGAGGTGGAGAACCTAGAGAAGCAGCAGAAGCAGAGTGTTGAGCGTATGGAACAAGACCACACCAATCGTCTGAGGGATGAGGCTAAGAGGATCAAATCTGAGCAAGACAAGGAGCTGTCCAAGTTCCAGAACATGCTAAAGAATCGCAAGAAAGAGGTAAGTGGGAGAGAGTAGTTCTTTTACCATGTCTTGATGTATTGCCATATTGGTCAGCTTTTGTGTGGTGGAGGGGCTGTGTTGCATAAATAAGCTTTTTCTACTTAAAGAAAAAAAAAAATTGGTGTGTGACTATCATAAAAGCTGTATAGGTGGGATCTATAGTAAATGTGGCCTTGCAGCTTTGTTTGAGATCACAGGGACTGCTTCTTTCAGCTACTTTTCAATCTGTCTTCAAGGTCATCTTGCACATTGTTTGCTGTTCGCCTTTTTGGTTTACTTTATTCGCCTGGGTCAACATGCTGGTTCACTGTAGTGAACACAGTTTATACTTAGGCTCTGTTCTGGTCTAACAAGGCACTTTAGTCTAAACTATTTACATAAACTGCTCCTCAGTTAACGATTCTAACCTTTTTTTTCGTAGCAATTATTTTCCTGCTTTATAGTTTCTTCATGGTATCATCTAAAGGGGAAGTTTTCTTTCTGCAAAGGGTGCCTACCTTTATTTGAATAATATTTAAAGTTCCTTCTTTTGTATGGTTTATATTTTGGTGGTTTCCCATCTAAGTCTTGCATGTCTTATTTTTTTTGCCCTGGCATGATGCAAAAATTTTGTTAAGATGTGTGAAAAAAATAGTAAGCCGTGTTTTTTTTATTTATTTATTTATTTATTTATTATATATGTGCTGGTGTTATGCATGCCATATTAAGCTGATACAGGTAGTCCCCGACTTACGAACATTCAAGTTACGAATTTCCGCAGGTACGAACGGACCGCGGACAAATCACGGAATAATTCACGGAAAACAAATCACGTGTATTGTACAAAAATAGACACTGCAGTGCATCAGATACACACTGAAAATATAATAAATATGAGGAAGTGAATGTATAAAATTTCCAAAGTCCAGTAGATTGTATTTGTGTGCGTGTGAAGGGGTGGGAGAAATGAGTTGGCCTCACCAGTTTCAATGAATCAGTCCGGAGCACGATGATAGAAAATGCTGTCCTATAAAGCTCTCCTGATGGTGAATAATGCTAATTTCAGGAAAATCCTCAATGAGACCGAGTTCACAGTGCAAGAAAGTGGAAAACTTTGACAGAATGGTGTCTGGGATTCTCGCACTGCAAACTTAGTTTGCAGTCTAAGTAAAGTGAAAGTTTGCGTGCGTGCGTGTTTGTGCACGCGTGTTAATCATCTTGCACAATAACCCTCTTCCTCCTCATATCCGTTTCCAGTGATTATTTTTAAAGGTCAAGTGCAGGTTAATTAGTTTTATGTTTACTTTATATTTTCTATTAATCATTTTTATATGGATATTTTTGGGTTGTGGAACGAATCATTGGAGTTTTCATTATTTCTGAAACGAAATGGCGTCCGGGAATCACCTCATCAAGAGCCTGCATTTCACTGCGAGATTTCTTTCCTTAGGCGCAGTTGTGATTTTTGGAAAGAGGACAGTCAAGATTTAGTCAAGTGGTCTGTTTTATATTATATATTTGTGTCGGGTGTATAAGACTTACTTTGTCCCCGACTTACGAACAAATCTGACTTGCGAATGTACTCCTGGAACGGAACTCGGGGACTACCTGTATTTTAACTCCCTTTCCATCTGCATGGCCATTCTCTAATCACTCAGATATGCCAGTTAACTGTAATGCATCGTGTCCAGCTGTGGTGATATTTCATACTTACTGATTGTTGTAGAATGTGATGATGTAAGCTTTAGGCTTTTCATCTAAACTGTATGCAGTATTTTAAATGTTTAACATATACTGTTAAAGTTGTCATTTTTAATAGATGTCTTGTTTACATCTGTCTAGTTATTAATATATTAATGTTTATTGTACATATTAATGTGTAAATATTACTAATGATGTTTGTGTGAATGCGCAAGTGTGGGACTTGGTGCTGTGGTGGAGGGCTTCAGCTGGGTCATGGATTAATAGTAAAATGCTTTTTCCCTTTGCTACTTTTATATTTATAATAGATAATAGTTTTCTTTAAAATGTATAATCTCTAGCATGGTGCTCACTGAAACATATTGTAAGATTGGGGGGATTGAATTCAATAACCCTAGGCCACATGCTGTAGCAGCTCATTTCCCTGACTGAAGACAACCCGTATCTAGGTCTCAGGACTCTTACTTGACTGGTTATGTTCTAGAATAATCGGCAGCAGTTAATCCAGTTGTGATTATCCTGTCAGTTAAAGTGCAGAGATGTGTCCTAAAAATTAGATTCAGGTTCTAGGTGCAAAATCTACTTGCTAGTTTTAACTGGGTACCACTCCCCCTTTCCTTTTTAGTATTCATGATGAATAGAATTTCAGTTCTTTTGCAGTGTGCATCATTTTAGAGATTTTGATAAGTGTGTTTTCAATAAGATAATCAGGGATAATGATTAAACAATACTTACAAAATCTTATTCTCAATTTTTTTTCTGTTCCTGCTACTCCTCTGATTTCTACCATGGTGTCTTATTTATACATCCTCTGGTATCTAATCCATTTTTTATTAACAAATTCCTCTTGCCAGTCAGAGAACAGATTCTTAGGGTTTCTGGGACATCTTCATTCAAATATAAATCAGCATTAATCATCCATAAGCTGCTCGATTCTGGTTAGCGTTTCAGGGGTACTAATCTTCACACTGGTAAACTTGATTATTGCATGACTTATTGCATGTCACTAATACATAACATTAGCTGTGCTCAGTGCTCAGCACAGCAAAACTCCCAACCATCTGCATACTCGTACGCTGTAGGTCAAACTGGAGATCGGCATGTCCCCCAAACATATGAGAAAAGAGCTCTCGAAACGCTTAAAGGAAGACCTCGTTGTTGTTCAACAAGAAGAGGTAAAGTTTCGTATTTCACCTGATCATTTCAACAGTTTATACGTGGACACAGCTGTTTTTATACAAGCGACACAGAACATGCTTTTAACCCTCAACAATTAGCAAGCTTTGAAAGGTAACATTTTTTGAGGATTCAGTGGTGACAAAGGCCAAAGACACTTTCTGTGATTACAGTATGTTACTCACTAGCTCACTAGTTTTTTTTATTTAAACAAGGAACAGAAAGCTTCTATTTAGGTACATTTAATTTGTATAGTGCTTTTAACAATGGACACTGTCCATTAGCAAGGAAAAGCTCTTGAGGGTGGCATGAGGAAGAAACTTTGAGAGCAATCTGACTCAAAAGGAAGCCCGTCCTTCTCTGAGTGACTCCTCCGGATGGGCGATTATAAAGCATTTCTTTTTATATAACTGTATAGAGTCAAGTAGTGATAATTGGGTTAAAGGAACTTAAGTCTTATCGTATCAGTCTAAAATTCCCAACTTTCCAATGATTGAGAATTGAGTACAACGCTTTCTTAGCTATTGCAGTCAATAAGCTATACAAGGAAAAATCTTCACTGCCATCATTAGTGTGTTATGTGATGCATCACTCAGGAGTAACAGGAATAACTTGAAGCTTGGCAGGCAGTGATTGATTATTAAGTATGATCTTGACCTGTCATGGCTAAAGATTTGTGGCTGATTATGTGTAGAGTGTATGTATAAGACTAATTTATGACAGCATAATGAAGAATGAGAGCAAGAACTTAATAGGTATGAGGGCACCCTAAAACAAAAATCGACTGCACCATCAATGCATATATTTATTTATATTTATGCATGTTAAGATAATACTTTATAAAGCCTCTTCTTTTCCCAGACTAATTTGTGCCTACTAAATGCCATTATTTTTTTAGCTTTTTTACTTCAAACCCACATGCATGTGAAGGACAACGAATTAATAAAGGAACAGCCTGGAGATCACCTACTCACTTTTAAACTCATTTATTGCTTAACAAGCCTTTTCTCTGTTAGCCTTGAGAATCTGTGTTCACTGCTTCCTGTCTGCCTGACAGTTTTGCATTCTTAACCCAGAACCTTAAGCCTCCAGCAGCTGAGAAAGCGAGATTGAGAATCTAAAGTAAACGGATGGTGCGTGAGTGCGTTTTAGAGGGTGGGAACATTCCACCAGTGTGAGTGACTTGTCCCTGACGTGGTAGAGTGCACTGTGTTTCGCTCCACAGGGTGTGGCCCAGGTTATGATACAGTCTTTTCAGTTGTCCTCATGTGCTCTGTTCAACGCTCAGATGCAGGATGTAAGTTTTGCCCCTTCTTTTCCCCCTTCTACCCCCTGCTCAAATGTGCCTGCCTACGTTTTAACATTTAAATGTCTCGATCAAGGTGGTCATTTTTTTTTCACTTGCATAACTGATGTACAGGACACTACAAAACTACATACATTCAATGATTCCTATTATATAATAATATTTTTGACTCTTGTAATGATATTTGCAATAAGCAGTTGATGAGTAGTAATGTATGTTCGTCTTACTAAAAGCACAGCATCGTCATCTCGCTCCACACCCTAATCGGCAACCTAACTGGTTTGCGTTGCACATTAATTTTGACTGGTATTGTCATAGTATTGCATTAGGATGGAGTCGGCACATGTGAGCTGGGTGGTGCTAGTGTTTTTTGGAGTGCTTTTGCTGTTGTGTTATGGTGCAGTGTTTCTTTTTGAACACAACATACTGTGCTCTGTTATTTACTCTAAATGTACTCGAGTTTCTGTATATTTCACACTCACTGTTTTTATCTGTGCCACTGGGCTCTGTGTTCACAAATGGAAAAGCTGATCATCACCGTGGTAACCATGCTAAAACATTCTCATGTGGTAGTATGTACTTTTCAATGTAATGTTTGGTAAAGTGTGTAGGTAAATGAGTTATATTTAGGTAAATGATTTTATAAGAATGGTATCATCAGATTAACTACTCCTGTTAAATTTTATACTTTATTTTATTATAGACTTCTGTTTTATCCAGGGCTCCGAACCATTCTGAAGAAAGAAAAAATAATCAGAAGTCATTCTTATTTCTTGCGCATGTTTGAAATGTCTGTCACTGGTCAATAATTTTTTTTTTTGTAATGTAACTTTATGGTCCCCTAAACTCTGGGATGTTTTAAATTCACACCATATTTTGGATGATTTCATAACACTACATTTTGTCTTATATTACCAGTCTGTGGCAAATTATGATGAACTGTTCAATAGCTAGATTTGTTTGAGCATTGAGTAAATTTGTGTGTGTGACCTGACCTTATCAATGCAAACACAGGTGCTGGATCAAAATAGATTTTTAAACCTATTATTTATATTTTGCACCCATATAAAGATTGTGTAAAACTATATTACGGAAAATAATTCAATTTAGTTATTTATTCAAATCATTTAAGAAAAGTTATTTAGGTGTAGGAAAACCAAGAATAGAAATACTAAAATATTGGTTGTGGTCAGCGCGACTTAACATTTTTGCAAACGTTTATTCTCTGAGCCCTGGTTAAAACTTTTACAATATGTTTAGATGTTTTTCCTCTGCTTCATTCACCCGTATGTGACTGTACCATTTGGTCCTCCCCTCCATGAGATATAAATGTTGTCTTGTTACAAGACATTTATTACTGTTAGTAAATTTGTTTGACTTTTCTCCATGCTTTTTCAAACAGTACTATCTTCTGTGCTACTGTTTACCAGTTTTTTTTGTGTGAAATGTTTTGTGACAGTTTGCTAATGGTTGTGCAGCCTTGCAGTTTGGCACAGTGCAGTTTAACGTATCACTTGATGCTAATGTTTTTTTTTGTTTGTTTTTGCGTTTTCTTTTGTCTCTCACTTAATCCTTGCCACAGGAACAGGAGTTTCTGCAGAAGCAACAGCAGGAGCTGGACAGTGCTTTAAAGAAGATCATCCAGCAGCACAAACTGGAGATCGCCACCATAGAACGAGATTGTCTCAACCATAAGCAGCAGCTTATGAGAGGTCTGATATTTTTGATTAATCGGCTGTTGAATCTTATGTCAGATTTGTATAGGAAAATGGTAATGCCTTTTTAATCATTCAGTTTGATAAAATAGATCACATTATCAATATGTTCACATTAGGGTCAATAACTAAACAAATCAAAGGTATTAGTTTTTTCAGCCCATGTAATTTAGAACTTTGTAAAGACCATGGTTGGGCCTTGTGGGCTGTGACACAAATATGGGTTGGCAAGTTTCTCTCCACAATGAGTCAGACACTGCCGGAAGCATGTTACAATGACTATCTATTGACATTTCTGGGTCTGGACACTGCCTGTTTTCTTTTATGGCTGAAACTGTTGCATTGTGTGTCTATTCTATTTCTGTTGATTTCAGTCTACTCATATCTCTCTCTCTCTCTCTCTCTCTCTCTCATATATGTTATGTGTTATGCACACAGCACGTGAGGCAGCCATGTGGGAGCTAGAGGAGCGCCACCTGCAGGAGAAACACCAGTTGCTGAAGCAGCAGCTGAAAGATCAATACTTCATGCAGAGACATCAGCTCCTAAAGAGACATGACAAGGTAGGTGATTTAAAGCAGACATATACAAAATTTAAATAGTGAAAATAATTCATTTGCATTCAATTTTGGTAGTTCTTAGTGAAATGGCTTGATTTTAGAGGTGACTATAATTCAAAGTGATTCATACCTACAGGGTAAATCAGTTTTCAGCTTACATTAAATTCTTAAATTACAAAAATTTCTACAGATCTTCTGGAAATATTTGTAAACGTTATAAATTCAACTAGCTAGCCAAGTCCCATAATTAGTACATTTACGAACTGCATAAATCACACAACCATCCAGCATTAAGGTTGTGAGCAAAACAACTATAATTTCGCTACTAGTTTTGTGGCTGCTAATGCTTTGTGTTTTTTGTTTGACCACTGACATGTTCTAACATGCCTAAATGATAGGAAATGGAGCAGATGCAGGGTTATAACCAGCGCCTGATAGAAGAGATGAAAAACAGACAGGCTCAGGAGAGGGGCCGACTACCAAAGATCCAGCGCAGTGATGCAAAGACTCGTATGGCCATGTTTAAGAAAAGTCTGCGCATCGCTGGCACAGGAACTCCAGAGCAGGACAGAGAGAAAATTAAGCAGGTAATACACAAATTGTTAAAAGAAATATTGATACAAAGTTGTATGCTAAGTACACAGGAGCAGTTTATGTTCTCACACTTTGTTCTTGGGGTTAGTTTGCTGCACAGGAAGATAAGAGGCAGAAGAATGAGAGGCTTCATCAGCACCAGAAGCATGAGAACCAAATGAGAGACCTTCAGCTTCAGTGTGACTCCAACATCAGAGAGCTTCAACAGCTACAGGTATATACACACCCAATTTGGATGAAACTAAGACTATGACTGAGTATACATCCACCATATTGTATTTTGTATATACCAATTTGCTTTTACTAACACATTCTACTCATGGACCAGTTATTAGGAACACTATACTAATACTGGGTAGGGCCTTTGTTCTCAAAACAGTATAGGGCTGTAGCTAACGAATATTTTAGTAATCGAGTATTCTACCAAAAATTTAATCGATTAATCGGATAAAATGTACTTTTACATAATTAAACAGCAATGTAAAATATATAAGAGAAACAAAGATTGTGTTTTTTTAAAAAAAAAAATCAACTTTATTTTTTAAATGCATACAGCATTTTATAAAAAAATAAATATTGTCATTATTCACAATACAAGGAATAGCTTAAAGTTGACTGAGATGAATTAAGTGCATTACTGTGCCATGCATTCTTATTTTAAAGCCTTTTCTCAGATGCAAAAACTAAAAAAAAAAAAAAAAGTATTTCAAATGACTTCAAAAACTAATACCCCTACCTCACCTACGCGGTTTCGTGCGCTTGCTGTAAGTACGGTTCATCATGATTCACCGCAAATTTTGGTGCTGTGAGTACGTTTCCATCTTTACGCGCGAAATTAAACATGTTTAATTTTTTTGGCGGTCCACGCAGAAGCTTGTGGACCTTGCAGAACTTCGCAGAACGTCGGCGGGCAATCACGGCAGCTCACGGTGCCTAACACCGTATCTCAGCGTGAGTCAAACCACATAGGTGAGATGGGGTATAAGGCACATATTAAAATAAAATGTAATATAATTTTATCGCTCCCTTCCATTTTCCATCCCGCAACAGAACGCTCCCTCAAATCAATACACAGCTAGCTGTTTGCGTCTCCTTCCGCTTTGTGGGTGACGTAAGTGTTTCTGTTTCGTCAGTGTTTACCGGTGGTTTGCACCCACGCGCTGTGTCACGCCAAACAAATAATTGCGCAAAAACATGACAAGCTTTTAAAATTAATTAAAAGAAGCTTCGAGACAGAAGATTTTGTCTCAAACACTTTTTTTTATCGAATTACTTCAACATCTTGAGGAATCGTTTCAGCCCTAAAACAATATTGGTTCTTCATCACCAGATTTCCCAAGATGTTGGGAACATCCTTTTGAAATTCAGGTTTATGTTGACATTGTATCATGTGGTTACTTTGAAGCACTTTTATGCTAGGTCTCTTTCGTTCTAAAACATCCTAAAAAAAGTGTACTGGGAATGCCACTGATGAACATTGAACTTGCCACATAGATGAAAGCAGATTAGGATGAATTTAGCTTTTACATGGTGCATCATGCTGCAAGTAGCCATTAGAAGAAAGTAAATTGTGTGCAACAAGGGATGCGCAGGTCAGCAATGATACTCAATTGGGCAATGATATTTTAGCAATGATTACTGGCTTAAATCTCCACCAGTTTGGACTGTTACAAAAAGGCAGGTTTGGTCCATGGATTAATTCATGCTCTTGGTTTCTCATTCTGTTTTACTATCTGTGTGCTTCAGCATAAATCAAGATTTATTAGATCATATTATATTTTTCCATCAAATGTGGAGTTTTGTGAACCTTTGCTTACAGCAGCCACGGCTTTTGTGCTCTTGGCTGACAGGAGTGGTCTTCTCCTGTAGCCCATCTGCCTCAAGGTTAAATGTGAAGTATTCTGAGTTGCTTTTCTGCTCCCTATATAAGTATGAAGTTATCTGAACTTAAACCAGTCTAGCCATTCTCGGTTGACCTCTGTCATAAATAGGGCATTTCCATTATCATGAAAAGAAACACAATGCCTTTTCCTTTATTGCACCATCACGATTAAATGCTAGAGACTTTTTGTGCTCGAAGGGCTGGTTTGAAGATTTTTGGAACTTCTGCACTCTTGGGATTTTCATGCGCATCAATCATGCAGCAGTCAAAATCACCATGATCACATATATACTCCTTAGATGTCAGAGATTGATGCACACATACGAATAGGGCTGGGTATCAACAAACAAGTTAACTGTCTAATGTAAATAAGAACTATTACCAAAATCAGATATATATTCACTTACAATAATACGGAATCTGTCTACATGTACAAAATTAAGTGACTTAAAAGTTATTTAGCTATTTATGCTGTATAAACTTGTACAATAACTAAAGTTAAATAACTTTAATTTGCTCTCCTAGAATGAGAAATGTCATTTACTAATTGAGCATGAGACTCAGAAGCTTAAGGAGTTGGATGAGGAGCACAGTCAAGAGCTTAAAGACTGGAGAGAGAAACTTCGTCCAAGGAAGAAGGTACTGCAAAACTAGGGATTTACGGTTGTTTGTTCAGATGGTGTTGAAATATACTTTCTCGTAGAAAATACAATATTAAGCCTTTGGTACGTTTTGGAATAATGAGCATGTGGTACTTTACATGTATCCCCCAGGCTCTTGAAGATGAATTCACCCGGAAGATTCAAGAACAGGAGGTCTTCTTTAAAATGAGTGGGGAATCGGAGTGCCTGAACCCCACTGCCCAAAGCAGAGTTTCAAAGTTTTACCCTATTCCTAGTGTACATTCCTCTGGTTCATAACCCAGATCATGTGAGACAGTGGAAGGCTCTGTAGGTGAAACATCAGCCTGGTGCTCCTTCTCTGTCTGAATTTCCACTGTATGTGACAGGAGGAACATTGGACTGAAGTTAATAAAATTCACTTGAATATAGAACGAACTAAACAGCATTGCAGCAATGGAAAACAAGTTAATTAGTAAATTACCCACTGTTAAACTATGAATCCAATGGATTAACATTTTATTTTTGTTTTAGTCTGCTGGGAGATTTAAACGACCATGGTATTAGCAGAGATTAGACCTGGATCCTCTTTACTTGGAGAAATTTATTCTTGGATCCAAGCGTTAGATGGCTGAAGCCTATACATAGTCTGATTTTTGCTCCAATTATTGTCACATATTGCTATGTTTCCCCCTGAATCGATGAAACTGTAGAAAACCAACAACCCTGCATGTGTGCAGATGCACGTGCATGTATATGACGCACACATGTATGACTTGTATCAAATTGAGCTGCAATTTTTTTTATCTTAAATATTTTGCTTTTCACTGTTTTTCACTGTTTGGACGTCTTCAGTCTCGTATTGTTTCTATGGTGTTTCAGCAAATGCAATGTTATGCCCTGTCGTAACAGTAGAATAAACATTAGACCTTACAACAACCTGAACCGAGGGGAGGTAAGAAATTCATGACTTTTCCCTCTATATGCTGTTATAAAAGCATATTATACTACTAGATGTTGTGGAAGAACAGAAACATCTTCTCATATGTGCACAAGTTTAAACCTGTCTTAACTAGTAGCTTTGCAAATTCTAAATATACAAGAGAGGAAGTGGGTTACTCAAAAGGAAACATGAGGTTGCAGGTTAACTGAGAATGTTGTTTCTCACTTTTTGATGAAGGAAGAAAAGAGTGATTGTATAAGTACCTGTATGTTATGTCCAGTGCTTTCTTTATGAAGAATTAATTATACAAAGTGTAAACTTGCACATGTTACTGTGGTACTCTTTAATAATGGGGATGCCTTGGTAATTGGATGTACAGCAGATGTACAGCAGTACAGTAGTCATTCCCTTCCTCTGGTAATATTCAAAATGGTTTTTTGTTTTTTTTTAACTGTTACTTGGTATCTATTTCTGTCACGTAAGAATGCAATTAGTGCATACATTTTGCTATGCGGCTTATGCTTATTTGGCCTAATCCTGCGTCATTTCAAATTATGTTGACATGGCTCCTTGACATGGCTCCTCCCATTTTAGAAGCCAGGCAAGTTGCTTTAGATGGGTTACTGCTTAGCAACAGGGTAAAGTGATGGCAAAATGAGTTCCCAGCATGCTCTGTGTCCAACTGACAGCTGGTACCAGACATTTAGCTGTAGGAGCACATCAGCTGAGAAACTGTGCTTTTTCTGCTTATTTGATTTTCTTTCTTTTTTTATGATATTTTGTCAAATACATATCTAGTGCATTTTCTGTGCAACATTTACAGTGCTGGCATACAGTATGTGTCCATACTACTCTTGCATGCTGAAATCCTGAATGCTGGATTTGACTGGAGCTCTTTGGACTCTCTTGAAGTCCCATTGTGCTAATATAGCCTTCTGTTCGATACCTAGAGCTGCATATGATGCACCACACATCAGGATTTTTGCCACTGGGATAGCACCAAGTTATCTAGATCATTTTATTTTACTGGACAGTGGAATTTAAAACTTGGCACTTTGGTTGTATGTTTAAAGCATTTTTGAAATTGATTTGGCTGAGATACTGAATAGCTGGTATTATGCTGTAAATAAAATCTTACCATTGTATTTTATCAATTTATTTTTTCGTGCTTTGTGTAAATGTATAATTTTGATTTAAATTCCATTCGTTACCACTTATTACCCAGTCAGCTAATTAAACCAGCTTTAAGGCATGCCATTTTACCCGTCTCATCATTAGCAAATCACAGTGGGTGCAAAGCACATCTTATCATAGTATTAACTGCTGCACATTTAAATGTTGGACTATTTTATTACATTTAATAGACAAATTAAGTTCATAATTAACATTTGAATAAAAAAAACGTTTTAAAGTCCAATAAAGTTTAGCTCTTTCATGTTTTGCCAAATTACATTACATTCTTATATTTTATCAGGAGTGCAAAAACATTTTAGGCTACACAATTCAAAAAGTGCTGAAGAATATTAAGTTTCAAATGTGTAGACTAGTAAAGTTGACAACTACTTCCATATCAAACAAACAAAAAATGAAAAGGTACAAAACAATGTTTTATCTGTTTTTAAAAAAAAAAATGAATGTGCTTAATATGGATTAAATGCCATGCTGAAACTTGTGTATTATTTGAGAAGCTGCACTAAATCAGGCCTGCTGAACACATTTTGGCTAAGATACATGTCACATGCTTTCATCTTCTAGATTGCTTCACTATATGCTTGAAAGCCACAATGAAAAGCAAAAAAAAAAAAAAAAAAGTTTTGATGACCAAAACAGAACTAAGTCTTTACACTCCAAGACTCCTTCTTCGGCGACCAATCTGGATTTCACCTGTGTAAAATGAAAAACACATGAGAACAAGATGTCAATGAATCAGGGTGTGGCTTTAAAGTCATTCATGAATCTTGTAATCTGAATTGCACTATCCAAGAAGTAAATTATTTTATTGGTGGGCTCTTCACATGCAACATGTTAGTGGGCCTCTGGAAGCATAGTGTAATATGTAAAATAATGCCAGAACTATCTGTACATTAATACATAAAGGAGCAATGTTTCTATTTGAAGAGATTTGAACAATAATCTCATGACTGCAGTGCTCAAACTCTTGTGCTACCAGCACACGATGTGGTGGTCAGTTCATGTGTGAAAACTCTTTCACGATTTGAGTCTTGAAATATGCCTGTGCCATCATGGAAGAAAAACTCCACTGATGCAATAGGCTGATAATTTGGTCAAGACCTGGCCAACTGAAGCAACCCCACATCATAACACTGCCTCCAGATTCCTGTACAGTGACCACAATGCATGAACCTTCTTACTCTGATGCCCTCCATCTCTCTGGAATAGGGTCAATCTAAACTCATCAGACCACATGACCTTTTTTTTTCATTTATCCAAAGTTCAATATTTTTGCTCCATAGCAAACTGAATCTTTTTTATCTAATTTTTTTTTTTACTAACAAGTGGTTTTCTTATGGGCACACAGCTGTTAAGTCCCAATCCTGAGAGTTTTCATCACATTGTTTATGTATGGAGATGCTCTTACTTTCAGTATTTAACTTGGTTATTGGTTTTTACTGTTGATTTTTATAACATGCAACAGTTTAAGTGATCAAGGGTTTAACTTGACGGTTCAGTGCTATTCTCTTTTTGATCATGTGTTGAAGGGTTCTAAACCCAGTTCCAGTAATTTCAAATCTCCTTAATTGTTTTCTTTGCTTTATGCAGCCCAATAATTTGACCGTTCTGAAATGGCGACCTTTTCAGGGGCAGTGTACATTAATAACAATGAGTACTTGGTCAATAAGTAATGTCATGTGATGTCACGGAATGGAACTTTGTGAATTATGTCTAGTGAAATAATTTTGAACAAGGAACACATTCATATTTTATGATCAACAGACATCTAATCAACTGTTGCAAAACTATACCTCACCTTTCTCTCCCTTTTGTCCTCTCGGCCCTTCTGGACCTCTCGGTCCCTGTACGCCAGGTATTCCTTGTCTTCCCATCTCCCCTGTAAAATTCAATCCTGATCAGTTACATGTACATTAACCTACTTTAGCAGAATTGTTTAAATCAATTGATCTCATCACTGTAAATGCCTGAAATGAGGAGTAACATGACAATATTTCTCCTTAATACCTTTTTCTCCTTTTTGCCCAGGGTATCCTCTGTCTCCTTTATGCCCTTGTCTACCTGGTGGACCTGGGATAGTACCGTGTACTGAAAAAAAATATATATATAGATTAAGAACAATGTAATAAATGGACAATAAATGCAAACGGTTTGCCAAGTTTTTTTTCTCGTCTTTATCCCCAAGTATTTAATCAATGTATACAGCCGAGCATGCCAACAGATCATGGAGATTAGAGTCTGCTTCCTTAGTGAACATTGATACAAGCTGTTGAAACAATTTAATTTAGTCAGTGAGTATTGATTTGGTCTTTTGGAGTACTGGCCACAAATGACTACTGGAGCATGATCAGGAGTCAGACTTATACTCTGGCACTTTTCTGGTATGCCATTTCACTTAAGATGTTATATATGTGTAGTTTTTTTTACTGACTGTTAACTTCAATTGTAAAGCATCTGTTATTTGTTATAACCACAGTAAAATTACTCACGTCTGAAGAAATCCATGAGATCTGCAGTGACATTGCCATAAGTAGCAAAAACACGGCTGTATCCAGGGTGGCCAGGAGGACCAGGAGGACCAGGAGGGCCTTGGATCCCCGTGGAATGAGATCTCCAATAATTATCATTAATTTCCTGCAGTAGACCCTGATCTGGTGGGAAATTAACGGTTTAGGTAGTTAAGGAATAAAACAATGATGTAATAGAAGACAAACTTACTGTATATTGTAAAATCTTTTTGAAGAACGAGTTGATTTCACTTACTCCGAATGTAGTCAGTGACTTTCAGAGCAACATTGGAGTAATCTGTTTCAGCCAACCTGACTCCGTTACGGTCAGTAGCATAATAGTAGCCACTACCCGCACTGTGTCCAGAATCACCACGGTCCCCTTTTTCACCACGGGGTCCTGGAGGACCAGGGGGTCCAGGAAGACCTGAGATGTACCGCCGCATTGAATCACCTGTAAAGTCAATCAAGTAATTTTACTTGATGTGTCACCCATTTTTAGATGGATAATGCTACCTAGTATTTGGTCAACTTTTACTGGAAACAATGAACAACAGGGAAAGTTAGCTGTGAAGTGTTTTGTTGTTATTTGCACATTATGCTTCATAGAACAGTTAGATTTTAATCTGTCTAATCACAGGAACAGTTAATGGAAAATGTTAATTGTAGATATAAGACACACTAAATAATCAGGTGCCGTGTGAATTTGGTCTTAGATAGTCATTGATATATAATTTACTTACTGAAATGTTTCTCAGAGATAATATTGACAGATCATTAACTACAGCACTTCATAATAATATATGATATAGCTGACTATGTGAGAGCTGATAAACTCACTACTGAGATAATCCTGCAGCTCAGCACGAATGTATGCTCTCTGACTGGCTCGGTCATGGGACGCAAGTGTTCTAGAGTCCCCTGCCAGTCCCGGAGGCCCTGGGGGGCCAGGTGGCCCTGGAGGACCCCGTAAACCAGAATCTGGAATTTAAAAACAACGATTTCTGCATAAGCATTACATGTGTGTATTTTTCAAGAGCAAAGGGTGGGTGAAAGGAGCACCTTACTTTGTATGTAGGCCTGGACTTCTTCAAGTCTGTATCCTGAGCTTGAAGAGCCTGGGGCTCCTGGGGGACCAACTGGACCAGGTGGACCCTGTCTTCCTGGAGGACCAGGAGGACCTTGAAGACCTCCACTAAATCCTGACCCTACATCAGAAGAAGGATTCATAAGTAAAGGTACAACATATATTAAAATAAAGAACAAGGAATTCAATAAAGATCTGGATCTAACATTTGAAAACAAATGTTATTACTGTATTAATTTTTATAGAAAAATGAATACAGACACAAATGTCCAGACTTACTCTCAATCAAAGCAGTAATGTCACTGTAGGTAGCGCCTGGCTGTCCAGGTGAGCCAGGATGACCAGGAGGACCAGGCGGTCCAGGAGGTCCAGTTCTACTTATCAACCCACGGTCTAAACAGACAGAAAAACATTTTCTAATATTTAACTAATGATTAATTATTGAAGAGTGGACCCTGGGAACAACCAAGGACAGTTTCAATTAAAACGTTTGATTCTTTTGGTCCTATGGCATACCATTCATTATTCTCAGAACATAATTTGCCACTTCCTGCGTGTCAAAGTTGGCCATATTTACACTTCCTGAAGGGCCAGGTGGTCCTGGAGGGCCAATTACATACCGCCTCACATCGTCTCCTATTTGACCATTAAAAAAAAAAAAAAAAGTTGATTTTCAGCAAGGTATATAATACAATTATGCTCACCATATAAGGTTTAAATTTAATATACTGTATGATCTAGACATAGAGGCAGATTACAGCATTAAATACTTACTTTGTAATAGAGCAATGATATCACTAACAGATACGGAGCCAGCAGGACCTTGAGGACCAGGGGAGCCACTTAATCCAGAGTCTAGAACAAAATTGTGATTACTATTTGTTACAATAATACGCTATTATCAGTATTATTTATTACAGTATACAGTGTTTCATGTTGCTCTAAATTGGAAATGTACAGAGTTCTGGACTTACGCTGAATGTATGCAATAACCCGAGATGCCACCTCTTCAACAGATACTGAGGCCCCAGGAGGACCAGGAGGCCCTTGGAAACCAGATAAATGCTGCCTCATGCTGTCACCTGAAGGCCAAGTACAATTTGTTTATATGTGAAGATAATCCTGAATGTACGTACGGTACAGAACACCTACAAATCTAAAATTCACAGGAGATTCAGGGCTGTCAAACTTACTCTGCATGTAGTCAATAATGAAGCGGCGATAGTCAGTTGTAGATCCGGAGTGTCCAGGAGTGCCAGGTGGTCCAGGAGGTCCTGGGGGTCCAGGCTGTCCTGGAGACCCAACTGAACCTGAACCTAGGCAGACAATTCTATAATTATGGCAAGTAATTCTCAAAAATATTATACATTTAATATTTTTTTTATAGTAAAGCTTCAACCTCTAGCTGTTCCTGGGATCCCTGGAGCACCCGGAATGCCACTGTCCCCTGTGAAACACAAAGTGTCAGTAGTTTAGCAAGAATCCGTTGTACAATTATGTACAATTAGAAGAATTTTGAATAGATACGTTACCTTTAGCACCTTGTTGACCTGGTGGCCCTGGAGGTCCAGGTGGCCCAGGGGGACCTTGAGCTCCATTATACGCAGCAACTATAAAATATCACATGCATACATTTAGACCTGTATACATAATATTTAAAATAACAGAAATTTCTATAAATCTGCAACAGTAACAATCCACGTTATCGTTCATGATGATTAAGGGGAACAGAAACACCTATAGGGATATCATTATTGTATACTCAGATGAAATGATGGATCTACATAGCTATGGATTAGCACTAACAATGGGAATAAACTATTCTGAACTTACGTCTAGCTTCCCCTGGTCCTCCTGGTCTTCCAGGTAGACCAGGCTGACCTGGATCTCCTACAGAGGACAAATAGCAAACAGTAGATGGTATAAGCTTGTGAGTAAGGCTTACATCAATCACTGCTGATTATACTAACTAAGCTGCATACCTTGGTATCCTCTAGGTCCTTGTGATCCTAAAACAATGATAAAATGATACAATTTTAGAATTCCCTTTAAATGCTAAGGAAAGCAAAAAATCTAAAGTATATTAAAGGAACTTTATAAAACCATAAGCGTGCAGTTAAGTTCAATCTAAAAAACAAAAATCTTGGCATCAACCCTAAAGATTCACCTGTCTCTCCTTTGGGACCTGCGGGTCCTGGTGGTCCTGGTGGTCCGGCAAAAAATGTTCCTGTTAAGGTTCATAAACACAAATGTCAGAAATGAATTAAAACTTTACAATATTTAGGTGACACTAAATACACTTTGGCATAATCAGTAGGAAAGCTGACCTGAGTTGGGCACAAAGCTCCCCGGCTCTCCCCTCTCTCCTTTCTCTCCTCTTTGGCCAGGTGTGCCATATCCTACAACAAAGCACTGAAAGTATGAGGATAACGAATGGATAATGACAGGGCACACACACACAGTGTCACAGCCAGCATCACACTGATGGACTGACTTGTCAGAGTCTCTAAATTCGCATGAATTTTAAATGTTCTAGAATGTTCTAGATCAAAAATCTTATACAATGTTGTAGAAAATATTTGTAAATTTCCTGCATTTTTATTTTTATTCTTTAAATGATGAACCATGATTCTGTAGAACGATGATGTGTCAGGTGAAAAAATGTGGAAAAATTAAATGCAAAAAAAAAAAAAAAAACCACAACAACATGATAATCAAATGAAAATATTCTTCTTTGGTCTTGCATTGACTGATGATGTTCATATACCTGGAGCTCCAGGAGGCCCTGGGGGACCAGGTGGTCCTTGAATAACTTGGTTAGTATCCATAGAACTAAAGGATTCTAAAAGAGGTACACATTGCAAATGTTACCATTCTTCTCAGAATAATTATGTTTTATATGCAATAAATGCATTTTGGAGTGTTTCTCACCTTTTGTTCTAGATGATCGTTCCACTGTGATCCCTGCCTCTCCCTGATCACCCTTTTCACCTTTAGGACCTGTACAGACAAATGGATGAGCAGATGAAAAAAAGATGACAGCAGCGAAGTTCACCCAGGAAAAGACTCTATAGGCAACCCTAAGGTTGTGAAAAGCAGATAGAGATACACTTTCACCATCGTTTCTTTCTTCTTGGTCTTTTTGTGAAATGTAATATTTTTCAGGTATTAAATAGTGGATAAGCAGTAAAGACTTATTGAAAGACAGCGAAATGATATCGATACAATAAATAATATTGAAAGGAAACAAAATTAATTGGAATACATTAAAATCAAAGGAACAGCTTAGCTCCTGGTAAGGATAGCAATAATGTCAGGACAGAAAAATTTAAACTCAAACTTAAAATTATCCGTGTCCAATATATGGGGTTAAACAGTACAAACCATCTTCTGTAGCAAAAACTAATCAAGAACAGGGTTGTTTACCTGGTTGGCCAGGAATTCCAGCAGGACCAACAGGGCCTGTAGCGATAAAGACGTTGGATTACTTCACTGTTTTGTATCAAATATTGTACTTTAACTAAACATCAGAATCTAAAAGGAAGAAAGTGTGTGCTGTAGCCCACCGGATAGTCCCGGAGGTCCAGCAGGTCCAGCAGGTCCGGGTGGACCTGGTGGTCCAGGAATTGCCACAGAGCTGGAGCCTGCTATAGATTGAAATTGTATAATGTATAGGTTCAATCTTGCAGGTGTAAAAATATTAAAATCAAGTAGGGGTGATATACTGTACATAAGGGTATTATACAATATGGTCATAGCTTTACCTGCATTGATAACTCTGCCAGGTTCACCGTTGTCACCTGTAAATGTTTTGAGGTTTTGGACACCCATGACATTGTTTAAAGAAAGTAAGTAAACCAGAAATGTCACAAACAAACAATTGTGCACAAGTTGTGACAGGTAAAGAACAATAAAATGCAATAATGAACAATATATCTGATTTTTTTCAGATGTGTTCATGTGTTCTGATGTGTTAATACAAACCTTTAACTCCAGGTTGTCCAGGAAGTCCTGCAATGCCTACAGGAGGGTAGAATGCTGATGTTAACATTTATAATCTGCATTCTTATACAACAGGGTTCATACACATGAAACAAAAATGTTAATTAAATATAATGTAAAGCATTGAGTTACCTGGAGGTCCCTGAAGCCCTGGAGATCCTAATAGAAAAGAATTGTAGAAAATTTACACACTTTAAAAAAGTGAACAATGTGGATTTCAATGAAAGTGTCCTTCTAATATAAAATAATAATGATAATAATAATAATTAAGTATTTAATAATAATTTAAAAAATGACCCAATATGTGTTTTAAATGAAAAAAAAAAAATGAATTTCTTATAATAGAAGGACTAATAAAAAAAAAACAAAAAAAAAACACTGCCATAATGTAATACCTTGAGGACCAATATCACCAGGTGGTCCAGCTGGGCCTCTGATTCCTGGCATCCCGATTGGACCTTGGTCACCTTGAGTTTAGAAGAAAAAAAAATACTATAATGTAGTATTTGTTGTCTGACTGTTTCAGTTGTACATTAATTTGCTAATACAACACTCACCTCTTTGGCCTTTTTCACCATCTGTACCTGAAGCCCCTAATAAAAAAAAGAAATAAAGTAAAAATAAATACAGTATGTTGCTCTAAAATTACACATGATTATACAAACATTTTGCAAACGCATTGTTGAATTAATGGTTTGAATTTACAGACAAATCACGTGCAGCAGTAAAAAATAAATAAATATTTTTTTTATGTCACATACACAGTCATACACAGTATGACATGAAGTAAAATGCTTATATGATTGCTAATGACCTAAAAAAATCCAAAAAGAAAAGTTTCATTATGAAATAAGAGTTTTTTACATATTAGAAATATTGACAAATATGAAAAAAAAATGTTTTTAAAAAAATTTACATTATGTACAAATACTAAAAAAAAATAGAATCAAATAAGAATATAAAAAATAAAATAAAGAAAGTAAGTGGAATGTAGAACCATGTCCAGTTAAGGGGCAAGACAATGTGCAGAATATGCAGAATAATGTGCAAAGGTTGAAGTTCAAAGTTCACAGTTCTGTTGTGTGCAAAATGTTGCGCTATTGTTTTGTATCTGCTGCTTACCTGTTGATCCTTTGGTTCCTTTCTCTCCATTGAGTCCTGCTTTTCCTGGAGGCCCTGGAAAACCTAGGGGTATAGTCAGAGAGAGAGAAAAACATCACATGAGCATAAGCAGAATGACAGTATTAATAAACTCATTACTGATTATGCTATTTTCTTGAAAGTCAAACTGAATAGACAAAAAGACACACCTGGTACACCATGATCTCCCTTCTCACCATGGTCACCTATGAAAAAAAATACACATGCATTATAAGACCTTGAATTCGAAGTTTTAGCAGCATAATTGTTTGTGCAAATTGTGGAATTATTATTATCCAGACCCTTAATTCCTTGTGGTCCAGGAAGTCCTCTGTCCCCTAGCAGAACATGAAGAGAAATTAAAATACTCTTTTCTATCCATGATCGGTGACTTTATAATTAGATTTGCTTTGTTAAACTGAAGTGATTGGTCTAATTTAACCTAAATTAAAACTAGACCACAGGCACGGAGCTTACCTTTAGGTCCTGCAGGGCCTGCTTCTCCTCTGAAACCTTGTGGACCAGGTTCACCTTAACAGGTCAAAATATAGCTTGTCATTTTTATTGCTTTATCATCTCAGAATGATAACTGAAACTGATTTTTTAAACACTATCATTTATATCTATTACATACCTGGTGCACCCGAAAGCCCGTTAACTCCTGCAGAACCTGAAGAGCAAACATAATTTTTTAAAATAAATCTTTTCTTTATTGAGACTTATATAAATAGATAAAAGCATACTGACATATTAATATATTATTGACATATTAACATATTAATTTTACAACTTCATTAGAAAACCCATAAAAAAGTAAATAATGAATACAGTAAGTAGTTGCTAGTCAAGTATCCAAGTACTACCATGCTACAGTATATAAAATCTAAAGAGACCTTTTGGACCCGGTGGACCAGATGGACCAGGAGGGCCACGAGTTCCTGGTTCTCCTGGAGAGCCTGAAAGAAAAAGAGGATCAGTGCCAAACACTTAAGGAATGTGCTGTATTTGATTTACAGAGAACAGCAAATAAATATATGTCTTTTCCCCCTGGATATGCAAATATGTAGCCTTGCATAAACCTCAGCTCAGCTGTGGCAGGGGGCAGAAAAATTCCTTCGAGAAACAAGAACAATGGTTATCAATATGACTAGTCCAATCAATGACATAAATTACTGCCTAGCCCTTATTGTGGGTTAGTTTCACGTAAGGTACCATCCACTCCTGAGCTCATCTGGAGTAAACCCCAAACCACTGTCTTGAATGTATTAAACTCTCAGTGTAAATGGACTGAATGTGCAAAAGTTTTAAAAAGATCCTAAATTAGTGATACACGTGAAATCTGACCTCTTTCACCCTTTTCTCCGAAGCCTGTAGGACCTGTCTCTCCCCGCGGCCCTGGTGACCCGTCTCGGCCCCTGAGTCCTGGTGCCCCCTCTGCACCATGCTCCCCTGCAAAATACAGTGAAATGTTTTAAATTCTTTTCTAAATATACCAAAATCAATAGTGTGATTAAATATAAGGGGATGATTTGAGCAGTAAGACTTTTCTTATTAATGTAGATAAGATTATAATATAGATTATAGAATATAGATACCTGCACTTCCTTTTTGTCCTTTTGGTCCTTCAGGTCCTGGGTGACCAACTGTTCCAGGAGGACCTACAGGCCAACAGAACATGACACGATTACAGTAAATGCCACAAGAGAAATTTATGAATTTATTTATTACAATTTGGTCACATTTCCTACCTGGTATCCCTGGGAAACCATTGTCCCCTGAAAAGTATTTAAATCATTTTAGTCATTGTGCACATTCTGACAACAAACCTGCAAAACTGCCTTACTTTAATTATCTTTGTGAATTTTACTCTTTTTGAATTTACCTGCTAACTTGTTACAGTAAATGAGATGTCTACAAGAAGTCTACAAACCTTTGGGTCCTGGAGATCCAGTGTCACCTAAAAATAAATAAATTTATATCTAAAGATAAGACAATACAATGACAAGTAATAAAAAAAAAAAACCTTCCTATTATGAACAGGGACATGTTATGTGTAACGTGCTTCGGTGCCTTACCTTTGAGCCCTGGTAGTCCTCTTTCTCCTTTGAGTGAGGAAGCAAGACTGGCTACAAAAACAAATGAACAAATTATTATTATGATTTTTATGATTATTATAATTATTATTGTTATTATTTCAAGTGCAATTTAACATTTGAGAAGTCTAGGAGAAAGCTCCACCTTCTTTGTAGTTAGATACTATCACTTTTGCTGCCCATAACATTCACGTTGGAAGTTAAAGAAATATTGATCCCATCTAAAAAAAGAATTTAACTCATCTAAGAACTTTTATACACTGTAGCAAATTGAACAGGAGTTTTTTTTATTAGACAGGCAACAACTTCTTCTTTGGGGGCCTGGCTGACTAATGCAAAGCAAAAGCCAAAACCTGTTAAACTCTGTCAAATACTTGCTATTTTTGACTGTATCAGTTAATTTTAAGGTTAATTGTGTAGAACAGGTCTTGTAAACAAATGCATGTTCAATGGTCTGAAAAATTTAACTGTGGATCAGAAATTTATCCAGAGCAGAGATGGTAACCCTTGAGTTCCGAGGCGACAGTACTAACTACTAAGCCACCATATTAACATAAAACAAAACAGAAAAATCTAAATATAATACCTGCCACATCTCTTTTCTAAATATTGAGCAAATTATCTTATAATTATTTAATATTTATCATAATTTATAAATCTTATAATTTGTCTCCCATGATATTGGACCTTTTGATTCTGTTGAATCTTTTAAACATATCAAAATGTCTGTAAGAAAGAAAAAGAGAGAGAGAGAAGCAAAGGTTCTCAAAACTGAATAGATCATTTGACATGTATTCTAACAGCACTGATATTGCTGAATGTTATCTTGTTATTTTGTAATGGTTTGAATTTGGATGGATTTCTATGCTGTTAAATCCTAATACTCCTTACCACTAGGCTTTTATGTGACTGAAAGCTGCTTCATAAAAGGACTCTACTTTTACCAGTGTGTGTGTGTGTGTGTGTGTGTGTGTGTGTGCGCGTGCGTGCGCATGTGTGTTTTGGTACCTCGGAATGTCTCAGACTGCATCTCTTTTTGCAGGAGGCTCTGTATTGTTCTCTTTAGGTCCTCAGGGTCTGAAAAAGTAGCAGCTCCCAGGTCTAGTGTGTTCTCAGAACTACTCTCCATGTATGTTGCTCCCCTTTCACTGTAAACGTTATTTCCAGTCAGTCGACTAGTCCGAGCGCTGTTGGCTTGAACCAGGGACTGAAGTTGATCCACACGCCCTTTTAGCTTCTTCACTTCCTCAGCTTTAAAAAAAAGAGCATTTTGTTCACTGATCATTAGTAGGGTCGTCTTAATTAGTAAACACAAACAAAATATATAAATCAAGTGTAATTTTAATAAGTAGCATTGCTTTTGTGTCAAAGAGGAAACCCATGCTGCTCCCCCCAAAAAAGTAAAAAATCACAAGTGATTCTTTTACGAATACAAATACAGTATGCGCAATTTTGTGGATATGAGCCTAACATGGGAAAACGACAGCTAAATCCTCCATGGTAATGAAATAGCATACCAAGAGCGATGAGTCCAAAAAGAAGGCCAAGAAGCAGCAGCAGACTAAGCAGCAGTCCAAGCAGCCACTTCCACCAGGAGCAGCAGCTCGGACCACAGCCAAAGCAGCCGCTTCCTTCTTTTTCATAATTCTTCCCCTTATAGATCTCTAAAACACACACAAGAAGAGGGAAAAGTCTTTCAAACCATAAATCCTTATAAAGGTTCATTTGTGTTTTTTGTGTCTATCACTTTAAGGAGAACAGGGAGCTGGTAGAGGAGAGATCTGATTACCTGCATATGTAGCCTTGTCTTTGGTAGGGGTTGATGAAGATCCATCTTTTAAATAATAATAATAATAATAATAATAATAATAATAATAATATTAATAAAAGTTAAACATTACCATGCAATAAATCTTATCAGGCATAGTTTAAAAAAAATAACTAACAGTAACAATCTAAGCATTGCAAAATATGTTTTAAATAGAAACACTAAAGGCATTACTGTCACACAGGCTGAAAATAAATGCTTACAGTAAGAGCCTGAACTTAATTTGACTGGAGCTGTCTCAGTGTAGCTGCTTGCCATAGTTTCCTTCTTCAGTGAGACATCTGAAACTGACCCTATAAAGAAAATCATTGGGTATGACTGATTAGAGATAAATAATTTAAAGTCCCCATTTTCATGATGATGGTACGAAGAGAAAAATTAAAGAGTATATTGTGCTGTCATATTTTCTATGCAAAAATCAACAATTTAATCCCCTACATTTTATAATGAAATCATGTAATTTTGTCTATCTAGTAGTAATACGTTGGGCTTGTCCTATATTTTATTACTATAATCAATATAAAATGATATATAAATACATTTATTATTAAATATAAAATATTACTATAACTATAAGTCCCAGCTTATAATTGCGAAACTAGGAAGTGTAAATAAAAATGAGGAATGTAAAGTCAGGACCAAACCGTGTCCATGGAGTTTAAGGGATCAATAATATAATAACTGAAAGAATAAAAATTATTTTATTTCCATATAGCAGTAAGTAGGAACATTATCATCCAACTGCTTGTTCTATTTGGTCACAGGTAAAATAATTCAGTATATAGTGTGTGTGTGTTTGTGTGTGTATGTGTGCGTGTGTTGTAGGGGGTGTTTTACAAAACTTGACTGTATAAAATAAGACCTAAAACTCCTAAAATCCTATCAATACACTTATAGTCGTGCATTTGCACAAAAAGAGGCTTTAAGATTTAATTATGAATCAAAATAGGTGAGAGGATTTTGCATATTACTCTCATTGTTGTTCTGCTTCACACAAATGTGTGCAGTTGCATACATTTTCATTTATGGCATGTGGCGGACACTCTTATCCAGAGTGATTTAAATTTATCTCATTATATATCTGAACATCTGAGGGTTATGGGCCTAAAAACACACAAACTCTGTGAAATAATGGAAATTAGCTTATGGCCAAGCAAATGATCAATGTGCTTGTGCCTACAGAAAAATAGAGCATTTTGTTTATTAAAAGTATTTATCAAGCCATATTTCATGGTTTACCTGTACGTGTTTCTGATTTTGCTTGACTATTGACTTTTGTGTTGTGGGACTTTCATGGTCATGTTTGTTTCCAGACTCCATTTTCCAATATCCATTGCACATTACCTGTCGCAGTCACATATTGTTAATTGTATTCACCTGCACCTTGATAAGTTTGAATAGCCAGCATGCCCCAATCATGTCTTTTTTTGTCTTGCATCCATTGTCTTTCCGGCTGGTTTTGTTAGCATTAGCATAACTTTTAGCTTGATTATTTGCATTAACCTATAGTTCCTAACAGTGACATAGTCATAGTTTTCATATTGAGGTTTTGATTTATTTTTTACATTTTAATTTTTTACATATGTTAAAACTTTGCTTTATTAAAGAACAGTCTGCACTTGCATCCTGCCATAACTCCCATTTGGAACACCATACTTGTACTCATGTTATGAAATGACATGCATACTTGCTTAGTTGAATAAACTCTTTAATATTCTTTGATTATCCAAATCCAACTATATGAAAGCCCCATATGCTGATATTTACCTCCTTTTCTGTACGGTTGGCTGCTGGAGAACTGCTTTCCGCTGTCTTTTGACAAAATGAGCACTTCTGTGTCCTTTTTGGAAGGAATATTCTCCTTCTCAAGAATAATATATTTTTGTGGCATATCATCATTAACAGAGCGTGTAGTTGTGCCTAAATAGAAAAAATGCTTCATTTACCAATCATACATCAGATCCAAAAACATCTCTATCTTTATGTTGAAAAACATCTGGAATACCTGTAGAAGCAGTGACTCCTGTACTAACAAGGCCAGTGCTTCCGGTGTTTTGAGAAATGTTTTTCTGTACACCGTATCCTGTAGAACAAACAACCTTAAATGCTGAGTTTGTATGTTTATTGCACTTTAATAGCAGCTGCTTGTGGCAGTGTCATACCTGAATGTGTGTTGACTGTATTTGATGTGAGCAGTGTACTAGAAGGAGTGGCAAGATTATTCTGGAAGCCATACACTGTGAACGAAAAAAATAATAAATCATGATCTCATTCTGTGTTAGAAGAAAAAGGTTAAATATTACTAGTAAGCCTAATTTTGGTATTTCAAATGATGGGTATCCTGCTATCTTTAATGGATCTAATATTAGGATTTGTTGTTAAAACATAAAGACGACTGCTGTAACTCATGCTGACCTGACAGTGAGGAAGGTGAAGTGGTGTTTAAAAGAGAAGATCCTGGTGACATGTTATTGGTGCTGCTTTGGTAAGCAAAAGCAGTAGCGCTGGAAGCATTAGAGGGTAGTGTGGAGCTGGTCCATGTATACGATGGAAGTGCTGATTCCAGAATAGTGCTGTCATACTGCCCTGAAGCTGAAAAATATAAGATTTATGCACAAGTGTGAATAACATCAGATAAAGAATCTTTAAGTTAAAACAATGTTAAATAGGGTAGCGTGTAGATTCAGGACCTAGAATAATGAAAACTATTTTCGTTTAAAGCACTACAAAGTGTTCATGACTCAGAAACAGGCTACAACTTTAAGCTATGCTGAAATCCTCTTTGTGCAATCAGGCATTTTGTTAAAGAAAAGTAAAGCAAAGCTGCAGATCTGGGGGTGTATGGGTAAAGAGAGGTTTGGTAAACTGAAATATTTTAATGTATGTTGCTTATTTAGAATTTGCTCATACTGAGCACCTTATCAAGACACATAATTGTATAAGAAGAAGAATTTATAATCCACCATTCAGTATCATGCAGAAGAAGGTGGGATTCTTTTTGGATGCAGTTTATTTATTTATCTATTTATTTATTTATTTATTTTTACCTCTCATTTGCTTACAGTTGGGATCTAAATCTACACCTTGATTCGTGTAAGTATGCTTTATGGCACAGTTTTTTGTTAAAAGTGTTCTACAAGTAAAATTAAATAAAATTGATAGCTATGTGATGATGGAAAATATCTGGAAAAATGTCATGAACTGAACTGATGCTTTTATTTTTTAGTAAACTAAATGTACTAATGCAGGGCAAAGATATTTTTCCAAATCTAATTGTTGTGTATTAACTTTTCCTTGAATGCATGCTGTGGGTGTCACTTGGAATCACGTGTGATAATATACCAGTCTGAGTGCCTTGTTTGATGACTTTGGCCTCGACTTTAGCTTTGCGAGGGACAGGTAGGGTGGAGGAGGCTGTGGAGCGGGTGGGACTGACACTTGATGAACGTCCACTCTTTACCAGTTTCTTCACATCATCTAACTCTGTCCCTGTAACAATGCAGTGTTAAGTCAATACATCTGTATTACTGTGCACTTAAAAAAATACTAAGTGGGGCTCCTGTGACACATTGCGAGTTACTGTATGATGCGGTTTAGTTTTTCAATTAAAAATATTTTTTACACATGTACAATTAAATATGATTGTCTTAATAACAGCAGAGCTTTAGAACTGCAATAGTACAGGATAGAATGGAGTGAAGCTTATTACTTTGTAACATAAATGAAACCATGGTTTTAAAGCAAACTTACATTTGGTTGATGGAGATGCACTCTGTAATCTGACCCTGATTTCACTCTCTATTGAAAAAGACAATAATTGGATTAGATGCAAAGGCTGAACATTGTTTTTTATTTATTTATTCATTCACACAATAATTATGCAATATTGAAATATAATGTTGTTTAACTGCATTAAATAGGAAACTAAATATATTGCTGAATATATTCAGCAATGGTGGCTAATTATTCAAGAATAATTACCTCTGGTTTGGGACCTTCCTCTGGACGCACCTATGAGACAGACATGGGCAAATGTCAGCTGTTCTGTATACCATCAGTATAGTACATTGTCATGTATAAAAGTATTGCAGCACAACTTTGAATGTATAAATGTGGAAGCACTGGCCCTAAATGATCAATGTACCTGGATGTGGATCTCCCTTATAGTCTGACTCAGTATTAATGTATTAATTATTTAAATACATATTACTTATAAAAGGCTGCTAACCATAGTCCTTCCTTGTGAGCTCTGGTGATGAATTGGCGCTTGAACTTCCTGTAAATAAAAAAACAAAAACAAAAACAAAAAAACCCCGAAACATCAGAATAGAATTATAGTCAAAGAAGCGTTAGATAAACTTTTTGCGCATCTTTACTGTACCCTACAAATGACGATACATGTAAACATTCCACACTTTAACCCCCTCAACCCCTCTGCCTGCTGTGCAACTTAATTTGTTACACTCACCATCATAGCCTCCTGAGTGACTGATAGTAGTTTTTCTCTCCAAAAACATGGGAGAGTGAGTAATGGAGGAAGACGAATCTTGTGTCTTTCTCACGCCCCCTGAGGAACTGGACCTGCTCCTCAACCCAGAGTCTCTTCCGTATAGACTTTCAAATCCTGCACTGTCTGCACGTCCTCCTCCACTTCTGCTCTTCCCAATCGAGTCATCTCCCAGAAACAGGGCGTAGTCTAACCCTGAACCTCCTGCATTCACACTCAGTGAGGCTGACAGAGAGGAGAAAATTCACATTAAGAACTAATTTACAAGCTAAACATATTTATAGTAAAAAGTATAGTAAAGACAAATATAATTTGTAGACTATAATATCTACTGTATAGTATTATTTATTCTACACTGAATGAAGGTCTTAATTTCGTTATTTAATAGTCTACTAAAACTAACCAGATAATGTGAAATAAATTTTCATATGAAAAAAAAAAACATAACATTGTCCTGTAGTGTAACTGTCTGTATGAAAGCACTCTATACACACTGAGGTTTTTATAAGTCTGTGAATTAGTTTTTTATTAAATTGTACAAAATATTTTGGTCTATTTTGCATAGTTGCCTTACAGTTCATAATAAAAATGTCAACACTATATATTAATCAGATGTAAGACAAATATACAGTATGTTGTGCTTAATTAGAGAGATATAGACAGTGCATTCTTAAAACAAAGTCAATTTGATTAAACACACTGCCTGCCTAAATTTGGTTGAACCATCTTTAGCTTTGATTACAGGTGCATTCATCTTGGCATTGTTTCAACAACCTTATATAACATTGTAACGTTTATTTCTATCCAGAGTTGCATTCACTGAGATGTTACAGTATATTAATGACGAGAGATAAATCATTCTGTAAAGTTTTCTCCAGCACACCAAAAGACTGGTAATACACAAATCCATGTGTGAAAATGATTTCTCATGCTCCCAGAACCACTCTTTCACAATTTGAGCCCTGATGACTCTTAGCATTGTCATCCTGCAATATGCACATGCTATCAGGGAAGAAAAAACAAACAATTGATTGAATAATATGGTCATTCAGTACATTCAGATAGTTAGCTGACTGCATTTTTCTTGACACAAGGCATTGCTGAGTGAGTTGAAGCAACCAAAGGCTTGTACAGCAGGCTTTTCTTCTCATTCTGACTCACCCATCACGCTAGAATCTTTATGCATCTGCAAAAAAATCTTTATGCTCCCTAGCAATTTTAAAGCGTTTTCCAGTGAGCCTCACTAACAAATGTTTTCAGCTCTTTATCCCCAATTCCTCTGACATTGTGTGTGAAAATGCTAACTGTAATTTTTCCTGTCAGTAGTGTTTATGGTGCAATTTTTTGCTATTACAAACATTTTGTACATTACAACATATACTGTACGTATACACAAAGTTGATGGTTAAGTACTGTCTCTCGAGGTTTTAATGTGTTAGCCAGTTCTTCACCTAATTCAAGTATTTTCATCAATCTCCTTAGTTGTATTCTTTGCCAATAATTTGGTTCTTCTGAAACACAGTAACTTGGTTAAGAAATATGAAGCTACTCACTGCATCAGCTGGTGTTGATGACAGCTGAAGCATATTAATCACTGCAGTAGTTATCCACTCAATCGGTCAAAAGCATTTGCTTATTTCAATCCAAACAGCACCTTATTTTGGACCAGGCAGTGTAGTTTATTTCAAAATGGTATAAACAAAAGATGGACTATTAAATTTTTTAAAAAGTAAATCTTAAATTTTGGAATGTGCACAATGGTTTATAGCATGGCGTTTAATTTGAAATGTTGAAGATAATTTGATTACATTTCTACATTTTTGTATATAGGAGGTGTAATATCAATGTAAGGCGGGGAATAAAAGACATGTATAATTTTGATTGATACATATTTTCTCACATATTTCATACTCATTTTCCTAATTTTCTTTTAGTTCTGTAAAGCTGTTTTGCGAAAATGACCATTGCTAAAAGTGATATA
>JAOVVB010000041.1:19625551-19640628 GCA_028570985.1 Heterobranchus longifilis
TCTAAAGAAGTCTTTTTAAACCCTAGTATCTATACTTCTACCCAAGTAATGAATGTGAATACTTTTGACACCACTGCAGACTACACGACATTAACGTGCATCAGTAAGCATTGTGTGCATGGAGTTTGCATGTTCTCTTGGTGGATTTCCTCTGTGTATTCCGGTTTCCTTCCACAGTCGAAAGACATGAAGATTGGGCTAATTTACAAATTGCCCTTTGTGTAAGTGTGTCAACTGTGATGGATTGGCACCCTGTCCAGAGTTTACCTCACCTTGTGCAAAAAGTCTCCTGGGATAGGCTCCACGCCCCTGTGACTCTGTACAGATATATATAGTGGTATAGAAGATGAATGAATGAATGAATGAATGAATGAATGGCTAATGTAACTAAGGTTAGATTTGTTATGTATTTCCCATATTTTTTCAGCAAATCCTGCCTTCTGCTTTATGACTGAATGCAAGCCAATCCTACAGCACAAAGGCAGCACTTGGTTCATTGTGTTTTAGTGCAGTTTAGCACAATTTAGCCAATGTAATACAAAGAGTATTTATTGATAATTAAACCGCAGTGGAAGTTTAGATAGTAACGCCAGATGCTCTTAGATAGTTATTGGCATTATTGTACTGGCTTCCAATGAGTTTAATTATCTGGCATCAAAATATCTTGTTGATTTATTGCAGTCTTTCCTCTTAAGTCTATTGCTTAGATCTTCAAACAGCTCCTTTTACACATACCGAGGTCTAAACATTAAAACCAGACGTTTTTACCAGGCCTTTGCCATAGTGTAAGATCAGCTCATAATTTTATAATCTTTAAAGTCTCTCTTAAAACTAAGAGACTTTGATTTTAATAAATAGTTCGTAATGTGTGTGGCTTGATTTTGTTGTTTTTAATTTACCTTATGTTTTGTATTATTATGTATTCATCTTTAACCAGAACAGCACATAGCACATAGAACCAAACTGACCGGACTTTCATACCTTTTCTTTCACACCTGTGTTGGATCTACATTACTTGCCACATTATATGCTGCACATACTGCACATCCTATTGTATTTTATACAGTACATTTTATATATTTCTATTTGAATATTTATTTCTATTGGAACTTTGTAAATCTGTAAAATGTAGATTTGTACATTCATTTCATATTTTCACGTTTTACATTTCTCATAGTGCAAGTTTTCCTATTGCAATAAAATTACATTTTACTATTTCATCTTATCTTTCTTTTCTTAGGTCATAAACAGTTGTATAAGCATTTGACTGCATATCATACTGTGTATGGTTGTGTATTTAAAAAATATAAAATATATTTGAATTTATGTTCTTTCAGGCACTTGTTTAATAAATACTTTGTTTGTTTGTTTTTTTATATCTTTTGATTATCGTAAATCACCGATTTTGCAAAATGGTTCAACTTAAAGTTTAATTCTTTGCAAAACTAAAATAGAACTTAAGTACTTTGTACTTGAACAGCTCGGTGAGAGACTTCTAATTTGAAGACTGCTGAGGAGTAATTACGAGCCCCTCCGCTTGCTCAGCTTTTGATGCAAATTCACAGGAGTGGGAGAGGCGCGCTGACGGAAGAGGCATGTCTGTATTTGAGCTAAAGTGAAATGCTCCAGCGTGTTTAGTGACTGACAGGTGATTATATTACTCGGATCATTTTGACTGCTATGGTAGGACATTATTAGACATGAGTTCGGTCCGGCTTCGGATCAGAAAGCGTATGTGATTAGCAAGAATGATAGCTAAGCTAACACTGTGCTGCTAGCATTCGCCTTAAGGTTGTTTTCTAGCTACCATGAAGGCTCTGCTGGAGATTACTGAGCTAATCAGCTACTTAACTGCTTCTTATCGCGCCTACGATTAATAGTTACACGTTAAGCTCTGATATTCCGAGGTAATACTAGCCGTTAGACCATAATAGACAGTTGGTAGTGACTCGGCTAACTGTGCACAGGGAGGAAGTACCCGTAGCTACAAGATTAGCGTTAGCTACTTGGCTAACCATTAACTTAGCTGGTTATTTATTCGACATTATATTTCATCTGTCTTTCACACTGAGGGGAGTTTTGGTCAGACACAAAGCTGTGTGCTTTTCCGTGACCAAATATAGCACTGGATGTCGCTCCTGCGCGCCATGATGTGTGTCTGTGTGTGTAAAAGCCAAGTAGAGAAATGAGAGATGAGCTTTTTGGTCTGTCAGTGATGCATTAGAGCAGGTTTACACTGCTGTTCTCAAATCTGATTAAAGTCTATTCAGACATAACGAGCTGGCCTGTAATGTACTGTACATGCTTAACCCCTGTAGTGAGTTTTTTTTTTTTTATCTATTATTTCATTTAATATGCCATTGTAGTCTTAGGGTTTGTAGATTTTTTTCTAAAAACTGATCATGATTTCTGTTCTGTCTGTAATGGAAATGTCAGAATAGTGTTTCTGGTTGATATTAAGCAGGACGTGGTTTGTAGAAGTTAAGCAAAAGTTCTATTTGCTTTAGAAAACCTTTTGGGGTAGTAATGATTAGTGACAGGAATCACCAGTCACCACCAATATGATTTTAACACGATACCCAGGCTGATTCATTTATTTTTGATTTTATAAATATCCCAAATCGATTATATATTTTTCTCAATTTATTTATTTAAAAAAAAAAAAAAAATTGACCCATTAAAAGTGAGTGCTAACTTAAATTTTAGACCTTACCTTTATTCAACAGCTTCACAACTGAATTGAACATAAGTACTTGAATGGAGTCCTTTTGAAATTAACCTGAAATACAAGAGTTTAATATTTTACTTAAAATTAAATGAAAAAAAAAAAAGCTAAATTTTTACTGAGCACACGATTTTCAAGATAAATTAGCGCATGTTGAGACTGATGTAAGCGTGTGTAATGAGTGAGTTTGAGACTAATTCGCTCACAGAGTTTGGAGAGAGAGACTGAGTTGAAGCTTTTTAAGTGTCCGAGGTTTGATAATGTAACACTGTAAAAATGTGTTTCTGTTGCGCCATTCGTATTCTTCTGTGCTTGGAACAGAATCATTTATATCTGAGGCTGATTGGCTGATCACCAGTCTTGGCTGATCAAGCTGGAAACCAGCTAGTTCTGGCCAATCGACTGGTGCATTTCAATTATAAATGTAAAAATCTTTTTCTTTTTTTTTTCCAATCGATTTCAGTGTCAGTGAGACAATACTGATTCATAACAGAATTGATCCCCCATCTCTAATAATGGTGCACTAATCCCAGTTTGGTCATTTATGATGCAATACCAATGTTAGTGATGATATTCCCATGAATGCTTCTGGGGAGGGTAAAAAAAAAAAAATCATATCCTGCATTCACGTGCATTATATTTATGCCCTTTTATGACATATGATTAGTGGTGTAAGGATACACATCTTGATTTGATTCACCTGTTTTCTCAATTCGATTCTCAGGATTATTTTGAATGGCGACAAAGCGTTTAAAGTGTCGTATTAGCTCTAAATTTTTTCAGCCGTTGTATTTCAGTGGTGCTGGGGTCCTGAAGAGCTCTTTTTCTAACAGCTCTAATGTGGTTGTGTAATCATATAATGCATATTGGTCAATCTGTCCCTGTGAGATTGGTTACCAATGGTGTAGGCAGTACTTTAAAAAAAATTATTGTTCTTACAGTGCAATTTTTAGATGCATAATCATTTAGTTTCTCGGTCTGCTCTTGCAACAGGTGAGGGCTGGGAAGAAGGATGACAATGGCGCACGTAGGGGCAGTGGTTGCTGCGATCACAGCTGTGATGGCCATAATGCTTCACTCTTCCATACACAAGATTGAAGAAGGCCATTTAGCAGTTTATTACAGGTATGTCTTTAGAAATGTATACATAGTGTGGCTTTGAATCATAATTGAAACTTATTGTGAAAGACAATGCTGCCATTCTTCATTTTTTCCAGAGGTGGGGCTTTGCTGACTTCTCCTAATGGCCCAGGCTATCACATTATGCTGCCTTTTATCACAACCTACAGATCAGTGCAGGTCTGCAGAAACCACTTGTGAAATTAAGAGTAAAATATAATTTGTTTTGTTGTAGTCAGCTTAACCTTAGCTCTGCTTGTTTTTACAAGAGTTTCTTCTTTCAGTTTTCTGTTGACAGGCTAAAAAGGAGAACTTGGTTTATTCAATTTGAAAGCTTAAATATTATGAAAGCTTAAAGATATACAGGCATGTAGAATCCTGTAATATCCATTTCTAGTCTAATCTAATTTCTGATGTTCTCTGTGTTGCAGACGACACTGCAAACTGATGAAATAAAAAATGTGCCTTGTGGAACGAGGTAAAACTTTAACCACTGATAAGAGTTTGTATTGAGTAATCGTGACATGAAACAGTTCTCAATGTAAAACATTAGAGTATTTTTATTTAAATACTGACAAATATGTGTTTTTAAAATAAGGATTTGGGGTTTTTTGTCTTCAGTGGTGGTGTCATGATCTATTTTGACCGTATTGAGGTGGTCAACATGCTGGTGCCATTAGCAGGTAATGACAACTCGCATTCGGTGAAAGATACAGCAAAGTAAACTTTTAAGTTGACTATGACTTTTGCCGCTTTCAGTGGTGGACATTGTGAGGAATTATACTGCAGATTATGACAAGACACTAATATTCAACAAAATCCACCACGAGCTGAATCAATTCTGCAGTGTTCACACACTACAGGAAGTCTACATCGAGCTCTTCGGTGAGTTTCAGCAATGTCAAACAGTTTATTCTGCTCGTTATGTGCTGGCTTAATGTTTACATGACTTCAGCTACAGGACATAGTGTGTGTATCCTGGACGAGTTCAAACTATTTGCCTGAAGTTCATCGCACTTTCATTGCAGCTGAATTTCAGATCAACTGTGTATAATTTGTTTTGTCATGGATTTTTGTTTGTAATCTACTGTGCCACAGATATAATCGATGAAAATCTTAAGACTGCTCTGCAGAAGGATCTGAATTCCATGGCCCCAGGTCTCACTATCCAGGTGTGATATCACTATCATCTGCAGTGTTTTTTTTTCATTTGTGGCATTTTCAATTTATAAAAGTATTTGTCCTGTTGGGAACATTCATGCCCTGTGCACTAGTGAGTGAGTGAGTGAGTAAGAGAGAGAGAGAGCACGACCCTGACACCTTTATAGCGACTTGGCCATAAAAATAATAAAACTTATAAAAGTGATGATGCCTCAATTCTGATTGGTCAGAAGATGGTGATTATTTTTTTCTAACAGCAGCACTGATGGTAGTCAGCAAAACCTAGCCTTGTATTAACACACTTGGTCTAATACCTTATCATTTCCATAGTAGCAGATAATACAGGGACTTGTATAACAGAGTCCTACACAGTTTAAAGCTAAAAATAAGCAGGTTAAAAACTTGTTATATAACAGCAAAAATTGAGTTTGCACTTGCAAAGCTTCTTGTAAGGAGATTCCACTCATTTCCTCCTGTTCATCTCCCCCACCTGTCATGTCTGTATTCCCCACTAGTGGGGTGCGCCCCACACTTTGAGAACCAGGGAGTTATTTGATCTACAGTTGAACCTAAAAATAAGTTCATTATCTTCTAAGGCTTAAAACCATATTGGGTGTTAGATTTGTGAATGCTCATTTACACTTATACTAACCCAGAATATCTCCAGTGCATCCATCAAAGTCTTAAATTTTCTTTTTGTTATTCAAGGTCTAAAATTACTTAAAAATTCATACTTTTAGGAAGAGGGAATTACATTTGGTCTGGGCAGTTTTTATGTTTCAGCTCACATGTGTTTTTATATCCTACAACAACGATCATTGCCAAAACGTCAAAGACATGTTTGCTGATCCACTTTTTAGGAGATATAGGAAAATTTGTGTGTATATGTATGTGTTTTTTAAGATTTTTTTTTTTTAACTTTATTTCAAGCAAGGATTCAAATGTCTAAAACAGTGCTTGGCTTGTTTATATTGAAATTGAATGCTACAGTACATGATTAAGGAATGCATAATGTAGTGTAGTTTTTGGAGCTCATTGTGGGCGTTGTTTGCTCTTTGCAGGCAGTCCGTGTCACCAAGCCTAAAATCCCAGAGTCGATTAGAAGAAACTTTGAGCTGATGTGAGTAAGCTTTAAAATGTGAAATATGATTGACTTGTCTGTTATGATTGGTATTATTTTAATTATTGCTGTCACATGTTGAATTTGATTTATGTTACTGGCGTCATAATTTTTTTATTTGATTCAATGCTCAGAATACGATGTAAAAAAAAAAAATTATGATAAATTATGACAAACTTTTTTTTATTTATGAATCATGGACAGTGCAAACCGGTATAAAAAACAGCATTTGTGTTTATAAAAATAAATGAAAAGCAAAACATGATGAACAGCAGAAATGCTGTAAACCAAATCAGGTTAATTTTCATTATTGAGTAATGTCTCTAACCTGGAAAGATGGTGAATTGAAAATATTTGAGCTCTGTAGTAGTTGCTGGAACAATCAGATCTCTACATATTGTAACATTGTGATTTATGAAGAATGAGACCTCTGTTCTTCATATTGTACAATTGCTTTGGATACATAATTAATAGAATGCTTAGTCCTATGACTATGAACTGCACATTCTCACAAAATATAATTATTTTTTCATAGCAACCAACCCATTATATCCTGATGCAAAATATTTTTTCTGGTTTATCCTTTTGGTTTATTTGAGTAAGATGGTTAATTCCCACATTTGATTAATTCATACTCACTAGATGCCAATTCATTTCCACGTTTTGGTTCATTAGCAAATGTTAGCATAATGATTAAATGGTTAAACCTTAAAACACTATGCATGTTTTACTGTTGTACAATTATGTATAAATGAAAATACTTTTGCCTTTAGATTAGGACAAATGGCATCATAATTTCTGTTTTTTCTGTGATATCCAGGAACATTTGCCTTGTGTAAAAACATATTTTGCCTCTGTCACAGGGAAGCTGAAAAGACCAGACTACTAATCACAGCTCAGACCCAGAAAGTTGTGGAGAAGGAAGCAGAAACTGAGAGAAAGAAGGCTATCATTGGTGAGGAAAACATGCATCCTTCTGCTTTAGTGATTTAGTGATGAGATATTTCTTATTCCTTTTCATTTGTTTTTCTCACAGAGGCTCAAAAAGTGGCTCAAGTGGCCGAGATCCAATTCAAGCAGAAAATCATGGAAAAAGAAACTGAGAAGAAGATTTCTGAAATAGAAGGTGGGGAGAACTTATAATAACATATACTTAGTTTCATTTTGTTGCTCTTGGATGGACTGTTTTCAATATTAACCTGCCTAATCATTGTTGTCTCTTAGATGCTGCATTCATGGCCAGAGAGAAAGCTAAAGCAGATGCTGAGTTCTACACAGCAGCAAAATTTGCTGAAGCCAATAGGGTAAACATTTTCTTTCCTAAAACCTATGTAAAAACATTGCATACTACAAAGCATTTGGTGCATCTTAGAATGTATTACTAGGAACATATTACTCTGAGCAGATGCCTGAACATGTTTTTTTTTTTTTTTTTATCTATTGGTATGATGCAAATGATGCTTGGCATTGTATGAAAGCAATCTTTTATTAAGTCTCTAAACAGCTTCCTGTATTCTTTGTCTCGCAGGTAAAGCTGACACCGGAGTATCTTCAGCTCATGAAATATCAGGCCATCGCTGGGAACAGTAAGATCTACTTTGGCCAGGACATTCCCAACATGTTTGTCGATAACAGTGCCTCTCCTGTGACCAAAGGGGCTGACTCGTTGGAACAGCTGGAGTCTTTAACCCAAGCTGAGAAACCCAGGAAAATTAAACCAGACTCAGAGCGCCACTGAGAAGGCCCGTCCAAGGCTTCTCTTCTGTGGCGTCTGTCTGTGTCTTTGGGGCTGGGAGTTCTTGCATAGATACATTTCTGCTGAGGGCTCGAAACTAACTGTGTAGTTAGTCATCTGACTTGAGGGCACTAATCAACAAAGAGGCTGTGTTTTACGATCACAGGCCTGTGGTTTTGGGGTAGGGCTCAAATGTCTTAACGAGAGACTGAGATCTATAGTGCGCTAATAAATCAGTGATGCTGCTGTGATCACATGGCATGAATTTCCCACCTTTCCTTCCTTTTGGCCTTTTGTTTTATTTGTGGATTAATATGTGAAAGATTTGCATCTGGACAAATTTTGTTTGCGTAACTGGAAATACAAAAATTCATGCTAATTGAGACAGGGAAATCTATTATGCAGCTGTAAAATTTTATTTTCCAAAAGTTGAAAGATTCATAACACAGTCGTAACACACGTCTTAAACCGAGGCCCCAAGTCTATTCAACCTTTAGTGGGACTGTGGGCCCATATTAAACACGGTTAAGACAGTGATCATCACTGAAATAATGTCGAGTTGAAATGATATGTATAGTTTACGTTTGATTTAGTTGGTTCTGTGAATGAAAAGGTTTTGCATTGTGTTCACCTGTTCTGTAAATTGGGAATGCACAGATTAATGTAAACATAGTATAGTTCTTGACTTTCTTTCTGTGCAAGTTAAATCGTGGGTGATTGTTGAATTGTGTGAGAAATGTAACGACGCTTGCATTCAATTAATTTTCATAGCATGGGCTTAGAAACCCGACATGCCATTTGCTGCCATGATTTAAACACAACTAGTTTAGTTTTACTTTGATTTCACAGCATGAGTGATGTGCAAAATGGTGACCTCCAGTAATCTAGCAGGAACCTGCAACGGGAATTTGACAAGGGCTTATGTATGTGGAAAGTGAAAAATTATACTTACGGAAACTACTGACCTAATGAAAGGGCTATTACACTTTTAGTAAAGTTGTACCAGTTAATAGACTTCCTAGAACTGTTAGTTTGGGGTAAAGAACACTTTAAACTCACTTTTGCTGTTATTTTTCAGTTCACCACTAGGGGGAGTATGGGTTCTTTAGTAAATATAGACTAGAGGAAAATACTAATTGAGCCTCAAAGAACACAGTTTCAGCTTTGTTAGATTTAGATTGTCTTAGTTTCCCATGTGAATAGTTTGTGTGCATTAAATGAAATGTTGTAAGCACTTACAGTGGTTATGGCTATAACCTGTTGAGTGTATAGGTGCTAATTCTCAGGAAAGAGACATGCAGAATGAGTTTACCAAAAGTATCTTCTCAAGTCTTCATTTTCAGTAGGTTGTGGGTTTCAGGATTTTCTGCCTGGTTGATTAGTCAAACTTGGCTTGGCTTTTAGGACTTTTCCCCTCTCTCTGTTCATTTAAAAAGAATATTTCTTTGGTGATTCATCAGGCCTGTAATGGCATTCAGATGTGTAATGCTTTTTTTTTTGTTAATGGCATCTTTTGTGTCTGACCTGTTTTCTCTCAGTTGGTGTAGGATAAGTCGAAGAGCTGAGATTTCATCTAGTCACTGTCACAATTCTATCATAAGTGTTGGCCATTCATGTGGGCTTCCTTCTCTTCTCTGTTAACATTAAACTTTTTTCCCTTGTGATTTTAAAGTACATATTCTTAAAGGGTTCATAAAATATATAACAATTTTAAGGGAAATGCATTATTTGGTTAAATGTAATTAAATGTTTAATGATTATAAAGAAATCCATACTTTTTTGAAACTAATTACTAGTGGTGGATATGATTTTCAGTGCCGATCATTTAAAATGGGTAAAATGAAGTTACTCTGTGAATGTGACTTTTATACGTATGCATAAGTTGAGTTCTTGATTTCCCAACATTTATATGCAAAATTTGTAACATTTTGACAGCTCAGTTCTCTAAAATAAAACTTATTTTGATACCACCAATTTGTATTTAGGTAGTTGTTTGCCATTTTCTTTGCGAATGATCTGTTTTGTGCTTTACCAACTGAACAGTAACTTTTTGTCACCAAACTGATTTCGGTCTCTCACTTTTCCCCACTGGTAAAGAGGAATAATACCTGTTGGGTTGTATTTTGAATACAAAATGTTTAAGAACTGATGCAATAAATGCAATAACTATTGATCAAACAACAGCCTTGATGATGTTTGGCGCAAGGGGAAATTGCGATTTGCGGGAATTCTTCGTGTGGCAAATCATGCATCACTACAAATATTACAAAATCATTTAATTAATTTTTTATTTACTTAAATGTAAACATATTTATGCACATTTGCATTTGAGGTGGTGAAATGTTGCCATTCCTCTATAATCCTACGGGTGGTGATCTTTAAACTAGTCACACTTTGGCCGACAGGACAGCATCCTGTGTGGTAAGAGCAATGTATTTAATTATTTAAGTTTGTTTAGAATTGTATTGAGTCAGCATATTTATAAAATGATTATACTAACGGAATGCACACTTACTGTCCACTATATTAGGAACAGTTGTACTTTTACGCATTCAATCTATGGCCCAATCGCACTTCAGATATACTTCAAACATCAAAATGGGGAAAAAGTATATATTGACAGAATCAAACTGCCATTATTATTATTATTATTTAAAAAAAATAATAACATGGACATCCAGGATATGCTCCAGATCCACTACAAACCAGACCTGAGTTTTCCTGAAAGTCAGCGAGTATACCCCATCATGTTTTATTCCTTTTAATAAGGAACTTATGTTTGCCATCTCTTTTTGGTATTATCTAGTACTGTATTGCCTACTAAAACACTTAACATGTTTTATCTTGTAGGCCTTTGAGTGTCACTAACTAGCAGTAAGCTATTAAAAAGTCTTTTGAAATGTGTTAGGTTGTGCTAGGTTTTCTTTTTGTTAAGGTTAACAATTTGGTGCTTAAACAAGCATTTAGAAAAATAAAAATAAAACAGCACTAAAAAGAGTGCGTCATAGGAAGTGTTTTAAATGCAGTGACCAAATGCATTGCTCATTTCCTTTTGTAACCTGTATGAAAAGTTCAGCAGAAAAAAAAGTAATGCCTTGGAAAACAACTGCAAGGTCATGCAAAAACTACTACTAATAATACTAATAGTGCTTGTTATTGCTCATGTATCCATCTATGTTTAGAATATAAACTCCTTCAGCCAGTTATTTGTCTAAAGACAGGAAATGTCTTTAGCCCAGTATAATAAATGATGTGTTGACTTTTCTGTGTAGGACTGAAACAGTGCCCATGAGGTGACCAGGGGAAAAGGAAGGAAGTGGTCACTTCAGTCAGCCGACAGAAAAGACTAGTACTCCCACTGACATTCATAGGACACGGGCCTGCCTTGACCCAATTATTTTTCAAATGTCTGCTGATCTAGTAACAATTTGAGCATGTTTCAGCATATTTCACTTCTGTCTTTATTTACAGTCAGACCTTTAAGTTTTTTTATTCTCTCAAAGCTGCATGGCTCTGGTTTATGCACTCACCTTAAATAAAAAAGGCATTTCTTTTTCTTTCTTTGTGAAAGTTCTTGTGAACCACTTTTTAGGAGTTCAAAGGTAACCTGAACACATCTGGAGGGGTGGATTAGGAATGATTGAGTCTTAAATAAAGACTTTGTAATGAGACAGATGTGGCTGATGCCAGTGAGTCAGCAAAGCTTCCTTGATGTGGTACATTTCCTTCCTTCACTTTTTCACAGGAAATCTGCAGGAAGTTGTTCCACCCAGAGAGAGAGAGAGAGAGAGGTACATAACCTGTGCATCAAGGGTAGCTGCTGATCTTTCTGATATTAACTAACTGTTGTAACAGGATAAGCATCATAATCAAACATCAGGTCATCGTGTGTGTAATGAAATGAGTAGGTCTTACTGGACTTTATTAGAAGCTTATATGTGCCTTAACATGCTCTTTAATAAGTGTTTTAGTGAAAAGACCGGATGCAGTATTCCTCAGATGTCTTTGGTATGGCACTCCCAATAACTTTTATCATGACATCATGAAAACTCTTCAGCGAATCCATAATTTCAAAGAAATGTTACTGTGGTTAAGACCACAACTCCTACTGTTAAAGTTATTACACTTTAGTAATTATTCTGTTGTAATTTTGAGCCTGATTGACACGTCAATTTAACAGAATCTGGTTTATTTACACCCCATAAGCTGAACCATAAGTAATATTGAATTAATATCTACTTGCAATTTAAAATTAAACAAGGAACACTTAACATCATAAAAAAAAATCTCCATTTTAAAATGATTTAATTAAATACAGTGATTTAGGCCTAAAGAGCCTAATATTTGAATAGTCCAGTTATGTTCATAAAACAAATCCTTATATACATATTGGTGTGTGGGTTACAAACACATCCACATATACAGTAGTTATATATAAATATGACGACAAATATATGTTACTGTTTTCCCAGAGTAAAATGGAAATTAAGGTAAATACTTTTGAAAATCAAAATCCAGAACCTTATTTAAAGAAAGTGCTATCTTCAAATAAATTCCAAACTGCAGTTCATAAGAAAGAACACAAAAGTGTTATATATGTGGAAGTAATGACATGCGAGAGATAACCAAGTAAAAATGAAGCCATTTTTTTGATCTTCAAAGATTCTTTTGTGGCAATATTATCTTCACATTCCAACTGAACAAAATTGTAAATGTCTGTGTCCATTCCTAAGGTGAAGGAAGTAGAAACGTGCATGTCATCTTATAACTTATCGCCATGACACTCAGTTCCTCACACTGCCTGCCTCAAAGCAGCTCTATCCTGTGTGTGTGTGTGTGTGCACGTTTTTTTCAGGGTTTGTTTTTGTTCTGTTGCCTGATAACACTCCTTTGATAACATCTTTTGAGGTCTGTTGAGGTAACGTTTGCTTGGTAAAATGTTCTGTAAGATTTCCTCAGTCTCCCATGTACTCACAGTGATTGTGCAAAACCATGCAACTGTTCAAATTAAACAAAATTGGCTAATCACTATTGCAGAAGGCAAGAAATTGAAAGTTAAAAAAAGACAACTATGCACTACATTTGAAAGAAAAGATCATCAGGTGGTCTTTAGATAAGACCTCAGACTCTAAAATAACCACTTGTAATTGTAGTAGTTCTATCATTTCTTATATGGACATGATTTTTTTTTTCTTGGCTTTAAATTGTATTATTATTATTATCATTATAATTATTATTATCTAAAATATAATTGTCATTGTCTAAGGGAGTTGTTTATCCATAATGTGTCTGAACAAGATTTTTTCCTCCATTTGTCCCTGGGGAGTGGACAGAATTTGTCTTAAGCGATGGATAGGAAGTCCTTGTCAGCAGCTGAAAGCTCGTCTGCAGATTACATTACAGTGTGATGACGCTACAGACACGGCTCCAGAGGGCATTTGCACCTGAAAAAACAACTCCATAGTCATGAGAAACATAATATTAATTCATTCGTTTTCTCTTCTGCTTTTCGTGCTGAGGATCATGGTGTAACCAATAATAATAGTTATTAAACAGTTTGTTTTGTTGTTGATGCTGTAATTTTTTAAGTTAAAAATCAATGTCCCAGACTAAATGTTGATATTAAGAACATTAGAACAGCTCCTAGATGATTTATTATTGTCAATGTCTTGTTTATTGCTACCTTGAGGATTTATCACCCAATGTTTGATACACAATCAAATACACATGTACAGATTCTTGTTTGACCCCAGACTGTGCTGTGGTTCTCTGTCTTCTTAATTTAAGGACCTCATTAGCATACAGTGGGAGACACTCGCACATAATTTAATGAGTGAAAATACTTTTCCTGTGTGTAAGAGTTTATTTGACCTTATTTAGGCAACACATAGGCTTTATTATGTTTATTACTCAACACTTATTCATCGTTTGAGCATCACTCAGTATCGTTTATCTCTTAATCTCTCACATGGCTGTAAAACAGAATCTTGAAACTGATACCTTGTAACACTGATCAAAGCTTGTGTTTTTCCATATTACATCAAAACTTATAAAATCAAATTAATTTTTCCTATTTTAATTTTGCTAATTAACTGCTTCTCTCAGAATAAAACAACAATAGTATCACACCCTATTGCTTGTTTCACTTTCAGATGTTAATGTACACCCATGAATGCACCACCCTAATAGCTCCTCTGTTAGATCTCTCCATTTCGGGTTTGTGGGATTCTACATTTAGGCTCAGCCTGACTAACTGGGCTTGTCATGATCACAGACTTAGTCATCAGGAAATGGTACCATGTATTCTTTATGCACTCTGACTCATTTGCAGTGTAGCTTTTCCTGTCCTTGTTTGACTTTACTAGATCAAAAATCATCAGAAACGTTTGTTTTACAGCAAAATTTTTTACAATGTCTCATGCTGTTGTTTATTTGTCTTGACAGTGTGCTACCCAGGCACTCTGGTTTTATGTTGACTAGTGTTCTCTGATTTGTAACGCCTGTAGTTTTTTTTCCCCATGCTTTAGGAATATGTTTCCTCGCTGATTCAACTATGTTATTTACCAAGTTATTACCAAGTATTATGTAGGCTATGTTGCATGCTAATGCTAGCTGAATTGAACTCTTTTTTGCATAAAGAGTTAGTGTGGAAAGCTAAGGCAGGTAATCTGTTACTGTAAAAATTCAAGCACTATAAGTACAAGTTATATCTTGTCTTTTTTACTATAGGACTATAGATGCGACAGAAACTGTTTATCCCAGGCTTTGCTCAGTGTTTAAACTGCCTGCAAGTCACTGAGCGCTACTGTTGCTTGACCTACCAAGATTCCATACCCACATTCCCAAGCTGCTTGTTCCTCCATTCTGAGTCAGTCCGAGATATCCCACTGTGTGAGGCAGACGCTTAAGTAAAGGGCTAACACTTTCAAACTGAAAACATTGGCGTAATTTACAGGGGAAGTAGCAACTTTAGCTGCACAGGATGTGGGTTTGTTGTCTCATTGCCTCGTTATATGTTATTCTAAGAAAATTTATTATACATATATGGCTATTGGTCATCTTTTTGCACCACTGACCTTTTAAGACTTGTAATAGTTCCTGTATATGGTTCATAATGTCAGACGTATTTTAAAACACTCAAATTTTCCCATAAGAAATAATGGACACTCAAATTATTTGTTCCACAGCCCCAAAAAATAAATACATAAAATAATTAA
>JAOVVB010000041.1:19644090-19678433 GCA_028570985.1 Heterobranchus longifilis
CCGATCAGCCACAATGCTGGTGGCTTTGCGGATGCAGCGTGTGGTGTAGATGTCTTCAATAGAGGGGAGAGAGACCCTGATGATCTTCTCTGCTGTCCTCACTATAGAAGGTGGTCAGGATCGGTGGTGGGAGCTGGGCCTTCCTCAGCCTTCTCAGGAAGAAGAGAAGTTGTTGGGCTTTATTGTGCAGGGAGCTGGTGTTGAGGGACCAGGTGAGATTCTTCTCCGGGTGGAGACTGACTCGTCGTTCTTGCTAATGAGACCCACCACAGTTGTGTCATCAGCAAACTTGATGAGGTGATTCGAACTATGTGTCGCTACACAGTCATAAGTCAGCAGTGTGAACAGCAGGGGACTGAGCACACAGCCTTGGGGGGCCCTAGTACTCAGTTTTGTGACCGCAAGCTCAAGAGCACTTGGGTTATGCAGAAGGACAATGATCCGAAACACACCAGTATGTCCACCGCTGAATTGTTGTTGTTAGACTCTCAGCTGCTCCCGTCGAGGGGTTACCACAGCGGACCAACTGATTTGCACAACAACTTGACACAGGAGTTTTCCTATTTTTCAGGGTTTGGGACTGGCACTGCATCGTGAATGGCTCAAAACAATCAAAATGTTTTGGAGTGGCCGAGTCAAAGTACTCACTTAAATCTTAAGAAGATCTTAAAAAGGCCGTTTATGTTTGGTCCCCCACCTTCTGCAAAGAAGAGTGGGATAAAATTTCTCCACAACAATGTGAAATACCTATTGCCAGTTATTGCAAATGATTGATTGCAATTGTTGCCAACAGGGTGGTACAACCAGTTATTAGCTTTAGAGGGAAATTACTTTTTCATATACGGCTAAACGGGTTTTGACAGCTTTTTTCCCTTAAGAAATAAAATCATTATTTAAAAATTGCATTTTGTATTTTCTTAAAAAAAAAAAAATCTGGAAGGGGGAAAAAACGTTTACATTGCATTGTACAGTATATAGTGTACAGCGTATATACTTGGAAAACGTTTTTAAACCTGGTGAAAAGTTGCATAGGCATTTTTACATAAGAATGCCCATGTAAAGCTGCAGATCTCTGTAGTCCCTGTTAGTAAATAAGCTTGTACATGTATTGCGGGTGTTAGTGTGTTTGCACGTTATTACACATGCAAAATAGTAAAGAAGAGTTTGTGTCCAAGTGTTACTTGAGTGTGTGTTATTTTGCACTAATATACTTTTTAAAATGTTATTGAAAAGCCCTAAAACTAGGTGTTTCAAAACAGTTATGACATGCAAAAACATACTGAGCAATTTAAATGACACTCTGATCTACTTCTGATTACAACACTAGAGTTGCAACACCAGAGGGAAGTACTTTTTCAAAAGAAACATTGCCCATGAGTTCTAAATTACAGGAAGGACGTTTACTCTTGCATTAGAGAACTTTTGCATTTACTTGTATTCGTGTATTCCAGGATGACACAAGTTGATGAGATGACGTGTTAGAGTATTTCTCATGTGAAGTACATGAGTATAACTCATGTGTTTTGTTAATTGCGCCTGAAAGAGTGTATCAGGAGTTTTTTTTGTCAGATGGCCAATATTAGTTTCAACCCATCAGATTAAATGCAAATTAATTTAAGCTAAAGTGTAGAATAATGACAGAAGCAAGAGGGTTTCCTTTTAGGGCTGACAGCATTGAACATTTGACAGCTTAAACTAATGAAGAAAAAAGTGAAAAAAAATCCCACAAGATAGCAACAATTCTCTTCCATAGTGTTTAAGAAGTAATTAGCAATTAGGGTGTTATCCCCTTCTTGATCTTCCTAATGAATTGAAACAGAAATTTTAAGTGGTGTAAAGGTTTTTTTAGCCTCACCTCTACAGTCTCCTGTAAAGCCAACAGAGCCTGCTCCTTCTCCTCCAAAAGCAAGAGGATAGCCGGATCTACATTTTCACTTGGTATTATAAGAGGGCTGTAAAATAATAAGTGCTGTCATAAAAGCTGTCCAATTTTTTAATAACAGTGATAATATGAAAATACTAATAAAAACAATATAGGTAATACTTAGATTTCTGGGACTTTTTAAAAGGACCTGCTGTCCTATGAATTTTCTCAAGAGCACTGTGGTCATTTTCTGCAAGAGGAATGAAAAAAAAAATCTAAATAAAACTGTAATAAATAAATAAATACATACATACATTTTTTTCTAATATACGAAAGAGTGTACCATGAAACAATCCTCATTAATTATCTTCAAATAATAATCAATTATAAAGTCAAAGTGTTAAATTGATAAATAATGTAAAAATGGTTAAAACACTGATAGTTGCATGTAATTATGTTTACATGTTTTAAAAATAACAAAAATTGGTAACTTTAAGAATCTCAGTAAAACATGCCTTCTGATTCCTCCAAGAAACATTTGCAAGCTGAAAAAATAACCTCTTTCCTGCCAGTTGGTTTTATTTGATCCTAGCTGGCAAAGCTAATCTAATTAGCCTCTATGTGAACCTAATAAACACATTGGTGTCAAATGATCAAAAGAATGGTGATGGAGAACACCAGACTACACAGCAGTTGAACTAAAGACTTTTATTTGGCTTAAAGCTTTGAGTCATTACAAACTAAGACAAAGCAACAGTTAATAAAATTAATAGTATATTTTGTCTTCCTTAATATGTGCATTTGTGCCTATGTAAGATTTAACATAGTTTTCCTGATTGCAACTGGGACATTCTGCTTTGTGCTAACAGCAGCGATAAGTCTTGAGCCGAGTCTGTGGATAGTGATAAGGGCCATCTGGTGAAAGGAACTGATAGGAGAAGTTTTTTTTCTACATGAAAAGTGGGAGTTGGGTTGACCTCAGGACATAGTTGAGAAGATAATATTGAGGAGTGGGAAACTGAGAGCTGAAATGGCTGGCGTAGACAAGTTCGTTATCAATAAACTGACAGCGTTTGTATTTGATTTTGATCTTTGACTATAAAGATATATAAAATATGTAACTCATATTACTGTGAGATATTAAAATATCTATAACAAATAAATCAAATAAACAAAAACACTCTCTCTTTTTGGTTTATATAATTAATTTATTTTTCATTACCACTCGCGTGTATCATTTATTTACATTTATTCTTCTACATCTGTCTTTTGTCCTGTTGATGGCCAGCTAGGCTAAAACACTGGTCCTAATTTACATGTTAACATAAAATAGGAATGCAACTGAGCTAACGCCCCTTAATCAGTGAATGCTACTGATCATCTTCAGATATGAATTTAATGAAGTAATATAAATGCTATGAGAACAAAACATGTCATGGTGCAATGAAAAACACAGTTAAACAGTTAAACAACATTACTGGGTGCAGAAGTAAAAATCATGTCCATGACTTCTGCATTTCTATATGCTTTTCTAAAGAGCAAGATAATATATTTAGCGTTTGCTGACGTCTGGGTTAAAGATATTAATGTAATGTGACAATGAGATCATTTTACACAGCATCTTGATTTTCTAAGAATATGTTAGTAAGGCCTTTAATCTGCTGTGTTTCTGTGGAACAAACGAGATGAGCAAGCGAAAGAACTGAAACAATAAAGGTTTTGAGGTTACACTGTGGTGAAACTGGAGGAATTGTCATGCATAACCACATAACAGGTAAGCTGTATAGGGATGATGGACACAGTGTGAGTTGTGATGTTTTAAACTCAGGAAAGTGCATATAAACCTACCTGTTTGTGCTTTCTCATTTACAGTGCTGTAGTATTCCAAATTCTAAAGGAGACAAGGACAATTCATTATTTATGTGGTCATTGACTGAATGTGAAAAACAAACAACACGCACAGATGAAATTACAGTAACTAACCTGGGTGCCATCTGAAACTTGTTTGTCCTCTAATCTCTCTCTGAGAGCACACAGAACCGGCTCTATGCTGCCGGGGGTGCTGAGTGTGATCTTCTTTAGAGTGTCTACTGGTACATGGAAATTCAGCTTGGAAAAAACCTTCCTGAAAAAACAACCACGTTCAACATTTTATGCATTTCAGTTTGTCACTGTACATTTTTATGCCAAACAAGCAATGACCCATAGCCCTGACATTTGATTAGAATTTTACATTACAATGTCCATTCTAAAATGTTATTGTTTCTGTTGTAACTACTCATTCACAGAGATTCAGTGCACAATCTACATACTCTAAACAGATTTAACAAAGAGAAACATTTAATCATTGATAAGATGAAATGTTCTCTAATGGGGTGTTAATTTTACATTTAGGAAAGGGGTCTCCAGCATTACACAGTCAGTAAATTGCCCGACACAGAAGAGTTTTCAGAATAGAGGAAGTTGTTTTTCTAATTTTAGAGAAATTTAAAGAATGTATGTTCAGAGCTGCCATAACAAGTGTTAGCAGGGAATAATTTTAATGGATATTGTAATTTAAAACACAAAATATGACATGTTGAATACTACTACTACTACTACTAATAATAATAATAATATTCTGAATGTATTATATTATCCTAAATCAAATATACCTATTTTAGGAAAGGCATTAGATAAAAAAACAAACAAAAAAAAAAACATTCAGCTCCATCTTTCCCATCCCTCATTAATGCTGAAGGCAGAAATGTTGCTGAAGCTCTCTTTTATTCCCCTGGGAGTGTATGAATCAATGGCAGGGTAAAATAAGCAATGTTTTTAAATCTGCAAAAAAGACCAATAAACTTGCCTGTTTAGTGTGTTCCAGTTAATCAGTTTTTGTTGAGTGGAGTGTGCGGGTGTGTAGTTGTGTAGTTCCACCATCTTGGGGCAGAAGTGCTTCACAACTTCAGCAGCCATAACTACAGACATGAAGACCAGAATAATGCAGAGCATTTTCAGTGATATAGGTCAGTAAATCTCAAACATTTTGCAGCCAGAGCCCCAACAATTGCAAAATCTATTCTATAGACCCTATTTGCACTTATTTTTCATGCAGTGTTTGTAGGGCACTGGGGTATTTCTCTAAAGCAGACCCACAACCACACTGCGTTACAAGAAAAAATATGTCCAGATGTTTATAAAAACCTCAGCAAAATGTGTTCCTTAACTCCACTTCCCTAAAATAGTTCTTAGCTGTACCCATCAAGAGGTTGCCACAGCGGAGTATCTGATCTAAACTCAGCTTGGCACAGATTTTACACTGTATGCCCTTCTTGACACAACCCTTCCATTTTATCCAGGCTTGGGACCGGCAGTGCATCCAGTGGCAGGGGTTTGGGCATTAGATGGGAATTGAATCAGGGTTTACTACATGGGTGGCGAGAAACCAACTACAAAGCCAACAATGCCCCCAAATCGACTTCCCTAAAGTACCTTTTTTCATTACACCTTATAACTCAATGAATAGGGCAAATCAGCCAGATGATATTTATGTATAGTACCAGTTAAATGTTTCGACATACCGGTCAAAGGTATAGACACAAGTTTGGATGGTTTTTTTTGTTTGTTTTTTTTACATTCTAGAACAAAGCTGGATAAAAAAAAACTATGAAATAACACATATGACATTATGTAATTACGTAACAACAACAATAAAAGTCAGGTGTTATTTTAAGCCATGAAGGTCAGCTGTTCTGGAATAGTTCTTGCAAGAACAGTATTGCAAGTACATTAGCAAAACCCATCAAGCACCATGATGAAACTGGCTCTCATGGAGATCTTCCCAGGAAAGCAAGAACAAAACTTACCTCTGCTGCAGAGGAGAAGTTCATTTAGAGTTACCAGCCTCAAAAATCACCAATTAGAAAAATAATCACCTCAGATTAGAGCTTTACGGAACATAAGTAGCAGGAAAATCTCAATATAAACTGTTCAAAAGAGATTATTGCATATTGTGAATGCCTTTAACACTGTTTTACAAACTTTTAGCTGGTAGTGTCAATGAAAGAAGGTTTATATTCAAATTTTCTTGATTTCTAAAAGCTGTATATAGAGTAATGACTGAATTATGTACACACTGCTGCTTAACTTCATTGGATGATAGTTATTGCACTTGCTAGCAGCGTCGTTATCTTGAGTTACCTCCATCACTGAAGTCGCGTGAGATATTTCTTTTAGGTCTGGAGAGTTTGATTTTATCGATCCATGCGTAGAGTTCCTGCAATGCTTCTTCATTTAGCTCCCTATTCATCATAAGGCGCACTTACGTTTTAGGTTTAAATTTTGAAAATCTACACATATGTCTCTATCCGCGAGCCCTTCAGCTCCGCACCTGACGCGTTGTTTTGATCGGTTTCTAGGCAACCAAAATACGGCACGTGAGAATGGCCAAAACGGAAAAGCGATTCAAAATTCAGTAACAGTCAAAACATAATCTAACAAGCAGAGACCCTTTTATCTGTAAAATAAATTCCACGGACACCTCCGTCAACATTCACTGAATGCATAAAATAGTATTTTCTCTCTTTAATTACATACATTTCTACTCATAAATTGTTAACTTTCAGAACACATCAGCTCTAAGTCTATATTATCTTGTAAATAAAAAGAGGTTTGGATTAAAAAAAAAAAAAAAATCTAATTCAAGGGACCAGTCAAACAGAATAATAACGCAAATACCTCAACAAAAGACATAAAACCTTTTGACAGCTGTAGGCTGTGATTTCCACCACTGTAGCTAAAAGTTATGAATGTATGAATGTATGGAATGCTTCCCCATTTTGGGAACCAGTGCTACAGACAACATTGTGAAAACAATCATAATCGTTTATTTGATCTTAAAACCACAAAGAACATTTCATTAATTAAATATTTAAAAAATGAATAAGAAGCGTAGAGACTTTAGAGAAGTCTTCAGTCTCTCAGACCCGCTGAGCATTGTTAACATCATACCAAAATAATATTAATATCAACATGTCCATGGGAGGACAAAACAACCAAAACAACACAAAGAATTATACAAAACACTTAAAAGACTTTTAAATAAAAGAACTAAAAGATAACCAAGCACCTTATCACATAGATTGATGCCAAAACTTGATTTAAATGAAAACACTGATTGATTTAAATGACATTTTTTTTTCTTTCTGTTTTCATTCTGTTTATAACTAAACTCATTAAAGAACAAATCAAGTACACCAAGATGTACCGTAACAGAACATTCTTCAAGCAACTATGTCAAGTAGGACATCCAGGAAAAAAGGAGTGCATCCCAAAGAGCATAAAAAGTTCTTTTCTTCATGGGATATTTTCCCACCATTCTGAAGCCCATCCTGTTTCTCCCTGCCAAAGTGCACAGAAAATTCTGAATAATCACAGCTGTGTCCCTTGTAGAGGCATTAATGATTACTCATAAAGCTTCTTCTGAAGCTCGCAGTGATTCAGAAATAGTCACTCTGCTTCCAATCATCTGAACTTCTGAGGCGGTTTGAGAGGAACCTTTGGTACTGCAGGTGCCTAATATGCACAAAGAATCAATAAAAGACTCAGCCAATTGTTTCATAAATATGATTAATTTTGAAAAATCTATAAATTCTTATATGTTTAAAAAATAAAACAAAAACTCACCTGAGTGTGATTCCATGTGGGGTTTGTACCTGATGGTTTCACAGGAGGCACTGGAGGGGGTTTTGGTTTATTCACCTACAAACATTAAGAAAGCGCAATCTTTAGAAAATAGTAACATAAAAAACATTCAGTACACAGCAGAAGAAAAAAACAACAACAGCATGTCAGTAACAAGCACTGGAATGTAAAGACTTACAGGCTTGGTAATCAGTGGAGGTAAAGGTCTTGATGGAGGTAGTGGTTTAGATCCAGAAAGTAAAAGCTTTTCCTGGATTCAAAGAAAGGTATTAAAACTCTGAAAAACCCTACATGGTTAATATCCTTTAATATGAATATGTCGTAAATGCTTATTTTGATCCATACCTGAGTGAAACTTATATTGTCAGGAACAACAGGACATGGACCTGAAGTCTTCCAAACATAGAATATAAACCATAAAAGGAATGTGAATTTTGAAGAAAAAAAAAAAAAGTTGTATAGTTGCTTTGTGGCAAATGCTGCTAACAAGTTATCAATCATTTTACTAAAGGTATTTCTATAAAATTGTGTCTAATCTAATTCATCAGTAATGTCACACAGACTTCACAGTACATAGGGTACAGCGTAACATTGTGCACACATGTATTTAAGGCCAATGTGCACATTAATGTAAAGAAATTATAACATTTAGGCTTTTGGCAGACTTAGACTGTACATAATCATCATAATAGCAGATCTAAAGAAGCAAACACTGAACACCAAGAAAATGCCAGCTAGTTGACAACAATTTAAAAAATACTGATTGTATTTTTTGTTTTGTTTTTGTTTTTCTGAATCTTTGGCTTCATAATGAGAATAAATTAATCACCTGTTCCATCCTGGGTCGCACTCCTACTGTTGGAGGCTGCAGGTAAAATATAAGCGGTTATAAGTATTCTGTTATAATCAGTATAAATGTATGTACAGGTTAAAAATGTTAAATAATCTAACCTGCGGAGGAGCTCTGCTAGGTGAAATAGAAGTAAACAGAGTCTGCTTGACAGATGATTCTACAAAGGTAGGCTGGCTGATACGAGGGGATCCACATTTGGGGCTGTTCTTTGCACTGACTGGCTGAAATGCTGGGTTGCACTGACCTGGGTATGCATTCACATCCATAAAGGACCTTGTGGATGAAAAACACACATATTTATCAATTTAAACAAGAAATATGACAGTTGATTATGCAACGACAATTAACAATTAAAAAAAGACTTGTTCTAACCTTTTCTTGCTGAATATCTGTTGTTTTTTACAATACATCAGGCCTCCAATAATTATAGTAATCAGCAGCAGGATGCCTATAACAGTGGTCACACCAATGACCACATCTTGCCCTATTAGACAAAATCAGAGATTAGACATGCCAAAATCAGTCTACTATCCCAACAATTGGTTTGGGTGTTACATAAAAAAAAAAATAGACATACAGCTTGAAACATCATAGAGCTTCGTGTCACAGTAGGGGGGAGCCCAGCCTGGATCACAGTGGCATTGCCTCTCATGGTTACACACCTATGATTAAAATAGTACAGTCACACATGGTAAGAATCTTCACATCAGCTGGGTAATGCCAACTAAATATCTCAAACAATTAATAAAGGTCAGGTTAAACATGCATCTACTTCTATTCTTTAAAAGACTTTTAAAAATTCCATTTCGATTCATTGAAAACCTAACTTCCTCTATTACTGTACGTTCTTTTATGGCATTCCCTCTTAGGTTCTGCTGATTTGAAACAGATAACATAATCAGTGTATAATAGTGTAAATGTATACATACGCCATGATTATTGCATTTTGCAGAGCAGTTAGCAGTTCCATAGACTGCTACATCCTGGCAAGTGTTGTGGAAACACACCTGTTAACAAAAACATATAAAATTTCCAAAATTAAAAAATATTATTATAGTAGGCAAATGAATGAATGAATGAATTAATGAATGAAGTAAACACTTTTCATTCACTAACCTTGTTTGGTCCACATTTAGTACCTGTTGGCACCATCCCTATGTCACCTGACCCAGGTTCATCAACAGCCACTTTGCAGGTCGTCCGTATCATAGTTATTTCACTTTTCCTTTTTGTTACTGGAAATTCATTTCCACCTGAGCAGTATATTTTCCCGCATTTCTTATTTCTATAGAAAAAGGTATTACTGTAATTTTGTAGTAAACACAATTATACTAAAAGTAAAGCAAAGGTAGCAAAAGCAAACTTACTCCTGTGAACATCTGTTAGGCCATTGACAGTTGTTGTTAAAGCATAGATCATCAGCGACATCAGCATCTAGAAAGGGAAAAGATCTTAAATTGAATACATATTTATGTATTAATGTGCCCTCTGTACTTTATTGTAGTCGAGAGTTTGGTGGATCTGGAAGCTTTCCCAGTAATACTGGGCTTGAGGTGGGAATACAGCCTGGATGGGATTTCAGTTCATCAGAGGCCATCATGCACACACATTAACATAATAATTTTACTGCCATATTTTTGGGAGGTGGAAGGAAACCAGAGGACCAGGACCAACCAACCTCAAGCTCAGGTATAAACCACAGACCCGAACCAGAACAGCAATGCCATCTCAAATAAAAATATTATTAAATATATACATATTTACAAATGTCTAAAATTAAATATAAAGGGAAAACTGTACCTGGCCCCCATAGGATGTTGCAGTGCTCCTGGTGTGTTGGACATTCGCCATTGTAGCAGTAGCCTTGGTTAGAGTTACATGGAAGCCCATTCATCTTATAATCATCTTTGGGACAGTGGGCTAATTTGCCAGTGCAATATTCCTCCAGATCACAGTCATGAGCACTTGGTCTACACACACTTCCTGCTTGCTTTATCTGGAGGCAGGGTTAAGTATTAAGAGTTTAAACAATGAAGCACTCTGTATGTAATAAATGATTGTAAATAATATAGGAGCAAAACATTTATTCCATCAGTAGTAGCCCGTTTTAGACAATTAAAAATTAATGAAATAAATTTGCTGAGCACCCAAATGCTAACAAGGTATCTTAGGAATGTGTCACTCTGACATCCACACCCAAGTGTCCTTTCCTGATACAAATCAATCAACTGCTAAAAGGGAACTTTCTACAAAGAGTATGCAGCCCAAGAATCTGTTGGCAAAACATGCTGGCCACTACTGTATGACTGGACCATTTGTCCAACACACACCTCTCTGCTTAGTTCTTGCAATAAGTGGAACGAAGATAAGAAGCTTCAGGAGAGCTCAAGAGTATCATCATCTAAAGCTTGGGCTATAGTAAAATAGATACATTTTGTCATTACCTTGCACTGGTCACAGCACTCCCCATGTGCACACTGAGAGCCTTCAGTTAGACGGCAGGTGGTGGCATTACAGCATTTATTCTCACATTCCTAAAAATAACCACAATGTCTTAAAAAACAACACAATGACAGATAAATGAAAAGACTAAGCTACAACATGATTGCATATATGTTTTACCTCAATTGTTCCACAGTCACATTCCTCGCCTTTTTCAACAATGGCATTACCACATACTGGACCGCCAATCAGATCATCTTCATTTGGAACATTTAGAAGGCAGCGAACATCATTGTTCTGTAAAAATATCTCCAAATCCCTTTTGCTACAACTGCTGAAACTCTCTGGAAGCACAGACCTATGAAAAGATGGTAAAAGAAAAATTACAGCAATAACAACCCAGTTAATAAGCCCAGTTAAAAAATAAAAAAATCTTACCCAATGCTATCTCCCATGACACAGTTCTGTTCAGGTTGTGTTCTTGGACAGTCACAATTTGCTGTATCATGTGTCATACCCAAGTTATGTCCCATTTCATGTGCAATAGTGGAGGCAATCCCAAGAGGACTTCTATCATGGTCCTGAAGAAATAACAATGCTTTCAGTTGGTCCACCTAATTCCTCTATGACAATCTCAATAAAGTCATATACAATAAATAAAAACCAAAATAAAGTAACGACAAACATACATACATCAATCAATCAATCAATCAATCAATCAATCAATCAATCAATCAATCAATCAATTATTGTTCCAGTGCTGAAAGTTGATTATGTAAACAAACCTGATTCACAGCACCAGATGAAGGATAGCACATGGACCTCAGGGGTGCCAAGCCAACAGTCGATCCTTGAAAATCCACCGCACTGCATCAATTGAAAATAGGAAAAATGACAAGCTGGTAAATTTCTGCAAAATGTAAATTAGTGTATGCACAATATAGTCAGAATGTTCAGGTTACAATTAGGGGAGCATGACACAGTCACCCCTGTCAAAAGAATAACCAAAAATATTTTTATAGAATATACAGAAAAAGGACTTAACTTCATTAAACATTGAACATTTGTGTTGTGGTCAATTGAGCCTAAATTAAAATGTATGATCATGCACACTTTAAGTATTTTTGGTGGGAAAAAAAGATTATTTAATACATGCAAAATACCCACTGTAAAAATGGATGGTGGGTCATTTATACTTTTGGACTGTTTAAGGGATACTTTTTTGGAGCTTTTGTGAGTATTGTTGGCAAAGTACTAAAAATTGTCTCTAGCAGGAGGTTCAGAATGGTTAATAGATGGACCTTTTAACAATGTTTACTCCAAAGATACTTTAAAACTGACACTAACATAAAGTGCAATTAATGTGATCTGAATTTTAGAAGACAGTGCACATACACCAATATATGTATACAGTATGAATGAGGTTTGGTTAGTGGTGATTGTAAACCAGCGTTTGTTTAAATACAGTATTATCAGAGAGAGAGAGAGAGAGAGAGAGAGAGGCCAACTAGCACTCACTGTGTGTGTCATGTTTAAAATAGAGGATTTTTAATTTCCAATTACTCACGTAACAAATTGGGCATTATCGTGCTTCTTTCTTGGCAGGAGGTGTGTCTGACGCCACTTTAAAAACCGGTCCAGAGTATGATCAGGCACATCGCTAACATCAATCTGATCTTGATTTTTCCAGACTTCTAATCCCACCAACATAACACGGATGTTCAAAGGACGATATAGCTACAAAAAAGTTACAAGATAATGTATTCAGTAAAACATTTCTAAATATATTAATCTATATTTATATTGTTACAGTTCCAAGCACAAGTAAAGTCACACAATGAAATACCTTGTTCACATGATTAGCAACTTCCAGCATTCTTGTCTCTACATTCTTTAAGCTTCCATAAGTCATGTACTAAAATATAGAAATATATTAGTTTTTAAAAGACAAAATAAAGGAGGACCTGACAAGGTTTTATAAAAAATGCAAACATAAAAAACATACCTCTTTATGATCAACCACTATAACCATCTCAATATATCGTCCTTCTCTGGGCACTTTGATTTTCTAGGGACATGAATATTGTTTCAGGATTATTTTTATTTATTTATTTTTAATAAGAGTAATTCACATTTAAAAAAGAGAAACACTGACTATGGAACCGTTAAAATGCTACAACAGAGTATTTGCTTAACAGAACAAGTTGCTTCTAGCAATTCCATGTAAAAAGGTAAGAAGCTAAGCACAATTAATTCATTTAAAGAAGTCTTTAAGAACTTACTTTTTTTTACATAAGAGTGCAGTTTCTATATAATTTTTTTACTCAATTAAAACCATTTCAAAATATTAATTATACTCTCAGTACCATGTTTTTACTATTATGCAGTCCAGCAAGCCTTGGTGTGGCTTCATAATCATAGACAGTATCATTGATGTATCCATAAGTTGCCCTCTTAGTCCTCAAGTGCTCTTGTTTGTAAACTGCATGATCCCCTTTTACAGAATTCTCCAGTGGTTCAATTAGATAAACCTGCTTTTCTGCTCTCAAAAATCCTCTGAAAAATATTAACATCAGGTTTGTTCAATGAAAAAATAGGATTAAAGTAAGTATACTTTATTGCTTCTTGTATATTGAGTGAATCCAAATGCATTGACTCTAAGCATACTTTATACTCTTCATACTTTAGATACTTTATAGACTCATACTTTATACAACATATGTATACGTTGACCACAGATTTGAAAATTCAAAAGCCAATCAAGTCTACCAACTAAACAATACAATCAAAATTATTTTTTATAATATAATAATATAATTATTATTATAATTACATTAGACATAAGACAATGTCAGCCGCTGAACTTTTGTACATGTTTAATAAGCACATATAATTAACTGAAAGTGTGTAGGAATCACAACATAACTTTCCTTACCGCATTCCTGAGCACATGCCAACACTGACTGAGGAGTCATTTATATTTAGAATATGTCCTTGATAGTAGCAGTGATTCTAGAAAGTAAAGAGATCACTCACATCTGTACTATCCAATACGTACAAGCAACTAAAGGCAAGGTTTATTAGGTATTAAACTGTCTTACCACATTGGATGGATATGTAATCTCTTTTATCCCATCTTCTGTATAATACGTTAGAGAGTAATTCCTCCCTAACAGCTCCCTAAATTTAAAATGCATGATTAAAAAAAAGTTCTAGTTTTTAATCAAACATTTTTTTATTAATTATTTATACATTTGCTTTTAATGTTTGTCCCACCTATTCTTTTCCAGAGAAACTGTGAAGGTTTTTCCATCAATGTTCAAGGCATATTCAACTGATGTAGGATATGTCTATTGGCATAAAATACATTTAAAAATTCCTTATTAGAATTCTATTAAAAGAGTTTTTTTTCAACTTATGTTTAGAGTGAGAGTCAGCCAAAAAAAATTATAAACACTTCAGGAAAAGAAAAATCATATGATGTATATTACAGTATTATAATATCAATAATGTTATCATATTATTATCATGTATATTAATATATAACGTATAGCAAGGAAATTAGTATCCAAATAACTATACAAGTTTTTCTATTCCTGTGTATACAATGTTTATACATTTTTGGCTGACTTTGTATATAATCATAAATAAATAAGGAAAAATATGTTATCTGTTTATTGCATAGTGATTAAACGGGGATTAAATATATTGTATGACACCACAATGTTCGCACCTCTTGAAGATCGGCGCTCCTCTTTACTCTCCCTGTCCTCAGCCGCACCACATCGTAGCGCGCGACGTGGGGGAGAGGCGCATGCGCAGTTCCACAAATCTCTATACAACCAGTTGAATTGTTACTTTTTATGCTGTTTCTTATGTTTTAATGTAGAATCATAGTGTGTTGCTAATAACTATTTTATCTCCAATCCACACCCAGCTAGCTTCATATAAAGGCGTACAGCCATTACATCCAAATAAAAGTTTCAAAAGTTTGCACTGACAAAAAAAAAACACAAAAAAACATTAAGATGTCATTGTTATCTTTGTACTCACCCCAGACTGAAATGTACGAACAAAATAATAGAAATAATCCAGGATAGCGCATGGTTGTCTTGTTGTGCCTCCTAACACTTAAATGAAGAAACCTTCGACTCCTTGGACTTTTCTTGCGAGTTTGATCAACGCTCCGCCCCTGAGTGAGAATATGCTGAGAATCACCATTAGCATGAAGAGAGTGTGTGAGCCCTGTATCCGGGAAGAGCCACACATCGTTGAGTCAGGGCTTCTTTTTTAAACTGGATTTCCCGTTTAAACCATAAACGCCATCTACAGGAATACATGCCTTAAACGCAAAATATAATAAAATAAGAGTGATGGGACATTTACAACAGTAAATCACATAAGGTCCGTTATATAAAAAGCTGGTTTGCACACAGTTGTCTTTGGATGTTAAGTCTTTATTTGTCACATATACATTACAGCACAGTAAAATTCTTTCTTCGCATATTCCAGCACAACTGGGGTTAGAGTGCAGGGTCAGCCATGAGAGACCGCCCCTGGAGCAGATAGGGTTAAGGGCCTTGCTCAAGGGTCCAGCAGTGGTAACAGGGTGGAGGTGGGGATCGAACCGCCATTCTTCCGATCAGTAACTCAGTACCTTAGCCCCTTAACTATCACTGCCCCTAATGTTGTAATGCCCCTAATGGATGTTGTAGCATCACATTTTCTTCACTGTTTCAGTATGGTAATGCTCCTGTGCAATCTATGAAGGATTATTTCTGCCAAGGTGTGTGTAAAAGAAGTTCTAAACAACTTTGGGAATAACTGGAACACTGAATGCATCCCAAGCCTCTTGGGCCAACATAAGTCTTTCGGCTGCTTCTGTTGAGGGGTTGCCACAGCGGACCAACTGATCCGCACAACAACTTGGCACAGGTTTTATGCCAGCTGCCCTTCCTGACGCAACCCTTCCATTTCATCCAGGCCTGGGATGGGATTTCTGCATCCAGTGCTTGGGGAATGGGCATTGGCTAAGAATTGAACCCAGGCCTTCTGCATGGTAGGTGAGAAACCTACCACTGAGCCACCAATGCCCCTTCTCCTTGCCTGACAAGTGAACTTCAAAATCCAGTGGAAAGCCTTGCCAGAGAACTGGAGGTTATTAGCCGAAGGTCTGAATCATGAATCTTAAATCTTGTAATGGGATGTTCAAAAAGCTCATGGTCAAGTGATCACAAACATTTAGTCATCACATAATTGGTTGATATACAGGACTGTTCATGATGTGCATCAAATTGTTAAGAGTAGTAAAAGATGTCAGGATAAACACCTAAAAGTTGCTCATGCGCTTTTATGTCAATTGATCCAGAGGTCATAAACACATCCTGGATTCTTGGAAAATACTTCCAGCAGTCCTATAACTAACATTGCAATAATTTCTAGACGATGTATGTACAGTCAGGATGAGCTGCATGTGGTCACCTGGCTGGTTTGTTCTTTTGATTATTTATTCCAAAGCAGTGTCCAATCCTATTAGTCTGATCTTAAAGGGTCGAGTGGTTTATATTACCTTTCAAAAGGATCCACATCTGATTCCATTCAATTAATTTTAATTTCAACAGACAATGGCTTCTGCTTAAGGTGAGGCCACACTACATGACATAAGACAGGATTTTGTACAGGTTGCGAAATCATGCCACGTATGTCTGCACCAGTAGATGTAATATGTCAAAGTATGTCTGCACCAGTCAGCACAAGTTGCAGCCAGTTAGCATGGCAAGCAAGCACAGAAATCTATAAGTGTATGAGGCTCAAATCATCAAGTGAGTGAGAAGAACAGACTGAGAACAGACTCTTCTTAACATAAATCGCAGTATATCAAACATTTGATTTTTCAGAGCTGTACATTGTCGCATAGTGCACACTGGTCACTGACTTGACCGTAAATGTGTACTGTCAATAACCAATGAACATAGAGGAGGCCGAATCATTCACTCCCCCATGCTTGGGTCTCCATCCATTCATTTATTTATGGTGTGAAGACAGGTGTAAAAAAAGAAGCACCAAGCGAATGTACAGTCAAGTTGTAGCGACATGGCATGTAATGTATGATTCCTTATCTGGCACAGTCATTACGTGTAACATGTAAAGTGTAAAGTGCGTTTTCATAAGAAATCTGCAGAACCGAGTCATTTAGAAACCTTTAAGATTGTGAAAGTTGTATTAAAATAATATTAATATTAGTGCTGTAACTTAAATCTGAATAAAGGAGCTTTTAGTAAAGTGCTGATAACTGGTATCTCAAAGTTTACTCACTCACTCACTTATCTTCTATACCGCTTTATCCTGTATTAAGGGTCATGGGGGCCGCTTTATCCTGTATTAAGGGTCATGGGGGCCTGGAGCCTATCCCAGGAGTTTTAGGGCACAAGGCGTGGTACACCCTGGACAGGGTGCCAATCCATCGCAGGGCACACACATGCACACACTCACACACTATGGGCAATTTCTGCATATCTTTGGACTGTGGGAGGAAACCGGAGGGAACCCACCAAGCACGGGGAGAACATGCAAACTCCATGCACACAGAGATGGGAATCGAGCCCGGACCCTGAAGGTGCAAGGCGACAGTGCTAACCACTACACCACCGTGCCGCCTCTCAGAGTTTACGTGCATGCTAATTACATCATAAACCAGTAGTTCTCCGCAGAGCAAGTCTATATTTTCATGGGATTTAACTCCCAATCCTGTTACAATAGTTGATATTCTAAAGCAAAATAAGTGGAAATATAAAGAGAAACTTACATAGATTTACAGGACTGTCCACCTCTTCCATATTTTATTATACTCACATTTTGCTACATAGTAGGCTACTGGTAAGTATTTAAAACTCATTTCACCTCTGTAAATTACACTAAATATCAATTACTAACTGTTGGTTGTCATCTCCGCCAGACCCAGTTAGTTAGTTCTGCCAGGGGCGGAAGGGTATTTTTTGGCTGAGCAAAATAACTAGTTAAATAAAGAAACAAATCTGTTAATTAAAAATCCGCCATCGTCCCTAAGACCGCATCACAGCCGTGTTGATATCCAGCACAACAGCACGACCTCGAGGGTAACATTGCTTAAATATTTCTCATTGCGTTTGCAGTCTCGGCATGCGGGCTTTGCTGCCCTCTTGTGACTATATTTTGGAGGTGCAAAATAAATGTTTTCGAATTTGGACGGAGTTTAGGACCTGTGAGACACCGACTGCAGTGACATATCGATGACGTTTAAGGAAGTACATGCGAGAAATGAGCGTGTAGTGACAGCCAAGTATAGCATGTATAGAGCTATGCTGCAGTCTGCTAATTTGATACAACTTCTGGCTATATGTGATGGACCGAGAATCGATATTTCTACAGTACCCGTGTTCGAAAATTCTATCCATTTATATTCTCAGCAGTTAGCCAGACGAGGCGATGGAGCGGAGGAGAACAGTTCAGCGTTTAAATTCACACCTCAGAGAATTCGGTTAGACAGAGACGATGAGTTCTTTGCGGTATGTTTTCTTTTCTCATGTTTACGATATGTAGGAGTGTAGGATAGAAATGACAGTGTAAAAAAAAAAGGGAAAAAAAAAACACAAACGAAAAATTTTCACAACAACAAACGAGTTATCTCGGTAAAAGTAGCCAAATCCACATTTAGTCATATTTTCCGTGTTTATGAGCAAAGCTGTTTTTTTTTTTTTTTTTTTTTTTTTTTTACAGCTGCATCCAAGCTTTTCAGAGTATGCTAATACAGCTGATAAACAAACAGGCAATCAAACAAATATCTTTGTAAAAACGTGTAAATAATCACAAAAATTAATTTCTCAAATACTTGTCAGTCCCTTCCTTATTAGTGCTGTTGTTGTTGTTGTTGTTGTTGGTCTTTTGGCTGCTCTGGGAAAGGGGTCGCCCTTATTAATGCAATTTCCTTAATACATACAATATTTGATTATTTGCTTTTAACAATTCAGTTAATGGCCTTCACATTGTAAAACAGTCATTAAAAGTTGAGTCTGAAAGTCTGGAAAATGTCAAATTTTATCCAGAAAAAACAAAAGTCAGAAAAAATTCTATTCTAGCAACACTGGAGACACACGGTTGTTTAGGCCTTAGTGTTTTGCAGAGCACTGGGTTTGAGTAGCGCAACGCACCTCTACCCGTAAAGGCTTTGATTCAGATTTTTTTTAAGTGTGATGTATGGTGCTGCAAAACTGTGTTACTGTCAAATTTCATTAGTTATTCCTTGCACAAGGTGTTTGCTTTTCATTACATGCCATCCATCATTTATAATTCCAGTATTCCAGCTGTGGGCAGTAGGAATGTAGACGTTGTAATCTCAATTTACATCTACAGGGTGTATCTAGCAATCAACTGATGTAACATCTCTATAAGTGGAGTCCAGTGACTGCCAGGGGTGTGTTACCTTGTCATCGGAGGCAACAGGAGCATGTATACATAACTGTTGGTAGTTGTAAAAACAATAACAAATAAAATGACTGCTTACTGAAATTAAATGGTATTACATTAAAGTTTAATAACTTAAAAAACAAGTATCTTATTATTAATGTACCTGTCATGCTTTGCTGTGATCATGTTTAGATTTTTTTTTCCTCCAAACTCTAAGTGATCCCTGGTTGCAAATGTTTTATTTTATTTTATTTTATTTGCAATTGGTTTCTATACTAAGCTGTCCACTTTCTTCTACAGGACGGCGATGTGCACCGACACTTGTACTTGCAGGATCTTGTGACAGCTTTCAAAGACGAGTCTCCACTATTAAAGTGAGTGCCATTAATTTAGTTAAATGTACAAAACAGCACTGAGACCATCTTGCGTGCATTGGCGTTACAGTCCTCCTGTAAAAAGGAATTATGTGATTCCTTGCTAATATTATTGTTTTTTTTTTTAGTTTTGTTTTTTTACACAGTCACACATTTATTCTATAATGAATGTAGTATTTTGCATGATAAATAGTATAGTAGAAATATAGTAGAAAAACCTGCAAACATATTTTCCAGTGTGTAATATTTATTAAATTTGTATGTTTTATGCAGGGGACTTATAACCAAAATAATTTACCAGATGAAAAAATGCATTTTCCTTAAAGTTTAACAAGTGTAACTGTTTAATACTAAAAACAATTGATGAGAAATAAAATAATGGGTTAACATTTTGCCATAATACAGTTTAAGTTTGATCAGTAAAACACCTTTAATTGTTTCCATTCTCTTAATAATTAGTGTAAATTTTATTTCAGTAAACATTGTTCAGTGTTTTTTGAAATACAATACCAGTTCTGTATCGAACATTCTGTCCTAACCTCGTTTGATAGCAGTACTGTGTTATATTGTGAAATGCCAGTTTTTCATAGTAATTTGAGATCAAGTTATGATTATAATTAGCATTAATCTCATATGTCTTTAACGTCCTTTAAGCATTTCAGAATTCCAGTGTCACATTGCTGGCTGTAAGCAGCTCTTCGACACTCTTGAAGGATACGAGCACCATTACAATTCACTTCATCGCCATGTGTGCTCCAGCTGCAAGCGCTCCTTTCCATCTAACCGTCTGCTGGATATACACATTTTAGAGTGGCATGACTCTCTCTTTCAGGTCATGGCAGAGAGAGAGTGTATGGTAATGTCTGCCCCAGATTTTTTTTCTGATAATTATGAAGTATAAACAGTACATTTGTATGAAGTTTATACATTAGATTTGCATTTACAGATAAAAATTTTCAACCATGTATTTGTTGTCATGTACCTGCAAAGTCAAATTTCCAGTATTGATTTAACACCTACAGCATTTACAAACACTTGAACGATTAAAACAATGCTGGAAACTTTTCTGTGATTCATTCAGCGTTTTAGTGAACAGCAGCTGATAATTAAATTAGTAGTGAACCAACATTACCAGCCTCATATAACTAAATAGTTAGAAGACAATTAATTTAGATTGAGCATTAGCTCTGCTTTTGGCATTTGCTAAAGCTCTGAATCGGTTAAATCCCCCACTTCATGAAAGCACATAATGCAGGAAGAACTTGTTGAACACGTTCTAAAGATATCACTTTTGCAGAAATTAGATACATGAAGACACTTCTAATGTTCAGTAGTGATTCTTTTACTTTATAGGCTTACTTAAAAGTAAACCCCCTGGAACACTTTTAAAAGAAGCAGGCAGTCTTTACAGTAAATGCCAACAGATAATATTTCACTGTGTGGTTATTATCAGAAAATATCTGATCTGTATAGTTTGTGCCGCCATCTTTTGGCTGTTGTCTGTTAAGTGTATTTTAAGAGAGGGAAAAATCTTTCAGTCTGTGTTTACTCCTTTGTCTTTTGTCGGCATGCTTTGTTTAGGAAAATATTAAATGTGTTCTTGCTTTGTATTGTATCCTACTTGTTAAAGACTTAAAATAGCATGACCACATGCAAACTGGAAACAGTCCACTCTTACTACACAACTGGGAACAACTCAGTTCTTGTTAAGTTGTCCAATGTAATATCGTTTTTCAGTATCAGTGTTTGGTTGAGGGATGTGGACTGAAATTCCAAACCAGCAAAGAAAGGAAAGAGCATCTGATCACAACTCACAGCTATCCGTCAGACTTCAGATTTGACAAACCAAAGAAAATCAAAAGGTGTGACCATAGAAATTTTTAATTCACTACCATGATTAGCTGTGTGTCCATTTTTTGCTTTCATTACTCATGTAATGAAATAGGTTAACAGGTTGTAATAACTCCTTTTTATTCATCTTTCAGAGGAAAAATTGAGGAAAAGATTCCTCAGCAGGAGAGAATGTGTCTGACAAGGCAGAAATGTGGAAATGTAGTTAGTCAAAATGAAGAATTAGAAAATTGTGAGATGGATTTTTCTCTGTCCCAAGAGTCAGAGGGCCATGAGCCTGTCCTTCCTGAGCGACAAAAGCCACATTATTCATACAAGTAAGTGTTTATTAACTCTTCAGTCTAAGCGAAATGGCAAAATATGACAGTGTGTTAATATTTTCAATGTTTATTTAATGTCAATTATTTTTCCAGGGTGCCACCAACTATTTGCTTTGGCCATGGCTCAGTCAGAGGCTTCAGAGGTAGAAGGAAAAAGAAGTAGAGTGAAGCTTGCATTTGTTACATACTTTTATGTGTGACCTGATATTGGAGTGCTATTTTTACAATAAAAAATAAAATCCTTAACCTTTCTGACAGTGTCATTTATTCTATAAACATTATTCTTTGGCTAAATTGCAAGTCATGTCATTAATTGAATACATTGAAACAAACCTTTAGTCAGCATTTTGTCAAGTAAATGATTCCAGTTGCATGCATTATTGCGTAAATTTACAGTGTAATCTAAATTAAAAGAAGGCACTGGTTTTGTCCTTGAAGTTCAGTTTTTAAATGGAACCCAAATAAAGACCATATTTGACATTTTAGATTTTTTTTTCTATTTTATAAATTAGTTGGAAATAAATCAAATATGAAGAATGAATAATATAAATAATTAGCTTTCTTATTAATAACAGTTTGATGCTTAGAAAATACTACAATCCTACAGGTCGGGTCTGCAGTTCAGTCTCTAGTAAAACAAAGCACACTCATCATGTTCAAAATGTATTTTTTAATACAAAAGATTTTTTTTTCTATTTTATGTACAAATATATACAATAATTTACAGGAGGTAAATGTAAACAGTATATAAATATCAGTTCTATTCATAATTTCGAATGGAGTTGAAAATATCTGTACGCTAAAATATACGCTTATTTACAGTTATAAAAAAACGTCTAGAGGTTAATTTTACAATCTATCAATCTACAGCATAGTACATGTAGCATAAGGGTATTGTGGCTAAACGAAAAACCGAATAAAAGTCATCACTGTGAGCGAATGTAAACCCAAGAAGCGTTATAGGCTTCACTATTAAACCATCGGCTCTGAGAAAAGCGAAAACAGGGCGCGACTGAAGCGGCTAAAAAACCCCGAAAACAGTACACAAATAACATTACAAATACTTTTTTTTTTTTGCAAATGCAGTCTTACTGAACTTTTTTCCCCCCTTGGTATGACAATAATTTGAAATTTAGCGATGGTTGAATGATATTCACTCTGGCACAGATGGTTCTGGCCTTCAGGACTATCTATATTTTACTAAAGTGTATGTTGAATAACACTTTATTTAAACACTAATTTGTCGAGGGATTACTTTAACTTTAAAATGAATTTTGCTGCAGATTTTTACGGGGGTTTTTTTGCATAAAGAGTATGGCCAGTAAGCCACAGGTTACTTATTTTTAGGGTACAACGGAATGTTATCTCTTATATAAATTGTCGTTCTCAGAGTTGTGTGTATAGCCTCGCAAAAAATCAGACATTTTACGTGTCCGTTTCTGAATGTCAAGCAGCAGTCCTGCAGTTAATTACACTGAACACGTTTAAGACAAATAATACATCCCATAGGTAACAGGTCCGCCGAAGAGCCCCGGCACGGGCAGTGAGGGCCGCGGGAAAGAGCTCGAGGCTGCGTACAGACCGGGAGAAGGCACGTGCGCTCCCAGCGCGAAGGGAAAGGCGAACGCTGGCAGCAGAGGCTTCGAGGCGAGTTTTAGTTTCTCTAACTCTGCTTCTTGAAGTCTCTTTGCTTTCGCTCTCCTGTTTTGGAACCATATCTTCACTTGTGTCTCTGTTAGATTCAGTGAATTGGAAAACTCCGCTCTTTCCGCAATGGAGAGGTACTGCTTCTGGCGAAACTTCCTCTCTAAAGCGAGCAGCTGCGAGGTGGTGAACGGGGTCCTCGGTTTTCTGTTGTTCTTGTGTTTTCGGAGCGCGCATGGAGTCGGACTCGCGTGTCCTGTAAAAAAAAAAAAAAAAACAATAATACGTGTAAATGATAGAATAGTGACATACACAATTAGGCCAATTTAAAAGTACATCACCGGATATTTATTGTTTGACTTTGTAACATTTAGGCCCACTAGTGACAGCATGTAACTTCATGTAAAATGTTCCCCATGAGGAAATCTATTCCGAATCATCACTACGGTTTATGTGTGATGTCCCGCTACTACATGAAAAAAATATAAGCATATGTGTAGCAATAGTATGTTAAAAGGCACGTAACGAATAGCCAGACTGTTTTGAACTGTCACTCACTTGGCGGAGAAGTGTACGATGGTGTCTGAAACCATCCGCCCTGTCCCTTCTCCTCCGCGTCTCCTCTTTTCCCCGCAGCTAAGTTTGAGACGGTCTCCAGCGGCAGTTTTCTGTCTGTGTAAAGAGCCATGGGTGAGAGTTGTGATCGCTCCTCGGAAGGGGATATAAGCCCTGAGTCAGATGCGGAATATGAAGTCCTGGAGGTAACTCTGTCCGATATTAGAGACTCCACGCTAAAGGGAAGACTGAACGCCTTGCTTTTACATCCTTTGGCCGCCGCTCTCTCGGTGCTCTCAGTCTCTTCTGCGTCCGTGTTTGCGCGCTTCTGTGCTTCACTTTCTTGGGAAAGCGGTCCTTGAACAGAGCTCATGGTGGAGGGTAAAGGGGCCATACAACTTCCAAATGCCAGGCCCTCTCAATTTAACTCGTCCTCGCTTCGTTTCCTTTCTGTCATTCGCCGCGTCTCTGCGACGCTCCCTTGCCTCTTGTATAGCCCAAAGCTCTCCCAGCTATAAAACTCCCAAAAGTTCTCTTTCTTCTTTGCCGCCCTCCAATCAGCGCTTCATTATGCCCACATGACTCTTCGTGTCCGCTTTTTGATTGGCCAGTAAACTTTCTTAGAGATGGACTGCAAAGTGATTTTGAAAGAAATGTGCGTGGTCAATCATACTTGTCTTGCCGCTGTGGTTTATTGATGGCTCCAGGGCTCCAGTGTTTGAGCTATTTGAGAACTTTTGTTGCAATTAACCGGAGGGGCCGTCTGTGAAAAGAGAGAGAGAGAGAGAGAGAGAGAGTCTCCGCTCTCATTAGCTTAACCCTTATTGAAACCATACACAAGACAACTAGCCACTTCCTTGGCCTTTCTTCCTCTGTTTATTTATTTGTGGGAAATCTATTTTAATCTCTTATAAAACACGTTTGATTATTTACTTTTAGCTCATTTCAGCCAAAGACTGTATAAAAAATGATCACTATGTAAGCTTATTTGTAAACATTTGTTTTCCCAGCAGAATGTTTCATAGAAATATGGGCTATACATAAACTACAATTTAAGTAGTAAAGACAAAATAAACTGCACCAATTAGACCATGTTTAGCTAGATCTTCAGGGACAATTGATAAACGATGGGAATGAATGAATGACGATTGTGTCACGCCAAATTACAGCAGTTTAAAGCTTGTCTTGGCCCTTTAAGATTGCAAAAAAGCGTCTATTGAAACGCAACTGGCAAGCCTTCACCGTAAGTCAAAGCATTTCATAAGGCAGACAAGTCGTGCTTTGGAAGGCGCCAGTCTCGGCGAGATCAAAAAGGAAGCTACCTCGGGGAGAGTAAGGCAGCGGGTAGCTCCACTTAACCAATTCTCTCCTGCAGCACTTTAATGGCAGGGAAATAACTGAAGAGAGAACGGTTCCCACACACTGCCACATTACTGCTACACGCTCAAACTTCACCAAGCTCAGAGCTAATGACTGTTCGATCGAAACACACGCAATCGATGATTATTTTTTTACATTTTATTTTTCTACAACGAATAGACGTGCAACAAAACTTTTGCATGCGGTTTATATTTTCTCTTGTCAGCTTGTTAAGCAAACTATTTGCCCGAGGGAAGTTAAATATTTATCAATGCATTTAATTACATTGATTGCTGCTTGGAATCATTTTATATGAGAGAAAGGTAAATATATTTAAATAATTAATATTAGGTATTTATTTATTTATTTAAAAATTCGTGATACAGCTCCATACTGCAATTTAAAGGCAACATTTACTACAGAAAAGCATTTCTAACCTACATAAAAAAAACTAATACTGTATTCTGCTAAGTTATACATTCAAATGGGTTTAATACATTTAAACCTTTGATTTATACTAATAAATTAATGTGCTCAAAAGTCGATTTATAATAATCTTTATACTTCGGGTTATAGTTAAATTTTAAGGTAGCCGCTTCTTCTTAACACCGACTGTAATATCTATCTGCATCGGACTGTTTTATCATAATTGAAACTTTAAACCAAAACAAAAATTTGAGTGAAAATTCTAGGTGGCAATTCATGACTGAACAATTTTCTAGAATATCTAATTTAATAAAACATTGAAAAGCAGTTTTTCCTCCTGTGAATGTTAAAATAGCCTTGGAGCTTTGAGTGTTTCTCGGATCGCTTTTAAGAAGGTGGTGTGTCAGTGTAATGGCTCGCCCATGTATCCTCCTCTAATGAGAGCACTTGTGAATGTTCTTCAAAAACCAGTGCACATATTGAAGTGTTTACTTCCCTGAAGGAAGTGGTCTTCTGATTTATTACAAAGCAGAATACTGTAAACAGTGTACTGCTCTTTAACTCAAAACGACAGAAAATGACAGGAGGCTTACTTATTAAAAGAGCCTAGTGAATTTGTCTCTGGCAAAGGCATTTTGGAGTTTAATTGTTTAGGTCTGCGCCTTATTACTCTACTAAATGTTTGGAGATTTAATATGCCAACATGATTATCGTGAGTTTTTCAGATTTCTGCCTCAGTAAACAATAACCAAATAATAACTTTCCAAATATGACTTTTTTGTTCCACCTCTCAGAATATTATCCAAAATAATTTCCATTTGTTTTTTCTTGACTATGAATTGTGCATGGTTTATGTCTAAAGAGAATCTAAACGCAACGTAAATTACTTTATTGCTCAGTTATTAGTATTTTGCTAGACATATTGCACTGACCCAGTCTTTAGAATCAGTAAATTAATGTGTTGTAAGTTTTTAATGAGTATAATCATGCATCTAATTATAGTGCTTTTATGTGATTTGTTTATCATTATAAATCAGCACCACTCATTAAGATTTAGCATATATGTTTAATAGCATTTGGTCCCAATGGTTTGTCATCTGCACAATATTAAAACAAGCAGTAAATAAAAGTCCCTGCAGTATAATCACTTTCCTCTGCTGTTGTTCAGTGGAAAGCTACAAAAGGTCAGGCCTCAGTAGTTAAACATCTACATTATGCATTGCATCTAACAACACTAATGTTCCTCCTTGCTTCATAACAGCTATTAAGTAATTTCCTTTGCAGTCATCTAAAGGCATTAATTTACCTCTTGGGAATTCAATTTAATGTCATTCTGGAAACCATGTCCTCCTCTCCCCAACTATCCCTCTCAGCCACTTTTATTTAATAGTTAATTTTTCCTGTTGCTTTTCTTGGGCTTAGTATAATTGCTTGAAACATCAACACAAAATGTTTTTCTTTGGGAATCCCTCATGATTTCACTATTGCTTTGCCAGTGGAGCAGTCGCTTTGGTGCACTGCAGTACTGTTTATGTTAGATCTTTGTGTGTGAGTTCAAAGTTTTGTAAAGATCTGATTTTGGATGGAATGTTTGTCTGTGTCCAAGGGGGGTTACATAGATTTCTCATGCATCCTCCGCCCTGATTCTCATAAAAAGAAATAGCAGAAATGGACATTGTAAAGACGTTACTCAGTCAAACCAACCACTGAGTGGTACATATATCCATTCCCTATAAAAACTACTGGGAGAAAAGCAGTGTTTTTACTTGCCTCTGTGAAAAAATGTGGAACACTGCAATTTTTAGCAAATGTTTATATTATTTATTTTTTATGGCTTTAACTTTACCCAACTTTGTATTGCACTAGTTCATGACTGAAAGTCATCAGCAGGGTCATATAATCCTCTTGGCATGGATGTCTGTAATTAGATAATGATAATTAGTACCCCACACAAGTTTTCACATGCACGTCCATCACATACCGAACACAGAAAACCACTCCCTATACCTGCAGGGTTTCTTGTCATTACTCTGTTTTATCATTGGTATTTCATTTTTGTGCAGGTACAGTATTTGTAACAGATCGTGATAATTATCTAATGTCATATTTATCATAAACAAATCTTTTTTTCTTTTACTTTTAAATTTAAGAACGTTTTCTATAATAAGAATTGTAATCAAACATGCTCATTTTAAATATGATAGCTTGATACATGGAAAGGTGCAAAACTCACACCACATTTTAATTCGCATGTAGATCAAAATTTTTAAACTTAAACCTACATTATATTTTAATAGTGTTCCAATTGTTTTGATTCTAACTAACTGTAAAAGTTGATTGAGACATAGAGATTAAAAACTGCCTTCAATTATATAATCAAACTGGCTAGTGAACATAAATTCACGTAAATTATTAAAGCCTAATTCTGCATACATCTGAGCATCATGTTGTGTCACACTGAGCTGCTCACTCGAACCTTTTTCATCTGGAATTCATTGTAAAATATCTCTGTAATAAACAGGCTCCATTTAAATTCTGTGTAGTTATATACATCCTGTTCCACTGTAAATGTTCATATGACTTTTATTTTAATGTTAGGATAAGGTGTGGCAGTAATAGGCTTGTTGTTTTTAATTCATATACCGTACCTTTTCACACAAGCACCTTTATTTAAAAAACTTGCTCTTGAAGTGTAATCTTACTGTTTTGCTTCAGGCTCCCTTTAGTGGTGCCTTGTTTCAAATATTTCCTCTTCAGACTCCAGCAAACATTTCTGTCACAGCGTGGAGGCAAGTAAACCATGTCAGAAGTCATTACAGAGCATGAAAGCAGATCTGTCCCTCAAGGTCACCCTCAAGTGGGATGGCCATTTTCACAAAGTGGATGAGGGCATTTCACATTTTTTAGGAATAAAAAAGAAATAGGAAGAAAAACATTCTAAAGAAGTCTTTGCATTCAGAAAACTATGAATATTATATGTATTTCATAGCATAATGCAAACAATGAATGCAATTAAAATTGCCTAACATTAAATATGTATTAATTTATTTGAATATATGCATGTTTATTTCCTTATATTAAAAGAAAAAGGAACTACTCTTTATTGTGAAAGGATGCTGAATCATACTAGCAGGCAAATAACCAAAGCTAGCATCAAGTAAAATATAGCGGTGTAACAAGATGTCCTTTAGCAGAATGCAAGATCTTCTGAAGGATGCTCTGTATCTGCCTAAACAGGGTTACATGTGTGCATTATTGCAAGACTGAAAGGATTCTGATCTCTGTAGTGATCTTATAAACCTGTCACTGAGATTCTCTTTGAAAATATTTTCAATTTTTTAATGTTAATGTTCATTGTCATTTTGTATTCAATTTAACGCAACTAAAAGAGAATCTTATGATTGTGTTAAGATCGGTGTTAGAGTTATTAAACCTCTCAAATTAAAACCTAAGTTTTAATTTAAGAAAACCCAAGTATTTATAGCAGTTTTACAGCTTTTTTTGTAAGCAGTAAAAAACATTAAGCATGTCTCATGTATCTATGGTATAACCAGGTACACGGCTCACATTTTTTCCCCTCATTTTGGATTTGATATAGAATTTAAGAGCAGTCACTGTTTAAGTTAAAAATAACACAGAGTTAAATTGAAACAAATGTTAGGTTTATTTCAGTAGCTGTATTTTTTTTACTTCATAACTAAATGACCATCAACTCTCTTTAAAACTGAACACACTGGACTGAGAGTGAAACAGGCAGAGGTCAGGCACCATAAATACTTAACTTTCTCGAAAGGGAAACTGCTTTAGCAAGTCAGCTTTGGGTTTACATCCATGCGCATAAGGTTTCCTTAGGATTTTTTTTACTGAGCCCTGAGGGGCCACTTAAAGTAGAGGCCTCGGGTGACACGGATAAGTAGAAAGTATGTTGACCTTTTATTTGACTTAACAAGAGCTTGACCTGACCTAATCATTTTAGGCTAACGTGGCCCAACATGGCCCCAGTCCTAGAGTCCCTTGACTTTCACTAAAAAAGGCATTGCCTGCTTTAGCTCAATTGCCAAGCCCTTGTTTTTGAGCAATTATAAAGGTAAGCTACCCATGAACTACTGATCTGCCCTGTTGGGAAATCTAACCTACCACTTACTAGCTTTTTCCCTCTTTACATTTTATAAGGCAATCTGTATCAGATATAGCGATGCTATATCAGTTTACATGGTTAAAAAAAAAAATCATCATTATTTTCAGAAATGATTAAGTATATGGAACTTTAATTTTCAATTATGCCAAATTCTGTGTTCAAACATAAAAATTTAGAACATATTTTACAAATGGCTTTAAAGGTATACCACAGAGTTAACATTAACAATTGGGGTCATTTTCTGGGCTTTGATTGCAGACTGGAACCAGGATTTTTGAGTGAAGGCCAGATACAATGAAAGTGGTCACATGGCCTTCTCTGTAAGGACAAGAACTAATTGTGGCATCTTTGTGGTTTTAGTGAGCGACCAAAACCTCTGACCACACATTCAAATCTTCTCTCCCCTCCCAGCCTCCCTCCAGTGGCCAGACATACAATGAGTTTTCACAAAAGCTTCTGCTGTAGCGTCAGTATTCCCCTTCACATGAGTCCAAGTTTGACTGTGGCCAAATTGCTTAGCACAGAAATGTTTTCAGGGCAAAGTCACTACAGCCGAGCTGACTGTTTTATCAAGGGCAATCTCATTGAGCAATCTCCCTGTCTAATTCGCTGACAAGCTCAAACAATCAAGCTTTTTTTGTGAAAAATATTCAAAGGACTCTGCTATTATAAAGTTGAAATATAATCCTTAAACTATAACCCCTACTTTCTACAGCTACACTTCTAAAACCCTATGTTTGTAGCAATTACTTTATTTGCTCATACTTAAAACCTTCCTTGCATAGTACTGTAACAGCAGATTCTCTGTGGTAACATGAAAGCATTCATCACTCAACTTTCTTATTCTATTAATGAATTGGCATAATGCACAAACAGAGAGGAAAATGTTAGAGGATTAAACTGTTTTCGTAATTTTAAAGCATAGATTAAAAAGAACTGCCTGGGTATAATTAAATCCAGTAATGTAAGTAGTCCTCAATCCTGGCCCTGAAGGTTGTTCTTATACATGTAATCCAACTAATTAACTAAGTCCTTTCCTAAATCAATATGGGTGTATTGAGGCAGGTAATACTGAAGCGCTGAAGTACTCCAGCATCATGCTTTGTCAGAACTCTGTTATACAAGCTCAATTGGACAACTAATTTTTTTATTAGCCCCATAGGAGTTTGTTTATTAAGGTTCGTGAGGTTGGGCAACTGAGGCAAAGCGGAGCTGCTTGACAGGTACTCATGTGATTTAAAGGTTTTCCTGCTATTACAAGTGAGACAGGAGCTGAACAAATAAGTCAGCCTGATTGTCCTGAGATTACAATTTCCAAGTCCTCCCATGAAACGCAGAACAAAGAAGAGGGAGGAGAGTGAAGAGGCCCTCTGAATAAACAAGCCTTAAATTCTCACTGAAACTTGGGCAATCTGAGTTTATAAATGCTTTAATTTGGAACGCTCTTATCCTGGCCTTATGTGTTGACAAATTTCTCTTTAGGCATTGACCAAAAATGTTGAAAAAGAGAGAGAGCAAAATGTTTATTTTACACTTTACAGAGGCTTGTGTTTTCACGATGCTTCTTTTGAAATGCAGACTGTGGGATGGAGGGCTGGAATGGGAGGGGGCAGCGGGAGGATGAAAGCTTTGTTGTGCTTGGGTTTAATGAGCTGGAAAATACAATTGCACTTTTCTGACTGTGAAAATTGCTTTGAGGGCATCATAAATTAGCTGCTGGGAGATGGTTGAATTGACGAGGCTTTGTGTGATCCCTGCGCATTGCTCTCAGTGTGTCAGGCGGCGCCTTCTGAGAGACATGGCCAAAAAGGCACAGTGGAATTCACGCTCTCAGTGTTCGGACAGTCAAGTGCTTTTCATCCTTTTTAGGCCCTCTGCTGTTTGTGAAGGCTTTCAGGCAGAGAATCTGTATTCTGTAACACATGGCTATGTGCTATGCCTTTGCTGTTATAATAAGATGCAACAGGATTTGTTTACAATTCGTCTGCACATTTGTATTGTTTTTGGGGATTATCGGATTTTTATTTTGGAAACAGTAAATGCGCTATATTTATACAGCACCAATGAAATTTCATGCACTTGGATTTCAGTTGCAATTTTACACAATTATCCAATTCATATCTTTCCAATCAGTGGGAAAAAATGAGACGTGTGGTAAAACTTTCTCACTCATGATTCATACTCCACACTTTCATTTTGTGGGCTTCTGTTAGCCTGGCCACAGTTCAGGCTTCTACTGCCTGCAGGCCTGCATATCTCTGCATTCTAATGTGTGGGCCCTGCTGGGTTTTTAACTTTTGCTCTATGTAATTGATGGCTTCCACACTCCGGCGGAGTTCCTCAGCCCTTTCCCTGGCAATTGTTGGTATATTTCTGCGGTTAGGGCTCCTCAGGTCTGCTATTGTACTTGTGATAGAAGTGTGAGTGGGGGCTGAGGAGTGGGGACTGGGAGAAAGTGAAAAAACTGGCCCCTGATATTTAGTCAACTCCGAAGGGCACTTTTTATTCTGGCTTTGCAAGCTTGGCACATGCCTTCTGTTACTAAGTGGCTTTGTATTGAAAGACTCTGCATCCTCCATTCTTTGGCCCACTAGGTGCCCAGACTTACAGCTCTGGCAGCTGCTGGGCTCTCCGAAAGAGTCTATAGACTACTCTCCACAGGTGAGCTCTCCTGCCAAAGCAATTTCCAATCAAAGACTCTTTTCAGTACACTCAATGGGAATCTGACTTCGTATGTGCCACTGCCCGAGAGAAGCATTCACAATGAGTGCCTTCTCTAAACAGTGTTGCTTATATGGAGTGCAGCCATTCTAGCTCTTTTGCTATTAATATTTTTCTCTCCATGATCAGAACCAATGATTGCAGTAAGTTCCTTTTTTGGATGGTGCATAGGCAGCTTTTTTTCCCCTAGTAATTATCATGAGCTGTTACGCATTACTCATAAGGTGTGTCTCTGCCCTCCTCTCTCTTTCTCAAAGGCCCTTTCTGTTTTGCTCAAGAAACTGCTGGCAAGCTGATACATCTATTCATTTGGCTACTTGAGTGTAATTGCCTTGCACTTTGAAGCCTGTGAGAAGCGAGTGATTTTGCCCCTGCCCTCGAGCAATGCTGGTGACATCTCCAGCGACCTCTCCGAGCCCCTGCCATTGGCAGAACACCTCCGCCGGGGCAGCCACCATACAGAGCAGGGATAATGCAGCCCTGGCTGCTCAATTTCTCCTCCTTTTCATCCCTTTCTTTGAAACTTTTATTAGCAACAGCTTTCACGCTCACATCAAGCTCGCAGTGGACAAGGGAGGAGGGCTCCCTGACGCCAGTGGCCTAAAGTCACTGGAGTGCTTCCTCAACATCAATGGAGTTTGGAGCAGAGGCCATATTGAAAAAACACTGTTTGTAGAATTCACACTAGTAGGCCTATTGCCCTCCCCATTTTATGTTTCATATCTCATTGGCAGTAACTGAGAAAATCTCCTTTGGATCATGCCAAGGCATGCCGTATATATCTTGATCAGAAGAACTTCAACTAAGGGCATTACAATTAGATCACATCGATTAAGAAGCTGCGACCACAGTTTTATTTGAAAGAAGATACGGTCTCACACTTTCTAGGTATTCTCTGCAAATGTTTCCCGGTCCCCCAAACCACAGATCTTCCCCTAAATGTGCCATTTTTTTGTATTATAATGTAGTTACGTTCAGAGGCACATTTTAAGATGTGTTATGTCCTTTGTTAATGCACAAGGTTATGAAAGATAAATGTGCTATCAGAAACGTTACACGCTGATGCAAAGTTTTACCACACATACAGTACTGAGTGCCTGAACTAATTAAGTTTAGTAAGTAGATGTTATCAGTTCTATCAACTCCAGTTTTTGTTATTGTCTGCCCCAGGGTGTTTACTTTGCTCTTAATTACATTCAGAATTTGATAAGGAGAATTACTGGAGTATTGAGTGGTTATCCTGGAATATTACACATTGTTTTTGGCAGTGAGCCTAATTACTCTGCCTCACTGTTAGGACTAGATCATAGTATTTAATACAGTAGTGCTAATTTAAGCCTATTAAGCCTAATAGTGATAAGAAAAAAATATTTTAGAGTTTTAAGGGAGACAAATTAAGGATCTGCTTCTAATTGATCAATAACATTTTAATAAAACTGACTGATCTGACAGATACAATATACTTGGATCCAATATACTACAGATGATTATTTAGTATATAGATTTTTTTTTTTACAGTGATGCTATGAATTGCCTCATTAGTAACCACTTAACCTGCCTCATCCAATCTATCCATTACAGGGTATCACCTTCATTTAATCACTTATACACTCTCATAATTACATATACACATTCATATGGTGGGCAGTATGAGGTATTGTTCTGCAAG
>JAOVVB010000041.1:19679065-19694465 GCA_028570985.1 Heterobranchus longifilis
TATATATATATATATATATATAAATAATATAAATAGGTCTATTATGGCTAAAACCAGTACAGTATTTAACAAATCACTCATGTTGAGGTTTCATGAGACTATAAAGTATTTAACCTCTTATATCTTAGAAACCCCTGCAGCATTACCCTCAGAGTGGCTCTTGTCTTCTTTGATGAAGAAGATGGAAACCAGGTAAACTGTAGACAGACAGACACTATCCCTTGGTCCCTTTAAATTCCTCAACCTCCATGATGTCACCACTTTAGCATACTGTGCATTACTCTGTGAAAACAAAAATCAAGAAACTGTTCCCACAGTTCATATCCAATGTTGAGGAATTAAAGATGAATTTATGATCATCGTTAAAGTTCATTCAATAACCAGCTCATGACAGGATGGCTAATTCAGCTATGGAAAAGTTTAACCACTAAAATTTATTATAACATTTCCCTACATCGTTTTTAATATGAATTTGAATTACTTTGTAAATTGATATTCTAGCTCTTAGTCATGCTGGCACTGAGAAAATTTTTAATGCAACCTGAATACACTGTGCTGTCCTGATCAGTTATTTGTATTTCGGCCGTTCCCGTCAAGGGGTCACAACAGCGGACAATCTGATCTGCACGCAACTAGGCACCAGATGTCCTCCCATTTTATTCAGGCTTGGGACCAGCACTACATCAAGCGACTAAGAATCGAACTCAGGCTTTCTGCATGGCAGGCGAGAAAGCTACAGTACCATCTTTTCTGACCTTATTAGTACATGGGTTATTATGGGTCAGATATGACTTGATTCTGATGCTAGTTTCAGGGGGGTTAGAAGGTCAGGGATGCTTTCATAAGAGAATGGGGGAAAGTAGGCCTCAAAAGATTGGACTGGATGATATCACAGACTATATGCAAGGCATTATACAGTAAGACATGAAATAAAATACAAAGAGGTCAGATCAACATGTTGCTGTTGGATGAAAGACAATAAAACGAAAAAAGTGTTCTGAATATTGCATGCTACTTGTTTTTTTTTTTTTTTTTTTGCTTTGACGTTTTTAAGAGAGAGGAGCATTTCGTGTAGCCAAACCAGCTGGTAACAATTTCAAGACATATTAAAGCAAATCTTTGCCAAAGATTTTCCTTTGGGAGATTATGTAAACCAATAATGTAATTATGATCCAGTTTAGCAAGAATCACTAAGTTCTGCATTATTTATGTAAGGAAGAGTTTACAAAGAAGCCAAGCTACTCTGATGACTTTTAGTAGCTGTGTTATTTTAAAGCTTTTCAATAAAACCTCCTTTTAATTTGGAATGTCTTGGTGGAATGCACCATCTTTTGGCAGACCTTGTATCAGTCATGTTGCGATTTAGTGTGCCAACATGTCAACATGAAACCCTAATGGTTTGAGTGTTTGAATGGTTCTTGAATGTCTGTATGACTGGGCAAGGAATCAGATCCATTATCTAAACATTGGTGCTGTTAGTGAAATTGCATGTGGTAACCATTTTAACACAAGCTAAACGTTTTAGTAAATGAACTGTGCTTATAGTGATTGTTGGGAAATTGAATTGTTTCAGTGAACAGCAACATTCAGTCTTGGACTGTCATGTCTCAATGAAGATAGCGTTTGAGGTCACACATTTATTTCAGTGCAGATGTTGTTATTATTTTGCCTAAGTTTCACGTGAAGGGCCATGTGAGAACAGTGTAGACTAGTGTCCTCATGGGCTGTTCGTTACCATAACGAGGACCATATTTGACCTTGGTTGTATGTTTTCCTTTGTGTGTCATGTCTTATTATGGACTAAAAGACTTTAAAGGTCTAGTGGTACAGCAGTGGAGGAAGTAAATGCAAGTAAGGGTAATCTATAGGTCCAATCTCACTGCTCTTTTGTGATCTCTGTACCTCAATCATATTATTCAAGATGGAAAATTACAATATCTTATTTAAATAAAAGCATATGTTTGTGTGTGTGTGATCTAAGGTATTTTTCCCTTTGAATAATATGCAAAACAAGACACTGTAAAATTCCCTCAACATACAGGATGTCTGTAAAATGTCTGAAGAATCATACAGACTATTTCCAATTTAGCATGAATGATGCTTTCAGATTTCAAACACTGTGACAAAGGCTTAATCTGCTCCATTTATACCAAAGAAAACATATCCAACAATCTGCATCTCATTGTTTGCTAGTTATTTGTTACAGTAAATAAACTTATGGTATGTTTCCATTTACAAATGACATAAGATATAGTGAGAGGTGCAAAACAAACCCAGTGTCTGCATGGAGAGTATTGAGTGATAGGTTGCCTTATTACTCTGGTATTGTATGTGGTTTTGGCAGAAGTGTAATTATAGCTTCTGTGGTCTGGAGCCAGGCGATCCAGAGGACAATGACTCTGAACAATATACAGGACCGAGATGTAAACCTTCTCTTCCTCCATTCCAATGTCACACAACGATGTCTAATGAGAAGCATAAAAGAAATGGCGCACAATTAGAGAAAGGGTAATCTGCAATTCCATTGTATTCACTCAATGAAAATAAAGTTCTTGAATCTAGAATCTTAAATCATGAAAGGATAGTTTAGGAGGTGAGGCATTTGTTTTGACTTCTGTGTCTTTAACCTGGCGTGAAGGCTACATCTTGCTGTCGAAAGGCCCCACAGTAATCTTCGTTGAACCCCAGGGTTAATCAAAGCCTTTATTGTTATGTCAGTCTGCATCATATATTGTGCAAACACAGACCCGGTTATCAATTTCTCTTTCAGACTTAAAACATGAGTGAGGAGCGAGAAAGAGAAAGCCTTGGGTAGGCCAAATCTAGATGATCTTTGTAAACTTACAATTAGTCATAAACTACTGGACAGCAGTTTAAAGCAGTGACCTCATGATGTCGGTTTTTACTTAAGACTAAATTTGAAAGTAAGGAACATGTCATTTTGGTTCTTTTGATAATTATCTATAAATATACCAAGCACAACATTTTTTAAAATAATTTTTTATACGAACTGACCTGTAACCCTGTGGAATATTGTAGGATCATCATATCCTGCCTCTGAAGTTCTTCAGGCATGCCCAAACTTCTCTAATCATCTAAAAATAAAAAATATATATATTCAGAGGACACCTACAGTATGTGGCCATAAACAGCCCTGCTTTGCATTAAGGGATGTTAATAAAAATGTCATCTTTTGAGCACAGGCTCTATTGCCTTTAAATCAATTGGTTTTGTCGCGTCCTTCAGGGCTCCGTTTTGGTGCAAGGCAGACTGCTTCAATTACCCTGATGGAACCCATGTGGCCACTATCAGCACTGCCATCTTCCCCCCATGGCCTCTGAGAAGACTGGCTCCTCTCCATAATAAGCAGAGAGCAAACACACTCACTCTCTCAGGCTGTAATATCATCCCACACCTCAGCACTACACCTCCAAACAGACCCACATTAAAGCCTGAGTTCAAAAACAGACAGCGTGGGCACTTTCAACTCAGCATTATGCAGATACAGATATTTGCCGATTTCTACAATGGGATTATAAATAGTAAAGTATTATAATGACGAAAACATCCAAGATGCCATAATCTCATATTTGCATCTCATATTTTTTCCAGTGTACCTGCACATGGCATACACTAAACACAGTGCTCTGTGCTGATGGTATATGAAGGAGCCACCATGCCAGGACAAATGAGATATGTATAACACAGAATGTCAAAATCATGATAGTGAATCGGATCGCGGCTCAGTTTTGCTTATTGACTCTGGCTCCACTAGCGCCTGTCTGACTGGACTGAGTGGTCTCTCAGAAGCCCCCCATGCAATCCCTGGTAGGGGTGTGAGGCAGAACAGGAGAGACAGACGCTCAGGGAGATTCCAGCTCTACGGGTCACTGCCACTGCACTACCCATGCAGTCTATTGATCTCCAGCCACTCAGAGACTGTGGCACCGGGCCAATTAAAGTGTGAAGTCCTCAGGGAGTATGCAGCTCTGCAGCAATGGCATCATGAGCAGGTTAGGCTTATTTACCCTAAGGCACATTTCTTTACTCAGATAATAATGCCAAAAAATGAAGGTTATGAGTTCCATTCTGATAACATGAAATATATCATATACCATGTATAAGCCATACACAGTGGAAACAGTAATCAGACCATAAAATAAAGGAACTGGGGAAGTTGAGGGACCATGTCTGTTTTTAATATATTGGACAGGCTGATAAATAATAATTTTAATGATATGTTTTAACATTGCATTTAACTTAGTGCTTTTCAAATATGATCATACACATATATCTTTAGTACAACTATGAAGCAAAATTGTTTAAGCATTTGTTGTTCTAATGATTATTTGTTTTTTCTAAATATTCTGAACAAGATGAAAAATAATATTTATTTTGTAAACTTGAAATGAGAGGAATAAGCCCCAGTTCATAGCTTTGGGAGAGGACCCACATATTTATTTCATAAGGATGAAAGACCAAAATTCATGAAATCTGATCTTTCTGTAGCAGGCACCATTTCATGCTGGAACAGCATGATCTCCACAATAATTCAGAGACTTTGGAATGGATGGGACTTTGACACGCAAACAAAAAAAATTCTAAAGTAAATGTTTCTGTTCAGAGCCAAATGTGAATTGGAATAGCATTATCAAAGCCAACTGTTCTCCATGGTCTCGAGCGCTTGGTGATTCATATTTTGTTGAGCACTTAGAGGAGTCCTGTGAATTCATGAATGTTAGTGAAGTCACTGCTGCTATGGCACAATCCAAACCACTCATGAGTCTAATCAGAGTGTACAGTTTTGTGGAAATGTTCATTGCTAGTGCTCTAGATCAAAGCAGACATTACATTTAGTAATGAAGATCTAAGATAGGTTGATTACAGATAATCAAAGACAAAGGCTCTGAGCTTACGGGAGTTACTCTTAAGATTATAGTCAAGATAGTCTGTCAAGAGATTTACTGTATGTTTGATGCGGCTGCATCTCAGTGATCAGCGTAGGGGTAAAAAAATGCGGTCTCATTAGATTTGTTTCATATTGCTAAGACAACAGAGATGCTGGGTCAAATTCACTCAGTCTCCACATCTTTGGCTGTGTCATTTATTTTCGTTCCTTTTGAATAAGGTTAAGAGGGTTGATCCATAAAAATAAGGCTTATGATTTTTTATTTTGTCTTGCCTGTTCTCTGTATGAATGTGGAGCTACACAGTGTGAAAAAACTTAACTCTTCTTTGGGCTTGATAGAAACAGGTCATTTAATTCAGCCTGCTTTACAAAATAATCTTTAATTTAGCCAACCATATGAAAACTTAACTTGTGAGGCTGGTTAATAACGTACCCTGCTAATTCTCCATCAACATAATAGACATAAATCTTATATTATGAATAGACATATTTTACATGGCCTGAGAAGACTCCAACTATAATATGTTAATTTATATTAATATTATATTAATTCCTAAATCCTTAGGAATTAATTATATTAAATTAATTATATTGATTCCTAAATCCTTAATATCAGTGTCCTGTTATGTAGTTATTGAAAATAAGCTATTGAGTCCCAATAACTTAAACTCACAGGTGAAAACAGAACTAATTTTCACTTTTCACCAATCCACCAAAATGATTGCAGTCAAATTCAGACCTTTTGAAATGTTTTATCCACGACTTTCATCACTGCATAGTGCATTTACTATCTTGGCAAGAAATGCTACTGTAATACTCAGCAAGGTTATCTGTCACTGCCCTCCCTCCCTTCTGCAAATGCTGACTGTCTTTAACCCAGCTGATAATGCTTTAGCCTTCTCGTAAAGAATAGGCCTCTTTTAAGTGATCCATTAACATCCTGTCCCCAAGAGTCTGACTCTGTCTTCTGAAACAAACCAGGAAACCTTGAAGGAAAACAGGATGGCAGACAAGCTCCAAGATCAAAGACCCCCTTCGATTCCCCGTGCTCGTTCTCCAGACATCTCCAGTCTTCCTTCCTAATGGTTTCAATTAGAGCTTTGGAGAATGTTTCAAATCGTAACCTTATCAATTAGTCAGCAATCCCTGGGTTTGGTTCTAATGGCCCTAACTTAGCTGTAAAGATTTAGTACCTGAGAGGGTGATATCAGTACAGGAAAGAGGGGTCTTCGAGTAGAGGAGATTTACTGCTGTCTGCTTCTGCAGGTCTGCTTCCCAGAGCTGAATTCGCTGCAGTGTATTTGGCCTGCTGTATCCAATTGATTTTGCTTCTTTTTTGTTGGAAGTCTTTGTGTGTAAAGATTTATGACAAAATGAAGTATAATAAGACTTGGTTGTAAGTAAGCACAGATTGTATACTTTTGAAATGCGATTAAAAATGTTTGATGTCTTTTTTTTAATTGCGGTCATTATGGCCATATCTGAAACATATGAACTGTGGCATGTTCAAGACACATAAAACAGAAATAAGATAATAAAAAAAATAATATTCATAAAAAATAAAACTAACAACTACTAAACCAGATATAAAACAGACATCAAAGTGGCAGTGGTAGAGGTCTAATATTAAATTAGTTTAATGATCCTACCGTGTTAGAATGCATACCTGTGCTGCTGCCATTCTTTGCGTCTGATTCCACATCTTAAAATATGCACTTTTAAATATGGAAAGTGAGTTATGCAAGATCCACTATACCAAGCCTGTAAAACAGTTGACTGATGAGTTTTTACACCACAGGCCAAACTCATGGTAGTGGTCTACATTAATGTTCTGATATAACTTGTATGTCACTATAATACTCCTCTGCTTTAATTACAATTGAGATATAAGTAACAGATTTTCTGGCTCTATTATTTAAAATACATAACTCACATGCAAGCATTAATAATATTTGGCATTGATTAAAAAATGTATGGGACAGTATATGACATTGGTGGGCATTATCCTGAAACACTTAAAAAAAAACTCTTAGCTGTAGTCCTCAGCCTTATATGAAGTTGTCCTACTGCAGTCCATTTGAATTACACAAACAGTGTGTAATTTACTCAAGTTATGACTTTTTGCTCTTTACAAACAACATAGTAATTACAACAGAAAATTCCTGATTGAATAATAACCTTGCAGGGATATTTTAAGCTATACACACTGTTATAACTTAGCAAGCATAACAATAAGAAATATAACAGAAGAAAATATAATTGTCCCCAAGCCATGTTTAGAAAAAGAATCTAGAAAATGTATCATATTTCTTGGTCATTTGTGTACACATAATGAGTTCAGTGACCCTTACAAAGCAATGTATGCTATACTGCATTAAATGTCAGGCATTATTAGAGCAGTGTATTAAGAGTCCAGCCATACTCTCACAGTGGGTTCAGTGACCCTAAAGAGGTGCTCCTGCTGGCAGAGCTCGGCTCACTGACTGGACTGGAAGGGTCAGGGGGCTCCAGCTGGCAGGCAGGCACACAGTGGGACCTGGAGACGGGCCTTTCAGACGCCAGTGCGGGGGAGACACTTTCACCTGACTAAGCGCTGGCCATGTGTCCCACCCCACGCTGCCTCTGGCCTCATCTGAAAGAGCTGAGAGATCAGGCGCAAAAAAAACAGAGTGGGCGTTCACTTTGACTTATTGCTCCACTCTTAGAGGTATTATACTCTCTCTCTTTTATGATATACAAACTGTGAACTCCATTATTAGCTCTAGGTCAAAAATTCAAAGTCTAAGTCATGCTTTACTGTGATGGATGTCACAATAGTTGAATGCGTAGTTTGACCCATCAAATGGCTTTGTACTCGATCATTAATTTATTCACAATCAGCAATTAATTACTCTCATAGAATACAGCATTTCCTGGAATTACCTGGAATCTGGGAAGCTTTTTTTGAGTGGCCCAATTGAGTGCAATAAAACTCAGGAAAGCAGCCAGAGCTGTAGCAGTTTAAACCCTTGTGTAAAAGTGAATTGAATCTTGGAAAATATCTGTTCATCATCTGTCAACAACATGAAAAATGGTGCCCTCAAAAGTTGCATATTTTTGTTAGCCAAAAGGACATAACTTGTGTTTATCACTGATGGATTGCAGCCACATTCCACTGTTTAGTGCAGCAATGTAAGGTTGCTGCACTTATTATTTTTTAGAGAAATGTTTTAAGGAAATAGAAATATGCAGGTGACATGTATTGTAACAAAAGTGCATGTTTTGTTATCTGAAACCTGTTAGTATTTGTATCAAAACAAATTTAAAACATGAATTAATTTGTTATTAGCTTATCACTGAATATTGATTTAATTATTACTTTTTGGAATATTAGGCGTCATTAGACTTTTTCAACAGTTCAACCACAGGGATTATATAAAATAAAAATGAAAAAAAAAAAACTTTTATTTTCTTTGTCTTTATACTTGGCATAAAGTCAACCAAGACCAATTAACAATGAGTCACTCATTTCATATCAATTATGTACTTGTCAAACCCCTGAATGGAGTAATTATCTTAAAAAGAAGTGTGTTCATCTCACTCTGACAACCGAACGAGGGGCGTCCAGCCTGCCAGCTGTTGCTCTGCTGCCAAAACACAAAGCAGAAAATCCATAACAGACAAAGGCCTTTCCCTTATGAGATGCAGTTTACTGCAGAGCTAAGTGCTTTGGCATGGAGTTTGTGTGAGTTGTGTGGACAAGCATTGAGATTAGATAATAATCTCACTGCTCAGGTTTTTCAAAGTGTTTTTTTTTAACACATAATACATGTTTTAAAGTGCTTGTAAACATGATGTTACTTGTCTGAAAAAGTCTGGGCATGGATCTTGTAGAAATCCTTTTAGGATTTGCTTAATCTGTCTCGTGTAAGCCTGAATTTATTATGTGCTTAACATAATTACAACTTACTTCATTTGCAGTCTTACTTATTTCACTCTTTAAATTTTATGATCACTACCAAAGCAGCAGATCATGGCCTCTTATCATCCACTGCCTGACCAAAACTGTGAGGTCAAAGTCACACACTGTAAGATTTCTTTGAACTGCCTTAACATTGATTATGGAATTCATGTGTGAAAATGATGCTCCCAGAAACCATTCTTTCACAGTCCTAGAATAGCCTTTGCCATTAGGGATGAAAAGAATCTATTCATGGGATAACCTGGTCATACAGTACATGCAGGTCATAAGCGGACTTTTTTTTTGCCAAATATTTTTGCTGAACCTAGACCCGACTAACTGAAGCAACCCCAGATCATAGCACTGCCTCCAAAGGCTTATACAGTGTGCACTATGCCTGATGGTTGCATCACTTTATGTCCTTCTTTTCTGGTTATTCTCAATAACCTGTGGCTTTCTTATAGACACACAGCTGTTTAGTCCCAAACCTGTGAGTTCTTGTCATGTTGCATGTGTGGAAATAATCTTATTAAACATATGTTTGATTTCTACTGTTGATTTTTTTAATGCAACTTAAAAAGCATTTAAGTGATCTTAAAAGAAAATGCTAATTTGACTGATTATTGGTTCAGTCCAGCAATTTTTATTAACATACCCCTATAATAATAATAATAATAATAATAATAATAATAATAATAATAATAATGTAACTGTTCTCCATTCTGATCCACCTGGAAGAGCGCATTGTCTCTATAGCCTAGCTTTGTGTGTCCTATTAGAGGTTATAGGGCTTTGTGAGTGTGTAAAACCATAAAACAGGTCACAGTTGAATGTTTGAGTGTCCATTTTCACATTAGAGTAAGAGCGAACACATGTCCCGTTGTGCCGGTGTAGTGTCAGGTTTCGAAGCAGAGGGGCTTTTTGGTGCGCAGCGCTTCAGTCTCGATGGAGATTACAGAACCACAGCTGACCTCAGAACTGTAGCCTGGCCAGCTCCCATGACTGTTTATTAAAACTGCATGATTCCTGCATATTCTCTCACTGGGATCGTTGCATTTATCATTATTGCTTGCCCAAGGCTGTTAGGAAGAGGAAGGACTGACAACCCGACATCACAAATAATTGTTCTTTGACTGTTTCCAAGCCTTAAGTGCATCACTATACATGCATGTGTAACACTTAATGTTCTAAATGCTGGCACAACAATAATCTAATTTAGAAATAGGGCTTTTATGATACATTAGCATTAGCAGAGTGGAAAATGTGTTTAAATAAAAAAGTACAGATCACAGTAAATAGCTATTAAAACCAATTTAACTGTTACCAGATGTTGATGCATGTGTTTATGTGAGGGAGCGTATAGGTGTGTTTGTATGTGTGTGTGAGAGAGAGAGAGAGAGAGAGAGAGAGAGAGAGAGAGAGAGAATTAGGCAATTTATTATAATCTAGTTAAAATAACTTTGGATCTCGGTTTCAACAGTATGTATTTAATTTTTTATTTAGCTTCAGTTTTAAAAATAATTCCTAATGTTTATTATTATCATTTTATATTCATAGTCATATGTTGGTTGTCAGTGTGAGTGTCTTTTGCCTTGCCTCCCGGTGCCGCACTATAGGAGTTATCTCCAAACACAGCTATATTGTAGAAAGAGTTCATGTAAGCATTTGTATAACTCTGTCATCAATTACTATATATTCCACTTAAATAGGTATTGACAGGTTACTGAGTGTTCAGTGTGTTTCCGGTGATTCAACAGGGTATGGTAGAATTATTTGTCTGAGTCACGCAAAAAAGGACTAGTGAAGAAAGTTTTATGATAATGTTATAAACATATCATCAAGGGCACTTCTCATGAAAGCGCAACCACTTTTACACTACACTTTATGACCCACAGCAGAATTACTTCCCCGAGTCAATAGTTTCTGTCACATTAACATTTGCAGTAAAACTCAGCAAAGCGGTCGTAAATCAAGTGTCTGTCAGCAGACTGGCTGCCTCAGAGTGAATATGAGTGCTAGAGTGTAGCTAGAAGTGTGCTGTCTGCAAGGGGAAGCCACAGTCTGCTTAAGGTTGTGCCAAGTGGTTCCAACGACCCTCGCGCTCTCTCTCTCTCTCTCTCTCTCTTACACATACACACACATTTTGTGTATCCGCCACATCTGCATTGGGTGAGGATAGAAATGATCAAACCCCACTGCAGCTGTGTGGGGCAACAACTTATAAAGACATTAGTGAAGTGTGAAGTACGAAAATTCCTGAGCCTGGAACCTAGAACAAAGAAATGACCAATCCAATTACCATTTTATACCAATTATCCAAAACCGTATTTTATCAATGTGGCCTGATGGAGCTCATGGCTTATATATGAAGCTGGGAGTAATTTTAGAAGTTATACAGCAATCTGAAGCACTGGAGTGTAAAAATGTGTGACCAAGCAGAGAAAATATTTGGCATAGAGTTTAATATTCAGGCCTGAAACTCATAGGCGAATATAGAAAATAGGCACCTTGTAAATTCACAATGAAGTCTGCCATTGTTGCTAAGTCACTCATCACATTAATGACAGAAATAGTATCAGTCACTTCCCTTTTAACTTTAAGGCCTATCATATTCAGTTCTTAAGCAGCTTAATGACCATCAAGTGCACAAATGGGCGTTCTCTATTGGCATTATTAATGCCCATTACTCTGAGGGAGGTTTGTGCTGTCTTTTTGACCACAAACCAAACTGTTAAGTGACAAGGCAGATTATCTTGACCCACAATAGAGGCAATCATATTCCCCACAGTGTAAAGTCTAAACCTTCCTGGAGAGCATAAAGACCTTCACATTAAAAGGCCGGGCAGAGAGAAGACGGCATTCATGAGTTAATAGCCAAATGAACTTTCCTAATTTAACAGTTAGGGCTGCACAGAGTGCTTGGCCCTTATGATGACAGTAGGACTGAGCCTGCTTTGTTGACCTGTATCGTTAATAGGTGAGCTGAACGAACCCTGGTAATAACTTCCCCTTTCCATGATCAGAAAGCTGTTCCCACGAAAGCGAGCACCAGAGGACAATACTCCCCTGGCTCCTTTCTCGGACATGTGACACACACACACACACACACACACTCTTCACTCTCCGCTGCCACTAAGCTCAGCTCAAAGTTAAAGAGCTCATTTAGTTCCACGACGATGGAGCGTATAACAAGGCTCTATACAACAGTCAGCTGATGGTTGTCATCAGAGCTGGTTTGCGTGTATCTCAGACCGTCCTCTCTTGCTTTAATTACCCATTTTTGCTCTCACAGCGGGGCCCTCTCACAAATTATACGGCATTGTTGTGCAAAGATTGGCCTGTCATCGCACGAGGAGGGGAGTGTTTCAGTGTCGCCATTGTGGCCCCTGGTGCCCGGCTGCGACTGTACATAACACACCCTTGCCTGCCATTACGCCTGGTGCCAGGTGACTTGCTGACCCAGACAGCATTCTGCCATGTCAGCTTGGCGCCACAGAGTGGGGTTCGTTCCTGTTTTCAGACAATAGGCAAACTCAAGCTTCTCTAAAGATGAGTTTAGGCTCATGATAATCCACCCCCCTCTGTTTTTCTCTTCTTCTCTACACCCTTGGTGCTCAAAGCAATAAGACACATGTGGGTCTTAATCACCTGTTATTACAGGTCCGTCCAGAGGAATTCCTGTATGCCTGATCAGGTATCATGCGCCTGCGACAGTTTAGGCAATCTGTAAGTATTTGTGCAATTTAAGGAAGGTAAATTTTTCATTACATATGTCTCATATTACATATATACAGTAGGCTATATACAATATATTTATAGAGGGAAGCAATGCTTTTATACTTATATATAAATTGTAAGTGACAGAAGAATGTTGGAGGGAAAATGTTCCTTTGACAAATAATTAAGACTACAAGCATGGCAGCATACGGTATTATACATACTGTACATAATATGCATATTGTATATATAATTACTCCTAAAAGCCAGATGGTCCTTATTTCATACTTGTGTACTGCTTCTGATGCTGTCATTAAATGTGACTTTATCCACTTTAAACACAGTACTTTTTTCCGGATTTACTGTGTATCCTTGCAAACTGCACAAAGTTCTCCTGATACATTTTCCAAAGGAAATAAACAGTTATTGTACTTGAGAATTACTGCAGCCACTGACCTGTTCACAGTAAAATCTCAAGTTCTTATAAAGGTCCCATGACCCCAGCTTGTAATTAATGCATTTAAAATGCAGTCATGCCTTTCATTTCATGCTGGTTAAGGTTCGGATTATGGTAACTGATGCTCATTCACTTAATTGAAAACTGTGTTTAAATTACCTTTGGACATGGCTGACACATGGTACATGGGAGTAAACAGTAAAAAATAGGAAAATAAAAGTAAACAGAAAATAATTGAGTAATTGTATAATACTTTAAGTATTATTTTGGTGTACTTATGCTTTGCTTATGTGCTATCAACTGCATGCTATGGCAATTTTTATTTAGACTATTCATTAATAACAATTATTATTTTTTAAATTATTATTTTTTTTTGTTATATCCAACCAATGATTATATATAGCAAAAAATCATTGGTTGGATATATATATTATATTATATTATATATTTTTATTTTTATTAATTTAAAATGGTGTATGGTTTTAATTAATCGATGTATATGTTTTGTAACTGTCTATGACTAGCAAACATAATAATCAATGAGTCTAAAATTTAATCTATCTTTTAATAAGTAAGTGTAGTAAGTAAGTCACATGAAATTATAACAATAATTTCTTTTGTGACATTAAAATTGTTTTTTTTTCCTTTTTAATGATTAAACACATTTAAAAGTAAAAAGCTTTTGTGTATATTTAATATTTAATTGAGGTTTTGACACATTATCTATTTTTTCATTAAATTGTATTTTCTCAACTTTAGTTTACAGTAGATAAATGGAAGCTGTGGTAAAGGTATGATATAAGTGATTTGAAACCCAGCTAAAACCTAAATGTGCTATGTAGTTTCTAAACTAAAACCATTGTAGGTACATTATGTCACATGATTTGCATTTCAGAGCTTATTCCTTTAAATAATCATCTAGGAACAATTTGTTGACTAAAGGCTATATAGTATTATATGTAGTACTTTAGTTGAAAAGGTCATTTATTCTTAGTTATTATTAATATTTAGTTTTTTTCTCCAGTCTTATTTTTAAACACAAACACTCTAAATATAACAACAATCATCCAATTAGATACTTCAAAGATTAAAAAATGCAAAGAGTTTAATTCCTTTTAACAGTTAAATAATTAAATCCTTTAAGACTAAGCGTAACAATTCTGAGTATGTTTAAAATAGGTGCTTAAAAATGAATTAAAAATCTCCTATAGAATTTCAGTCAGATTGCAGCTTTAATTAGTTGAGGTTCTTATATATTTAAAAACCATGTTGTAAATGTTAATTATATGGCCTGGAGACTGTGGGCCAAACGTTACAGCGATAGTCTCACAATTACCATGCAGTCTGCCAAATGTGTTATTCGTAATTATTCACATATGCCAAACAAATGTGGAATTTTGTTGTGGTGTTGGATGAAGTTTGTAACCACACTTACATGCTAGTCACTGAACATTTAACTATAAAGTTACATTATGTGACATCAGACTGCTGTCCACAGCTAGACAGTTTTAACATGAAGGATGTCAAATAAGATAAAATGTAAAAATTATAAGAATTGTATTTCGCTTTATTCTCATACCCATGTTCATGTTTAAGTTTCAATAAGCATTACAATGATTGAAAATGTATATAGTATGACAAAAATCAGCATTTTATATTTGGATAAAATTGACCCTTTTGTTTTTGATGATTAAATGATGGATCTCTCACAAGTCACAAGTTACAAATTGAAAAACATGCTAAGGAATAAGTTTAGTTCTAGTATTAACCAAAAAATGAAAAGAAATAGAACTCAATAAGATTATCATTACCGGTGCAGAAAGTGAAATAGAAGCCACATATACAACATGCATTCATGGACAAACACACAGTTTAGTAACCACTGGAAGCAGACTGTATATACATTCTACAAAGATGTTCCTAGTTTATGGTCTACCTAATTATGTTTATGTTTATACAGCCGTAAGCAAAATATAAACTACAAGCATTCATGTGCTGTTAACCAGCAACTGTAAACTGTCCGCAGGCCTCACATTCTGAAAATGTGCATGTTGAATATTCTCTTATTCATCTTTATCCTTATCTTAATTAACTTCACTTCAAACATATGTATTTGCTCTAAATTATTCTTTGTTCAAGTTATATTGCTCATCATATCCATTCATCAGATGTATAATACTTTCAGACAGCTTTAAATGTTGCGTCCAAACATTCAGTTGAACTGGCAGGTGTGTGTGTATGTGTGTGTATGTGTGTGTGTATGTGTGTGTGTATGTGTGTGTGTATGTGTGTGTATGTGTGTGTGTGTGTGTGTGTGTATGTGTGTGTGTGTGTGTGTGTGTGTGTGTGTGTGTGTGTGTGTGTGTGTGTGTGTGTG
>JAOVVB010000041.1:19717829-19737651 GCA_028570985.1 Heterobranchus longifilis
ACGCTAGCAACCTAACTAAATGCCTGCGTCATGCTAGCACTACAGTTAACAGTTTAGCGTTCATTCATCACTTCACCGTCTTCGTACACCCTGCAAACATTCTACAAAAAAAAAACTAAAAACTTCAACCGCTGGGTTACACAAAAATTACCCAATTCTCTGTAAATAACCCAGAAAAATGACCCGACAGAGGCAACCCAGCGTTTGGGTAAAAAAAACAACCCAGCATTTTTTAGTGTGTGTGCATGGTTAAAGACAGACTATATTCACTCAGATCACAACGCACTCTGAACCGAGCATCCTAAACCAGATGTATAGCTACAGTACAACACAATAACCAGTAACCTACTATTGTACTTTGAGGGCCTTTATAAAATCTTGCCTCAAGGCTGTATGCGTGGAGTTTGCATGTTGTTCTGTGCTTGATGGATTTCCTCCAGGTACACCGGTTTTCCCGCACAGTCCAAAGACATGCAGATTAAGCTAATTGGCTTTTCTAAATTGTAAGGTTTTTTCTCACCTTCAACAAGCCAGTGTTAAAGGTGAGACAATGAATTGTGGCAAAGAAACCATTACTTTGAAAGAACACCAAGCAGAAGAAACTTTCATGGGCAAAGAAACACAAGGAATGGACATTGGATCAGTGGAAAACTGATCCAAGATAGGTTGGAGTTGGACTGGAGAAAAAGCCAATTACTCAACACCTCGTTGGAAAAATGCCAGAGTGTGCAAAGCTGGCATTAAAACAAAAGGTGGCTACTTTGAAGAATCGAAAATATAAAACGTCATTTAACATGTTTTTGTTGACTATATAAATCTATATTTGTTTTATCTATCATAATTTCAATGTCTTCATTAACATGCAATGTTGGAAACAATTAAAATAAAGAATAAGAATAATAAGTGAACAGAATAATATTGTATAAGAAGGTTTGTCCAAGCTGAAACTACTAAAATTGGGTTAAGAACTTGGGTTACAACACATTATTAAAAACCTAGAAGGATAGTGGTGAACCATCATCTTTGAGCAAGGAATATGGATGATCATGAATGGAGGACGCTAATATTTGGTGACGTAAAAAAAAAAATCAGTAGTGAAGTCATGGTTATGTTTAATAGCGAAAGGAAGAGCATTTTCACATGCACAATGTGAAATTATTTCAACACGTTGGGTTAAAACAGCCATACAGCCTTGAAAAAACCACTTATCAATCAAGTTAATCTGAAAAGAAGTCTTCAGTTTGCTAGAGATAACAAAGAAGGGATTGTGGAGCATTGGAAAAAGTCCATGTGGTTTGATGAGTCCAGATTTACCCTTTTTTGCTCCAGAGTATATATGGTTAAGCCTGAAATTATTCATACCCCTGGCAAATTCTGACTTAAAGTTACTTTTATTCAACCAGCAAGTTTTTGATTAGAAATGACACAGGCGTCTTCCAGAAGATAATAAGATGATATTCAAGAGGCATCATTGTGGAAAAAATTATTACTCATCTTTTATTTACATTTAAACAAAAAGTGGCCAAAATTATTCATATCCTTTGCAAACTTTCACAGTCTCTGGGAAAATCCAAAGCTCTATACCATTGCAAATAGTCCAAGCTGTTCTAAAGCATCCTAATTACCCTCATTCATTGGGAACAGCTGTTTTAATCAACTCAACATGTCTCCACTTTGCCCATTCATCTTTGGCCTTAATGGTCTTGGTGTTGATCCATTCTTTTTTACCTCTCTCACTATCCTCCTGGCCAGCACAGGTGTCACTTTTGACTTCCGACCACTTCCTCTAAGATTTTTCACAGTGCTAAACGTCTTGTATTTTTTAATAATACTTTGCACTGTAGCCACTGGAACTTTAAAACATTTAGATATGGTCTTCCTGACTTGTGAGCAACCACAATGCACAGCCGCAGGTCTTCAGTGAGCTCCTTTGTCTTAGCCACGACTATCCACGAACCAACAGCAGAGAGCTTCTGTTGACTTGATTAAAACACTCGTTCCCAATGAATCAGGGTAATTAGGATGCTTTGGAACAGCTTGGACTATTTGGAATGATATAGAACTTTGGATTTTCCCATGGACTGTGACAATTTGCAAAGGGTATAAATAATTTTGGATATGCCACTTTTTGTTCAAATGTAATTAAAAGCTGAGAAATATATTTTTTTCCACAATGATGCCTCTTGTTCATCGTCTTAGAAGCCTTTGTCATTTCCGTAAAAAAAAAAATGCTGGTTAAATAAAAGTAATTTTAACTCAGAATTTGCCAGGGGTATTAATAATTTCAGGCTTGACTGTATGTTATGTGTAATAAATCACCCAAGTCATATCAGTACACCCCATCTGGTAAAATTGTGCTGTATTAACATTATTGCGTGTACTAATTAGGAGATGTGTGTGATTTGAGACAGTCCCTTACTATACTCATGGACAAAAGAATCGCTGCACTATAAAAAACATACAAAAATGTGTATTATTAGGAAAACCCGAAGTTTTGCTTGTCGTTACATTAAGACTTCATATAAAGTAAAATTACCATCATACTCTGTAGATATTTCATCATGGCCAACTAACTCACATCTTCTTAAGGGGCATTGTGCACTTGCACTGTGTGATTGCGTCCAGATGACATACTTGGTATCAAAAGTAAGAAAAAACTTCTAATTATGAATTTTGTCCTCACACTATCATGCCCCATGTAGGCCATGCTAGCAGATAGAGGGGCATCAGAATGCTTCAACTGGGTGCAAAGTAAGCAGATGTTGAAAAATATAAACTATGTTTCTGATACTGTTACTTAGTTAGTGTGTGAGGTGTGACAAAGCATTTTGCAATGACAGTACAGAAATATCTGCATAAAAGCACAATGAACAACAGCCATACAGAGTAAACAATGGTGCATTACAATAATTAAACAAAGACCCTCTTGTTTAACAAATGCTAAGTTGAAAAGCAGATTTCCTAACAAGTTCTTACAGTGAGAGTGTGTCACCAGCATCAGAAACAGAATTTAAGGGCCTGCTACAGTAAATGGTGCTACATTTTTGGCAGATTAAGTGTATATTACATTCTAACAAGAAGGATTGTAAGCCCAGAAAACTGTTTTCATGAAATGAGAGGAAAAGACACGTAGAGGAAAGACAAGAACTTTAGAAAATACTTTAAATAATTGCATAACATAAGGTCAAGATTAAACTGATGACTCCATGCGTTCCTGCATTCTGTTTTGTAATAAGCAGGTATGATATGATTTTTCAAACTGTTCTATCTCAATTCCAATTCAGGAATAAATTTTGTAATTGGTTTCTGTTTTATTAGCAAAAAAAAAAAATTTATCAAACAAAGCAGTATTCAGTCACTGAAATTTTTATTTTGTGAATATCTGGAAAGGGCAAATATGTATTGCTTAGTCAAGTGTTTTGTCTTGTTTCATTTGATATTCTAACAATAGCCGCTCGTACATTATAAAAACGCTTTCATGTTACAGAAGTTCAGAGTAACCTCTCATACATTCTAAACTCAGTTTGGAAAGTGCTAAAGAAATTCTAATTCAATTAGTGAAAGATTTTGGTAAAATGTTGGGTTCTACATACCACAGCCATTATTCCATGGGCACATATATTCAGTATTTAAATAAAAATGAAACTACATAAACTCAAAAGACCCAATAAATACACTTCATATATTCAATTAACCCTTTCAATTGATTATACCGCCACAGTTAGTATGACGCACCCATAAGCTAGCTTAATGAAACAGGGTACTGCCTTAGTACATGTGAATACTTTACACTCTTCATCACAGCAGTGAAATGACAAAATACAAATTTTCAGACTGAATTAAAATAAAAATATTTTCATGCTATAAAGAAAGCTAGGGAATTAGAAAGAAAATTACTTAAGATGGGAAGAGCTGGTTTAAGTACCTCCGACACAATCACTCTTTTAATGACATTACTTAGAAAATAAACCCTGATTAAAACAATATACATCCAAAGTCGTAAACATAACACTGTATAGCTCATGACACTGTCATCCACTTGAATCTGTTGTAAGAGTTTTTACATTACAGTTAAAAACAATAAAACATTAAGCACAGCGTATATCCATCTGTAGACCCTAGAGACTTATCAGGATCATAAGGAGCCTGACTTTTATCATTAGATCCAAATTTGGATGAATCCTGAGATCATGGGTCAGCTTGCTCCCTCCCCTTGGCTCTAGCACTTGTTCAAGCAGCAAAATAAACAGCACCAGATGAAGACTTCAGTTATGACTGCAATACATTTTAGGTGCATGGTGTTGACTTGAGAAATGTGATATTGTCTTGTACATAAAAAAAAAACTATTTTGACAATCAGTTTTCCACATACATTTTCAATATATTTGATCTATGATGTAATCCCCTGCATTGGTCCTGCACCCCTGCATAAACTATTTAATAATTCATTCATAATTAATATATAAATGCCTTGTATAAGGCACCAATGCTGTCATACAACATTTACCCATGCTTTAAGAGAAAAGAATATGTACTGTGGTCTAGCTTTATAGATCTATACAGACAGTCTGGAAAACAATGTGGAACAACAAAAAAACATTGTTGTACTGTGAGAGAGGAAATTTCCAAATAAAAGGGTCAACATGGCGAACTTTAGTGCATTTTTAACAGAGTCTGCATGTGGAATTGTTATATTTAAACAGGTATTAGAATGAAAATCAAAAGTGTGACCTGAACAATGGCCATATGCATATATTGCTAAATGACTGGTACAGTAGCTCTGCAAAATATTTTCTTTAAGGTGTCTAAAACAAAATCCAAGCAACAATTAAACAAATGCTACATTACTTTTTAAAACAGCTTATTTGATTTAATATGTAGTTTTCAGCACCTGCAGGGTAAAACCTGTGAAAAAATAAAAAATACAATATTCCAAGTGGATACAATCAATGTAAGTGCAGTGGGATAATGGCTATATCACAATCTCTGGCTTGTGAGATCTTGTGAGAGTCTGTTGCTTTTTTTTCTGTTCCAAAAATAATTTAGTTCAGTTTGCCAATCGGTTTCAACAATGTGAAAAAAGGTTCATCCGAGCTTAACAAGCCTAATTATTTTAACTTTTACTCCAGTTATGCGGGTATTTCACATTCCTGTAGCCACTTAAAAAAGACATAACAGGGCCTAGTTAAAATACTTAATGAAAAATCCCAGTACAAAAAGTATAATTAAGACATCAACCTTTATATTCGCACAGACCTGGAAAAAGACACAAATGCTGTCCTTTTGCACTTCTGCATAGCAAGACATGAAATTCAGAAAGTGCTTAGGAGTTATGAGATGTAATTAATGACTCACACATGGTGCTAATAATAATCACCATAATTTTTATGTCTCAATTCTATGTAAGGTGTAAGGTAATAAGGAAACAGTTGTGTGAACATATGCCCTTCCATCTGGGAGAAAATCAACATTTTTTGGGCCTCTGCCAAAGTTTTAGGCAGAGGCAAGAAATAACAAAGATATCTTGAATATATGAAAGAAATACAGGACAAACAATTGAGCTCCATCCATTGGCCATAAAGTCCAGGAAGTAGATTTCATAGGAACGAAACAAGGATTTCGGTGAACAGCATATGTTAGCCAAGGTCTCATCTGCTTCTTCCTCCATGTTAGGTTATCAGCATGAATCATGTTAAATTTTAAAAGGAACTGATTTACCTACAGTTATTATCATTATTATTATTATTTATAAATGTACAATGTAGAACACATGAAAACTAAAAAACAGCGAAAAGTCGGTGGCCATAATAGCTTGTGGAAAATCAGGTAATTCTACCGTCATTTACAATTATAGTAATAAACACCAAATTATTCCACAATGTACTACATTCTACATTAAGTCAGTGCAAGATATTTATCCCAGAACAAATTATTGGTTGCAATAAACAGCAGTTATTCATATTGTCAATTGTAAACATGTTTATCATCACTGCTGCCTGTTATTAAAACCGTGATCACTCAGACAGGTAATATATGAATTTCTTAACTTATGTTTATAAATATATGAAATTCTTAGCTTGTGTAATAATTAAAAATGGTATTTGCAATTGTATTTGCAGTGACAGGTAGTACCTCATAGAGCAATTACACAAGGTCCCTGAAGCAGTCGACACAACAAGGCTTGTTTAATTTTATAAACACCTAGAGAGACACATAACTGACATTGCAAAGATTCACATGTTACATCTCAACCAAAAAAAAGGTATGTGGCTAGAAAATGGAATAAAAAGAATGAAAGAATAGAATGAAGGAATGTAGGTAGTAATGATACGTTTGATGGAGCAGAACCTCTCAGATCTTCCAAAATATCACCAGGCAAAGGTGGGTTTTGTCACCTGTCAGAAGTCCTTTCTGAAACCAGTGTGCTGTGTTAACCAAGCTTGGTGATCTGCAAACTTCCATCTATCCTGATCATATCAATGGTCAGCAGAGACTTTACTTTGTGATAAAAGTCAAACAGCTGATGTCCATCGACAAAGATCCTAAAACGCTGGTGTTCACAATGGATCTCAATCTGTGTGGATAGGAGTAAAAACACAGAGAAATGTAATATTGGAAGCAGTGGGAAGTAATGGAAAAGTTAAAAGCATTGCACATTGTAAGTTCAGTGTATGCTCAAAGGAAGGACTTGTGCAGTTTGCATGCTTATCTCAGCTATGTATTGGTTGACTGATTGATATGGAAGTAAACTAACCCATTTCCTTCAGCCCCTTTCACTAACATCATTATCTCAACCTTCTTCACACACATCTGCTGTAAAGCTTACTGCCATTGACAGTACAACAAACTATAATTTGGAGTTTTATCTTCTTAAAGGGGCCCATACAATAATTACATTAAAAATAAATAATAAAATCTGTGAAATACACTTTATTACATTCTATGGCATAACAAAAAAGACATATTTTTTTTTATAAACACACTACAGATAAAGTCTGATAATTACCCTGAATGGCTGGTCCTGGATGAAGGGGAAGTATGGAATGGCGGTCTCCTCCTCACTCCATTTCCCAGAAACCCTTGCATTCCGCAAGAACTGCCGTTCAGCAAATCGGGCACTAAGTTTCAGGGCCACATCTGTATCCTCCTTCTCATCCTTCTCTGTGTTGCAGCTACAGGTTAGACTGATGTCAAAGCTAAAGACAAAACAGCCATTTAGCAAAAAAAAAAAAAACAAGACAGGCTACCTATAGGACATTTATTTCAACATGGATTTGATGGGATGTCTTGTGGAGTTAGTCTTGCCATAAATATCTCCAAACAAAACTCCTGGTACTAGATACCTTATTCAAGTTCCTTCTCTCATAAGTTATTACTATAAATAACTCAAAATCCATGAAATGTGGCTTAAATTGAGAATCAGCAAATCAGCCATTACTTAGGGAGAAGGGTCAAATAAAAAATTATGTTGGTCTGTTTGATGTCTATGGTAACCAAATAGTATAGCCAAATAAGGTTTCTTTTTTCAATTATGAGCAAATTTCACAAAGACTTATAAATAGACTTTTTCAGTGCCGACTCCACTTACAAAATCCCAAAATGGGAGTGCAGCTTATCAGTAAGGCCATAACACACCCACAAGCTCCAACTGCTGTAAAATATCTTTATATCAGACTAAGTAAACACCTATTTTGATATTTACACATGTACTTTATATAAGTCCAGAACATGCTCATGAACATGCTCCAGAACATGGACAAAATACTTTAAAGATTTCATATTATAGTACATTAAAACACTTTGGTTAATGACTGATCTAAATTATTTTGACACAATACATATTTTGGAACTCAACAATCAAAATATCCTCAGAAACACACCTCCAGAGTTTACGATCAGGATGCAACCAACAAGTAATAAAACTTACGTGAATAATCAGTGGGCCATTTGCATTATGTAGGCTGTGTTAAATCACTATCAGTAGAAGCAAAGGTCAATATTGTCATGATGACAAATTATATATTTTAATTCACAAACTAACTAAACATTCATAAAATAGCCTTACATTATGGTTCTAATAATATTGATCCAGCAGGGAGCTATAGCAATGACAATGATGATATTGTTATCACTACCTGTCTGGCTCTGCATCCACGATGCCCATGACTATGATTTTCTTACCAGGCCTCATCCCTCCTCTGATCCGGCCTTTGAACGGCACTGTCTGTGAAATGAAAATAAAGGAGGATTAGTCAAAGACCAGCCTAGGCATGAGCAGTAGCCTATTACACAGCTTTTATATTTTACTATGAGATAAGAGGCTACTCCACCAGGATTCGTGTGATATCCTCTTTGTCAGGAGAGATCAAGCCGGCATCTCCTAATGAACTGTTTAGATGATCATCTTCAGTTGTCTTCAGTTTTATCCAAGATAAAAATAAATAAATAAATAAATAAAAAGAAGCATGTTTCAGGAACAAAACTTACAAAAAAGCCTATTTGATCCCATTTATGATTTAGATTATGGTTATAATATGGGGACATGAACAATGCAAAAACATACACCTTACAGATCGTTATAAAAAAATATCATTCATATAGCTACAGAGCTATAGATCTGATCAGCATCTTCTGTAGATCTTCTTTCATGCTTCGGCGTTAAATAATTGAATGAATATCGCCCTATATAGGCTATTCAGTTATTCCATGATTGCATGTTACTGTACACAGACTCTATAACCTATGCGATGTCACGCGCGCGGTGTTCACTGGATTTTTACATTATCATTCACGCTGTATATAAAACACTCATAACATGTTAAAGCAATCGCAATAAAATAAAAGGTAAGATTTTGATAGGCTTCGGTATACTCACTATCGCGTCCTTTTCCGTGCTCGGCTCCGCCATCTTGTGCAGAAGACCATAGGATGCTTCTAGGAGCGCAGGAATCTGACAGCGGCGCGCGCCCTTCTCAGAGGAGTGTTACAGCAGCCACGCGATCACCGGGACGCAGCTGATGTGAGACGCATAACGAGAGACAAGACACAAAAGCTCGAGTCTCATTCCCCACACCGCCGTGGGAAATTATGCTGACGTGTGTAAGAGCTGGGACGGAGCTTAATCCTGTGTCTACATCCAATCTTGGCTACGTCCCAAATCACATAACCTGCTAGGCACTGTAGCTACTAAACAGTAGCCTGGCTTACATCAAAATAACAGTCTGTGGCTCTTCTGGTTAAATTACTGTTAAGCATGATAGTAGGCGGCTTGGGAATAATCTGTAAAGGGTGCAATTTTCCTGATTTCCCAAAGGGGCTTTTCAGTGCGTGGAGGAGTGAGAAAAATAGTAACAGTTTACATTTACATTTTTTAAAAATAGCCTAAATTAAGTGTTGCTAAAAATCAGAGAGTTACTGTAGGTGTGGTTAATACTACGATAAATTAAACATAAATCAAATCCCTTGGATTTACACTTGAGAGAGAGAGAGAGAGATAGAGAGAGAGAGACTAACCACATTTACACTTTATACTCCCGAATCCAGTGAAAGGCATTGAGGGATTGTGAAACATAACCTTTATAAAAATCGAGTGGAATCTAATAACTTATCTAGTTATAATTTAATAAAAAATATATTATATGAGTGGAAGCTTAGAAAATTGCAAAGAAAATGCTTTTAATAAATGTGTTAATTAATAAATAATAAATGTTCTTGGTTTCGACGTGGTCTGTGATTTTTTTTTTTCAATTAAAGCTATCCAAGACAAAAGTTTGAGGCTTCTAGCCCTATACAAGGAAAATCATAATATTGCAAAAAATATTCCTATAAATTAAAAAACACATAAGCCTATATTGCTAGTTTTATTGTTCTTTTTAATGTATTTAAAATTATAATAATAAAATCCACATGGACAAATTAAATAAATAAATGAATGAATGAATGTGTTCAGGATTGAACTATGATCCAGGGAGTGATGAGGCAGAAAAGCTGTTATGATTATTATGACACATTTTATTGTTACTTATATAATTGACATGCGCGCCATGTGGGCGTGTGGCATACAAAGTTTGATGTGAAAACGACAAAGCCATTAGGAGATAAGCCGCTGCATCCGGTTTTGCATTTTTATGAGCAATTTCCAATAGTGCCACTTGGTTGCGCTATTTGATAGATAAAGCTAATTTACGCTTCACCAAGTACACTGCCTAGGCAAAATAAAGTCACCGTTTCAGAAGAAAAACCAGGAAACAAGGAAAGAAAAAAACTAAGGAAATTTGAAATAGATGAAACTGGGTTAAGAACCTTCCAAATACACATGTCCAATCCAGTGCATTGTTAAAGCCTGGAGGGTTAGTGATAAACCCTTAAATTCATAAAAGAAATGTGGTCAGGAAACAAAAATGGCGTGAATGGAGATAACTTAAACACCTGGTGAAGTTGTATTGTAAAAACTCGGCACTAGAAGTTTATGAAAACTAGAAAAGTATGTCTAATATTGAAGGTAAAAGCATTTCCACATGAAAATGTGACGAGAAGTCACAGGATTGAAACAATCCAGCTGTGTGGTCATAAGAAAAATGTTCGTCAGTGAGAATTATCAGATTTTTTCTTCTTTTTTTTTGTTAGAAACCATGAAGATTGGACTTTAAAGTGGTGGGAAAAGGCCATGTCATCTGATAAATCCAGATTTTTCCTAGACCATCAGAGCAGTCGGCACAGCGGCTTAGTGGTTAGCACTGTCGCCTTGCATCTCCAAGTTCGATTCCCGCCTCTCTGTGCATGGAGTTTGCATGTTCTCCCTGTACTTGGAGGATTTCCTCCGGGAACTCTGGTTTCCTCTCACAGTCCAAAGGCAGGCAGTTTAGGCAAAATGGCGTTCCCAAATTGCCCAGTGTCTGAATGAGTGTGTGTGTGTGTGTGTGTGTGTGTGTGTGTGTGTGTATGTTTCCTGCATGTGTGCCCTTGGATTGCCACCCTGTCCAGGGTGTACCCCACCTAATACCCTAAGTATCCTGGGATCCTCTAAGACTCCAGGACCTCTGCAAACATGTATACAGGATAAAGCGGTATAAACTGTAAATGAGAGAGCATCAGGGTAAGAAGGGAAGCTTATGAACTGATGCACCAATCAAGGATAGTGTCCACTTGCCTATGGAGGCAGTGTTACGAATAATAATAATGATGCACCTTCAGGGTCAAGGGTTTGAATGCCACCTAGGGTCTGTGTGCAACCAGTCTAAGAAAACTTTCTGTCTGTATGTTTTTATCTCCATATGTTTGTCTGGATGTCTGTCTGTATGCCTGGATGTCTGTCCAGCCAGATTTGATCACAGCACGGTATTTGCCTGAACTTAAACATAATGAAATCAAAATAATGAGTATAAGTGAAGTTATGAGCAGTTTTGTGAAATACTTTAAACCGCATGTTTGGATAGCGTACTGCGCATGCGTCTAACTGTGAGCGCGTCTTATATCGACCGCTGAACAGAATTTAATAATTTTTTTACATGCAGTACTTACATATCTGCCTAGATATCTGGTACAGTACTTAGATATTTGGGTAAAAGTTTAACCAGCACCACAAGTGAAATGAAAGTGTTGGGTAAAAGCGATGTTATAAACAACTATTTGTCGGATTTAATAATCTACTTTTAAATAGCTCTCTTACATGTTCAGTGTAAACAAACACTTTGCACTAAGAGATATTAATGAGAAATTCTAAACTGAATATTTTTCTGGGATAAGCTTAATTTTTCACAGCTGAAATAACAGCGCTGAAGTGATATAAATGAATTTTAAAGCGCTGGCGTCATTTTAAGGCAAAACTTAATCTTTATCCGATTTCAGCGATTTTCGAACTTCAACAAGAAATAATAATATCACTAATTATATTAAAGCTGATCAGTTTATTTTTGGCTTTAACCTTTTAACTATCTCTACAATCTCTTTTCCCGTCAACGACTAGTTATTTCTATTGCAATTGCATCCATGTTAATTTAAGACGTCGGGGTTGGAATCTGATAAATACAAATAAATCGGTTTAAGTAATAATTGTTTTAGCCACTAGGGGTCAGGCTTATGCAATATACCAACAAACTCTAATGCCGCTTGTAGGCACTTGATCATTAGACCATTATGAATATAATCATTTAGTCGCATAAACGTAACGTTAATGTCATATTACTTGCTGATTGTCTCGGAATAATTGTAAATGTCCCTATTTATAAGATATATTTTATATTTGGCGAAAAGATTAAGTTTACTACCATTTTACCGTCGTTTTCCCCCCCAAATGTCTGTCTTTGCAGTTCAAGCGCAGTCTAGTATTGTACAGACAGATCAACATATTCTACAGTAACATCAACAAATATTGCACACCCATGAGTTTATTTAAAACTGTGTGGACTCTTGGTCATTCCTGTGTGAGGGTGAAAAGTACTTCACGTTCTGACCTTGTCCATTCATAAGTGTATTTGAGCATGCAAATTTAATAAGTGTTTATTTAGCAGAGCCTGGCTGTAATTAGGTTAATGCTGCAGTAACGGAGTGCTCCTCTCCCACTGCTCCATTCTCCTCATCATCTCATGCGGAAAGTCCTGCAGAAGGGCTTCACACTGGACATGGCAATCCAACTGGGTGCACCTGGGCCTGCTGAACACCTTACTGTCTATACGCTGCTTTCTCCTGCTCACAGCCCTTTAACTGACACCAACCGTCAACCACCAGCAATGGCTCTTATATATAATCTTTTTTTTTTATGTGAAATGAATAAAATAGTGAATCATGGGCCTGTGTTTAATAGTATCCAGAATTTTTATGAGTATATAAAAAAGAAGGATTTGTGCCATCTGATCTGATACTGTCTAATAAAGAATGAGACCAAGTCTCAGATGCCATATTTTGTTCTTTATTTCACAAAATTTAAGCAAGTGTTTACATTCTTCATTTATTATATTACTGTCTCTATCTGTCCCTTGTTTGTGTGTTTTTTAATGTCACACTCCCACACACTTCCTCACACCCACTGCTTCCATGCTGCAGCTGTGTGTGGTCTGCCTTTTACTTCCTGTTCTGGCTCCTCACTCTGGGTCTTTCCCCTCAACACTTGCACACTGGAAATCACATGAACCTGTTCATGTGCACATGCAATCCCATGCATTCACTCTCACAACCTCCTGCGAATACAAACGGTGAACAAGTTGTTCATAATAGTCAAGATCATCTGACCCCATTATTGTTCTTTATTTTTGTATAGTAGGAATGTGATAAATCAAAATTTGTTAATACATCATTGCTATAAATTAAAGAACAGTACAGTAATTAATACATGAAGGAAAATGTGAGTTTTTTTTATATGGAATTCAGTAAATTACATAAAATGAATGCCACTTGAGTGATTAGTGCCACATTAGCTTACAGGTAATTCTAGACAATCACTAGTTTACTGTAAATTATGTGTCTCACTATAACACTATAAAGTATGTTAAGTCAAACTGTTTAGGTTTACCCTCATTTCAGCTGGTCTTTGGTATCTCCATTCTTTCCTTTATAATCATTAACTTCCAAAGACCTTTGGCACTGACATCCTGCACTGAAATAATTTTTTTTAAAAATGGATGGTTCTGTGATGTGGTGGGGGCATTTACTGTGGGCATTTGTCTGTTCAACTGCGCCCCTTACTGTAGAAGTCAGGGTCATTTCAAATCAATACCAAGATATCTTCCCTGTTCCTCCTTATCAAGTGACAAAATATTTCTATTTTGATAATTATTTGATATTATTATATTTAATAAATATAAATAAGGTGTAAATCATCTGCTATGGCCATCGTAGTCAGCAAGTGAAGACCTAGGGGAAATATTTTGTCTCTGTATTTACTGCTCCTGTCTGTTACTTCTATGGTGATGAAAAATGACCTTGGTAATATGTCTGACTCTCCTTGCTGTTTATATGGTCAGTAGATACAAAACATACTTCTGTACAAACTCTGCTTTCAACATTCTTGAAGCTTTACATTTTTTTGAATATGTTTAGTTTTAACGAGAACATGTGAGTCTTGTGAAGGTGCTTCATTTATTCATTCATTCATTCCAGGTTTTTGTATGAAAACATACTATTCCTAATGTATAAAAAGTGACAACAATGCAGCAATGTATCATCACTAGTTAAGCGTCTTCCTTAGAGGGTGGAGTTCTGAGAGATGTAGAGGCCTCCACACTATGTACTCTACATTCCAGCCAGTGGGGGCAATGCTGTGCTGACATAGGCATTATATAAACATGTGTGACTGTTTGTGTGTGTGTGTGTGTGTGTGTGTGTGTTGAGCAGGGCTTGTGGTTTGCGGAGAGCAGGCGTGGCTTCATTCCCTCCACAGGCCGAGCGGAACAGGATCATTCAGATAGCCGCACAAAGCCAACCTGACAGGGAGAGGTGGAGAGAGGGTGGGAAGGAGGGCAGAGCAGAGTGCAAGTCTACTGCAGTGTCTCTACCACCACTACCACCACCACCCCCCACACTTTCACAGAAACAGGAAAGGCTGTAGATGCCCTCTGTGAACTGAGCAGAATCCAATTATAAATGCAGCTGCTTAGACACTTTGTCTCTGCAACTATGGCCACTGGTTTTAATAGTTGAACAGCTCTGTGTGCTATTCTGTCACAGAATAATCAGATAACAATCTCACCGCTTAAAATGATACTTATAATGTGCACAAAAATACACATGGAAAGAAGAGAAAGAGAGGGAAGATGACATATAGATTGAACCTTCAGAAGAAACAGCTAGGAATACAGGTGCTCCGGTCAGTCAGACAGTGTTGGCCAGCTTTGCAATTAAGAAAATTTTGTCTTGTGCTGTTTTGTCTGGATGCTAATGGAGGTGTTAGAATTAAGAACTTTTCAACTACTCAACCAGGTCTGTAGTAGGTACAGTACGAGTAGGTACGTCTCCAACTACGAAAATCCTCAGCCATTTTTCACACCACATGACTTAGTCAGAGACCAAACTGAAATGTAGCCTTGGTCATAATCCAAGACACATCTGTATTCAATCACTAATACTGTTTTTAAACAATACGTTTTTTTAATTCAGGTTTTCAGTTGTCTCTGTTGAATGTTTATATAATATTTCTTTCTATCCTTGTTTAGTCCATATGGTTTGACCTTTGCTGCATATGCTTTTCACATTTATTCCAGTTCACTAGTCATCTAACCTTCTGTCTGACCCTGATTTTGATAATTTCTTATTCTTATTGGGTTGTCTAATTTGAATACATTTTTATACAATCCGAACATTCACCTGCTTCCATCTGTCTGCCTTTTATAATACAATATATTGCTACTAGGTGGTGACAACTGCACCAAAATTCTGCTCCTTATGTTTTGCTTGCAAACCTCACTGAACAACTTCTGTATCCGGGGATTTTTGTTTCCGCTCCCATTGTGCGAGCCACTGGCAACTAATTACACAGCTCTAAACACGACTAATATGAAGGAGATCAGTGTCAGTGTTTGTCGGCTGTACTCTTCAACACGAATCATTAAGTTTTTTTTATCATTTGTGAACTCTTTCATGAAGCTTTTAACCATCCACCTGATGGCAAAGTAATGAGCGTATATCTTTAAAACCTTTTGTCCAAGTTTATATTCAACAAATCCCTACATGGCCTCAAACAAATCACAATCACTATGCTATCTCTATACACTTTCTTTTTCTCATTAGACTTGGAACAATTACGATCTTCAAAAACTTGATAAAGTTTGACAGTGGCCCTATAGCATGGTGAGAATAACAAAAGAAACAGAGAAAGAGTGCTTTAGCAGTACATCTTGGAACTGTGAATACTCAGTAATTTCCTTTGGTTTTGTTAGTGGCTTGGTTTATTGCTTAAATTGATAACATTTTAACATATTCCAATTTTCTTGAGAAGTGCATCGACCTTTTATAGAGAATCCTGAAGAGATTTGAGTTCTGTGTCTCGTAAGTTTGGTACATTAAAAGAAAGGAAGTGACTGTCATGGATAATATTAAGTTCCAAACAGTCATTAACTGGCTTTAAAACATCACTGTCCTTTGAGGACTAACCAAATGTCCTTGTTAAAAAGCAGATAGAAAATAAAACTTGTCTACAACAGAAAAGAAGAGATGGCATCCTGCTGTTTGTTCAGTTTGCCATGCATAGTTGAGGTTGATGGGTGCCATCTCTCAACTGAAGGCTCTCCTATCAAATGAAACCCATCCTTTTATTTTTAAATGAGTTATTGCTTACTAAAAGAAAAACCCAAAGTAACAGTAAACTATTGGCCAGTTAGGCTTTGAATGACAGATTATCCTTTCACATTTATACCTTTACCACGTAAAAAAAAAAAAAAAAAAAAGATTTCACCATCATCAAATCTTTTTTTTTTTTTGCAAAGATTTCAGTTTATTATATGAGATGATTCTGTTAAAGCTGATGCTATATCCCAGATAGGCCATCAAGCTGCAAACCTGAAACCACAGAGATAATCCCAAATGTTGTGTGGTCGTCGTACAGGCCCTAAGAATCTAACCAGTCCAGGCATCGCCCCAGATAAAAAAAAAAAAATTCCTCCAATTTATGTGATGCCTTTATCACCTGTCTGCATGCAATACATTTCTCTAGTTACTGTTAACCGGGGTGATCACAACCTATCATGTTCTTGTCACGCTGGTGAGAATCCATGCTTCAGCACTTTACCAAATGATGCTTATTATGTACCCAATCCAAAGCCTCGAGGATTCTTCCCACTGGCACACTCCAATTTCTCAATGGTCATGGTTGCACCTAGCCTTAGATTTTGCTACAAATCTTCTAAGGCATGACAAATATTCCAGTGCTTCTGAACTGATTGTCAAAATCCCTAAGACTTTTTTCTCTTCTTGCCTTACCAACAGGCTTTGAAACTGCTGAGCTTGTTAACCAGTATTTCAACATCTTTAAAGACACAGTGCCTTGCAGGGGGGATAGTTCAGTTCACAAGTTGGATAAGCATTCTTCATAAATATGGGACTCCTAGTTTGTTAATTATTAGCCTATCATTTTAAACCAGTGGCCACCTGGGCAGATTTGGCCCCTTGGGGCATAACTTCAAAAGACATCTGGGTATGTGCTGTGTTTTCTGGCAACAGGACATTGGCAGAAGATCCTTTGAGAGCTGTGGGTTGCTTCTATACTGTACATACAGAAGTTGGTGTTTAATTTATAGTGCCTCAGCATTTAACCAGACTACAATCATATACAGTTCATATTTCCTGTATGTTACTGTGTATTTAGTTATTTATTTAAAAAATGTAACTAACCCTTAATTAATCAAACTTAATTAATCTACACCATTTTATACATAGTGGAACACATACAGTTTCTTTAAAAAATTAATGATTCTCCATACAGTCATAGTGAAAAAGTCATAGGCCTAGCTGAAAAAGACTTTTAGTGATCGCAGTACAAATGGGCTCAAAAGAGGAGCATTGATGAGATGTCAAACTACTTTTTTACACCTAACTATTTTATCATAGTTTAATAGCTGTGTAACATTGAATTATCTGTCATTCAGAATGATTGCTTTATGATGCCACCTGTGGTTGTAAAATTGATAGCAAAACAAAATTAAAATGAAATACCAGAGATTAACTGTCAAAACCAAACACTGACTGTTTAGCTCATGCAAGTGCTTAGAATAGACAAAATGCATTCATATATGGCATGCACTCACTAAACACTTAGTATAGGAATAGTATGTGTACAGGAATATGTACTATTGGTATCGGAACACTATACTTATACTGGTAAGGGTCTCCATTTGCTTCCAAAACAACCTCAGGTCTTCATAGGCAGATTCCACAAGATATTGGAAACCTTTCTTTGAGATTCAGGTGCATGTTGACATGACTGCATTATGTAGTCATGTAGAGTTTTCAGGTGCACTTTGAGGCTGTAAATCCCGTCCCAAAGGTTTTCCACTGAATTCAGATTTGGTGAACACTGATCTCATTGTCATGTTCATGAAACCAGTTTAAGAAGAATTTTGCTTTGTGTCATTGTGCATTATTATACTAGAAGCAGCCATTAGAAGCCTAGGGATACACAAGTCAACAAGAATTAAGCAATGATTGATTGGTTTTTGTATGATCTTATGCATTAGACCTGCTGCCACACAACTGGCTTATTAGATAATTGCATGAGTGAATTGGTGTACAGATGTTCCTAATACAGTATTTACTGAGTGTATATAGCAATAGTAATACACAGTTGATTTTTCCTCCTTTCACTGAATTATTATTATTATTATTATTATTATTATTGCTGCTTAAATATTTTTTAGAATACTTCCTAGTGTCTCAATGCTACTACTAGCGTAGTTATTGTGTTCCTCTGCATCACTGCCATGGAACTACACAACTGCCATTTGAGTATCATTACTTCATTTATGTTAAGTGACATAAAATTTGGAAATATATCTGTCCAGGAACCCACAGGACAAAATGTGAAGCAGACTCTTAAGACACTTAAGATTTGTAGCATGCACAAATAAAGTTAAAAAGAAAACGACATACATCCCATACTCAGATCAACCTCAGAAGGTTGGCAGGTGGGTTATTTTAGAATGGTCTGAACTCATTTCTTATGTTGATTCATGCCGAGTCATCAAGCTGTGACTTCTTGGATCACTTAATCGAACTTGTTTAAAGCAGAAAGTGTGAAAATATGCTAAGGTGGAATGATTAAAGTGATTACAGGCATATTTGATTAAAAGACTTGCAGCAACATGTGCATTAAGTGTTGCAACACGTTTTTCAGGTATTTTACACAACACAATTGACTTTTACAGTACTGTATGACAAAAAAGCTATGACGTTTTTTATCAAAATGAATTTTCTTGTTTAACAATGACACAATTGTGGCACGCATATGAAGTTTGCTGTTTTGACAAAAGTTGTCAGAAGAGGAAGATTTAGCCAATAGTTAATACTGCAGTAAATCCTTTGAAAATTATATAAGCCAACATCTCTAAATACCTATTAGTTACATTAAAATTGCATGACTAATGGACAAAGCACAGGCAAAACAAAAGCTAAATTAAAAAGCACTTCTACAAACAGACAGGCTAAGTGTGTTACACATGGTGCATAACTACGCCTTGGCTGCTGCTTGAGTGATTTACTCATTCACATAAAGTCAGTGCTCTACATTAGAGAAAAAAACCCTCTTGTCTGTCCTAACTAGATGGCTAGTCCATATTCTTGTTTGGATTCCCCTTCTTAATGCTTTATGCACACAAATGAGACACAGCCACACGCTATGAACTAAAAGTGGCTCTGCTCTCTGCAGCTGTGTGTCCCCAATGCTGGAAATAGGCTCACAGTAACAGCTCATGAGTCACAGTTACAAAATGGTGGCAACTGTTGATGCAGAAATTCCTGATATTAGTTTTGAGACACGGCAGAGAGAAAGAATGTGATGAAAACACTAAAAAGATTATATCTGTCTGTTTATAACTCAAGAATGTACAATACATACACACTTAAATAATCAAGTAAACTTTGTGATAAAAAACGGCAAATATAAAATTCATTTTAATTTGAATAGTTTATTGTATAATATAAAACTACAAAAGTAAGACTGTTTCAAATTCATAGACACTTGTCGATATTTTTATATATATTCTACAGTCCACACCTTGTTTTAAATACAGTGATCATCAGTTGGTGGGTGGGTTTTCCTCAAAATTAATATGTTGGTAATTGCATAGAAAAGGCACAGCTCCCAAGGTCTGTGAAAAATACAGCCTCTCTTACTGAGCAG
>JAOVVB010000041.1:19746075-19756870 GCA_028570985.1 Heterobranchus longifilis
GTGTCCTCAAAAGGACTGTGGCAGGTTCTGCAGGATATTCAGTAAAACTAAGCAGCTAATTTCCTTATAAAACTACACAAATTGTACCTGAGACTAGCTTTTAAGCAAATTGTAGTAACACCAATTACTGACTTTGTTTAATTACTTTCTGTTTACTGCTTTTTATAGTGTTTTTTTTATGTAGATTTTTTTCTAACTTCCTTGCTCTAGAGCAGTTATTTGCATGCGCCTAAAACTTTTGCACAGTACTGTACAGTCTTTAGCCCTCATTTATTTATATTTTGTTTCCAAAGAGACAGACTTTCTTGTATTTTTAATGTAGTCTTGAGGAATAGTTCTTCATGCTTTCTGAAGGACTTTTTGGCTCTCATTTTTGGCAAGTTTTTGGCACTCATTTTCAATCCAGTCCCTGTACTTGACCAGTTTCAGAGGAATGTTTTTTTTTTGTTTGTTAAGCCACACAGTGACCTATGAATCATTCAAGCATAAAAAATACATAACTTAAGGCATGAACCAGTGAAAAACAGGTGCAGATGATGACAGATGAGCAAGGTGGCGATTATTATACTGGTGATGCTGAATGCTGAGGGACTGAAACAGACAAGAGGGGAAATGAGGTTGCTGCTGAGGTTGTTACATAAACAACCGATTTTGAAATTGTCACAAATAAGTCACTTTTGCAGCCTGTCGCAGTAAAACTGTTCCTATTTCTACAACTGAAATTACGTGATTTAATTTAATTTAGTATGAGGAAATGAGGGGTGATTCAAGACTTTTGCACAGTACTTTATGATATCTTGGTTATCAATTTGCAGTAATCTATGTATAATTCTTTGTTTTATTTATGCTTTTCCTCATCGTACAAATGACTAAACGAAAATGTGTTAACGAAGAAGCAGAGGGGAACTCTCTGTGAATGACGAGAACAAGTGAATGAGTGAGTGGGTGCATGCATGAGCAGATGAATGAGCTCCAGAATGAATGAATGTATGAATGAATGAATAAATGAATGAGCATTTGAGTGCGCAAAGGAAAGGGGTGCATGGGCAAGTGAATGAGTGAGTGTGTATGTGCACGCTGAATCATCAGTGATATTATGATCCTGTAACAGGATCTGCACGTTTCCATGCCTGTGCTTCTGACTTCCCCTCCCCCCTCACCTCGGTGCTTTGCTATTTCAGGTCCTGAGGGGACGGATTCACACACGCACACACTAACATGCATGTGTGCATACATGCATAGCTCGCGGTTCTGCTGCAAAGCACCGTTATGGAACCGGGAGGATGGCGGGTCAGGCCACGAAACATACAAACAGCCTGGACAGTTGAACATCACTTTCTTGGGCTGCATATAATAACACACACATTACTGTCAAATAAGAGCAAGTGCTAGAGGGAGAATGACAGCGATAAAGAGCGAGGGAGAGGGCGCACACTCTTTGGTGTCATCTTACAGTATCATTACAGACGCATAATACATGTTCATCCTCCTCTCCGCCTGGCCTCGGTACTTACTCGGCGCGCTTTGTCACGGCACTTGACGGCACAAAGACGGGGTGTCATTTGTGTGGGCTCTCCTGACGAAGGCTCAGTACTGAGCACGAGCAAGAGGAGAACGAAAAAAAAGAAAAGAGAGAGAGAGCGAGAGAGAGAGAGAGAACACAGCAATATAGAAAGAGGCAGACCACACGACATGAAATAGCATACATCCACAACATGAAATACACCAGTGTGTACTTACAACTATAACCCAGTTGAATAAATAAAAAAATTTGCTGCTGCAATTGCCAATTAGCTCAATATGCTAATAACAGAATGAACGATCAAAATCAGATACTAGACAGACAGTTTGCTTTGTGTGTTTGAAAGCATTTTAACTTTATAACCTAGATCAATCATCCTCTTTAACAGCATGTAGATAAAACACCTGAGTGATGGAGAATGCTTTGTTTGAAAGCATTAATGCAGCACCTTTCAACCCAATCTCTATCATACAGCATGTATACTAAATGTACATGTATACAACATGTATACATGTTATAACAGAGAACAATTTAGACATGTTTCCCTTCATTTAAAAAACATGGCACGTCTATTTACTCAAAATTTCATGGTGCTGTCAGGTAAACCCTTTTGTACATCAACCCCTAAATCTGTTCCATTTGTCTTTTTAAAGATAGAGCTACAACAAATATGGCTTGCTTTTCGGCCTGATCACAGACTAATCCTACATCTACATTTACCATCGGAGAGTGCACCGTACAGATCACATACTGTATACTCTACAGATTCTGTGGTTAGAAAGGTAAGGAGAAAGGAAGACGTTAATAAAACGTGAACAGCACTGACAAGACAAAATTAACTCAGTACACAGAATAACCATATGAACTTTAAGGCCGAGTCAATCAGAGAAAGTTGGGTCAGAGTGACTCATTTTCTAACTGACATCCTGTAATCATTACAAGATTTCTCACATTATGTGTTTTATTCAATAGGTCGCATTTGTTCCACAGTGATGCGGCATTATTGTTCAGCGTATAGGTGGAGTTTTAAATCGTATAGGAGGAGACCATTTTAAATGTCTTTGGTGGTATATTTTCTTTTTCCTGAACAGAGCAAAATTCTGCACCAAGACAATGCATGAAAACTGAAAGTAGTTCAAAAGCAAACTGAGTTTAAATTCCCTGAACTCTAGTCTTCAGCTTGGAGAGTTAAATGCTGGCAGAGGGAAGAACACTTTTCAAACCGGTTTGACGAGAGGGGCCAAAGGCTTGATGTGTGCGTGTGTGTGTGTGTGTATGTGTGTGTATGTGTGTGTGTGTGTGGGGGGGGGGGGTGTAAGACACACGCTTACATTCTCGTTCAGGAGAAATACAAGCAAACTAGCAGCAATAAAGGTTACTGGGTAAAAAATTCCAGCAAGAACACTGAGTTTATTTCCAAAGGCTCTTACTGTATGCACCAGATTGTACTGATTAGCGGGTAATATAAAGATTTCAATACAGAAATAGAGATTTCTGACTACCATTGAGAATATCTCACAAATTACAAAAGTATTTAAAGAATTCTAGTGGTAACTGGAGACCCACATGTAACTTGGACATGTGGGTCCTTCACATTGCTTTGCAAAGAAATGCCAAAGTGTTTAATGAGAGCTTGCAGCATGATTTGATGTTGAGGGCCTACAAACAGCACAAAGGAGGCACTTATAACTCACACAATGGACTAACGGTACATGGATATGTTGATTTCGGAAATGCTGCATATTGCACTGCACTAACTGCATCCAGCAAGTCACAATGTAAAAGCTGCCCACATCTTCTGCATTAACTTAAATGACCTTGCTGCATGCCAATTAGCCTTGGCAAATCATGCCTGACCCATCCAACATTAGCATGCTCGAGTTTTACTACACTGCAACATACTCATGCACACATACACACATATACAGTAAACGTTGTTAAACATACTCTAGTTGCATATTACTATGCTACATGAGGTCAAAATGCAAGAAGAGCTTCACATTTAGTTTGATACAATTCTATAATCTACTATCCATTACTGCATCATAAAATGACAAAAAAAAATGAAGTTTGAATGAAGGCAGTGCATAGAACCTATTCCAAAGTGAACATTCAAAGAAGATCTAACTGGACCTTGATCTCTACTGAATTTACTGTGTGTGTGCATGCAAGAGAGGGGGGGGCATGTGTGTGCGTGTAAGTGTCCTTTGGACACTGCCTGTGTCTTAAGAGAAGTGCTGTACAGTGCAGCTGTAAAATTCTCAGATTTTTCTTTCTTTTTATCAAAGATCTTAAGATATCCTGCTCATCATAAACCCAACCAGCCAAAACCATATTCATGAAATGCCACAGAATACTCCTTTGCTTAAAGAGCAGACAATAATTCTACAATCTCGCAGTAAACAGACAACACAGGAAAAAGAGAACAGAAGCTCAAACTCTTCTCCAAACGCCATGTTTCAGCCCTAGGCCCTTTTTCTTGCATGCATTCTAAATTTAAGCTCGAGCTAACAGTTGAAGCAGGTCACCAGCTATTTTCTTTTCCAGTCACCTGCCAAATGGCACTCTCAGTCAAATACCACAGCTCTATTCACTCAGCACTAGTCTAACATACTACCTCAACATCGATATATCTTTTTAGGGTAGGAATCGGTCAGAATAAAAACGACATTACATTTAAGCGCTTGGTGAGAAGTATAGTAAAAGACATGAAAGACCTTAAGAAAAGAGCAATGTTAACACTAGCAATATATAAATAAACTTTGTATTAATTAATTATAGGCTTGTATCCTGCTAATACCTACTATATTATTGTGTATGACCTTCAGAACTGTTTTATGGATTAAATAAAAATCGAATGGACGTTACTGTGAGAAGTTACAGAATAATACTCTGATAAATCGCACGTATTGTAAGTACTTTTATTTAAACTGGTCAACTCACAGGAGCGACAGGACAGTAAGCAATATATATTTAATATATATTAGTAAACATTTTTTGTTTCCTTTACTGTTTCATTTTTTTGTAGCATTAGATCTCAAAAAAAAATTTTAAACACAATATATAATTCATGATATCAATATATCATGAAATATAAAATATTTTCCCCCATATCGTACACTCCTGTAGTCAGAGCCATAATACATAATGTCGATATGTGAACTTCAAGAACTAACAAAAACTCACTGGGAAATAAACACACGAGCGTGGATGTCGTTTAAAGTGGACGTGGTGAGTACTGCGAGGAGAAAAGTCGAGCTGCTGAACTTTACAAAGAGAGAGAAGAGAGAGACAAGGACCAGACAACAATACCCGAATACATTATTATCGGCGTTCTCTCGGTGGCACGCAGGCTGGGTAAGTTAACACTCGAGTGTATCGGTGTGTAAAGCAGTAAGTCAGTGTGCCAGACGAGTTACAGGATTTCAGTCGCGGTCGCGTCAGATCTCTGAGCTAACGTTACTTACCACGGCCAGGTCGAGCGGAGCTTTAAAATGAAGCATGGGGAGAAAAAAAAGAAAGAAAAGATCTCGCTTAAATGTCGAAAGCGCTACTTCCAAGTGGAGCGACGGACAGCGACGAAGCCCGGGTCCGAGATGAGATATCACACACAATTAAACTTAGACGCCTTTGCAGTCGGACAGCTGAGTGGCGAAAAGACAGCGAGGGGAAAAAAAAACATCGGCAGGCAGTTGTACAGAGGGACAGCACAGTGCTCACCACAGTAGCTGTCGGAGAGGTGTGACGTAGAGTGAGACTGCTGCGCTCACTGCTGGTCGGACACACACTCACGCACGCACACCCTCGCGCGCGCGTGCACGCACGCATGGCGCCTCGGAACACTCCGCCCCTGTACGATACGATACAACACAACCCTGCGTGGGCAATGGGCTTACACCCAGTCCTCTCAAAACACACGCTCATACACACTTTCTCTCTAATTTCTTTCTTCCGATTAAAACTCTCTCTCTCTCTTTCCTTTCCCACTCAACATGTATTCACCTCTCCTTCCTGATCAATCCACTCCAAGATATCCAAATACTTTTTATCCACCATAATCAGCTATAGCCTATTCCCATAAATACCACTTCATTCAATTATGCGTAATATTTGTCACACGTATTTCTATTAATAAATATGAAATTCACAAATGCATCTCTCTTTCTCTCTCTCGCTCTCTCTCTTGCTCTCTCAGTATGATCTGTCTATATTTTCGTCTTCTGCACCCAGCAGTAAAAATGCATCAGTACAGTATTCCCAGCCCTCTTTACTAATATAGACAAGCTAAACTGCCACCACATGGCATGTATAAGCACTGCATGAGGCACGCGACAGATCCTGATTGTCTAGTTTACCATATGAACAGGCACATTGCCTTGTGTGGAATGTTTTCGAAATTAAATTAAACTACCAAAGAAGAAGCATGACATTGGAAAAGCACCCATGTTGTGAATTGCCTGAAATGAACAAGTTATTAGTCAACAGGCGAAGAAAGAGATAAAAGTGACAAAACCTATATGACTCAGATTAACTGAGAGTGCAAAACAGCACAATGTTACCACTGACAACTAAAAAAAAGCAGTATTTTTAATTCTTCCAGTCATGGGCACAAAGATTAGCCTGTTGTTACACTGGAATAGAAAGAAAAAAGAACAAGACACTGAAAAGAATATTATACACAAGGCAACTGAGAAAATTATTTATGGTCACATTAAAAAAAAAAAAAAGAAGAAGATCAAACCAGAGTGTCAGATTAAGAGGTTATGTGCACCATCATGTTCTGTGATTTTTCTGAGTTTATACACACATGGAGTAAAGCACAGTCTGCCCTGCTCTATATAACTGACTTCAAAGACGGCTGCAAATGGCTAGTTTTGCTTTGATTGACAGAAGAGAAACTGTAATGTTATGTCTCCCATCCACAGTGCCACTTAAAAGCCTGATTAGTCTACTTTTTAAAGTGCTGGTTACTTATCCTAGGTAAAGAAATTTCTGCTATTTGAATTCTGTTTCACCTTCCATTATCAGTGTCTAAAAGATACAACATGGAGAAAATACACATGAAACGTACAAAAATTGGTTTTCTGTTGAATGCAGACAGAATAATGGCTCAAAACTAAAGAAAATTTTAAATCAGAAAGAGCATCTCTAAACCCGTGGACAGACACATTTTAAAGACCCTGGAGGTAGTATTGTTTACTTTTCCAGTGGTGACTAAGTGGTTATACTAGTCTATGGAATAATCCCAGGATGGACAGAGCCGATGCTGGATCCTTGAAAGGGACTCCTAACCCTCATACTGCTCAGCAGTGTGAATGACTTGTATTCTGTCTCAATTGTATGTCTGACAAAAGAATGAATGTAAATGAGTGTGTGGATGGTGTGTAGGTGAGTGTGTGAGGGGATGAGAGGATATGCCTGCCCCTGGATAAGCTAGTGTTGTGTGGTTGATAGAAATTAACAGTGTAGACAGAGGCAACTAAACAAGTAGTACTAGGAGCTTTAGCGTAACATTCTTTCCACCCATTGACTAAGAACTTCCTGTCTAGTTACTTTCAGCCCAGGTTAACTGAGGGCAAAATGTGGCTGTCAAGTCAAGAGCAGTAAGATACTAAGCTATGTATTCCTAAAAATAAGAGGAGTACATCCTGGAACAACTGCATATTAAAGCTATTATATAACATACAGTACATTATATAATTATTCCATGAATTTAAGTTCATATCACTATATATAAATATTATAATAAATAAAAGAAATATAATAAAAATGTAAATGAATACAATGATGCTTATGAAGAAAAAAGCTATTGGTTGATTCAATCTTTCATTATTTTTTATCCAGTATTTATCATAAGAAACATACACTACATAAATGAGAAAAAGAAAGTATGCCCTTCTTCATTTCAATCAGGGACTAAAAATAATTGTGTAATCCTCATCAACTTCTATAAACAAACTAATAAACAAAAAAAGTGTTTGAGCAATGACATCAGCCAAGACCTCAGAGAAGCAATTTCTATTGCTCATAAATCTGGCAAGGGTTATAAGGCCTCCAAACAATCTAAATACACAGCTCTGTGAGGGAGTTGGCAGGAGTGGGCATCCCAGCAAATTCAGTCCTAAATCTGATTGTTTAATGCTTAGAGGTTAAAAGAAAACCCCACACCACGTAACATAAAGGCACCCGTAAGCACATTAAATGTTTATGCTCATGACAGCACAATCAGAAAAATACTCAACATGCTTGGTTTCCGGCAGCACCGCGTCATAGTGGGAAGAACTGCGGCCTGCATTGGTGGGTTTCCTTCTGGTACCGGTACTGTTTCCTCCCAACGTCCAAAGACATGCAGATGAGGCTAATAGGCATCTCCAAATTGCCCCCGTTTTGTGTGAGTGTGTGTGTGTGCATGTCCTGCAAAGAATTGGCACCCTGTCCAGGGAGTACCCTGCCTTGTGCCCAAAATCTCCTGGGATAGGCTCCAGGCCCTCCATGACCCTGTATAGAATAAGCGGTATAAAAGATGAATGAATGAATGAATGAATGTATGGTTTCCATGGAGGAGTGTCTAGGAAAAAGCCCCTTCTCTCCTAAATGAATATGGTAGCCAAACTTATGTTTGCAAAATCTCATACTGAGTGTCAAGCATGGTTTGGAAGATAATGATTTGGGCTTGTTTTTTAGCCACAGGACCTGGGAATCTTGCAGTCCCTGAGACAACGATGCACTCCACTTGTACTGTACAATGTACTGCACTAGAATATTCTTGAAAGAAATATGAGGCCATTTGTGCCAAGCTTAAGCTAAGCAAAAATTGGTTTATGCAACAGCACAGTGATCCCACGCTTACCAGAACTGTAAATCAACATCACGATGGTTCAAATGGATCTTTGGAGAGCTGTACATGAAGGAAACAATCAACAAACTGAAATATTTATTTAAAAAAAACGTAGGCCAAAATTTTTCCAAAATGATGTTTCATTCAAATTTAATTCAAGCTCGTTGACAAAGGTGGTTCTATATATTACTGAATTATAGAGTAATTTTTTTTGTCCCATCTGGTTTATGAATATTTAAATCTTTTGCAGATTTAATCCCTCTTTGCAGTTATAATAACCTCTACTCTTCTGGGACGGCTTTACACTAGATTTTTTTAAGAATGGTTGTAGGAATATGTGTTCATTTAATCTGAACAGCATTATAGTGTGATCAGGCATTGATGTCGAGCAGAAAGGCCTGAGTTGCAGTGGACAGGTCATCCTAAAGATTTTCAGTGAGGTTGAGGTCACTGTTCTGTGCAAACCATTGGAGTTCTTCCACTTTAATCTTGATCAACAATGTATTCAACGACCTCATTTTGTGCCAAGGCCTTGTCAAGCTGGAACCTGTTTGAACTCATTAGTTCTATTGAAGTGAGCTAAAATCTTAATCCTAGTGTGTACTTCACAGTTTGTGGCAGTTTGTAGCAACAGTTTGGGGGAAACCCACCTACAGTTTCACTGATAAGGCAAGGTGTCCACAAACTTTTGGCCCTTCAGTGCAAATCTTTAAACATACATATATGAGTTCAAGTTTCAGTATGTTAATTCATCTCATCCTTTATACTCCTTATCCTGTACAGGGCCGCAGGAAGCCTGTAACCTATCCCAGGAAACTTCAGTGCCAGGTGCACACACCACTCTCTCTCACACTTATTCACACACTCTGGGCACTTTGGGAACACCAATTAGCCTAATCTGCATGTCTATGGACTGTGGGAGGAAACCAGAGTACCCGGCGGAGAATATGCAAACTCCACACAGGCTGGTATCGAACCCTCGACCCTGGGGGAGCAAGGCCATGGTGCTTACCACTAAGCCACTGTGCCGCCCAGTAAGTTAATTAAAGAAAATTTTTTTGAAAGTAAAGGTGTTACGATCTTTATATCATCATAATTTATCATCCTAAAATAGAGGGAAAAGACTAAATAAGGCAATCCTGTATTGCAAGTGAACTATGTGCTAATTCTACAAGGCCATAAAGATAACCGAGCTGAGTTTTAAACTGTAAGATAACGTGGTTTGCTATGTCTCAGTACCACAAGGCACATATGTCTGACAAGTTGCATTTAAGTGTATTCCTTTTAAATGCTTTCATCTTAAATATATTAAAAGACCAGAATAGCCCAAAGCCAGAATAATATTAGTCCAAGCAAGGCTTTTGCACATCATGAATTGTTTTCCTGCCTGAGGAAAACCTTTAAGGTGCTCAGCTCCAAAGTCTAAAATAAAGAGTTCAGGCAAAAGGAGTGCTGCAACTCTACAAACCACGCAAAGCTCCATCGCCAGCAACAAGTTATAGCATGCAAACCAGAGACAATGATTTGCTTCTTTACCCCTTTAAACTAGAAAACTCATCGACTGTCCTCTTTGAAATTCATAGACACGGTGAAATTCAATATATCCAATCATTTTCATGAGTAAAATATACTTCTCATGCAAATGAGTTCAGCTAATTGCAATATATCCTTACACTCAACCATACAGAATAAACATTCTGAATCAGTTGCATGTTCAGAACAGCTACACACAGTGTGACTCAAGTTTCATGCTTATATCTGCTGCTGAGGTGGTGAAAGCCAATGAACGGGCTTTCACTTTTTCCATTATGGTCAGATTTAAGGCAGCATGCTCAGAAGCTGACTGGTTACAGTTATTCAGCAACCTCGGTTAAGAAAACACTGCCTGATGGTAGAAATAAAGTTCTACAATAATAGAGTCGTGTCACTTCGCTACAGCATGTAAGTATATCTTGAAATTTAGCCTGGTGCAAACACTAGAAGTGTCAACAAGAAGTCCCTGCCAAAGAATTGTTTTGAAAGTGATATGAGCTGGTGTGAAGCTGAGTTTTTCTACCCATCTCTCTGTGTCATGAGTGAGGAGGAGAGTGGTGAGCAGAGGGGTGGTTCTAAATAAAGATTTCAGGTCAAAACAGGAAATGGCTCAGTGAGCAGTCAGGGCAGGAATGAGAAATGCTGGCTTTTGGGCGGCATCCACAACATCCCCTTTGTCCATTACACAACTAGGAACTACAGCCTTCTATATCTAAATTATAGCTCCTTCTTTATCTCTCTTACACATTATCTTACACCCTACATTGCTGTTTGATCACTTACGCTGCATTAATACACTCTCTCCACAAAACACCCAGTGCACCAAACCCTGCACGAATAGTGTGGGCAGCATGAGTCACTGTTAAATCATGAGCAACAGTTGGAATCCCAAAATAACATAA
>JAOVVB010000041.1:19766120-19778956 GCA_028570985.1 Heterobranchus longifilis
GCACACATAAACACACATTGGTGCACATACAGGAGCACACACAGGTGCATGCACATTTAATTGATGGCTCCCACCCCCACCACCCTTGTACTCAAACGGCAAATCCTTTGTCCACATTCACTTTGCAAAATTGCCAAAGATATTGTGCAGTAACGGTGATTTGAGGTCTCAACTGCTGCTTGCTACTATAAATAAACTGCAACAACAGAACCCATAATCAAGTAGCAAACTATCTGTCTGAACTGATTGTTTCATAGATGTCCTTTTTTCCCGCGACACCAAGGAAGACAGAGCGGGTTCAGTTTGGTCGGCTTGCACCAGACTGACCACGCGGAATACATATGCATCTGAAAGAAGAGAACTTTTCTCTGGCTATGCTGAAATTATAGATTCAGCGATATTATTTGTGAAAAAAAAATACAAAAAGGTTTTGCATAATAATCATACATTTTATGTGCAGCCCATTGCATAACTGGGTTGAAATAAACCAATAACGTTTGGTGTGCTCAGTCAGGCAAAAATACAGCTAATGATAGCAGACACAGCGCCTGTAAGCCTGACAGAGGAAGGGAGGGAGGGGGAGAGAGAGAGAATCAGTCAATATATGTCAGAGAGAAATAGAAAGGGGTGAATAAGACAGGGAGAGACACAATATAAGAAAAAAGGAACGGAGACTCAGAGAGGGAGAGAGAGAGAGAGAGAGAGAGAGAGAGAGTCAAAATGTGATTCGGAGATAGACGGGTTTGAGCCAGACAGGGAGAGAAACAGAATGAGAGAAAGAGAAGGAAGGAGACTCGGGAGCAAGAGAAAAAGAGAGGGAGAGAGAGAATCTGAGTGAATGTATGGGGGGGGGGAGCAGCTGGCCATCAGTGAGCTCTGTTCTCACAGCATCTGTGGCTGTGACTCCCAGCAGCTCTCTTTTCTGTCTTGTGCACTTTGATTTCTAGCTGGTTAACAGAATGAGAAAGAAAGACAATATCTCCGCCGCACAACTGATCTGCGCTCATATACATTACAGCTGACAGACAATAGGGAAGCATGAAGCCTTTCAGCTGATCCACTATGTCTCGCCTCTGCCAGCCACAATCTTGGCAGTATCGTTGAGCACTGGTGGCGAGCTGGAGGCGTGGAGCTCATCTGGCACATGGTGCCTCCTGCTCACTCTTATTTTCATCCAGCCATTCTGTCACTCACTCATTATAGTGTTGGGCAGGTTGGATTAGAAATCAAGCATCTGTTTGGCAAATCAGAGGTGTGTGAACACCACACCTCTTACAGAGACAGCTGGAGTGCTTTATGTTATGTTATGTTATGTTATGTTATGTTACATTGGGCCATAGAGGGAGCCATACAACATGGCTCCCTCTATGGCCCAATGTTGAGCCAAATTGATGTGCCTATTCATATTAGAGTGTTAACGGGTCATATTTGAACTGGAAAAAAAAGATACCAAATCGCTGGTGGTCTTTGAAAGATCAGGTCAAGAATAATAAAAATACATATAGAAATAGTAAAATAACCACGCTCTTCAACAATCAAGACAAAGAGACTTCTTTGGGTTTTTTCTTTTTTTTTTGGAAAAACACTGTGATTAGCTAGGCTCACGCAGGCAGGAGTCTAGGAGTCGGCAGAGTGCGGTGTGATAATGGGGAGTTTTATAATAAGGGTGGAGCGGACTCAACTCCACTCGATCCACATAATGAGGGGCTTGGAGAAGAAGGCCAGCCATGAGAGAATGTGCCCTTTATTCCTGCTGCTTGTCGCCTGACTGCAGCCTCTGTTCACCAGGCCTGGCACACATTTATGATGCAAGGCACCAAACCAGCACTAGCAATGTGTCTCTTACTACAATGCTGGGCTCAGCTGCTAAAAACCAGGGAATGTTGGGAAACGGAGATGCAGCTGCCAATCTGCCGCTAAGTGTCATTACGGTGTAGGCACAGTCATCAATGACAAACACCAGAAGAAACTGATAACAGAACCTTCTTCATTTAGCTATATTCACTTAAGTTCTTTTTTACTACCCAACAATTAGTTTTATTTCTTTATATTTTTATGTATAGTTCAGTATAGTAGTTTAAGTATATTTCTTTTGCGTCTTTATGGGAGCTGATTATATCTCCAAATGCTCAATTCCTAAATTAATTTCACTAGTCTTAATAATAAGCCTGACATACTGAGCAGACGTCAAAGATCTAATGCCAACTTGAGTGAATTGATGATTACCTTTCAATCCTTTGGTGAAATGCTATACTCAAGCACAATGCTTGGTATCTGGTATTCACCTCCACATACAGAATTCACTCACTCTTGGTCATCGTCTATACCGCTTCATTCTCCATACAGGGTCACAGGTTACTTGGAGCCTATCCCAGGAGAGTTAGGGCACGAGGCAGGGTACACCCTGGACAGGTAACCAATCCATCGTAGCACACATACACATACGCACTCTCACACTCATTCACACACTACGAGCAATTTTGGAACGCCAATTAGCCTGATCTGCATGTCTTTGGACTGTCGAAGGAAACTGGAGTATCCGGAGGAAACCCACCAAGCACGGGGAGAACATGCAAACTCTATGCACACAGACCTGAAGACTTGAATCAAACCCAGACCCTGGAGGTGCAAGGCGACAGTGCTAACCACTAAACCACCACGTTATACAGAATTCATATTTTTTTCCAAAGGCGAAAAGTACAAAATCTCATACAAAATAGTTTATTAAAATAGTACACCACTTACAAATATGATACATAGTGCACACTGTTTTAACATTCTATTTAGTGTTGTATTGTGCAATGTGGGGTGTAAACATTAATTCATTAAATTATTCATTCATTTATTCATTTATTCATTCATATCTTGATTTCTTTTACATTTCATCTTTTTAAAAGGCCTGCTTGAACCTATAGCCTTCTGTAAACTATTTTAAGGGGTAGATTTTGAAAAATAAACAGCAAATAGGCCGAAGTTGCCCATATGCTGTGACATATTGAGATTTGCCATTTGCTCATTCTGTTCACTTTTCATTTCCTGCACTAACTTGTTAAATTGAACAGCCAATTGGAGAACCCACTTGCCTGTCACTTCAACATGCTCAATGAGCACTGACAAAAGTCAGATATACCACCAGGACTGTGGGTGACCATGAGCCACTAATGCTTTCAGTGTTCAACAGTTGGCTGCGAGTAAGAGAGAGGGAAATATGGAAACAGACACAGAGACAGAGAAACAGAGAGCCCTGTGACCTAGGCCAGAGTGTGGCTTGTGAGGCCAGGCTGCTGATCCTGTTTACCTGAGACACACACCCACCACTTCGGCTTATCCATTATTCAGCACAAACAATTCACAGAACAATAACACAGGACCATCTCAATTGTCTGATGATCATGCAAAGGAAAAAGCAGCCTTAGCGATTATACCTATGCTGATTATATTTTGCCCAATAACAAACCGCAGCCATGGAAATAAATAGTTACAAAGTAGCATTTCAATCTGTCTATTGTTTACCGATGTGCATTTTTACTTACAATCTGTAGGGTTAACAAAAATTAATCATATTAAAATCAAACTGTGGCAAAGCTACTTCCTGCACTAGTCATGTAATATCAAGTCCACATTAACAGCAGAAAGTGTCTGGGTGCTTAGTCATCAGAATTCCCCTGCTGTCTAGTTTTACATATTGGAACACAATAAAGCAAGACTGAGGCATAAAGGAAACAGAGAGCCACGCAAGCATAAAGAGCAAAATCCTGCTACCCGGTACACAACTTAACTTATGTTAATGTTCTACACTGAAAACACAAGAAGTGGCTGAAAGGGTATATATAAAAGGGTATTATTATTATTATTATTATTATTATTATTATTATTACATGCTAATACAGACTATAGTTATAATTCCTTTATAAATACATTAGATTTAAGTTATTGTCTCATTTAAAGTGAGATGTTGGAAATAGAATAAACTAGATATGTTTATATCAGGTTTCAGCTGGCGCTCAGTCAATATTGTATCAACACTGTGTCAGGAAGGGCATCCGGCGTAAAAACCTGTGCCAAGTTATTGCGCGGATTGATGGTCCGCTGTGGTGACCCTTCAACAAGAGCAGCCGAAATACTAACAACAACAAAAACTGTGATAAAGTATTTAATAATACATGTGGATTTGAAATTATCATCATTTTATTAACTTTGACCAGTTCTATTATTACTTAAGGCCATGTACTTCTGTTGGTCTTATCAGCACTTTATGTTCAAGGCCACTGTCTCCCCAGTCACTGCTGCGCAGGTGTGAACGTGTTACATCAGTTCATTTGTAACTATGGTGCGGGCACAAGTGAATACCCCACTTTGATTTGCACCCCAATTTGATTGTAGTCTGAAGGTATACCTGGTGCAACTCAAAGAAGAGCTTAAACAGGAGCGTTTGGATATCTGCAAACAAAATTTGGACCGATACTCTAAAGAAGGTGAAAGTTTCTTAAACAGGGCCCCCAAGTGTTGCAGTGGTAAAGTCCTCGCCTTATCATCCGGAGATTGGTGGTTCGATCCGCGGGTGATGCTGTAGCCTCTCGCAGCAAAGGGTCTAGAGAGAGCTGATTGGCCGAGCACTCTCAGTTGGGTGGGATGGGAGGCACTTAGTGCTCCCACATTAATAACGGCTCTATCGCCAATCAGGGACGTCTGTGACCTCACGCAAGCGGAAGGAGCGGATAGCGCTGCTCCTCTGAGTGTGTTATGCCGCCCCCAACGGTGCGTGAGTGAGAAAACACAGAGGAAACATGGGACATTCTTTGGCCCTCCCGAGTGAATGGTTGTAGTAGCCTTAATCTGGGAGCCTCTAGTGATGGGGAGGAATTGGATATGACTATATTAGGGAGAAAATTGGCGGGGGAAAAAATTAATTCTTAAAGAAAGTTAAACTCATGCATTCACTATGAGCCTGAACGTTAGTGGCAGAGTATGGAATGGAAACATCCTCAATCACTGACCGAGGAAAAGTTCAAAAGTCAATCATCAGCTGGAATATCGGTGCTTAAATTTTTTTGTTGACAAATGGACAAAGTGTATTGAAAGGCAAGGAGATAATATTAAAAAATATATATTTTTGTCTTTTTAAAAAAGTAATTTAAATAAATTCAACAGCCAGAGTGAGGACGATTTTTGACTTACTGTAGTACATAGCTTTACTATCAATTTCACAGTTACTGAAAAATGTATTGTATTTCCTGAACATTTTGCTTAAATATAAATAACTGAGAAGTGCACCGTCAAGTCTAAAAGTTAGTGCCCCCTCATTTAATTTTATGTTGTTGTTGTTTTTGTTTGTGTGTGTAACATAAAAAAAAAAAAAAATCATCTGATCATAGCGGATCTCAGTATTAATCACATGCAACCTAAGACAAACAACAACATATATTTTTCACTGCGCCATTATTTATTTAACAGAAATCAAGCCAAGAATTAAAAACATGTAAGCAATACTAAGTGACCCCGTACTGCTTCCACAGGTTTTAAGAGGGTGAGATGCAGTCGGGTGCTGCTAATCATCAGCCCTTGATTAATTGATCATCAGCCTCTTTAAAAGCCGATGTTTTAGTAGTTTGCTGATCTGGAACATTCAGGTGTGAGTTAACACAATGCCAAGACGGAAAGACATAAGCAAAGGTCTTAGAAAAGGAATTGTTGCTGCACATCAATCTGGAAAAAGTTATAAAACCATTTCCAAACAATTTCGAGTTCAATGTTCTAAAGTAAGAAAGATTATTCACAAGTGAAAAGCATTCAAGACAGTTGCCACGAGTGGACATTCCAGCACATTCTCTCCAAGATCAGACCATGCAATGTTCAGTAAAAAAAAATAAAAATACTTTATCTCAGACCCTACAGGCCTCACTGAGCATGTCAAATGTTAAAGTCCATGACAGAACAATAAGAAGAAGACTGAACATTTACGATCTGCTTGGAAGGATTGCCTGAAGAAACCTCTTCTGTCTAAAAAGAACATGGAGACTGAGGTTCGCAAAACTGCATATGTGCATCTGAACAAACCACAAGGCTTCTATGACAATGTCCTATGGACAGATGATACTAAAGTGGAGTTGTTTAGCCTTAATGCACTGTGACATGTTTGGAGAAACACAGCCATCTGTCTGGCGGAATCAAGGTTTTGGAATTGCCTAGACGAAGTCGAGACCTCAACCCAATTGAAATGCTGTGGTAGGACCTTAAGAGAGCTGTGCATAAGCAAATGCCCAAAAACCTCAATGAACTGAAGCAATGTTATGAAGAATGAAACAAGAGACTGATAAAGTCATACAGGAAATGATTACTTCAAGTTATTGCTGCTAAGGGTGGGTCTACAAACTATTGAATTATGGGGTATTTAGTATTGCATACATGATCTTTTTTTTTTTTATTACATAGTGAATAAATTATGTTTGTTGTTTTTCTGAGGTTGTATTCGCCTAATATTAATACTGATACTGCTACAGTCAGATAATATTTACTATGTTTTTATACCAAAAATTTTAATGAGAGGGGCAGTAACCTTTACACATGACTGTATAATGCCCTCCCCTACAGTGAGCACTATAACTATTTATCAACTAAGAGGAACATGAAATCAGATCAGTTTCATAATTGACAAATAAATGTCACACGATTCACAAATGCATTTCATGACCCACATATAAATGTCATCTGTTTCACAAACGTACTTTTTGATTACATTTATTTACAGACAGACAAATCTACCTTTACAAACGGCTCATCATTCATGAACATCTCTGCCTTTGTGTGTGGATTTTTGGAGACATGGTGCACCGGATATAATGCAATTATGCTCTCGAATTTACGTTGATCTGGTTTGCTGAAATTGTAGAAGACATTTGATAGGCTGCAGGAAATGCCCTTTTTTTAAAAATAAAAATAAATAAATAAATAAATAAATACACACAAAAATGAAGGGATGTTCATAAATGCTAAGCAGTTTATAAATGGAAATTCATCAGTAGGTAAATAAATGTATTCACTAAATAACTTTGTAAATATTGTTACATTTATTCGTGGGTCACATAAAACATTGGTGAATGATGTGACATTTCTATGTGGATTAATAAATACATGTGCGACATTTATTTCTGAATTATGAGACTTCCTAAGTGATCAGTTACTGACTTCCAACCACATGAAAAGTCTCCTGATTAAATATAAACAGATCCTTAGATAAACAGATGTTTATTATTATACATTTAGTATAAAAGTGTCTACCATCCAAATCGATGTTTAAGTTGTCACCATAGAAATTACACCCCCCCCAATAAATGAATAAATAAATAGCCCAAAGAAGTCTCAACTTCTCCTATTTTCTTAGACCACCTTTAGTACGTTCAGGTCGTCAGCTGACTTCATTTTATTGCCACATGACGTTGCTGAGTCTAGACCTGACCAACTGAAACAACCCTAGATAATAACACTGCCACCAGAGACTTGGTGGATGGATCGCTTCATGCGCTTCCCTGCTTTTCCTGACACACCCATCGCTCTGGAATAGGGGCAATCTGGACTCATAAGACCACATGTCCTTCTTCTATTGCTCCAAAGTCCAATCTTTATGTTCCTAGCAAATTGAAACCTTTTTCTGATTAGTCTCACTAACTAGTGGTTTTCTTATGGTTATATAGTTGTTTTTGTCCCAGTCCTGTAAGTTCTTGTTGCATTGTGTGTTTGGAAATGTTCGTAATTTCACTGCTCAACCCAGAAGTGACTTCTAAGATTCCATTTGTTTAAAATATCTCCTTAGCTGTTTTCTTTGCTTAATGCAGGCAACTAATTTGACCATTCAGAAAGGACAACTTTTTTGACCAGACGATGTATAATGTATTAGAATGAAACCTGTAATTTGCCTTACAGCCAGCACTATTATCAGAACAGCTGTTATAGATAATTAATCAACCTTTTGTTGTATCAGAATTGACCAGTGGTACAATTAGTCGTTATATATCTAAGTAACCAAACAAGCACAATAATTTGAGCACACACCCAGCAGAAAGGGTTTTTTTTTCTTCTTAAATGGTTTAAGAAGTGACTAATATGCGTTCACAAAGACAATGATGAGAAGATCTTCAAATATGCATGCCTGAGTGATGAGTAATGAGTGCCATATAAAACAACGTTCAACTAAAACATGCGTCTATTCTAGTGGAACACTGAACGGGTTACAAATTGTTACTAATGGTAAGTAAAGAGTGTGAGAAGTTATGTGTAATGTTTTGTCAAAGCTTAGCATGCTTTGTTATGCCTCAAGCATTGCTTGTCTTAAGACTATTGTAGCTCGCCCCATCATCCTCCTCTGTTAAAGGTGGGCTGATGAAATATTAATGCCGCAGAAGGGAGGCCTCTTGCTCTCTAGCTCTTTGTGTGTGTGTGTGTGTGTGTGTGTGTGTGTGTGTGTGTGTGTGTGTGTGTAGCTGCTGCTCAAGAGAAATTCGATATATGCACCTCTGGAATTTCCACCACTGCTGCTTTTAGAGTGGCACTTTTCTGAAACATTATTGCATACTGTTATAAACCATCCCTTCCGTGTCATAGAGGTATGACAATGATACACAGTCTTAATACCTTTAATATGTATATTTTGCAGAGAAATGTAAGAAATATGTATATCCAACAAGAATCTAAGGCTAACATCAGCACAGACTTAACCTAACTGGACAGCTAATTGGCAGATTAGGAAAAAAACACCTATTTCCAGTTTTCTATAACGTTTGGATGAGCCTGTGCGCATGACAGCCTCAGATTCCTGTTATTGGTTCATTAAGTCTGTAAAAAAAAATTACTACATACGCATCCTGGCAGTTCAAATCAATCTGACTATATTCCTCCTACCTTTCTTATCGGCAGGACAGACAACTGATCTGTCCTCAGTTCTGCGTACTGCACCGACCCATTTTTACCCATGCTATAACCGACGGTTAGTGTAATGCACGGTTATAAGAGCACCTGGGACAAGACTGATACATATAGTTAAACACCTCAGTGCTGTTACCATCTATTATCGCCACTTGTGGAATAATTCTCATCCAGTCAGATTGCTCTGTCAGAGCTAGGTGTGGTATAATATATAATACATAATAACAAGAATAACCTTGGATGTGCACTATTATCATTATTTGCACTACTTCACACACTCATTCTATATACAGTACCACTTGTACTGTACAGGGTCGCGAGAGACCTGGGGCCCTTGTACCAGGAAGAGTACACCATGGATGGGGTGCAAGTTCATCGCAGGGCACAAGCACACACACACACACATACAGTCACTCACAGACTACAGGAAACTCCACACACATAGACCCGAAGGTGGGACTAAAAACTTCCACCCTGGAGGTGCGAAGCCACAGTGCTAACCACTAAGCCACTGTGCTGCCTATTTGCACTACCAATAGGGGTATGTGTATTTATTTCATGTATTTGCAAAGCATCCCATATTTATGTTGTTCTGCTGCTGTGTCAAAAGGTTTTTTTTTATTTGAACATTTCATATTCACATGACAATAGAATTTGAACTGTAAAATACAGCATTGTTTTTTTACAGTCTTCAACACAGAGAATACATTTCCTGTGAGTCATAACAGAAAGCAGGTCACTCTTCTAGCTCCTGGGATGAATTTCCCGAAAGACAAGCAAAAACATTAGCCTAATTATTTCGTTATTCAGCTTAAAGTATCTTATTCAGAACAATTATGAATAACTCGATAAAAACTGTGAGAATCAATGGGTTTGTAGTTCAAGAATAAGAAATATAAATCTGGAGTACCAGGCTCTGGGCATTGAACAAAGGTACACAGGACACCATAATACATACACAGTATATTTGGAACTAATCACTAATATGTAGAAAATTAATAAATTACACCCAGTTGAATCAGCTACATTCAGGCCAAAGAGCTAATGAAGGCCTATGAGTAGCACTAACCTAATGAAGTGACTACAATCAGGCTAAGCACTAAACTCAGTCATCCCAAGCAGCACTCTAATCTGGATTATCAGCAAACTTAGATGTGCTCCTCTAATCCTGCAAGGACAAAACCAAGACCACAACAATTTGTGACTAAGAACAGCAAGTGCAATGGAATAAAGTTCAATTCATAAATTTCAGTTTATGTCTCAAAGGCATCACCATAGCCCACCATAAACCAACCCTTGAGCAGGTTTTAATTATAACAATAATTATTACAATATTATTAGGTAATCATAAGCGAATAATGAGAGTATGTGTGGACATAAAAGACAAATACTTATCTGAATTAGTTGAATCCAGCTGAATCCATTCAGAAAGAGCATTATGGGTAATTTTTTGTTTGCTTAATGCTAAAAACTTTTGAACAGTTATCATGAAATGGAGTTGTCTTACATTTTACCACATTGTAAATGGTATATGACTTTAAGAAGTTTTCACTTCTTTTCAATAAAAAAAAAAATATATATATATATATATATATATTTATATATATATATATATATGCTATTGATAAACAACGCAATGTGAAATGCGGTCTGTGTTGCCACCCTTACTGGTGCTTAAAAATGTCAACTTCACAGTTTTCCTTGCTCTGACAATGCTGATAAAAAATTATGGGATAGAATTAATTATGCATATTGTGAGATATATTTATGCGTTATTATCATAACTGATATTAAAACACCTACATTTTAGCACTGGTCGATTGGTGAATGATTATCCAGAGTGTAGGAGTCCAGCTGAGAGACAATACATAATCTCTGTAGAGAATTTTTTTACTGATCTCTGTGTTGTATGTGTGTGTGTGTGTGTGTGTGTGAGAGAGAGAGAGAGAGAGAGAGAGAAAGAGAGAGAGATTGTGTAATTTTTTCATATATTTCTGAAATTCTTAAAAAAAGGGAAAAGAAAAGAAAATATTTTTTTTTCAGTCTGTTTTCTCAATATTTGCTTATAGCGGACTATCAATAAATATCTAGCCAATATATAGGCTGTCAATAAATATCTAGCCACATGCCTGCTATATATAATGCCTGGTCCTAGGACAAAACCTTTGTCCAACGTATTTTTAATTAAATGCATCTTCATGCCAACAAATGTTTTATCGTTTGTCCAACGTCACTTACAATTGAGACAGGATACAAAAACATAGATGAAAGGTAAGTGCACAAGCACCCATTGCCAACTTTAGAGGCTAGGATTTACTATTAAGAAGATATATGCCACATATTATAGTTATTCCTTTGCACAAAACATGTGGTTCCACGGATGAGTTCTGGTTGAAAAGTTGTGCTACTGTATTTAAACTTTAAAACTAGTGAATAAAAAATGGCTATGCTACAATGGTATTCAGCTTCTGTAGCCATAGAAAACTTTTGGGCAATGGAGAAGAAATGGTTTCCGTCAAGAGACCATCGTCTGTACATAAATCTTCAGAAAGCAATCAAGCAGACATGGATTGAGCAAGTGACACCAGAGAACTGCAGATGTATTTTTGACTCTATGCCCAGTCGGATCCAGCAAGTTTTAAAGAATAAAAGACATTATTTTAAATATATAGCCTAAATTTTTTTTTTAAATGTTCTTATTATCTTGATTGTCATAATTTTGCCATTAAATCACTGAATGTCACTTTTGTCCACAATACATTTGACCACCACTGTAGTTATATTTAAGTTTACACAAAATCTCAACAAAAACCCAGTCGTCATTCGCATTTTCTTCCAACTACATTATGTGTATATCTTTGTAAGATCCTCATATGAAGATCGTTGATTATTAATCTTTTGCCTTGTTCTAACAAGGCTGATGTAAATAAATTGACTGATTCTTTGTCAAGGATCGAGATAGTATTTCTGGCACTGAAACAGCAGCCTCTTGTTGAAAAATAACTTGTATATACCATATTTAAAGCCGAATTTAGCTTTGAATACCTCTAAAAATATGGTTTGTATAAATTTTTACTGACTGACCAACAATTAGTCTAAGTGATTTCTGAATAAACATGTTTCTGTTAGGCCTTGTCTTACTTAAAGGAAACATAAACATTCTTGTTATAAAATATATGGATTTTTCTTTGTTGTGCAGATACATCATGATCTGTAAAAGATTTTTTTTTAAAATAAGCATGATGCTTATTTAGTTGAGCTATACAAATGAGCAGTTCCCTATCTGTAACACATTTTCTCTCAACATATCAGCAACACAGCAGCTCTTGCTGAGTTGAAGAGGGTGTGTTAGAGCAGGGAAAACACACCAGGGTCCAGGATAGTACAGGGGGACTCCAGGGCCCGATATGAGAAATTTGTGCAGTAGTTACTGTAAAAAACAAAACAAAAAATAATAATAATATATATACTGTATACCAATAGGGATTTTACTGTCAGTCATAAGAGGTCACTGCAGCAGTTCTTATCATCTGCCAGGTTACGTAACTGTACCATGAGCACGCGCGTCCTGTTGTACTGAGCGCAGCGGTCCGAGCTCGCGGATATGTCACGTGAGCCACGGTCATTTAAAACATCAGCGGTGCTTCAGCTTCAACACGGACGGGGTTAAAAGACACCCGCGCGCACACGCATGCATGCACACACACCCGCACACACTGAGAGGCTCATGCCCTATGAACCAGTTAAAAATGCTACTGCAAGCATGTAAACTTGCCAAATTGTTGTATTAGTGTCGCTGTGTCACTTACCCCGTTTTTAAACGCACTATCCGGTCCGCTTTAGCAACTCATGCAGCTCCTGCTCTGAAGTAAACTACTGCACCGTACAGTGGTATAGCGCGTACGGCTGCCCAATTT
>JAOVVB010000041.1:19791695-19811410 GCA_028570985.1 Heterobranchus longifilis
TGACATAACAAAATGTGGAAAAAGTGATGCGCTGTGAATACTTTCCGGATGCACTGTAATTGTCTGACTATCTAAGACAAACCTGGTTATGGGGAAAGTTTACTTAAAACTGTCTTGGGTTGACAGTCATTGTGCAAATGTATGGATTATGGACACACACTTTTTCAACATAAATCTTTCTCTAAGACAGACAAGTTTCTACATATTTTAGAGTAGGTTATCTTCTACATTATGGCATTTGGCAGACGACCTTATCCAGAGTGACTTACATTTTAATCTCATTATACATCCGAGCAGTTGAGGGTTAAGGGCCTTACTCAAGGGCCCAACAGTGGCAACTTGGTTGTTGTGGGGTTTAAACCTGGGACCTTCCAAACCATGGTCCAATGCCTTAACCACAGAGGTACCCCTGACCCCAAACACACAGGCGTGCATATGACTATTTACATACTATTTACATTTTTAGCATTTACCACTGCCTTAACCACTAAGCTACCCCTGACCTATATATTCTAAAATTACCTCAATTCAAATGTAAATGATTCTTGTCTCTTACAGGTATGTACCAGTTGGCATCATGTTCCTGGTAGGCAGTAAGATTGTGGAGATGGAGGATGTGGTTTTGCTTGTCACCAGTTTAGGAAAATACATCTTTGCCTCAATCTTGGGTCACATTATCCATGGTGGCATTATCTTACCTCTTATCTACTTTGGGCTCACCCGCAAAAACCCCTTCAGCTTCCTCTCTGGCCTGATCACACCTTTCACCACAGCCTTTGCTACCTGTTCTAGGTAATTTCAGTTGCCGTCTTGGCAGTCCTCAAGTCTTTACGCAAACAGATCAGGTTGGACATAGAGCACACAGTCCTGCATGCACAGAAACCTCACATAGTCACTGTACTGGAATTAAATGCCAGCAGTCCACATTCTGACTGGTATGTTCACCTTATTTGCATGCTTTGGGGTTTTTAACACAAAGCTCCCCAGACATTGGCTTCCTTTAATTGTTGCTTTGGAAAACCGTCTGGCTTTAATCTGCACATAGAATTTCCCAGTGTTGAATTAAGACCATACAGTGTTTATATAGGTCCTGTTGGACTTTTATGAACTAAAGTCATAAATCAACACTGGGGTGTTAACTGTGTGTTTGAAAAAAGAAAGGTAAAAGATGGTGTTGCAAGTTAATATGGACGTATATTCTGTCTCTTATACTGTACTACTAATTTCTGTTGTCTGGCCTTCTTTCCATTTTAACTTGTTTTTTCTGCTTTCTCAGCTCAGCAACACTGCCCTCCATGATTAAATGTGTCGAGGAGAACAATGGTGTGGACAAAAGGATCAGCCGTTTCATCCTGCCGATCGGAGCTACTGTAAACATGGATGGCGCCGCTATCTTCCAGTGCATCGCTGCCGTATTCATTGCCCAACTCAACAATGTCGAGCTCAACGCAGGCCAAATCTTCACTATTCTGTGAGTGCATGACTGAGAGCACAGCTTCTGACAGAGTAACCAGGCGTATTAATAGACTCAGTATGTGTTCTAGAAGGCATTCCTGTCCCGGGAGTTAAAACAACCTATGCAGACTCTGTCTTATGCCAAGCTAGTGCTATTAAGAGCGATCTAATTTTACTAGCACAGGAACCATTATTGCTTCTCAGTTTCCTGCTGTCTGTGCAGAAGTTACCAAGGAAGGATATTAAATTGCTTTCTTTCTTTCTTTCCTTCTTTATTTGAAAAAAAAAGTTAGTTACAATTTTAATAGCATACAGTCCAAGCAGCTGAGTGTGAAGGGCCATTCAAATTTTAGTACTTGAATTCACGTTGTTCACCGTAAGCTGAGAGTTGTTGTTTTTTTTCTGTTGCCCATATGTTAAAAGATTTAAAGAAAAAATTTTCTCCTATCCTTCATGCAGTGTGACAGCTACAGCATCCAGTGTTGGAGCGGCAGGTATTCCAGCTGGAGGAATCATCACCATTGCAATCATTTTGGAAGCGATTGGCCTGCCTACCAATGATCTGTCACTTATGCTGGCTGTGGACTGGATTGTGTAAGATAGCCTCTACTATGTAAAGTTCGTTAGTTTTTACTGCACATGTTTAAGTCTAATTACTTTTTTGATAATTAGAATTTATTTTTATTGTATCAGATCTGGAAATATATTAACAATTTCTTATATGACAACCACAGACAGATTTAGGTCTGATTTGTACTCCCTTAAAATGTCATGTGTGATGAAACACATGCTTGAGAATTAAGTAGCAAGTTATTTATACTGTATATTGATATCATGTGTGTGTGCCTGCATATTCTTTTTTTCAGGGACCGTACCACCACTGTGGTAAATGTTGAAGGTGATGCTCTGGGCGCTGGGATCTTGCACCATATAAATGAGCAGGAGATGAAAAAGAAAAAACATTGTGACAGCCAGGAGGAAGAGGAGGAGCTGAAGGAGATTAAAGTGGAAGCCGTGGCCAACGTCCAGGCTGAAGAGGAGACTTCGCCTCTTGTCACACACCAAAAGCTGGCCGATGACTGTTCGTACAACTCCGCTCATGAAAAGGATGGCATGGAGTCTGTGTTCTAAACTTACTTTCTTCTAATCACTGAAAGGAGTTTAGCAGTTCAAAGCATTTCCAAACTCTGTCCTTGATTACCCCACTCTAAGGTCTGGGAGTACGAGCCTTATGTCTCATCTACAGGTTGCGAAACTTGCTGTATACAGTATTTCTTCTGTGGTATTAGCACATAAGAATGGATGACATGATCAGTGTGGTTACATTCATACCATTTTTATTGTGCCAAATCGTTTTATTAATCTCTCTTTTGGGAAAGAAATTTTCATATATTTTTGTTGTACATGTCTGTTCCCTATTTTGAGTAGTTGTTTAAGATAGTGAAGAGAATCATTTACAGACTGACGTCTTTCACTGGCTCTATTTATTTGCTGTATCTTCACTTGTGAAACATTAACTGTTTTGAGGATGGATGAGAAAACATGTGCTGTAAATGTTTGTTTCCCTAATGGCTTAATGTCTTATCACAGGCCAGTTGAGTCCCGGGCTAGGGGCAATGACTTATACTCCAGGGACATTTATGTCCAGTTTCTCCTGGGTGCCACAGACGTGCTAGCATAGTAAAACACTAGTGACACCCAGTGTTATAAATGTGAAAGTACTGTTTTTTTCAATAATGTTTTCATTAAAATTATGTCGAGGTGTTACAGTTCACTTAAACATTCAATAGACCACTAATAGACAAAATCCAATCTTCATTTACATTGTAGTATTGATTTACAACAAAATGAAGTAATGTTTAAAAGGGCCATTAAACTTTTGATTTTCAATGCATTGATAACTGTAACTGCTAGATACTGTAAACATGTGATTTTACATAATTTATTGTAATTTTTGTTACTTTTATACAATATTTGTTCAACTTTTTCTGTTTTTCTTAATCAAAATGCCAAATGCATTGGCTGCCAAATGGTAACGAGTATTATTGACTTGTTTAACCGGTTAATACCACTGTATGTGTTGATAATGTGCTATTAAGATATGACTGGTACATAATATAATACACCATTTAATCTTAAAACTGTGACTTAACTATGTAACTACTACTGATCTTTCTCAGCTATGATACCTGTATGTCATTAAATCAAGAGCAAGGATTGAGCAATGTCTTCTCTATTGTGTTTCAAACAGGATAAATATTATCACAAATAAAAACAAACATACAAAAAAAAAACAATTAAATAGGATTTTTAGGTTGATGTGAAATTGTGTGTCCAATTATATGAATATAGTGCAAATACCATTATAATGGAATTTCATTTGTTGAAGATAGATACATACAGTACATAAGGGAAAAAGGCTACTTAACTGTACTTAAGTGGTATCCTCGAGTGTTCTTTAGAAACATAGATGAACATGTAGTCTAGTGTACTTTAACAACTTAAGTCTAAAATTAAACTGGTCCAGGGGCACGGTGGCTTAGTAGTTAGCACTGTGGCCGCGCCCCTCCAGAGTCGAGTGTTTGATTCCCACCTCGGGTCTGTGTGCGTAGAGTTTGCATGTTGCCTCTGTGTTTGGTGGGTTTCCTCTCACAGTCCAAAGACATGTTGATTAGGATAATTAGTGTTCCCAAATTGGCCATAATGTGTGTGTGAATGCCCTGATGGATTATACCTACAATAATAACAGCAGTGCTGGCTCAAACAGTTAAGGTTGTAGGTTACTGGGTTGTTTTTTGTTTAGTTTTTTTTTTACCCCTGTTGAACCCTTCAGCAAGGCCCTTAGCACTATGTGCTCCAGGGGCGCTGTATCCTGGCTGAACCTGTGCTCTGACCCCATTTTCCTAACTGGGATATGCGAAAAAATCATTTCACTGACAAATAATGGCATTAATTGGCACCCTGTCCAGGGTGTACCCCGCCTTGTGCCCTAGTCTCCTGGGATAGGCTCCAGGCCACCCGCAACCCTGTCTGTACACAGGGTAATCGGTACATAGAACAATGAACAAATTGTGGCCCAATTATGTATTTTTAAAAGCTTGTTGTACACTAGGCCACTTGTTACACCACATTTTCCAGTGGAACGCACAAAAGATAAGGTTACCTCACCAGTGACAAGGAAAAAATTTAGTGGCATAGTGTACAATATAGCCAATATATCAGTATGAGTGATTTTGAGTAAAAATGGCATTTATGGTTTTCAACATGGATTTTAGTTGTGACATTAATATTAAACAAGACTTTTTCAGTGTTCTTAAATAGGAAGTTTTATGCAGTTCACTGACCATGACTGGTGTATTGTGTAGTAATAACAGTAGGAATAATCAGATATTTGCATTCAACAGATATAAAAAAGGAAAGAGGAATGGAGAAGGAGCGAGAAGCCTAAGAGGAACCGGGGTTAAAAGCCTGACGTTCCTATTGGCTGGCTGCCTCGCGCTCTTCCGCTTTTTCCGCTTGCCTTTTAAAGGAACCATTTACTACCGGACGTAGCTGCTGAACATTTCACTACGTATACAGTACGTTTGAGGTTTCATATACATAGAGTTTTTTTTTTTTTTTTACATTTTATTTCTGCGCTACATCTGGAAAAAGGTATTTACACTGTATTATTAGCCCACATAAAATGGCTGCCTAGTAACACCGAAGATTGTCTTTGTTTCTGAGGAGAAGCGGTGGAACATTCAGACGCGGTGCGAGTTTACACTGATTAACAGTTACGCTTAGGTTAAATTGTGACAAATTACAGCAGTTATGTGTTAAAGGTAACTTTACAGAAGATGTTCATTTTATTAACCCTTTAGTCATTTTTCCTTCACAAAAAATACCTACAATAATAATAATTATAATAATAATAATAATAATAAGTTTATCAGCTGGAGAGTTATTACCTCTCCAAAAACTTGATTCTGGCCTAAATGATGCATGTAGTAGATTAAACATTTACAACTTACTATTCTACAGAAACCTGTGGGTCTGTAGCAGCTTCATTATTATAATTTGCTTTAAACGCAGGTCATACATTCTGGCCAAGTCCAGTTATCCAAAATAAATACTGTTTAAAAAAAAGGCATAGATTGATCAGGTTTAAAACCATTTGGTTGTAAGTGTTGAATTAAGTCCAAGAGAAGACACGTGAACACTATAAGACTGTACATTTTGATTCAGTGCTCTCAGTCCAGAGTTGCCATGGTGGTGTCCAAACATGCAGGCATCTATGTGACAGAGTAGCTTCTGATAGGTGTGTATGCAAACACCATCATGAGGGTTATTACAACTTGCATGCAGAATATTTCACATCTGTATTTGCAATGAAGTTACAATACCAGGCCTTTAAATAAGAATAGTATCACCACAGCTAAAACATACAGTCAAATAACTGTTTTCCCTCTTTGATTTATATGCAGGCATTTTAAAATTGTAAGCTTTTTAAATGTGTTCAGTCATTTATCATCTGCACCTTTTTGTGGTACAAATCCTATCCCAGGAATAATGAGCAAAAAATTGGTTTGGGACACCAGTGTACCAACACACATTTGCATGCTTGCTCATCCCTAGGTAATTTACTATAGCATAGAGGTAAGCAACATGTACAGCAAATCCACACAAATAGTTCAGTATTGAACTGAGGACCAGGTACTTGCTGTGTTAATACAACAATATGTCTGACAAAGGTTTTCATCAGGCTATCTCCCAAGTATGAATATATTTGTTTTCTTTAATGAAAAATGATCACATTTAAACAAACACAATAGTAATACCACTTTCCCTTTGTCATTTGGCAGCCCTTGGTTTAAAAAAACACTAGCTGCATTGAACTAATTCAGATTAGAGATTACAATTTAACTGCTTTATATGGATGAATTTTATAAACAGATTTTTTTTTACAACTTCAATTCATTCAATAGAATACTATAAACAAGAAGGAACCACAATACGTCTCAGGAATTATATTAGTGTTTCTACTGTTTATTTTAATTAACCAATCCCTGAAACACTTACTGGTCCTGCCATGTTTTTTTAACAGGATAAAAGAGCAAGGGCATGTTTACAGCTCATTGAGAACCGTAAAACATTCTTCCCAGAAACTCATCACCTCAAGTACTGCAAAAATGTGCAAAAAGAATATAATTATTCCAAAAGTAATAAATAATTGGATTGAGTGTTTACATGGCTTGTATTTTTCTATTGAATGGGTTATCAAAGGTTTACACCACCCTTTTCATTGCACTTGAAATTTTTTTTGACCAGGCTAGCTTGGTCCAATCTGTTGGGATTGAGTTGGTGCATTTTATTTTGATTGGACTATTACTGCAGCTTCTGAGGCTTTAGAATTGATGTACAACACTGTGCAAAAGACTTGATGAATGCTGAGTGATTGGAACAGATGAGAGGGGAAATGTAGTTGCTGCTGAGTTTGTTACATAAACAATCAAATTTTAATTTGTATCTCCGGGCACTTTGTAGCCTGTCAATAAAACATTTGTTCCCATTTCTTTAACTTAATCTACATAATTTAATATGAGGAAAGAGTGGTGGCTCAAGACTTTTGCGCAGCACTTGCACATTGTGCCTTAAAGCAATGTGATGCACTCAGCATGTGAGCAGCTTTTTAGCCAAGCCATCCTCTGTCATTCACCATGGAAACCAGAAGTGCCTGAAATCACTGAACCAGGCTAGGAGAAAGATAGAGTAGTCTAATCTGCTGATAGATAAAATTACACTGAGGAGAGGTAGAGATAATAATAGTGATATTATTAATCAGTACTGATCTTATTGATAGATATATGAAGGCTGATCCTTTAGATACTGTAGATACTGTAAATGCAGGCTGATCCTTTTGTCCACATCAGGTTCTGCATTACTTTCCTGGAACATTATTTGCAGAGTGTGGCAGTGTACAAAGAACAAATTTAATCTTAAATAGTAGGCAAGTCTGAGCATGTACTCATTACTGAGCCATATCAAGTACCAGCCTCATCATTACATTTACCTGAGCTTATTTTGCTTTTCACATGCAATGTTGTGTGGATTTATATGTTCACTGTGTGATTTCGCATAATGGGAATTATAAAGCATATACAGAGACATGCAAGAATGGAAATGGACCCCCATTGGTAAAGTTTAGCTATTAATTACGTTATTAATCCTTTATTGACTAGCCGTTTAGCAGCCTTTAAGAGCAACAGCCTGCATAGGCATAGAATAAAATTACTGTTCTCAACAGTCCTACAAAAAGCAAGAAGACATCTTTCAGAAGGCCCATGCTGATCAGTTCATGGCATGTTTTACCCATTTCTTTAAACTGAACTATAATTATGTTTCCGGTAGAAAGGGGGATTTAAAGATTCATGGAAATGGTTGTCTCTGAGACAGGATATGTTTGTATTGAACAACAATCTGGTCTGTTTGAAAATCAGAAATTTCTTTAAACTTTTACTTGGCCTGATTAATGAATCTGAAAAGAAGTAAACAAAACACATTTTGGTGCATACATTTTTACCATAAAACTCTGGAGTTTAATGGTACATGATTTAGTGGTTAGCACTGTAGCCCCACACCTCCAGAGGGTTTGAATCTAGCCCCTGTTCTATGTGCATGAGTTTGTGTGTTCTCACTGTCCTTGGTGGGTTTCCTCTGGTTTATTGCCACAGTCAAAAAACAGTCTAGGTTAATTGCCATTTCCAAATTGCCTATAGTGTAAACATATTTAGCAAAATGTTTGTGCCTTGCAATGGGGTGGCACCCCATCCAAGGTCTATCCTGCCTTGTGCCTTAAGTTCTATGAGATAGGCTCCAGTCCACCCTACAGCGGTCTATTTACTTCTGTGTAGTTATCTTACATGTGATACTGACTCCTTACTTTTGATCACTTTATTTTTACAGTTCATCCATCTTGCTGAGAAAAATGGGAAATTGACTAAGTTTTATCAGACACCTTGTCTCAGATGGAGCAGAGGAACTATGGGAGCCATAAAAGCAGGATCCCGACATTTATTCGCAGTGGATACACAAGACACCTCACGCAGGAAGCCAGTGACAGATCAAGGTCACTCCTTGGCCAGGAGGCTAAGGACTCTGCCGAAGAGATCGGTTCTAGCAAAAAGACAGTTACCATGGCACCTACTTCTAGGTACATGACAGGCAAGAGCTTGTATACTGCACGAAAGCCATTGATCTCAACAGAGCACCAGATTTCAATTTTGAAGAATCATTCCACACATAAATACTTAGAAAGGGTAAGTTGGTAAAGGGTATAAATTTGATTTTTAAAGGTTCTAATGCTTGTGGATTTGTTGTTGATTATTAATTTGCTACGGATTATAGTCTGATTGTGTATATCTAGAAATTACCAACTTGGTCTTTGCCTTATTAGAAAAACATTGTTACTAAACCCTGAGGAAAAACTGACATACTCATTCACACAGTATTATAGTGTAGGGCTGTAACATAAGAATTCTGTGTAAATGATACCTTTATAGCAATATATTAAAGCCTTCTTTTATGCATTTTCACAGGTTCACATGAGCACTGTGGACAAACATGAAACACAAGATGAGGGGATGGATTCTAACATGTTGGATAGCACATGTGTTCCACGGAACATTGCTTCTCCTCTTTCAGCAACCAGAGAAGACCTTTGTGCCTCTTTAAATTTGTCAGAACTTAGGTTATGTTCTTCTCACGAGGAACCTAATTTCTGTCCTGTTCCTTCAGCAAACAAAGTTGAAAGTAGGAGCCTTTCAAGTTCCTTTTTAAATGATTTAGACCTCACAGTCCCATTAAGCCCTAAATTGACTTCTACCCAGCGTATTATTCCTCATTCATACACCTCCCGAACATCCCAAAGGGCAACCACAAGGGAATCCAAGCAAGTAAGACCCTCTCTCCTTAACACTGGCTGTTCACGGAGTAACAATAAGAGCTACACATCTGAACCTAAACGAATGTCCCACTATCAGACCACTTATTGGGCCTGTGCTATCCCCAGTACCTTACCACCCTCTCCAAACCGTAAGTCTCCAAGCTGGGACCCTGACAGGGAGTATCAGTCCCTCCTGGATTATACATACCCTCTAAGGCCCAACATGACCAATACCTGGGAATCAAATGAACAGATCTTACGAACTGATCAGCCTTTACAAGATTCTGGCATTGAAGTGGACAGTTTTCTCAGCTCGTCTAGTCTTTCCTTCTTGGACCAGCCTGTTTCTGGAATGAGGAAGGGAAAAACTGGGCCAGGTTCTAGGCAAACTTTTGGATTTCAAAATCTGAATCTGAAGAATCTGGCACATTCCAGGGTGTCAAGAAGCATGAATTCCTCCCTGGAGCAGGTGGGTTTATCAATTGAAAGTCTGGATTGTGAGGGGAAAGACAGCTTTCATTATAAGAAATGTGGCATCTTTTCCACATCCAGGTCTCCTCAGACCTTTATCAGGTCCACAAGCATCTTACCCCATCCAGGGTCACTTGGTGAGTGGGATGAGGAGTTTCTCCACTTGCCTGAGCAGCTACAGGAGATTCAAGATCTTTCTCAGAAACTAAAAGACATTACAATACACATTAGTCAGCCAATCACCACCGACTGGGAGTCTCTACAGAAAGACAGTGCATCAGTTAGATCTTCACCAGTACAAGTGGAGAAACAGGCAGCTGAGGTCTCTTGTGTGCAAGGGTCTACTGAAGACATTCCTTTTATAGAGAACACCAAGGGAGTGGATAATAGAGTGCAGGTAATCAGCCATCAGGTAACCAGAAATAACCTGAGGGATTTGGAAGCCATTGTGGATCAGCTAGGTGGAATGTCTAGGTATGAGTTTAAGAGGGAGACAGAGACTGTTGAGGGGGCGAATGAAACACAGGACTCCCTTTTGCAGCACTTGCAAGTGAGTTAAAACTTTCTGTTGTTCTGAATTAACTGTCAGTGACTTCAAAGCTAATGTAACATGTATTGTGTCTTGTTAGACTTTCTGCTCAAATTTAGAAAAACTGATTCAATGGTTGCACAAGGTGGTGGAGAAGATGGATGTGCTTTACCCTCCTTCAGTGGACATTGAGAGTGTTAAAGCCTCTCTGGCTGACTATAAGGTCAGTACTATGAACACTATATAAGATATGTATATGTACATATTGTATGATTTATTGCAAACATTTAATACAAGTCATTTTAACGTGAACAAATCAATGAATCAATCAGGATATTATTTAAAGAGTTTTCAGGAGGAAGTTCAAACCCACAGGCCACTTACTGCATCCATCCTCCGGACTGGAGAGATGCTTTTGTGCTGTATGAACTCGGCTGCTCCCTGTGAGTCTTTATGATAGATCTTATCTTAGATTGTGGCATAAATATGTATAAATATTCATTTTTATTTGTATGTATTAAGGTGCTAAATGTTTAACTATGTTTTATGTCTGTTTTGTTGATCTGCTACAATTAAGTAGTCATATGCTACACTTTTTCATTTCAATTTGTTCACATAATAAAAAAAATCCTGTCGCCTTGTGTATGTCCTTATAGGTATATTTACATTATTAACACAATTATTGAATATGACTCTACTTACATTACTTACTTTAGTAAACTAGCAAATATACAACATGAATAATATTTTTGCATATAAAATTAGCTACTTTAATCAATACATTACAGAAGTAATGCTAGAATTATGAATCTATGCTCTGTTTAGAAGTTGCATATTGAATTATCATACTAGTGTAATGTCTTAGTAGAAGAAATAGTTATAAAATATGTAAAATTTTACTGGGCAGTGTGTTCCCTGAGACCACTGATCGTAAGCAGATTTTTATATCAAATTTTCAGTAATATTCATGTAAATGCTATGTCAGTGTTCTTGTTTGTTAATAACTCCCCCTGGTGGACCCTGTGTAAAGTGTCCTAATGGAAAACATGCCCCTACGTCATTACTCAGTTCTCCAAATTGTTTGTCCTGTTTGTTCCCCCAGTCCCTGGAAAGAAGAACTGCATTGTGTTACTGAATGTTCAGATGAATCAAAATGCTGTTAAGCACTGTCTTCCTTACTTAGCAAAAACATGATAATTCTTTCTGCGTGTTTGGCATATGGTTATAGCACTGCAGTTGTAAACAAATAGTACACTGTAACCCAATAGCACAGTCATGTGTGACAGCAGTCTAGCTGGAGAATAATTTACCATGCATGCCTGACATAAACGCTGTATTGTTGTTGTTCCTTTTTCTTGTTGTTTCATATCATCAATCTGTGGCTGCACTTGTAATGCGGACATGTACATATACAGTATGTTATTGCAGTAACTATCAGTGCATTTAAATAATAACTTATCATTGTTATATATTCTCTTACTTCTATGGGTATCAAGTTCTGAAAGAGACACTGATGTTAATAGAGAGGCAGTCTCATACACTGGAGACTCATTCAGAGCAACTCTTCTCCTCGATTTTATCCACCATGGACTGTCTCACTGAACCAAACTCACAGGACAGCACAGGTTAGTAATGTCCACGTAAACATTTGTTAGTCAGACGAGAGCTCAAAATGTTTAAATGTTTGTTCAGTGTTCACATGTTTCCCTTTAATATTGACATTTTTATTAGTATTGAATATTATTAAAAAATGTTTTTATATTGAATGGTTATTGGGTATTAATTTATGTGTAGTCTATTTACCAAGGTAATTTGTCTTTTGACCTGTGTTTAATGGCACATTGTACTGTAAACCTTCATTCTCTTACCCTGCAGAAGAAACATCATTCAGCAGTCAGGATCAGTACCATTGAAAGTGCCTGTGTCCCTCGTTTTATGTACAGGTGCTGTAGCAAAGCGGTAATTCTGAGTTGTTGAAATATTTAACACTTCAGTTATTGTATAGTTTTGCTTAATACTACAGATCCCTAATAGTATCACATCTGGCCATAATTTCATGTATGGTTATGTTTGTTGTCTGTGCATTACATTTTTAAACATTTACTTTAAAGAGCTATCATGTTGTACTTAAAGCACACTTGTATTGTATATCAACTGTTACCACAGATGCACTTTTAATTTTGCACATTTGCTTTGGATATGTTCAGTGACATGTACTGTATATTGCTCTCATATTACTAAAAGATCACTCAATGTCATACTTATATTATTTTGCAACACTTTACAGTATAGTGCTCTTCTGTCCTGGTACACATCAGGATCTCAGGTTATTAGGGCTATTCATTAAGGTTTAATAAGAGCTCAATACCAGCCCCTGCAGCTTTAGTTTCTATCCAAGCAAAAAGGTACACAATAGACTGTTGTCCACAGTGTGTACCTTTTATAAGCACTATTAACTAAGTCCTTACTGATGTTATGCATGTTGTTATAGCTTATTCTAGAAAGACTACATTAAACTTTTCAGACACTCCATACTGGCATTTAAGAATCAAAACAAAGAAGAAATGATTGATTGCAGTTTTCTATCAACAAGAGAATAAACTTTGTACAACTGCTTTGTCTTGTGTCCTGTGTTCTATAAATATGAGTATATATTTGGCATTTATAAAATTGACTACACCAAGACAACTTTTTTTTTTATTATTTATGCGCACAATAGAAGAGTTAGGTTTAGGTTAAAATAATTGCTAATGAATAAACTGAAACTGTTTGAGGAGTTTTAAAATACCACATCTTGTTTGGAGTATATATTCTGGTCTTAAAGAGTACCTGAGATACTGTCCATAATAACTGCAAAACTATATTTTATAGTATTATAAGAAAACAGGGATAATTAAAGAGGCAGATATCCAAAATATAATGTATACCATAATAGTCAGGATCTAGCAAGGTCAAAAATGTATGCTTGAGCATCAGGCGACAAACTATATGCCACACTGTTAACACGCTTGTTCAAAGCGGACTTCAGTTGTCTTTATTATGAAAAATGAGAACATAGTGTTGTATATGCAGTTGGGCCACTTGCAAGGTATTCCACAGGTAACTGCTAACTTGAAACTCATTTCAGATTACATTAGGAACAGTATTTTCCCCCCATGTGAATGTTAAATAAATAATCAAAACACATACAAGGTCTCTACAAGTTGTATCAAGAATTGCAAACATGTGTGATATTGTACAGTGTGGTGGTACAATATTTATTTTTACTTGTTTGTTAAATGTTACATGTAGCGCAACAAAAGTACAAGTCTGCAGCCACAAAGTAAATACAAAAGATTTAAAAGTAAAACTACTTTGATAATGTCTTCATTTCTACAGGACTGGCAATTCGATCTTACATATATATACATAATGTATATGTACATATATTTCACTAGACTTTTTGACGTTGGACAGCCACTGTTGTGCAGTTTGTTAAAATGCAGATTGGCAAAACGTATATGGGGACAAAAACCTACACATGCTGATATTAACAGTAAAATAATCAACACAGAAAATGAGAAACCAAAAAAAAAAAAAAAAGGAGGAAAGGAGGAGTCATTGTATTTTGCCCACAGTAGGCCTGCAGCAGGAATGCAGTGAAATGCAGTGAGAAATACACACAATATTCCTTAGAAACCTGCACACAGACACACACAGTTGTGTGAAAATGGAATCTGTCTGGGGAGTTTTTGGTGGGGGACGGGAAAGGGATTAAGTGTTGGGCTGTCTCAATGCAGCCCCAGAGCATTCATTACCAAATATCTGACCTGTTAGCATGTTTAAAAGGGGGGACCCAGGAAGGTTGTAGGTTCTTCTATGGTTTTGTTGGTAGTGCGGCTACATACAGTACAATTTAGGCAACTTAAGTTGGTTCCTGTCTCTTGATCTCACCCTTGTCTCTGTGGAAATAAGTGGTCTAGTTCTGTTTCTCTTGTATTGTTGGGCCTTGTTTCTTGGGATTCTGGGACTTTTTTGTAGAGGAGCGCCTCAGCAGCAGCCCCCAGATGCAGGTTTCACTGGAGTGCTCTGAATCTTCACGTTGGACTTCTCTGTGCCTCCGGCTGTTGCTCCAGGTCCCATTCGCTTCTTGATCTCGGCCGCCATGGTCATGAAGGCCTGCTCCACATTGGTGGCATTCTTCGCGCTAGTTTCCAGGAAAGGGATTCCAAGAGAGTCCGCAAATTCCTAGAGAAAAAAAAAAAAAAAAAAGGCTTTAAGTTGAGAAACAGCAATATACAGTATGGTACATCTGTACAAAGATCCGGCAAGCAAAAAAGGGTGCATTTTACATAAAGAAGAAAACACTTTAGGTGTGCCGTTAAGGGAAAAGAATTAACAACCAGCATGGTGTTAGCCAAATTAATTATTTTACTTAAACATTATGCCATAAATTGATTTATTCCTTTTCTACCACAGCAATTTGTCAACAATTGATTTTTCTTAATCAATGAAGAAAATTTTATCAAAGGTTACATTAAGTAGGGTGAATAATGGTAAAGTGGGACAATGGGTAAAGTGGGACAGTTAAGCTTAATAATTTATATCTTTGCATGGATATGTTTTTATTACTAAAAATCAACAATGAGTTCATCATTAGCAAGTATGTGATAAAAAAAAAAATCTGTGGCTATGACATCACTTCCGGGGTGTGGCACATCATATTTAACAACCATTTTCAGAAAGTGTTCCACTTTACCACTATTCACCCTAATATATTGTAATATTGCCCTTAACCCAACTACTGCTACCTTTTTGAGCTGATATAGATATATAGTGATTTTATTATTGTAAAAAAAAAAAAAAAAAGCTTAGATATCATGTGAAGTATATGAATTATTATTATTATTATTATTATTATTATTATTATCTTGGTGCAATCTTACGTAGTTCCTCGTGTCACAAACTTTACAGACGCTCCCTTACTGACTCCACGCTATAAAGCGCTGGTGAACTGCAGCGAGGATTAAAGAGAGAAAACCTTTTTTAAAATCGAGCTATTTTGTTCTCTTTACACTTCAGAGTAAGAAATTTTACACTTTTTTTCTTTGCCCAAGTGCTTGTGCGTATGTGTTTATTTATTTTGTTTGTGTTTTGTTTAAAAAAAATAAAAAAAGGGAATGTTTAATGCGCAGTGAATGTGCGATTTGAAAACAACTTTTCCCGCGTTTAACTTTCAGTAGATTAAATAGGCGCACTTGGCTGCTCATACACAGTACAGCAAGAGAAACCCTGAAATGGACGCAGGATCCACTGTGAGTGCTGTGAGGAGCTTAAAGGTTTTGATTGGGGACGAGGTTCGACCTGCACTCATCACCATAAAAGAAGGGAAGATTTATAACATCCTGCCTGATCCAGGTGACACTGCATGTTTGGGCGCGCAGGTGAGCTGTGTATTAAGTGTGGAAAAAGCGACACCCTGTGGTAAACAAGTGGTATTACAGGTTTCTGACATAATGTCCATTTACATTTAAAGTTTACTTGTACATTAGTGATTCATTTAACAGTTGGCAACAAATGGTAAACATAATCTTTTTTTGCATGTCCTAAAAGGCAACATACTGTAGGCGGCACACTGGCTTAGGGGTTAGCACTGTTGCCTTGCACCTCCACGGTCCGTGTTTGATTCCTGCCTTGGTTTTGTGTGCATGGAGTTTGCATGTTCTCCCCGTGCTTGGTGGATTTCCTCTGGGTACTCTGTTTTCCTTCCACAGTCCAACGACATGCAGATTAGGCTAATTGGCATTCCCGAATTACCCGTAGTTTGTGAATGAGCATGTGATTGTGTGTCTATGTCTGTGCGCCCTGTGATGAAAATTTAACAGTAAATAGTTATAATATACAACTTGTCATTCTATAATTAATAAAAAAAAATATTTGGCAAATAGCTCTCGTTTGAATTCAGTTAAACACTTTGGAATATTCTGTTACAAGAAAATAATTCACATCAGCATGGCAATTCCACATTACTCCATCACCACACCCATCACTGACTATTTTTAGCATGCCCTGTTGTGTTTTCTTATTAAAAATAAGTTCAACCAATACTAAGCTGATTATTATAATTGCCAAAACCAAAATTGATTTACACTGTACTGTCAGAGTATTTCTCATGTCTCACATTTATTTTTTTCAGCTTTCAGTCCCTGTCCTATTTTCTGTATGTTTTAATTACTACTGCCTGGACACATTGGCATTCATAAAGTAGCCAACTCCCTTATATTCAGTTTTAAAACAAAGGCCATATTTTCTTGTCTAATAAGTGTGCAATATTTGCTGCGTATAGGTGTTGGATGTAGGTGACAATGTGGTAATGCCAGGATTGGTGGACTGTCATGTTCATGTAAATGAACCAGGCCGTACCGATTGGGAAGGCTACTGGACTGCAACACAAGCGGCAGCAGCAGGAGGGGTGACTACTATAGTAGACATGCCCCTGTAAGAACCCACATGTATACATATAAAATAATCACACAAACGTATGCAACACAGCACAGTTCATTTGGAAATTAGTACATATTTATTAAGAACCAAAAATACATTTTCTAATATAGCATCTCAGCTTCATGTCTTTTTGTAAACAAAAAGGAAAAAATGATTCTTCTTGGCTCATCATTCATAGTAACAGCATACCACCAACCACAAGCCTTGTGAACTTCCAAGAAAAACTACAAGCTGCTACTGGACAGTGCTTTGTGGACACGGCATTCTGGGGAGGTGTTGTCCCTGGAAATCAGGTAAAATCTGATCCTTTACATATTACAAATTTTCATCTCTTGTTAATATTAATTAACAAGATATTTAATATTAATGTGATTAATATGATTCAACAATATAAAACTGATTACAATTTACGGAAGGGATCTTGTTCTTTTCTCAATTTCTTTAATTTGAATATGAAAAAAATTATTTGATAGAAATTGAGCAAAACTATCACATCTGTCCATTCTGTGTGTCTCTCTGTATCTCTCTAAGATGGAGCTGAAACCCATGGTGCAGGCCGGAGTTGCTGGATTTAAGTGCTTTCTCATCCACAGTGGAGTTGACGAATTTCCTCATGTAAGCGAAAAGGACCTGCATGCTGCAATGAAACAACTCCAGGGTACAAAAAGTGTTTTACTGGTGAGCAACCAGCTGATGATTCTTTATTGACTGTTTGGTGTGCAGGGCTTCTCTCTTACCTCTCCACACCCAGTAAATACCCAAAATGTATTGAGTAGCTATGTCTGAGGATTTGGTTAATAAATTATTGGTTAATAATAAGAGCTCTGTACTCATTATAGAATATTAATTTCAGCAGTAAAATCATATGAGGACACATAATTAATATAATTATTATTTCATTTAATTACCTTAATAAGGAAGGGATAAAGAGTCAATAATTAAGTGTGCAATGATGCTGTTCTCTGTTGTATTTAGTTTCATGCAGAGCAGGAGGTCGATCCACCTCTGGCAGAGGATGGCGGTAAGAAAGATATTATTTTGCTCAGGAAGAAATATTGATAAATTATTACTAAATATTACTACACTTAATAGTTAAATATTTACCATTAATAAACAAAAACAGTTTGTTGCACATAACGTAATTAAAAAAAGGTTTATGTTTTTATTTGATTTAATCCCAAATTAAATCAAATAAAAAAAACATGAACCTTTTTTTTTGTGCTCAGATCCATGGGAATATTCAACCTTTTTGAAGTCCAGACCTGATGTCATGGAGCTTGAGGCCATTCGAACGGTTACAAAACTCTGCCAGCAGTACCAGTCAGTTTAACAAATATTTTTTTTATCCCTTGATCTAATAATACTCTAAAATTTGCATTCCTTGACCAGTATTCCATTATTGCAGTACAGTTAGTTATTGTTTTGATGTTATTACCCTAAAGTCACACAACAGAGTTCTCTCACAGAGTTCGATGCCACATTGTGCACCTGTCATCAGCTGAGTCTCTGGAGTTGATCCGAGCAGCTCGACAGGATGGAGCACCATTAACAGTGGAGACGACACACCACTATCTCACCCTCAACTCAGAGAACATCCCATCAGGGGCCACACAGTTTAAGTGCTGTCCTCCCATTCGGGACAAAGCCAACCAGGTTAGATTAGACATTTTTGTAGTGCAGATCAAACATAAATGAAAAAAAAAACTGAGTTTTACTCATCTCATTAATTTTTTATTTTATAATGAAAATCATAGTTTTTATATGATAAAGCTTTCTAAAAAAAGATGAAAAAAGAATGAAAATTTAAGCTTTGAATTCTCTAGTTTCTCTGTGACATGCCAAGCTGTGCTTTTATATCTTATTAAGATAGAGAGAGAGTGAGGGAGAGAGAGAGAAAGAGAGAGAGAGAGAGAAAAAACAAAAGCTGGTGAGAGACAATATTTACAGCTGTTATAAGTGAACAGAAAACCGGCTTCTTTCTTCAGTTTTTTTGTTGTATTTGCCATCTATATCAATCATTAAAACTGAAGAGTAAGACACTACTTTTAACTCGTTTTAAGTCTGTGATTGGGTTGTGGTACACTGTTCACCAAAGTGAAAGGAAAACAAAGCCTTCCTACTCAGCATCACAGAAATGGAGATGAGTGGAGACCACTTTTTGTTACTATGGCAACAAGCTCTAAAATCCTTTTACTTAAAATTAAGTTGAAATATGACAGGAAATGAAACATTTTGTTAATATTCTTATTCTTATTATTGTTTTCCCCACAGGAGCAGCTGTGGTCTGCACTAAAAGATGGTGATATAGACATGGTCGTATCTGATCATTCTCCCTGCACCCCCAACCTGAAGTGCTTGGAAATTGGGGATTTTACTCAGGCTTGGGGTGGCATTTCTTCTCTGCAGTTCGGTATGTTATTTGGGTCAAAGTTCTGATAGATTTTAAAAGAGCTTTAGCTTGCGATCAGAGTCTGTTTGCTGTAGACTAATAATTGACAGCCACAAGGACTGATGTTTGAACATGAGGTTAAAGTGAACTCACTATGACACTTTAACTTTAAAAATCATTGTGAACAACTTATTTTATCATATTTTATAATATCAGTTGCTTTTAGACAACACGTTGGTTTCTTTCAGTGGTATTTCTTTATCTATTAAGTGTCCAGCTTTGATCATATTGGGAGATAGCTTTCCTACAAAATGTCAAGCCTAATCAATTCAGATCATATTCAGATAATTCTGTAACTGTCAAAATTTCTGTGACACTTATGCACCTCAATCAAAATGTATCATTATATCCATTCTTATCCCTTTTTACCTTTGGGGGTAATCAGACATTGTAATGTGTGTGTG
>JAOVVB010000041.1:19813458-19826141 GCA_028570985.1 Heterobranchus longifilis
AGAAGTCAATCGAGCGCCACTACAAAACGCAACATAAACGTCTAGGACGTTCAGAGCACGTTCGTTTATCCAAAAATCAACTCCCGTGTGAACAAGGCCTAAAAAGGGCAGGGTGAACATTTAACATAAGATCTTAATGTCAAGTTGTTGTTCAAAATGTATTTGGCATAGACAAATGTGGAAAAAAATAAAATAAAATAAAGAAAAAGAACAAAGACATCCTCATTGCTCCAGACCCAAACCACATACACATTCTTTTCACATATTTCTGACATGAAGAAACAGTGCAGCAAATGAGCTGTTTAAATGTAATAAGATTCAAGAAGAAAGAAAAACATGAAAAATAAATACATTAATAAAAAAAAATAAAAAAAAAGATTTAGGTCATCTATCTAAACAAAGAAGTAATGTGACATGTCTCATTATGCTTGCAATCAAAGAGGAATTTCTGCATCCAATTCCTTCTTCCCAAATTACACTTCACAGTGGATGTGGCCGTCTTATCACCCAACGTAAGCAAAGTGTCAGCCGCTGCTAAAATAGAGTGATGGCCAATTAGTTGCAAAGGCAGCGAGATGTATACATCTGGCCTATTTTACCTTCTCACACTAATCACAAACAGCAGGTGAAATGTCAGATTTGTCAAATGCCATTCTCGCAGTGATAATTAGTTTCTATGGTTCACAGAGAGAGAAATGTGCACCTTGCCATTACTGATTTTAAAATTGTGCTCATGCAGGGCCTCCAGCCAGATGCCTGTTAATGAATGAATTAAACACTAGGCACCTACAAATGCACAAACTAACAGTTTGATCTGAGCAAAAAACATGACTTAACTATAAGGCTTGTAATTGTAAGTGAATGTCACATCACACTGTAAACACACATCAAACTCAGCTGTGGCTTACAAACAGACACCCATTTCTGTTCAACACTCACCAGCCACTTCATTAGGTACACCAGTTTAACAGCTTGCTACCTAATCAGCCAATCACAATGCATTCAGGCATGGAGACACAGCCAACACGACCTGCTGAAGTTCAAACCGAGCATCAGAATGGAGAAGAAAGGTGATTTAAGTGACCTTAAATTTGGCATGGCTGGAGTATTTCCGAACCTGCTGATCATCTAGTATTTTCACTCACAACCATCTCTAGGGTTTACAGAGAATGGTCTGAAAAAAGGGAAAATATCCAGTCAGTGGCAGTGCGTTGGGCGAAAAATGTCTTGCTCAGGCCAAAGAATGGCCAGACTAGTTTGAAAGGCAACAATAACTCAAATAACATCTTGTTACAACCTGAGGTATTCCCAAAGATTACCTCTGAAAGCACAACACTTCAAACCTCAAAGCAAATGTGCTACAGCAGCAGAAGACCACACCAAATGGTGATCCTGTTAGCTAAGGAAATTAAGGTTACGGTTCGCATAGGTTCACCAAAAATGGACAATAGAAGATTGGAAAAATGGTGCTGGGCTGATGAGTTTCGATTTCTTTTAGCAACAGTTCAGGCTGCTGCTGCTGCTGGTGGTGTAACGTTGTGCGGCACATATTCTTGGCACATTTTGGGCCACTTAGTACTAACTAAGCATCAGTTAAATGCCACACCCTACACAAGTATTGTTACTGATCATGTCCATCCCTTTATGACCATAGGATAATTATGCACCATGTCACAAAGCTAAAATCATCTCAGACTGGGATGTGGTGACACGAGAGATGCGATCATGTCAATATGGTCCCAAATCTCTAAGGAATGTTTCCAGCAACTTGTTGAATCTATACAATGAAGAATTAAAGCAGTACTGAAAGAAAAACACTATCAAGTTGAACTTATACCATGAAGTTGAAGCTAATACTATCAAATGAGGTGGCCGGGGAGCGCATGTCTATTCAATTCAATTTTGTTTGTGTAACGCTTTTAACCAACGGTCATTGACGCAAAGCAGCTTTACAGAATCAAAAGAAAGTTATGGAACAAAATGGATCAAAACTGCATATCTGAACTGGATGTAAGCACTTACCGCAAATCGGAGGAGAAGACAAGACTTTCCAACACCGGAGTCCCCAATCAAGAGCAGCTTGAATAAATAATCACTGTAGGGAAGAGAGCAACAAAGAGAATTAGACACCGAGTCATTGAGATCTTTTGATATATTTGAACTCCGGGCACATGGGATTGAGTTACAGAAATGGTGAACATAACACATCATTTCATTTTTGGTAGGATGTGATAACACAGGTAATGTTAGACGCTTGCAGCAGGACACTTTGTGACTGGAGTTAACATCTCAGGCAAAATAGTGTTAAGGCTCCAAAAATATTTATAATGACACCAACATCTCATGGTTTGAGATTATTTCAGCTTTGTGACATGTCAAGTAACACTGTGCATTTAATTCAGCCATGAGAATGATTGCAATACTTACTCATTTTGTCAAGGGCATTCTTAGAGGCTACTGGATAAACTGAACTAACAACTTCAGAAGACATTTAGCTATCAACAGGACACCCTGTATTAAACTTTATTAAATACAAACATAATTTGGAAAAACTCTGTCCAAACACCAGTTGAATCGACTGATTAGACACATTTGAGAACTGTCTGGGTGTGGCCCTTTCGTTGTTATAGGCAGGCCGGATTTACATGCCTCGGTCAACAGCACATTATCTGCTTTTTCACTGTGTCAGGGGTTTAATACAGTACATTCGAGCTGTAATGATTAATTCACAGTAATACCATAAAAACTTAAAACACTTAAGATTAATACATAAAGAAAAATGTCTAGATTTGAATCTAATGTCAAAGTAAACTGGTAACTTTACAAGTTATTCCATCACAAAAGTGCAGATATTTAAAAACAAAGGCATGTTTCTGGCTTTGGGATGCAGCAAACCCCAATTTCATCCACTATTTCAAACTATGCCTTCATACCAGACTGCAAAAAAAAAATCTTGTAATTACAACAAAATAAATTCTGTTTAAATCCAGGCTTCCTTGACCAGAATTTGATCCCTGTATTATTTCCTGAACTGACCTGACTTAACTTGTACAGGAACATTTGTATCAAAGTCATGAACTGAGAAAACAGATCAATAGATTCCTAGCACTGGAATTACGCATTTCATTAATATTTAAACTAAATAAGTACATTTTAACTACACACTAATGACTGTTGCCATGGTTAGAAAAATAAATCTGCAGAGAAATGTAAACAAGTTTAGGTTCTTCAGAGAAAACACTGAAGCGTGATATCAGTGTATAACATTATTTGGTGGAGGTTATAACGGCTTATACAACGCTACAGTGGCTGGTTCGTGAAGCTTGATGCTAAGGAAACTTGAGTAAGCAGATCAAGGATTCCACAGAGGGGGAATTTAGCTTGTGGTGCTCAAGCCTCTGAATGTTTCTTTATAGCGTTTCCATTTCCAGCTGATTGAGAAGGCAAACATAATTGGCTGAGCCACATATTTAATTTCAGAGTAAGGGTCTGTATCCTTGTTTGATGTAGAGTGCTTGGCCGGTTTCCGCTCTGTTTTGTATTCATGAGACAATGGACAGAGATGTATGATGAGAACCAGGCGCAATACACAAAGATCTGGTGCAAGATATCTAAATAAAGTTTCTCATGTGATTACTGGTGGCAAGGTGGCTTAGTGCTAAGCACTGTTGCCTTGCACCTCCAGGTCCTAGGTTCGATTCCCGCATCGGGGCTGTGTGCATGGAGTTTGCATATTCTCCCAGGCATGGTGAATTCCCTCTGGGTTTGCCGGTCTCCCACAGTCCAAAGACATGCAGATCGGGCTAACTGTTGTTCTCAAATTGCCCAAATAGTGTGTAAATGTGCACGTGAATGTTGATCGGAGATCCTACCAGTCATACAAAATGGTCACCACTGGCCTCCATGGTCCCTAGTTTGACTACAGAGGTTCGTGAATGGGTTTTTTTTGTTTTTCATGTTTTACTGAAGCACTCAACTCAGCTTCAACTGAAAATTACACAGGGCTCAAGCATCACTTCCTTCAAGTGTTGAATGAAACACCAACCTAACTATGCTTCCTGTAAACAAATCAAACACTGATGTGGCCTTCATGTTTGAAAAAAATATGTAGAGTGCCTACAAAATCGAAACCACAATGATAATTACAAGCTGTATATACACTAGCTTGGTACATGTATTCTTTTTTTAAGGTCTTTGATTGGCTGCTTTAGCTACCCTTTTGAATGTGTTTATGGGTTGGAAGGAGAAAAACAAATGGGCAAGAGTAAGGAAATTTTAGAAACTTTGACAAGGGCCAGATTGTGATGAGTAGATGACTGGGTTAGGGCAGCTCCAAAAGTCCAGTTCTTCTGGTGTGTTTCCAGGCTGCAGTATTCAGGCCCGACGAAAAGTGGTCCAAGGAAGTAAAACAGATAGAAAGGTGTCAGAACACACAGTGCATTGGAGTGTGTTTTGTATATAGGGCTGTGTAGCTGCAGACTGGTCAAGGTGCTAATGGTGACTGCCTACAATGGGCTCTTGAGCATCAGAACCGGAACATAGAGCAATGGAAGAAGGTGGCCGGGCCTTTTCTTTTACATCATGTGGGGGTGCGTGTGCGTCGTTTGCCTGGGGAAGAGATGCACCAGGATGCACTTTAGGTATGTATCAAAGTAACATCCACATGAATGGCAGAACATTGCACAAAGCATCTCACTGTCTTGCCTTCTTCCCAAACACTGACCAAGTACACTCCTTCAGTGTTTTCTGATGAAAATGACATCTTTAAGGAGGATAATGCACCACCCTGCCAATGGTTTCAGGAAGTTTGAGGTGCTGACTTGGCCTCCAAATTTTTAAGATCTAAGTTCAATTAAGCATCCATGGAATGTGCTGAAAAAATAAGTCCAATCCATGGAGGCCCACCTCACAGCTTAAAGGATCTACTACTGACAGCTTGGTGCCATATACCACAGCATAGCTTCAGAGGTCTATTGGAGTTGATACCTCGATGGGTCAAGGCTGTTTTGGTGGTAAAAGTGAACCTACACATTATAAGGCAGGTGGTCATAAGGTTATGGCGGATCAGAGTACAGTATATTAAGTGAGTGCTGTTGCATGATCCTATGACCTGCTCTCAGACAGTCGGGTTATATGTTTGGTTATAAACACAATTCTGCGAAAGACAATAAAAACACTTCTCTATTAAAATAAAATTAAAAAACCTACGGAAGTATCTGAAAACTTAAGTTGTAGAATGTTTGTTGTGCAGAGGGGTGTGGATTGGGAAATCCTGTTCAGAGCCCTAACAAAGCAAAGCAAAGGAATTATGTTTGTATATGCTCATCCTCCTGCTCTGGGTTTTTCATTGGTTCACCTGAGGGGCTCTGCAAGTTCTTGCCCAATCTCAATGCAATAAATTTGAGTCATACTCTCCTCATTAGGCTGACAACAGCTGACAATGCATGCTGCCGTGTTGTACACAGACACCCAGAACATAATGTTTTGCTGCTGCACTTTAGACATATAATATAATAGTACGTAGACAATAATAATAATAAAAATCACACATCACAAGGCATGTCACTATCATATTCCAAGAAAATTAATGAAGACATATTTCTTTTCAATAATGTTTTTAAAACAGGTCTTTCATTCAGTAAATCTGGCACAACAACTATTCTCATGGATGGAACTGATGCGTCTTTCTGGCTTCATCTAGTATTTAAAGGCCTATGAAGGCTGGACCTTGCAAGTACAGTTTTTTGCACTGCACTGCCCCAACATCTGCTGATAAACAACATTAGGACTGAATTGTGATGCATCCCTACGCCCACACTACAAACGACCAACATTAACTTCCAAACTAGCTTTATCAGACTGAGGTCTTTACATGACAATGTGCGAAAGGAAAAAATTTCTACACTACACAAACCTGGGTAACATCTACTATACCTTTTATAGAAAATGTGCCTGTTGCAAAAAAATAAATAAATAAAAAAAGTCAAGAGAGATCAACAAGATGTTGATACCGGCAAAACCTATGCCCATAAACCTTTCATTCAAATCATACCAGTAGAAAGTGGCACAATGTGAATGATTTGCAACACATCCTGGAGGCAAGCGTATTTCCAGTTGTTCAGCATTTAGCATAAAGGTTTGTAAGAGCCGCGTCATCTGGCATGTGACGCGCACATGACTAACACACAGCTGAGCGGAGGAAGGGTGGCTTCCTTTCCTAAACTTGCACTTATCGCTTTTTTAACCCATAAGAAAACAGGAATGGATTTGTAAAATGGTGAGATTATCATCTTGGCAAAGCTGTGACAATGGTCATGGCAGCACTGTCTGTGTAAGAATAATGAAACGAAGCATGAAGCACTACCAGTCTGCTCGATGGTCTATGGCAAAAGAAACAACATGGCTTCTTTTTATTTCTGGTTAGCTCTAGTGTATCAGTTCATATCTGAAACGTCACAAATATGGTTAATCTGACAATAGATATAGATTTTTTTTCCCCACTTTTTCAGAGACCAGAAAATACACGATGTTGACACACAATTTATTGCTTTACTTTTTTTGTTTTGGTGTAAACAATCACAAAAAAGAACAAGTACGGTTGATTATGTGTAAAATCACCCAACTGCCTGATCAGATAGGTTTACACTGTAATAAATATACAGAGAAATCTATGAGCAAGACAATCCTGAGTAATCTACAAACTCTGCTCTCTGGATATCTGCCTTCAACGAAATATGAAACAAAACACATATGAGATTCATTTCTTATTAAAATTTTACTTTTCGTAGTTTGAGTATAACCTATATAAATCCTGTGACAGTAAGTAATTATCCAGCGGTAGTGTTAAATGTTTGGTTAGCACAACTTGACAGAGTTACTCAATGAAAGTGTGGAAACAGTAAAATCCTAGTTTATGTAATTGTAGCCATTTTACGTGCTATCTATTTTCATAAACAATCCTCATATTAATTATTTATCTTTAAAACAGATATCCAACTAAACTTAAACACCTACCTACATGGTTAAATCTTCCGCTCACCCGGCTACATTAATATGTAACTGCAGTAAGGCCAAAAATCAACAGTTAGCTACTTAACCTTAATAAACGGCTAGTCAATCCAAACGGCTAATAACCGCCTGCTAGTTATTAAAGTAAACTAGACGTAAGCGTCATACTGGATGAAAAACAATATTTTAAGAATTAACAAGTCTAAAGGGAAGATAAATGGTTTGATTTTGACACAGGTAAGCAAGTCGCCTCTGCTGACAGAAAGATAACTAAAAGATAGTTAACCTGCTGGCTAGCTGTCAAACCTGATCACTGTGGGAAAAAATGCTATCGCTAGCTGGGTAAGAGCTAGCAGGCTGTCCCGTGATCAATCCACTTACTATTCCGGATTCATCGTGGATTTGATTCTGTGGAAGTAACTCCTCTTCTTAAATAACACTTCGGTCGGTTTGAACGAAGTAGAAACAGTAAATCTCCTCTGATTAAAAAAGTAACTCTCCGGCTAGCTACTCCCTCAGACCAGAGGCTCCTCGTTTGAAACCCAAAATGGCTGACTGTTCAACCAGGAAATAGCGGCTCTTCAAACACACTGCGTCACAAACAGCGGGGCCGGATTCCCGGAAGTTGTAGTTCTGTTTTACAAGACCTGAAACGTACACGGCTGGAAAACCACAGGCCGAAAAACTACAATTCCCTACACTGCACAACATCGATAATGAGTTCATAGATGTAAGGCCGTCTCACTCGTTACTACTGCAATCCTGCCCTCTATCATAAGAGGTAAAAATTACGTCATTAGTGAAACGTGGCAGAGGCTGGTGTGAATATGAATCAGTAATCAATAAGTCTGCATGTGTGTGTGTTAATAAATGCTAAATAAATGTGTTAATAAATGCTAAATGTGTTAATAAATGCTGAATCAAACAGGTTATTCCTTTATTATTAAAATTAAATGAATTAAATTATAACTCTTTATGACACTTGTCATTACAACCAACAAATTACCTTTAAAAAAACAAAATAATATGGCATATAATAATAAAATTATATTTGTATATATTTATAAATTCAATAATTCATTCATGCATTCTCTATATTACTTGTAGTGTACAGCAAGGCTTCTCAAAGCCCGGACTCCGATTCAGATCTGGACCCAGCCCACACCTTGTATTAGGAATGTAACGATTCAATGTAATAAAGTAGTGTTACAGCGATCCTGTCCCAAGATTAAAGCTAAACATAATAGTTTCCATCTTTAACGTTCTTGTCATGCAACAATGACAGCAGGTGAGCTTATAGTGTTTAACATCACACAGATCAAGTGTCAGAGTATGTCACAGAGGACAGGGGCTCTTTCTGTCCTCCTGGATCAGCTAGTTGAAATTCTCTGTTTTCCTCATGCCTGAAAGACGGGGTGCACCCAAACACGGCTTATTTCTCATTTGTCCACAAATAATGGCTGGCATTTTCCACTAATTTTAGAAGCAACAAGCAAACAACCCCCTCGGGCAGTATGTAACTTTTACTTCTAAATCGTTTTGATATTACAGTCTCTTGTGTTGTCCTTTTAATGTTTAAACAGTTTAGTCAGGCATGAAAACAAATACACTTTGCTTATTAAGTTTGTTTAGGCATGAACAGCAGTTAAAAGAAGATTTTAGACACTTTTCACATGTAAACTTTAAAAATTTGGAGCTGCTCAGGTTCACAAGCAACAATTTGCGGGCAAGCAGTGCCATTTCTTTTGCACTACCTTGGGTGTATTTTGAACCTTTGACACTTGAATGCATGTTACTTTTTATGTTAGAGTTGCTTTGTTTTGAGCATCTGATTGCAGTCAAACAGTGGCATTCGTTTTTCCACTAGGCTTAAATGTATTTTGTCTCAGACTGTAAGTTGTAATCAATCTATTTGCTTATAACCAATCGGTCCAGACCTCTGACCTTGAATATAAATCACATGAGGACCTTTGAATATCAAGTATGAGAACCTTGGCTGTACAGGTCGCGGAAAGTCTGGAGCCTATCCCTGGGGGAGTCTTTACAGGATATATTAATTTTAATTGTACTAATTTAAGACAAGAATAAAATTTTCTGCAATGAAATGAACCTAAAACATGAGAATTATTCAATAAAATCCATTTTAAAATACTTCAGTACACAAAAAATTATGCATTCAGATTACTGTACAAAACAATTTAATACAGGATTTGTATCTCTTGAAATTTTATATTTGAACATTTATACTGTTGAGAAGAAATCGAAAATTTAATAAGAAAGGACATGCTTTTCCACTGAATCCATTCCCTGGTTCCAGAAAGTATATGGGAATTCCACTGAGGAAGCTGCACCAACTTCTCCCTGAAAGAACCAGCCTTAAGGTTAAGAATTTACAGATCACCTTGAAGATGTTACTTTAAGGTGACTTTAAAAAATATGAATAAAAAAAATGTAAAATATTTTTATAAATATTTTAATACTAAATTTATTGCTATATGTAATATATTGATATATATGATACTATTATGATAACAATGTGATATTATTATGATAATATTCAGATTATAGTAGTATACTATACATAATTTTTTTTGGCTTAAACATTTTTTGGCTGACTCTGTATGTATATTTTTTCTCTTAAGCTGTGTAGTATGCAGTATACATACAGTAAGACCAATGCAAGTACGTATGTCCATGTGTTGCAATTTGCTCATATTTACACTCGGTACATTAATCATTCCTTTAAACATACAAATTGTGCCAAATTATGAAGCAGACTGTGCCAGGAAATATATAATTCCTTCAGAAATATATAATTTACCTTCAGATTTAAAGCAATAAGTGCAATCTCAAAGCATTTATCTTCTCCTGTTCTGTTCCTTATATCGGCAAGGACAGAACAACAGGCTTCTTTAGGAGACAGACCCTTGTAGGCAAAGAAAAAAGGCAGGTTGACATGTGGAAAATTCTACACATTTTAGACAATGCATACAGATCAGAATATCAATTAGTGTCTATATCTGTATCACACAATGTGGTTTCACATATCACACAATAGTATTTCCTTTTGCTTTTGTAAGTTAATATGCAGTTTATCTGTATGTAAAACCTGCAAATACTTCCAAAATCTCTGAGTGTTAACAAGCCATAAAACTTTAGAATAAATGCAAGTTACATTATTGTGCAAAATTCAAACTAAAAGATTTAGACAAAATGAAGATGGCAAAATAATGTGATGCAAAGTCTATTGTCAAATTAATGATCAACATTAAAATAAACAAAACAAATGCATAAAATTTCTTATCTTATTACTGATACACAGTAGACATTAAATTTGCATTTAAAAAATGGATACTTTAACCCTTGTACTTTACAGTACTGTTGTATATTGTATCTGCTGAAATGGAGTTACAATGGATCTCTTACCAGTTGTTGCTTATAATACTTATTTAAAGCACAGATTACATACCTGTCTCATCAACTGTACAATTTGAAAGCTAGGACAGTAGCACATTATGTTGTCTCCATCACCTGATGCTGGGATAGACAAACATATAAAAAATACAATGCACAATATAGAGACAAAAATGCTGAACAATTCTGATTCTGAAGTATTACAGAGCACCAACCTGCTGCAGCACCCACCTAAACACAGAAACAAGCCTTAAAGTCACAGTTACAGAGTACATTCAAATATTATTTAATTCTCAAACTGTAAACTATATGGATGTGATATAGATACTAATACTAACACAAGCTAATATTTAACTAGCTTACTAGTGTTAGTTAAAAATAAAAAGCTTACTGTGTGGTCAGCATATAGGCCACACCCAGGAAGAGGAGAGTCTCCCACTCGTCCTGGAGCCTTGAAGGGTTTTCCTGATGTAGAAACACCTTAACAATTTATTAGAGCAACATTAATCTACCTGGACAGAAAAAAGTGACTGTTTCAGAATGGTCAAATTAGTGTCCTGAAGCAAGCAAGGAAAAAAATATGCATTTGGGTTAATAACTGTCCACTGCATTATTAAAACCTGCTAGGATAATGCTGAACCATCAATTTCATGAAAAAAAAAAGTCGGAAAAAGTCATAAATGAACAGTGATTGAAGATCACTTAAACACTTGGTGAAGTTGCATGATAATAAGTTGACAGTGGAAATCACAGCTTTGTTAATAGTGAAAGTAAAAGCAGTTTTACATGCACAGTGTGACAAGAACTTACAGGATTAGGCCTAAACAGATTTGTGTCCATAAGAAAACCACTTGTTAATGCGACTAACTGGAAATAAAGGCTTCACTTTGCTAGAGAGCAAAAAAGATTGGACTTTGGAGATTGGGCAATGGAGAATGGTAATGTGATTGAATGAGTCCAGATTTACTCAATTTCACAGTGAGTCGGGGTAAGAAGGAAAGCAGATGAAGCGATGCAATCATCATGCATAGTGAGCACTGTAAAAGCCTCTGGAGGCAGTGTAATGATCTGGGGTTATTTCAAAATGGTAAATTCTAGGCTTATCAACATGAAACATGTTACTCATAGTTGCTACTTACATCATCTGAACATCCTTTATCTTTTCACATATTGACATAGTGCTACATTTGTGAGTCACCTAAACAAGATAGCATTTTTGTATATTTGTATCTATTTTATGTTTTACTCTCTCATGATCAGCTCACTAAAAATAATTTTCTCTTATCTTCTCATATTCTTTTTTTTTGATTGTCTATATAGCTTCCTCTCTCACTTTATTTTTTCACTTTTTTCTTATTTGTCCATGTTTTTCCTTTAATTTCTTCTTACATCCAACCATTATTTTAGGTCATTGCAAGCAATATATATTTCCTCCTCATTCACACACTTATCGTCTATACTGCTTAATTCTGTATACAGGGTTGCAGGGGTCCTAGAGCCTACCCCAAAAGACTTACACCCTGGACAGGTTGCCAATCCATCACAGGGCACATACACATATTGTATACACATTCACATACTCATTCACACATTCATTCACACTAATTTGGGAATGCCAATTAGCCTAATCTGCATGTCCTTGGACTGTGGGAGAAAACCGGAGTATCCGGAGGAAACTCACCAAGCACGGGGAGAACATCGACGGGAATCGAACCTGGCCGGTAACTGAACCTGGACCCTGGAGCTGCAAGGCGTCAGTGCTAACCACTAAGCCACCGTGCCGCCACGAATTGTAATTCCTTATAAAGAATAAATGAAAACATCAAGAGAAATTATTCTCACCTACAGTTATGTTTCCTGTGAGATCCAATGCAATGAGACCTGTAAGTAAACACAAGACAGCCTTACTCTTCTCATTTTTGCTTAGTGGTTTGTACTGTCACAACAGATAATAATAGACAGTGAATTTTAGCATTATTCAATTATTAACCCTTTATAAACCACCTGGCCAAAAAAAAGTCGGTAAGATTTCATTCAGCCACCTTTAGCTTTGATTACAGCATACAATCAGGTGGCCATTTTATTGCCACATGATGTTGCCCCCTAAACACCCCGCAAATTCATAACACTGCCTCCAGAGTATGGAACTCCAAAGAGTTCAAAATTAAATAAATAAATAGGACTTGATGAAATAAATAACTCTATGAATAAATAAGACACAGATATGTAATATGAGAATGATACTGTGAAATAATGGAACA
>JAOVVB010000041.1:19826241-19844738 GCA_028570985.1 Heterobranchus longifilis
AAGTCCTGGTGGTGGTCTCCGTTTCACGTGTGTGTGTGTGTGTGTGTGTGTGTGTGTGCCCATGTGAGTGTCTCTACACAGGTGTAAGGAATGGTGAGGTGCTGTGGAGGCCTAGTTGTGCCCTTTGTTGCCCGCTGTCACGCCTCAGCTGTTGAACTTTGAGCTCAGTCGCTCTTTTTTTTTTTGGATATCTCAGTCATTCTTGTATGACGTTTATGATGTGCTTGCATGTTATATGTTACAGTGGAATTGCTCTTCTTCTTTTGTTGTTTTATGTTTTGTAATACAATTTGATTTGTTTTTATATCTGTGTCTCCTGCCGCCTCACTGAGAACGAATCTGTGCTGTTTCTAAGAACAAATATTCCCTGGTGAAATTCCAGGGTGGCGTAACTGTAGCACTTTTTAACCCTCGGTGTCCCGCCAAACAAGGCAATTAACAGGATAAGCTATAGTCATGTCTAAGGCTTCACAGAAAGATCTGTAGTGCAAGGAATCACATGCATAATGTAAAGTGTTTAAGTCTCCCTTCTATTTTCTTTTGCATTCCCGTTATAACATATTGTCACTTTATATGGAACTGAAATATTGGTCTTACATTTTCCTTTAATGGTAATAGTCATCTGTAAAAATGTAACTGCGTACATGACAATGTTCCTTTTAATATTCCTGTTTATTTCTGACTTGTCAGATGGAGATTTGTTGTCCATGGTGGGATAGATGGTTTTTCTAGGTTAATTGTCTATCTTAAAGCTGCCACCAACAACAAAGCTACAACAGTTTTTGATGGTTTCATGTCAGCAATCAGAAAATTTGGCATACCATCACGAGTCCGGTAAGAGGTGTTTAACAAATACACTATGCCAAAAAATTCTTTATAGGACAGTAGATATATTTAGATTGTTACTCTCACTTTTCAATTTTTTTCCAGGTCAGTCAAGGGGGTCAGTCAACCCCCCCCGTGTGACGGTTGCACGGTTTTCATGGTGCAGACAATAGGGGAGAACAGATACTCTCATATTACAGGCAGAAGTGTTCACAACCAGCGGTAAGGGCAAGTCAATTGATGGCCTGTCTTACATTGTTTCACACGTGTACTTGTAATAAAAACAAAAATGGTTTATGAGCATAATTGATTGGTTTCACAGAACATGGAGTTAGACTACGCTAATAATTGACTTAGAAGGCTGGTGATGTAGAAATACATGAAAAACTATCAATGAACAATTTCCCTCACTGTGTCTTATAGCATTGAGTGCCTATGGAGGGATGTATATGACAATGTCCTTGACCTTTTCTACACAGTCTTCACCCAGCTGGAGGTTCAAGGACTGCTCAACCCTGGTGAAGAAATTGACTTGTTTGGACTGCACAGATGCTTTTTGCATCACATCAACTTCAGTCATTCCAGGCAGCATTGAATCAGCACAGCAAACAACCAGTCACCCCTGCAACTCTGGTTGCTGCACAGAAAAGAGGGACAGGATTTGTCACAGGTACATGACTATTTGATCCATATTTGTTCTTGTATGTAAAACTGTCTATAGTGGAGATGAGTTTATTTCTACTGTGCCAGTTGGTGTACCAAATTTTTCTCCTGTAAGTGTAAATGTTTTCAAAGCCATTCTTTCCTTTTATCTCATCTACCAGGTATAGATGGCAATAGTTTAAACAAAGTTAAATTTGTTATACCTGAACAGAACTAATCCTGACCTAGAATGGGTGAATGAATAATTAGTTGGTAGCCAGTGCCTAAGCAACTGACATAGACCCTGACAGACTCAATAAGTCCATTTAGGAACAGCTGCAGGAAACACCGCTTTAGCTTTTAGATTTAAGACATGCGGATGCTCTTTCAGGTTGATGAGGATTATGGTGTGGACTGGACAGGACCACATAATCACCGCCCATCAAATGAGATCACCATTCCTGAGACTCAGCTCCCACGTGCACTGAATGAACGAGAGCTTGCTCTGCTACCAAACAACAATGTTTCACTCAGTCAAGCTTTGGATGCCTACTGTGAAACTGTTCAGTCACTCAAACTTATGTTTGATACCACACCTTAACTCTTTAAAGTAAGCAGGTGCAATATGTTCACACCCTTTTTCTTGCATAAATATACATCACTTGTAGAAAGACACTATCACATTTAATCAGTTTCTATGTCAGAAGGATTTTTTTTTTATTTCTACATCTATGGCTCAAGTGCAAATGGGAACCTTTGTAGCTAATACTGACTCAAAATAGCATCACCAAGTTCATTTTCAATAAAACACAACAATGAGTGGCTATTAAACAGGATTTGTTTTACACAGCTGTCACTTTAATTTCTTGGTTGGATGTACAGTACATGTAAACTCTGAACAGAGTGAATACAATGCACACAGTACAGTAGTGTAACATCTTAAATAATTCTAATAACTTCTTTCCTATAATGTTTTGTATCAGTAGCGAGTATAAACAAGACATACTGCGTAATTTGTAATAATGTATAGTGAACAACTGATTTTGTTTTCTGAACTGTCAGTTTATAAAAAAAAAAGCCACAAATGCTCACCTGTACTGTATATTTTTCACTGTCAGTTGTATAAAAAGGAACTAGAACTCGAACTAGAACTCACTAGATTGTCAGTTTCTTTGAACATTGAATATAGTAATGCACTGCAGGAAAGGAAAAAATGGTCTAATCTTACCATGTGGTTATGGAATCAGTACAAAACTTAGAATCAACCCTAAACCAGACCAAAACCTGAGTCAGTAGAGTTGAGACACACCTGAATGTCCATCAGAAATGACTCATAGGTACAGTAGTGTGCAGGAAGACGTAGTACTTCAAAACAGGTTGAAGACTTTGGAAGGTTGCTGCTGACCACTTCCACAGTCATTTCTCTCGGCAGGACTTCCCATCCTGTCCAAAACTTGATGAGAGCTTTTCGTTGTGCACAAGATGCTGCAACAAAACATCGTTTTGAGCTATAATGACATCCTATATTCATTATTTTAAATATTTTATGAAGAATTACCATAAAAGATGACCGCTTACATAAGGGGCACGCAAATCGCTGTTGTAGTGTGTTGTAGCTGCTATAGATATTTTTATGGTAACAACGCTAAAAGTAGTCTACATACAATTATGGTGCAACTGACAATGCCACCACTCCGTTTTTAAGTATTGTATGGAGGCAATATGGAGCAAATAACAAAACAAAATTATACTATAGTATACTTTGTTATTGACCTGAGATCTCTGGACTGCATGTAATTTACCAAAGTATAAAATCTGAGAAAACCAACAGCAAAATACCTATTGCAGCAGACTTACCATTTTCAATGAAGGACCGAAGGTAACCTGCCACTCTGCATTTATCCTCAAGAGAGCATTCCTCTTCCTCCTCATCTTTATCTTCTGTGGCAGGCCACACTATCCTTTCTAGAATAGACTGCATAAAACAATTCACCTAGGATAAATATTTCTCTTAAATGCTGCTAGATTTAATTTGTCATTTTATAGCTTTACTTGTAGTCTTCAGACCATCAGCAACATTGAGATACATTTTTATTAAATTAATAAAATAAAACCAACTGCTCAACTAACCCAAGCACACAAAATAGTACTGTATATTGTTGTTTTGTGTCAACAACAATAAATGTGCATCTTTCATAAATGAACCAAATGCCTTTACTATTCAGATGTTAAAAGATCTGACCTGACCTTACCTCACAACAGGGAACAGTCTCTGATTCCCTTGGTAAGAAAAGAGGAATAATGTCCGACCTTTCTGTCAGAAGCGGCCATACCATGGTCTCCTTAAGCCCTTTCCTCAGCTGCTTGACTTGACGGCTTGTTCGTGTTATGACCTACAACAGTGAGACCAAACCAAAACTGTGAAGTTAGTCTGTAAAGTGACACAAACTTTAAATGTTAGATACTTAAAGAACATCCCCTGTAGTAGTAAAAGCATTTCAAACAGTCTCGAAAGAGATTTTAATGTACATGAAAAATGTACTTATTCACATCTGAACTTTTGATGTATTTTTCTATTTAAAATTAAAATTGATTGGAAAGAATAAATCAGTACTGACAGCGTGGAATAGTAGATGTTCATACAGCCACTTTCGATTGGTTTGGGTGACACCTGGCAGGTCCCAAGCCAGAGCTAGCTCAAGAACATTTCTATGTTCCTGTTCGGTTAGTTCAGCAGTGCCATCAAGCTAGGACACCAAGAAAACAGTAGTAGGTAGTGTGATGACTATTAAATGTTTCAAAATTCAATATTTAGTGAAATAGTAATTCTTTAAAATAATAGCACAAAAATGCAAACCAGCTGAATAGTGCTGCGGATATCAATATCAGGGCAATCCTCAATCTGAACTGTAGCCGTTTCAGGTGAGCCACCAAAAAGAACATGGATGACTGCAGGACTTATACCAGACACACATGGTCCACCATGAATGAATGAATGTCCCATTATTCTTCCTAAGATCAAACATAATAAATGCACTTAGCGTAAAATTGCACAGCGGTTGAAAAACAAACTGTTGTAACTGTTTTCAGTAATTTCTTTATGGTTATAGTTTAGGCTTCAGATGTTTATTTAATTACTCTCTTTTATTTCTGTACATTACTGTCTTACCTGCCACCAAAAACATGTCACTCTCAAGCAAGGTCTGAGAAGTGGATGGAGTCAAGTGATCTGGCTCACCGTCAAACAGCCTTGTAACATCTGTGTTCCCTGAAAAGAGTACAGCTAGGTTATCTTTGTATGAGAAATCCAGGCAGTAATTTTAACACAACTTATTTACATAACACATTTTCTTTACATACATGTTACTATACATGTTCCCAGTCAAACTATGACATACATACCAAAATTCAAATGAAAACCAGACTGTACTAGAGAAACTGCCTTTGAGAAGAAGAATCTCTTCACCCCTTCTCCAACAGCAACATCACCTAAAAAAAACCAAGAAAAAAAAACGTATGAAGTTTCTGATTAACCAAACAATACTGGATTACTATTTTTCCCCAATACAGAGACAATACCTTCCAGTTTGCAGCTGACAGGGCCTGCCCACTCTACCTTTGGGGCTTTGTAGAAGGAGATAAGTGATCTCTGTTGATCCTTAATACTTACCAGCAAGTCCATTTGCAGGACTACTGCCTTTCTGGTCTCATACTTTGAGAGTAACTCGGATTTGTAGAGCCAGGCCGCTCTGGATGCATCTTGTTCACATTTCCACTCTGAAAAGTACCCATTTGTATGGATCACATAAATCAAAAGAAATTAAATATATGTAATATGTAATCTATTGCCGTTTGTCTGGTATGTTCCTAACTTAATTCCTGTGACTACCTGTTTTTTCCCCTACAAGTGACTTTTCTTCTTGATGAGATGCTGCATCTTCCTGCACTACCAAATGGCCTGATGATTGCTCTGCTCTTGCTGAGGTTATGGTGGATTCAAAGATGAAAACATCTGGTTCCTCTACCCCGCTGGACAGATTCAAGGCATCACTGTTGCTACAGGATGGGACCTCTGACCTTGCTGTGGAACTACGAGTCTGCCTAGCCTGACTTTCAGTAACAGACTGAGGTTCAGCACCACTCAAAGAACTGCGAGAGGGATTGGCAGAGATTTCAACATCCATCACCAATATATAAAGTGGACTTACTTAGTTTCTATACTGTATACCAAAATATATAAAAATTCAAAGATGTTCCCTACCTTTTGCATTTAGTTATGTGGTTTTTCATTTTATTTAAAGGAATGTTGGTGTCACAATTCAGGCATTTTGTGAGGGGTCCTTGTTGCTGGAGGGTTGTCAGGCTCTACACACAATATGAAAAAAAGAAAATCTCATTTACCAACATGTGGGCAACAAAAACAAAATGTAAACACAAACTGATCTGATATCACCTTCTAAGCTATGATATGAAATATCATGAAATTCTCATCAGTTGACATGAAATTCTCTTATAAGAATTGTTTATATACACATTCAGGAACAATATTACACATATGAAGTTATGTTTCTAATCAGTTGACAGCGAAAATGATAAAACATAGTTAGCTTAGCCAGCCATTTGAACTAGTTTATTATTATGTGCAAATAGCCAATTCTGACCCAAGTCATTACTCACGTCTTCCAAAGCAATACTTTTCTGCAGTGGCCTTATATAGATCAATGCTTGTCCAATTCCACTCAGTGGGCTGTGAAGATATCGCACTGTGTATCCAGTATCTGGGCTTGGGATTGTGCACAGGTTACGGCTTCGTGTTGTACCAGAGATTCTCAACAGTTCAAACCCTCCTGTGTCTTTTAGCTGAGGGAAGGTTTCCTCAATCTTCACCTTTACCATTTCTGGATCATCATCCCTTCCTGTAAAACACATAACTTGTACATTACTACAAGAACCGTACATATAACAGTAAAAAATTGTTAAACTCTTGACATATAAACAGACATGTAGCATCACCTTGGAATGAAATCCGTTTCTCTCCAAGTCCAGCTGCTGCCAGCTCAAATTTGACTGCTTTTGCTGGCACTGTGTCCGACATATGATTATTTAAACAGAAGAAGGTGTGTGTGTAAATGGCGCAGCATGCTTTCTTGGAAGATTGAGGGGTCAGAGATGAAAGTGGCGCTGAGGAAGGCCTCGCTCTGTAAGGGGCAAACAGTCTTGCGACTTCAACTTTAAAAGGGGAAAAGCAATATTAAAATAAATTCTAAAAGCTTAGATTAATTGCTATTTAATTTGAAAACATTATACCCACTTACAAAATCACTACGCTGAACATTTGAAGTTGAAAATTGCTTTCCCTTCACTCACATAGATTACTTTTCTTGCATATTAGCAGAGATAATATATAATATAATAATAATTAGAGAATAATATTAAACACTCTCTTTCAAACACTCATGATTAACTATTACCTACAACTATGTAAATGGTGATACAGAGCAATGCGTTTGTCATCCAAATGGCTAACATTAACCCAAAAGTCGATTATGTTTCCTCCTACCTAATTTATGGAATTTCCTTCCTATGATTAAAAACAGTATGTAAAAAATCTCGCCCCAGTGACTGAACTAAAAAGCTAATTTTGGGCAGACAGAGAGATTAACCAAGCAGTAATAACATATCGTTACTTACCCTGAACAGGGTTTCGCGGACTTGAGTTGGCTCTAACAGCGTTAGCATTTGCTAACGTTAACACTGTAGTGTTGTGAGAACTCGGACCAGGGACAGCTTCATCACCAGTACGCTGCTGCAATACTCTCTCAGACTGAGGCGAAGACCTATAATCTAGGCGGTTAGCAACTTCTCTGAGTAGCTCAGAAACGGACTTGTCTCCTGCGGCCATGTCCTTCACGAATTCGCGCCCAGTGTTTCACATTTTCTCAGTGCCTTAACCCTACAGTATTTCGAGCAGCATACTGCCACCTACTGCATAGAATACAAATTGCACTATTAGACCTAAATCGATACTTCATGCGCTAATACTTATGTCTGAATAAAGGAGCAACCAATCACACAGCTGGCTCCGCCCTATCGCTCTTGATTGACAGACAAAGTCATTCTGCTGAAAAGTCGCATTATGAAATAAATAGGCCATCGGGAAAAACGTTGGCCACTATGCAAAATGGGTGCATCGTTTCATGTGCTCCCTTTCTTACCCTGACACGCCCATCACTCTGGAATAGGGTCAATCTGAACTCATCAATTTAGACTTGTTCTAAAGTCCAAACTTTATGGTCCCTAGCAAATCGAAGCAATTTTTTTTTTATTAGTTTCACAAAAAAGTGGTTTTCTTATGGCCACATAGCTGTTTAGTCCCAATCCTGTGATTTCTCATCAAATTATGTGTATATGGAAATGCTAATACTTTCACTATTAAACCTAGCTATGTTTTTTTGTTGTTGTTGATTTTGTACTATGCACTTCACCAAGTGTTTAAGTGAGCTCCTGTCATGATTTTATTTTTCGACCACAAATCTTCCACAAAGTTCAGCACTATCCTCCCAGGTTTTGATATTGTGTTCAATGTTTATTAACCTATTTGTGGTAATTTCAAACCTTCTTAGCTGTTTTTTCCCTCATGCAGCCCAATAGACTTTTCTGAAATGCTGACTTATTTGGCCAGTCAGTGGATATTATGTCAAAAGCAGCTCAGTTTAGCACATGTGCAAATTCTAACTAATACAAAACATTTGTATCTGGTATAAACCTATTACTGTAAAAGGAGGCCTAATGTACTATGGGGGAAATGCAACTAAATGGAGCAGGATAGGATAGGTTACGGTAATGGAGATTCTTCTGTTGACAAAACCAACAAATGCACAACACATCATAACAACATCTTTAAAATATAACATCTTCTTTAGCTGTCTAAAGAAGAAAAACATTTCCAAATTATTTCCAGGTTGAATTGTTTGATGTTTGTGAGATTTAAATATTAACCTGAAATAAACTGATCAATTTGTGCCTCTTTAACTGTATTACCAACTAAAGCATAAAAAGATGAACAAAACTCCAGTTTATACTTACTAATGGTATCATGGCCTTGGACTTGTTTCCCCTTTTTAATAAATTCCTTAAGGTGTACATCAAATAAAAACAAAAAGACAAAATAAAATTGTTGTAGTATTTCCCCTCTTGTTGGTGAATTGTATTGGCCTCAGCCCAAACCCTAAAGATCTACTGACACTGTGTGTGATTACCTGATATGCAGTGGCTGTGTGGTCTGAGAGCATGTTCTCATTGGGTTCAATAGGAAAACCATGTTCCCGTGCAAAAGCTTCAGCTCCTTCACCAACTAAAAAGCTGTGAGCACTTCTCTCCATTACTTGCCGTGCTACTCGACATGGCTGCCCTATCCTTAAAAAAAACAAAACACCAATACACATATAAAGTTAATTTACTAACCACAATCAGAGAAAATTGATAGGATTACTTTTAGAGCAGCATGAACAATATTTAAGGCCAAATAGTAATAATAATACTATAATAGCCTATAATAATAGGCCAAAACACCTTTTTTTTTTACCCGCGCAATGCAGCTACTGCCCCGAATCTCCCAGGCACACCTTCCATTATTGCTGCATCACATTCAACTATCCCCTTATTATTGGGAAAGCCTCCTCTTCCAACTATACAACGGCCTGTCTGCACGTCATTCTCAACATCTGAAAAATAATAATGTACTCTACCAATATATGTTGTTATTGTGCTATAGTTAAATACAGGGAATGGAATGAACTGGGACTTACAGTGGTGGTCAAAAGTATTAAAACAACATGTCATGTACTATATTTCTTCCTGTGCACAAAACAGATAATGTCACTAATTCATTCTTGTCTATATGGCTGAAAAGTTGTGCTACTAAGAATCAGCTGGTGTAGTTAATAGATGGAACAAATATGTGTCAGGACTTTTACTTGCTGAAGCTGGAGTGTCCACATCTGCACAAAAATTGGCTAAAACTAGGGATCTCTATAAATGATGTTCAGGAAGCAATCAAGCAGGCATGGATTGAGCGAATGACACCAGAGTACTGTAGATGTCTTTGTGACTCTATACTCAGCAGGATCCAGCAGGTTTTGAAGAATAAAGGACTTCATACTAAATATTGAGTGTTGTATAGCAATTTCATTGCATCAAATAACGAATTATTCTTATTATCTTGACTGTCATTATTACAAAAAAAAAAAAAACCATCAATACTTTTGACCACCACCATAAATTTTTCGAACACTATACTTTAATACATACATAAGGCATTTTATTTACCTGCGATTGCGTTCTCTACCACATCAGTGGAACTTTGTCCTGCTAGAATCATGCACCGCATTCTTTCTACAGCAGGGAGTGAGAAGGCCCAAGTGCCCACAGCAGCCATGTTGTATGCCTTATGCGCTCTGTGTGTGTGTGTGTATCCAGATACGGCTTGGCCTTTTCAGTGTCGGCTGAGTGACCTCTCAAAACCTGAGCAAACACAATGAAAAACCTGCAGGTGTGAATTATTTGTTGTTGCTCATAAATATGCACTACAAACATGGTGCTCCTCTATGTATAAAAATGCAGTGGGTATGGACTTTTATAACTTTACTATGTTTGCAAAATGTTATAAATCATCATAGATATTGTTCTTAATAAAATTAGGCATATATATATATATATATATATATATATATATATATATAAATAAACATGTCCATTATTAGACTGGTAAAGTTAGCTGTAATCTACAGTCTGGTGGCCGCAGTACACTGACAAAGAAGCTAAATTCAGGCATCATATGTAATGTAAAACAATCTAACCCTTTCAATTCGGTTAGTAGGTGTATAAGAAGCTATACATTTATTTATTTAATGCTATCAATATCTTTAATAATAGCTAGAGCATAGCTGGACATTCATCAGACAGCTGTCAAAAACATGAATTAATATTACATTATTAAGTGCATTTTTGTCAAAAAAAACATGGTGTATTTTAATATGAATTGTTTACAGATAAAATGCTATTAATTAAATAATTACAGATTAAAATATGTCGATTGTTTACGTTTCACCGTAGACGTGGTGCTCCGTATTCGCGCAAGGCACCATGGGGCCCAGGGATATTAAAACGCCGGAAGTAGTTTGTGAACAGGCGGAACTGGTTGTAAAAGGCTCATGTTTTTGCGCCTAGTCTGAGACAAGGTAACCTCAAATTGTTCATGTGAGCTCGGAATGCGTGCGGATTTAATGCGTCTTTCATTTGCAAAGTGTTGTGTGTGTATTCGGTTGTTTTTTTAATTCTCAGGATAGCCTGTTTCTGGAAATGTTTGTGTTAAAGTTAATAAGAGTGTTAGTAGCGATGACAGGCTAACTAGCGTAAGCGGGCTTTTGCTAACGGTAGATGGATTTGATTTAACCCGGTGAGATTTTGCTGAGGCTGCGTGTCTCAGTGCGTTACACCGCCAGTGTTATTAATACATAAACGAATAATTTAGTCGCTAGTTTTACATTTTTCAGCTATTGAAATGTTGTTTTTCCGTAGCTAAAACCAATACACCATAGAACTTCAGTGTTTATTCCCTTGCTTTCCAGCTAGCCTCCGCTTCATATAAGATATAATTTTAAGAAAATAACACATACTTTTTAGCAAAATGTAACTTTGTTTGCCTAACATCCCGTACATGAACCTTTTTCTTTGCAAACACATTGAGTCGTCACTCCCACTTTCAATTATCTCACACCTGTTGTTATGCATGTAATTACACTTAAAATGCATTCCTTTAAACAATATTTATACTATATCGTCTCCTGGGACACTATAGTCTTCACATGTTAAACATAAAGTAGGCTTAGATCCATAAATCTCACCAGCAACTTCGAGGTCATGAAAAGTAATCCAGCAAACAACCTGGAAACTGTTGATCCAAATATACCTTATGTATGTAGACTTTTGGGACAGCCTGTAGGTTTTTTTTTTTGTGATTTAAGAATGCTACATTTTTTTCCCCCCCATTTTTAAATAGGATGGCTATCAGGCAGCACTTAATACCACTCTGATACTGATATCTTCTTGGTACCCAGGTAAAAACTCTTGCCGTTTGTCTGCTTTGTTTTTTGTTTTGGATCTTTCTCCCCTTTTAAGTAATCTCTCCCAACCAGGATGGGCAAAGGCAATCACGTGCCTCCTCCAAGGCATGTAAAGCCAGCCGACTTCATCTTTTAAAACTGCTGCTCATGCAATGTTGGTGTATGGCAAAACACACAGAGAGAAAAGTGATCGATTCTATTGACATGTTTGTTTAATGAAGTTACAATAATCTGACATTGATACAAATTCAGTGTTTGGTTGACTGATCCAGGTAAAAGCACGTTGTCTGTAACCCTGCAACACATTTGGACTACTACTATTTTTGGCTTGTATGGTTATGGAATATTTGCACTGCTGTGGCTGGTTAATAAGCTAGTGATTGGTGTTTTCAGGTCCCTATCACTGAATGCTGTTGGACATCTAAACTCAGTCTCCGGGCCCACCTGTGCTAATATTCATCTCCTGTTGGCTTCATAACTAGACAACATGGAGCAGAACAACAGCTTGCCTCCATTCCCACAAAGCCTTGCATCGCCTCAGGTGATTTTGAATAAAAAATTTAAATGTATAAAATGTCTGATATTGCTTGTCTTGAACTTTATTTAATCTGTACCAAGTATAGAATTAATCAGGCATTTGCTTTTTTCCTGCCATTAAGTTGTCTTTTGAATAATAAAATAATTGAAACTAAAATCCTTTCAGTCTAATTTCCTATGAGTTTCTCAGATGATAATCCTTTGAATTCTTGGTTGCAGGGGGCCATGACGCCTGGTCTTCCCATGTTTAGCCCTATGATGCCATATGGTACAGGGCTTACACCACAGCCAGTACAGAACACCAACAGCCTGTCTCTCTTAGAGGAGCAACAGAGGCAACAGCAGCAACAACAGCAACAGCAGGCGGCTTCTCAACAGCAGGGTGGTATAGTGGGTACATCTGGCCAAACTCCTCAGCTTTATCACTCGCAAGCAGTTTCCACTACCACAGCACTGCCAGGAAACACCCCTCTCTACACAACCCCTTTAACACCCATGACCCCCGTCACTCCCGCCACACCAGCTTCAGAAAGCTCTGGCATCGTCCCTCAACTACAGTGAGTTCTGCTTCTTAAGCTATTGATATTCAGGTCATTTGTTAATATATGCAGCATATGTGTTGTCCATCTCTTTCTTCATGGCTAATAATTAATTATATGCCTATTTTCTTTATTCTAAAGAAATATTGTGTCAACTGTGAACTTGGGATGCAAACTTGACCTGAAGACAATAGCACTGCGAGCCAGGAATGCTGAGTATAATCCTAAGGTATTACCTTACTAAATCTAAGTGTGTTATCCCCACGAATATACTTCTCTGTAAAATACAGTATTAGTTAGCTTGCTGCAATGCCCTGCAAACTGGCCATTAAAGTGGTGACCTTTTTTCAATAACACATACTTGTTTAGCATGGACAACAATTTTGATGCACATACAGAATCTACGTTTTGGGTCAAGCTTTTTTATTTTTATTTATTTTTTAATATATAATGCCTTTTTTAAAATTATTTAAAGGTAGTTTGTAAACTCCACATCTCTTGTTTTTAAGAGATGTGGAGTATAATTTACAAATGCCTTTTTAATTATTTAAAACGGTATTATATATTTAATAAAAAATAAATGAGATGCCATGATAAAGCTTTAATTACATTTTTATGTCTTGCTAAATCTGCACCCTTAATTACGACTGATTGTGATTAATGTTGCGTATTTTAGACAATTATTTACACTTTTTTAAAATATATTTTATTTTTTTAGTGAAATAACTAAACATTTTAGTGATTGCTTACTTGTATATAAAATATGATGCATTTGGCCTAACATAAGATGCATGGTTCTTTTAGCGTTTTGCGGCCGTCATCATGAGAATACGAGAACCTAGAACGACTGCTCTGATTTTCAGTTCAGGCAAGATGGTCTGCACAGGAGCTAAGAGGTAAATATTTAAAAAAACAAAGTGATATACAAGCAGTAATCATATGGTGGAAATACCCAGGATTTATACAAACTCATGACAAAATCCATATTGCGTAACAAAATAATCTGTATGGCAAAATGTTTGTGGACACAAAACATAACTCTTAATTGTGGTTCTTCCTCATTCTTCTGCCACAAAGTTGGAAGCAAGTAAGACTGTTTTTGTATGCTGTACCATGAAAAATTTCCATTTAATGAAACTGAAGAATCTCTGACCATGTTCCAGCATGACACTACAAACCAAGGTCCAGGGTAGCTTACCAAGGGTAGGGTGAAGGAACTCTAATAACCTGAACAGATCCTTGACGTCAACCCCAGAGGCTGAATGAGCGCCAATCCTCCCATCCATGTTCCAAACTCTAGTGAAAAGCTTTCCAAGAAGAATGATGGTTATTATAAAAATCAAAGTCATTAAATCTGGAATGAAAAAAAAATGTATGGGTTTAATGGTCGTGTCCACATACTTTTGGGCATAATGAATGTTTATTTAACACACACAAAAAATAAAAGCTCCAAGTAAGTGACTCATTGGGCTCTGTGGCCACCAGGGGGAGCCTTAACAAAAATGCATTAAATTCATTGCAGTCCATGGAGACTTTTTTTTTTTGGGCCAAATGACATGCATGTATGTAGCCTAAAAGAAATTTCATTACGAGTAATGTATATTTGGTGCAAGTGCACAGCGAGGGGCAACAGCTGGAGAAACCCCTCCTAGGTTGACTAGCGTATTGGGGTGAGGGAACACAAGGAAGTGCAAAAATATGAATAAAAAAAAAAAAAACAATTCTGCCATATTTAGGTAAATTGTAAAATGAAGGCAGTCTGTGTTTTTCAAGCCACATATCACATCAGTTGCAAACCTTTTGCATTATTGTAAAATGGCAAATATTTTTTTTTTCCCCCAACCAAACCTGAGGAGAGTGCCTTTTTTCTGGGGAGGACCCCAATTCAAATCTTCATTAGAACCCACAAAATTCTAGAGACTGCTTTTACCCTTCAACAAATTTTAATTAAAACCTGGTTGGGACCATCTCTTAGAAAAGCTTCATTAACCGAGGTGTGTGTATTGTGTTCCTTCCTAGTGAGGAGCAGTCTCGTCTGGCTGCCAGGAAATACGCAAGAGTAGTGCAGAAACTCGGTTTCCCCGCCAAATTTCTGGACTTCAAAATTCAAAACATGGTTGGAAGTTGCGATGTCAAGTTCCCGATCCGACTGGAGGGCCTGGTTCTCACCCATCAGCAGTTCAGCAGGTCTGTCTTTTGTCACGTCAGGGGAAAAATATGGTGTACTTCATTATGTGGATTTGATTTCTCTGGTTAGTCAAATGTTGTGACTGACATCTTGCAAACTGTTTCTTTTTCAGTTATGAGCCAGAGTTATTCCCTGGTTTAATCTACAGAATGATTAAGCCCAGAATTGTGCTTTTAATTTTCGTTTCAGGCAAAGTTGTACTTACAGGTATGTGGTTTTTATTTTTTGGTGTGTGGATGGGTAAAGTACACTTTAGAATATCTATAGAAGCTGATAATGTAATGTTTTTCCCCTTATTGCCAGGTGCAAAGGTGAGGGGTGAAATCTATGAAGCATTTGAAAATATATATCCTATCTTAAAAGGATTCAGAAAGACAACATAATCCTGTGGACCTGCACCTTTCTTATTATAAGTGTCTTTGGGAACTGAGTTTACCAGGACATCCATTTTCTTAGTTTTGTTTAATTGTAAATAATGTTTTACTCCACAGATAGTAAATGGAAATAATTTTTATTATCTTTTAATTTTTTTTTATTCAGCTGGTTTCACAGTCAACAGTTTTACCAGAACCTTTTAATGGTTTTACCTTTATTTTTCCCCTTGTTTATTTTATATTTGACATTCCGTCTAATGAGCAGGCAGGTACTTTTTAGGATAATTTCTTAGAACTGCTGAACTGTCAAGATACAAGAAAAGTGTTGGCTCAAAAGTGTTAAATTACAGCGTTAATAATCTATGGATCAGTAAAAGTTAATTTTCCCGTTGAAATTTTGTGTTGCGATCACAGATCAATTGACAGTTGGTTAAGGCTTCTAATTTACAGGGGCTAGCTTATTTTGTCAAAGCAGCTGTGCAGTGTGTTATGAACTGCTTTTTGTAATTTCATTAAAATTCTCTTAAGTGTTACTTCTAACCCTTATAATGAATATAATACTGTTTGTATCCATGTCGGCTCTCCAAATACATGGTGCGTATTGATAACTAATAATTTTGTTATACTGTTAGTCAAGTGCACTTTCTTTCTGTACACGTCACTGTAGACCTGTCTGTTCATGAAAGTTATGGAATGGCAGAAAGCCTGGACTGTGATTTGGTGCAGCTAAATAGATATTCATTGTATGGGTTATATTCAGCCTCATGTCAAGCACTGTTTTATGAATTATTTTTTTTTTTTTGCCAGTTATTGATTTGCTTCCACAAAAAGCAAATAAATGTTTCCATTTACTGTTTTGTATACCTTTGATTGATTCGTCCAAAGTTTTTTAAAACATTCAACTGCTTCCCACTTTAACTAACTTGTTGAATATTTTACTGAACCACTTCAACACCACTTAAATGAAATGCTTAATTTTCTGTGGTGTTTTAGCTTTCACAAAAACAAAAAAGGACATTGAAAAGTTGACGTATACAGTATAACCAGTATATGCTTTATTATACAGTAGTTACACTGCCTGATCCGCAGAAAAGTCTTGTTTCCAGATGAACTCTGCTGAATAGTTATTGACTTGGTCACAGCTGGCAGCACATGTGAACACGACCAGAGTCCCCCAGTCTATGCTGGCATCTGGTCTGTCCACCTTCAGATGGTTAAGCAACTGAGGCATGATCTGAGATAATAAATACATATTATTGGTTTGTTAATTATTTATAATAAAAGTGCATGCTCGAGTTTGAAGCTGTTGGCCCTAATAATAAGGCACACCTAATTACCTGAAATTCAAAGATTCTGTTGGCACCACATGAGCATTTTGGAATGTCGTCTTTGCCTGGTACATGTTCAGATGACACCCAAAGTGGAGATCCTTCACGGCAATATCGTAAGACCTTTTAAAACATGATAAATGCAATAAAGTGTGTTGGGTCCCCCCGACTCACCCTTGCACAGGTTTGTCAGTTTGTTTTACCATATCTTGGCCAAATGCTGTAATGTGTCCTTCTCACTTTTAAGTGGAAGTACCCGAAATATCTGTATTCTATACATATTCCAGCTTCCTTTATTACATATCTTACAGCTTATTTATTGACCATATACTTAATTAGAACTGACCTGATGTGGCTCTGCAGCTATGCACTCTTTAAATTTCTGAAATATTTTACTGTCCTGTGATTCATGGAGGGCCATAGACTCCAACTCGCTCTCCTCCAAATCTGTGGAAAAGATCATCACTGCAACAAAATCTCTTAATTATCCAGATTCAACCATTTAAAATAAATGATAAATTACCTGAAGATGCAATACTGGCTTGCTGCAATGAATTGGAATCAGGTGGCTCATCATCCGTTACTGGAAGTTCTTCAGGTTCTGTTACCAATTCCCACTCAGGAAACAGAAACATATTGACAGCATCAGTCACAGAGGAAGCTGTTTGACAAAGAGTTAGAAATAAAAGAACACAAGTTGGATTATAATGTATTTGTATGGAATGGATAAAAGATTTCTAAGTGCATGGGATGTGATTATCTTTCCACACTCACTACTGCATTCTTTTTTATGCCGTTGTTTCCAGTCTATTGCCTGGTGCTCTTTGCTGCAGTATGTGACTGTGTGGCAGCGGGAACACGCTTTGTGTCCAGCGCAGCCACATAGCCTGCACAGTTTTACCCCTGATCCTAGTACACGCTCATCATCTGCCCTGGCCGCTGGCTCTTCATCAGGGGGAGGGTCATATGGATAGAAGTCATTTTTTCTTGGTAACTGGCTTCTATACACTTGGGGGGGGGGGGGAAACAGTGTTTAATAGCAATCTATGTAAGGTCATATCATAATAACTCAACTGAATCAGCGATTTTTAACCTTTTCAAAATAATATTCTTTATAGCCATGCTTCTCAAAGTAGGCTCCATTTAGCATAGTCAGAGGGTCTACAATATATACTCCAGTGAACACCTAAAAACCTACTACAAACACAATTTTAATTTTATCATGCAACATTCTAAATCTGTTTATTTTGTATGGTCAGAAATGTTTAATCAAAAAGGAAATCCATCATTGCATATTTTAGACCTGAATGTTAAAATATTATGAACCTGAAAAATTTACTACAGCTATTATTATTACTACTACTAATACCATGTTGAGCATCCTGTTTTAGCCTTCAGTTCATTGAAAGTACTTTTACTTTTCAATAATTAATATTTAGACAATCAAATTATTTACACCAACTAATGATAACATTACAGGTGACAAGAATAACATCCTTCTGAAATATGGAAAAGTGGCACCTGATAAGTTTAAGTTGAGCCTTTATTTATCACATATACATTACTACAATTTTTTGCAACTTTTTTTTTTTAGATGTTTTTAGATGGATACCAGTTTTTAAATAGATTTTTTTTTTTTTTAAACTAATGTACGCTTCTGGGATTTGCATAAAAATAGAAAGGAGCGAGTGTGATAAAGTTACTAGAAGAACTCATTCTCCAGATTCCCAGTAGCGTACATTAGGCTTTTTTGTTTCCATCTGAAAACTGGTCTGTCTTGTACTTTTTTTTTTCTTTACAGCCATGCATATATTCTCCTGTAATGTTATTTATTTATTAATTTTTAAGTTATATATATATATGGGAAATACTGAATGATTTTGTACATAATTATGCAGACATGATAAACATATATAACAAAATTGGTACAGCATATAATA
>JAOVVB010000041.1:19844838-19883513 GCA_028570985.1 Heterobranchus longifilis
AGACATGATAAACATATATAACAAAATTGGTACAGCATATAATATGGTGCCTAAGACTTTTGCACAGTACTGTATATTAAATATAATATATTTAAATAATTTATAAAATATAAATTACAAAAAAATATTCTCTCTAAGGGCCTTTCCCAAGTGAACAGTCTGTTGCAAGCAGGAAAGATGGGTAAGAGTAAGGATCTGAACAACTTTGACAAGGGCCAAATTGTGATTGCTAAACTTTGGGCCAAGGCATCTACAGATTGGCCAGGTCTTGTGATGTTTTCCCAGTTTGCAGTTGTGAATACGTACCAAAAGCATCCTGATTCCACAGAAGAGCTACTGTAGCACACATTGCAAAAAATTAAACAAAATTATGCTGGCTGTGATATAAAAATGTCAAAACAGTGTCTCACAGTTTGGATGTTACTTTGACACCTACTTAATCATTGTTGCACCAACCAAGTACACCACTTTACTGCAACGGTGTTCCCTAATAAAGTTGACCCTGTCACACTACACAAACTATTCAGGAATCATTTGAAACATCAAGGTGTGACTTGACTTTCAATTTCCCTAGATATAAATCCACTCGAGCATCTGTGGGAGGGCCTGGACAAACAAGTCCGATTCGTTGCAACCTGGAAAACACAAAGGACCTGCTGCTAACGTCTTAGTTCCTGATACCACAGAATACCTTCAGTGAGGTCTTGTAGATTTCAAGCCTCGACGTGTCGGGGTCGTTTTGGTGGCACAAGGAGACCGTCACCATATTATGCTGGTTGTTTTAATTTTATAGAGGATCAGTGTATATCATGGAAATTAAAGTAAAAACAGATCATGAAAAGAATTTGGATTATGCGGGGGAGGGAAGTATATATGAAAGGGGTAAAGACGCAGATACATGGTGGTTGGTTCTGTGCTTTTGCTCTGTACAGTACAGTATTTGCTGGCACTGTTCCAGGCTGTCAAAGTAAGTTTACCTTTAAAACACCGGTTGTCGTTCGCTGAGTAGCACGCGGGAGTCTTACAGCAGAATACGTACAGTGTCCGATGAAAACTCCGCTCTTGCCCGACAATAGGTGCATAAACCTGTAACAAAAATACTGTCGGAAGCAGGCATGTTTCACACACAAGCTCGGCGACGGTCGGTAAATTCAGCAGGCTGAGCCAAGCGGGCCTCCCGCCGACTTTACTGGGAAACTGAGCGCTCGCGAGCTGCCAACGCTCTGCATCCTCTAAAAAGCCCAACACAACCCCGGTTTCCCTTTCTGAGTCCGTAGGGTTTCCAGACATCTTTGCCCAGTTTAATTTCCAGCATCAACTAACACTTCAGCACAACACGCTTTCCTGTGTGTGTCCGTAATAATGTCCGGGTTGAAACAGAAGTCGTGGTGAGAAGTGACCGCGCTGCTGCGGTCCTAATGGAAGCTGTAAAGATACACTCAGCTTGCTTCCATAACAAGCATTTGCCTACAAATAACTCACTTAAAGTTCTTAAACTTAAAAGTTTACGATTATTTAAAGTTCTAATTAAACAAGTCCGCATCATTTGTAATTTCAGTTCCAGGCATCGACTTTGCAATATTCAATAATCTGGTCCCTACAGCCTATGAATGAAACTGACCAGTTATGAGAGACATTAGTACTGCAGTTTTCTCGTCACCAATGACTTTCATGAAGTTCGACACATTTGATTGGCTGTCAGATTTCTGGTTCACTAGTAAAAACACTTATGTCACCATATAAGTACAAAGGAAACACTACTCTCTTTTCTTGGATTGTCAGTGGCGATTAGATTTAGCAAACACTTTATTTCTGTTGTAAAATAAATACAGTGGTATTAAAGTTTACTTTAGGTATTTTCACTTTCAGTCAATGTTTTATAAGGTAAAACTCAAATCACCTAAATTCAAACATTGAAAACAAGATAGATAAAAAAAAAAAAAAGACTGGATGTACATCCAGGGTCGAGGGCTCGATTCCAACCTCAGGTCTGTGTGCATGGAGTGCGCATGTTCTCCCCGTGCTTGATGGGTTTCCTCCTACAGTCCAAAGACATGCAGATTATCCTAACTGGCGCTCCCACATTGCCCATTGTGTGTGTGTGTGTGTGTGTGCCCTGCGATGGGTTGACACTCTATCCAGGGAGTTCCCCCAGCTCGTGTCTTAAGTCTCCTGGTGACCCTGTACACAAGATAAAGCGATGGAGAAGATGTATGAATGGATACCTTTGACCATTGACATGATACTCTGCCTATAATGTGTAATGCCGCCACAGTTCCAGACCTCAGAAATTCCAAACTGGCAAAGACGCTCATGTAGATATTAACTGCTGAAACACCATAAATATCAATATTCAAACCTTGTTTTACTGTCATGACGATTATGGATATTTCCATTCCCAAAGCTCAGTTACAGACTTTGGGAACAAGTAAAAAAATAACTTCAGAAATGTATAGATAGAAACAAATATACATACAGTACATTCATGAAAACCAATAAAAATAATGAAATAATAATAATAATAATAATAATAATATCCACTAGATGGCAGAATTGAGCTGATGTATGTATTCTAACGAGATACTGACATTAGATTTTTTAACTTTTTTTACTTGGAATTAAATCTTAGTGATATCCACACTACTGTATTTATATCACTGTCTGTAGTACATATCAGTACTGACAGACACCTATGTGACCATTTATACCTCGGTTTATTTTAGTTTATAAAGAGTATCCAAGAATTAAAAAAAACTAATTTAGCACAATTCACTCTACAAAGTATTACATGCAAAGTGAGTAGAAATGATTCTGTATATACTGAAAGCTACATAGTTAAGTGCAGGTCAAGTGAACGTCATCAGAAGCATGTTCTCTTCGCGTGTATAATTGAAATGTGTGCGCGCGCTGGATGATGTCATCTTGATGGAGTAAAGCGATGGGGCCGGATCACATGGTCGAGGAGAGGAGGAGTGGACCCGCATCATCCTCAGTTCAAAACCGAATCCAAGTTTGTGTCTGCACCATTCACTCTTTGCTCGCATTTGGACTTGTCTAAAATTAACTGGACTTTATTTAACTGGATCTGTTTTGCACATGGATATTACTTTCGTGTTCTGGGACACAGCAGAGATATCTTATCATAGACTAGGGCTAAGCATGAACGCGTGTGGACTAGAGAAATCAGGGGTATCCTAACAGTGTTGGGCTGTCTGTGTGCAGCGATGCCTCCACAGGGTGTTGGGGAGTACAAACCCGTGTCAGGCTCTTCAGTGCCTCCGGTACCACCGCGCAGATTTAGGAGTAAAGATGTGGGCAAAAAGAGCCGCCGGGGCTCGGCGCCGGAGCGCAGGGTGAAGTGCGTGCTGGTCGGAGACGGAGCCGTTGGGAAAACAAGTCTGATCATCAGTTACACCACAAATGGCTACCCCACGGAGTATGTTCCAACGGCTTTTGATAACTTTTCAGGTAACTAATAAGAGCTTGAAATGAATATTTATAAGGTGATCTCCAACACGTGTCTCTCAGTCAGCTACATTAACGTATTTAAAGTCTATTTTCACCTTGAGCTTGGGATAGATATTGTATACAATTTATAGATAAATAAATATCAATCAATCAGACCTGATTTATAATATTGTGTAACAAATTTATCCAGAAAACAAAGATACTTTTTTTGAGTGCTAAATACTTTCACATTGAATATAAAGTATGTTTAAAACTCATTAATTACACTTTGATGACTGCTGTTTATATTATATTATATTATATTATATTATATTATATTATATTATATTATATTATATTATATTATATTAAGACGGCACAGCTACATAGTGGTTAGCTCTGTGGCCTCGCACCTCCAGGGTCGAAGGTTCGAGTCCTGCCTCAGGTCTGTGTGCGTGGAGTTTGCATGTTCTCCCCGTTATTTGGTTTTCCTCCCACACTCCAAAGATTCCCAAGACTTTCCCAAATAACTTGTACTGTGTGTGTGCCCTATGATGGATTGGCACCCCATCCAGGGTTACCCATGCCTCATGTCCGGTATATTCTCCTGAAATAGGCTCCAGGCCCCATGATCCTGTACACAGAATAAGCATTATATTATATTATATTATATTATACATTATATTACACCCAAGGGAAAAACAGATACAAAAAAACTGTACATTACTTACAGTGAAAAGTGAACATTGTGTACCTTTAAAATTGATGTACAGGACACTGTATGTCCAAAAGTATATGCCTCCCTGACCATCATATTCATATGTAGTTGTTCCTCAAATTTTTGTCACAAAGTTGGAAGCACATAATTGTCTAGCTTGTACAGACGGCATTAAGATTTCCATTCACCAGAGCTAAGAAGCCCATACTTCAAAACTCTTTCATCATGACAATGCTCAGAGCAAGTGCTTACGTCAACCCCACTGAAAAGCTCTGGGACAAATTAGACAAGGCCTTTTTAATGTGACATCAGTGCCTGACCTTACTAATGCTCATGTGGCTAAATATACAAATCCCTGCAGCCATCTCCAAAATTTTTTTAGGAAAGCCTTCCAACTTTATATTAATACCCACTGTTTTGGATCTGGGCATTAATATACACCAACATTGGACCATTACACCAACATGTTTCTGCATGTGTGATGGTCATGTGTCCACATATTTTTGTGCATCTGTGTACATAACTGTTGTAACTTTCTGCACATATTTGCATTACATGTACATTGTAACAAAAAAAAATTTTTTCCCAACACTAAAAGGAATTATATGATAAAATTAGATGGGAGCAAAGTCTGTGTGGCCTGAAAACTCCATAATAGGTTTCAATAGACTGCTATTATCCTAGTCTGTCCCCCATACCAGTGTGGGGGAGAGAGGAAGGAAGTCCCACCAGACATATGGTGGTCTCTGATTTGGATTTTATTTTTTTCTGCAGCGGTTGTCGCAGTTGATGGCAAGCCTGTGAAACTCCAGCTGTGTGACACCGCAGGCCAGGTCAGTGCAGCATTCCTCTGATCACAACACATCACCTCACACATGCACCTTACGGAAGGCAGCTTCTGTCTGTGTAGCCTCTGGATTCTCTCATTATGTAAACATATGACACATTGTTTATGCAAGAGTGCTGACTTAAGCTCTGGTTTTGTTTCTGTACACTCCTTAAGTAGTTGTTTATTCTCTGAATATGTAGAGGAAGTGAAAAGAGATAGATTTTCAATTGGTCATGACAGAGTAAAAGTAGAATAAAGCCAAGTAAGTAATGAATTGCTCAGATGTTTTTGCTGATACAGCAAGAACGATACTGAGTTTTGGTAAAGTTTACCAGAGTGGACTTACTGCTTCCTCCTGTGGGAATGTAGAAATAATTTTACATCAGTCAAATACTGTATATAGCAGTGCATTAGGGAAGAACCAGCTCTAGGGGACTGCAAATAGGAAGTGCTGTAATTGTGATAAATGATTCATGATCCGGGAAAAAGGAGGCCTACTTTTGGTCGAGGCACAGCTGGGGCGAGTCAGTGGAAACGTGAGACCAGTGTGTTTTAAGGAGCCAAGCGGGCTGGGGAAAGAGTGAGCAGGGAAGTCTGCCAGGATGACATGAAGTAGCACTGCTGTCTTGATAGAGAAAGAATGATTTAGATTTCATTTTGGGGTCTGGGGACAAGCAAGTGGAAGCAAGATAATGTTAGCAAAAATAAATATTTATTATTAATAATGAATTTGTTTTCAAAAGGTGACATGGTGACATTTTAAAATGTCATTTATAAGCATCTAATCAAATTGAAGCTATCTAAAGAAGTATGAGCTTGAGCAGATGCATATAGACCCAGTATAAAGTTTTGTGATTTTCTTTGTTTGAGTAAATGAAAGTTTATAATGGCATCTGCCAGCCAGCTAAAGAAATGTTGTTTATATTAGTCACTGCAACCACGGTAATTAACTTTATAACTAACATTTTAAAAAAGCTTAACTGGTATGAATCATGAATGTTTTTCCCTTGTGGTGAGAAAATCCCAGTTAACTCAACTTTAAGGAAATGGCGTTTTCCATGTGAACTAGTTCCAGTCCAAAGGTTTATGAGGAAAAGTGAAAGTGGTGGAAAGTTTTGTTAATAAACCCCTCTATTTTGTTAGATTTTATCTTAAGTGCTGGTTGATATCACAGATCTGGATGAAGTCCTACTGAAATATATTTTATATCCTGATGTATACAACAGTAGTTCTGACCGAGAAATCAGATTAGGAAAGAGGCCTTCTGCGAGTGATGACAACACATGATAACGGCACTAGAACGTTTAACTATATGTATCACGCCACCCCGTGAAATGGGCTGGTACGGTCCATAGAACTGAGGAGAAAGCAGCTACATGCCAAAGCCCACATTCAAAAACAGTAATCAAAGTAGTTTCAGCAAGAAAACTCATCTGATAATGTTGTCATCTTAAACAATACTTCATCTACTTAATATTTTCTTTTAAATCATTCTGAATTGTCTCTGAACTGTCTGTGTTGTTTTTTTTATGCCTAATGTGAGCTACAAAACTAACTAGCTTTTAACGCAAGGCTGAATTCAAAGTCCCTCTTTAACCCCTAATCAAGGATTGTATCTATAGCACAAAAACTTTACAAGCCGAATTCTCTATGGTTCTCTATGTTCTATTTTCATTTTTATTCAAATTTTTAAAATGTCATAACTTTTCTGGAATTTAGGTAGTACATATTACCTGAAAATGTTTTGATCCCGTTAAACCTAGAAACTGTTCAAATACAATGTAAATTTAGAGCACTACAATACAAGTGTTAATGCAGAATAAATGAATGAATTTCCTACCTCTGATATAATTCAGGACTATCCACTAATAGATTTGGTGTCCTTGACAAACTTTTTTCTGCATTTCCTATCCAGGATGAGTTTGATAAACTGCGACCTCTGTGCTACACCAATGCTGACGTCTTCCTGTTGTGCTTCAGTGTCGTCACACCATCCTCGTTCCAGAATGTCAGGGAGAAATGGGTGCCTGAGATCCGACGGCACTGTCCACGCACACCCATCCTGCTAGTGGGCACACAGGCTGACCTCCGCCAAGATGTCAACATTCTCATCCAGCTGGCCAAGTACAAAGAGCGTCCAGTGGAGCCACAAGAGGCCTACACATGTGCTGAGGAGGTGCATGCTGTGTCTTATATGGAGTGCTCAGCACTTACCCAGAAGAACTTGAAAGAGGTGTTTGATGCAGCAATACTTGCCAGTATTCAGAACATGGACAGCCAGCAGCACAGGTTGAAGAAGCGGACACCTAATAAGATGAGGACGCTGTCCAAGTCTTGGTGGAGGAAATACTGCTGTTTGACATGAAGAGATAAGAGGGATATTCACTCTTGGAGATTTTCAGTTAAAACTGTTGGCTTAGGGGTGCCTGGAGTAATTTATGAACATAGATTAAAAGTTTTACTAAAATGTAATGGGGAACAGGGCAGAAGAAAAAGAATGAAATAAAAATATTCTATAGACTGTAACTACACTAATTCCTCTTTACAGTGGAAAATGCAAAATTGCCCTTTGAAACAAGTTGTCTTGTTTCATGTTTCTGCCCCAGCCATTTTTTTCCCTTTGTCTTAAATAACCGAGAGCAAGGAGAATAAAAATGCAGTGTAGTATTGCAAAGCAGAGCCACATGCATTATAACATTGAATACCCTTTTCACTTGATAAACTCATAAAATCATCATTGCGGGTGCAGGTAGTTTAATATTGGTAAAATCTTATGTACCTGAAGTTACTTTTTCTGAAATTCAGACTACTCAGCCTACACTGTGAAATAACAAAGATCACTTGGGTGGTCCAAGATAGAGGACAATAGTCCACCAATATTTATGCTCTGTCCTTTTTACAACATAAAATTGTTACTAAACTTAATTGAATTACATGAACGAACAGCTTTCCTCAAGCTGGGATATTGCAATTTTCTGTCTGCCATGGCCTGCTTCACTCAAGGGTTACTAAAGGGTTACAACCCTCTGGTACATCTGTCAAAACCAAATTAAGATGTTTATTTCAAAGTCGAATTAATACTCTAGTTCAGTCTTAGTATTCTGACATTGGTTTGTTTTTTCGATCTGTGAGGTTCTGTGAGGTTAAAGGACCTCACAGTTCAAAATCAGCTGAATGAACAAAGGGCTTGTTTACTTTATGACTTCATCCAGAGCTTCCATTTAAAGCATACCATGAGTTCATGGTCAGTAAGTTTAACCAGGCCAGTTAAAATTTGTGTATGTACTGCATTTGCAACATGAAAAACAATGTTTGCTTTTTATGTCACTAGGCATTGGTTGTTTATCTGTCATAAAGATAAGGTGTATAATAGGGGTTAGTATATACTGTTACACAGGAGTTCCATAAAATTACAGATTGTTATCTCACAGAGCTGAAGTTTGAGAAAGCTTTGATAATGCTGATAAATTTGAATGTATAACTTTAATAAATCAGTATAGTTAGATGCAGCGTATATTATTTACAATTTCTGTATTTTTATGTTCATTTGCATGAAAAACAATCCAGTTATCCATAAATTCCTTACAGCAAACTACAAAAACATGAAACTATGAAAGCTGGGTATCGAGTGTATAAATAGCCTAAAATAATGTGATATACATAAAAATGTGAGATTATGTACAGCAGTATCCAAAAGGGTCTGTAAAGCTCAGTTAAAGCCGTATCTTACAGGGTTTGTTTAATAGGTCGAGAACAAGAGACCCTAGGGGATTATATTTCTTACGTGCTATTACCCTTTAAATGTAATGTCACAAACGAATACAATCTTTTTTATTTTATTTCTTTAAAAAAAAAAATCCTATCCATATGACATCTTCAAAGTCATATTAATAGATAATAGCATTTGTGATTACAGTTATTAATAATAAAAGTGCTGTTGTTCGTTAGGAATCAGTCCAGAACTTGTATCTGAATTCAATAAGCATGAAAACGTCTATTAAACAACATCATTATCTCCAGTCTGAAGTCTTGATCAACTCTACAGTTATGAATCACTAGCATCAGTTATTGCTCAACATTTTCCCAATTGTTGTAAATGCTAGAGCTTTCTCCTCGGGTAAATAATTGATCAGGTCCACATACGTAGAATGAACTGGAAAAGTCACCTGCTGAAGCGGGACATGAGCAAGTGAAAATAGAGTGGCATTGAATAGAGAGGTTAAAGTTTCACAAGATAAGCAGTGGTAGACACCAGAGTATCAGTAAGCCTGCCCTTCCCATCATGCTTGTATCAGCACTGAACTGAAGCTAATGTCTTTTTGAAGGTTGCCATCCTATAGTAAAAAGCAAAAATAGCTCCTCATGTCTACCATCCATAAGAGTGTAAGTGAATGTCGAGAAATGGAGTTACTGGCTTTCTGAATGTGAAAAACTGAATAACTGCACATGTGAAAGAATGCTCACTGGAGACATAAAACTGGAAATGAAGGTGCTGTTAAAAGATTTTTGAACACAATACTTGGTACATTGCAGTCAACATGTTACATATTCAATTGTTAAGTTACATAATGTATGAATTATGTTTGACACTGGTATTTTGCTAATCAGTCTGAATTAAACTGAATGTTGGTTGGTAAAAGGCAGAATTTCAGGATACAGTGCAGTTCACTTTTTATTGTCAAATTGCAACACTGTGAACTGCGTGTTTTTGAGGGTAATGAGCTTACTGTAAGATGTTGTAAGATTTACCAGAGATGAAAATATCCCCAGGACCTGGTCATAACCCGGTGGGATATGAGATGAAAGAATAGCAGAGAATTATATATAGATTATTCTTTTTAAAATAAAGATGGAAAATATCTACTTGTAGTCTCTCTATAGTCTGATTACAACTGAAGAAACCATGTTGTCTATGTTAATTATATACCAATTATATACTGTAGATAATTATAGTGTAATTATAGTAGGTTTGCCTGATATTGATTCCTTCCTGAATGTAAATGGAGATATGTTCAATTGTAAAATTTTGTATTTTATTTATGTATATAAGTATTTAATTTATGCTTTCAAAATAGTTCAATAATAGTTACATACTCAGATTTAAAATTATTTTCATATGTCATATGTCATATTTCATAATTGCATATTTTTCTTGCATGATTAAACTCTTTAATGTAAACTTTTTTGTTCTTTTAGTATATACAGTGCAATACAGTACAACACAATACAAAATACACAAACACACACATACACTCTGCACAGCCAAAAAAAAGTCATGATATTTCTTTGGACTGTCTTTTGCTTTGAATACGTCCATGGCATCATCTTGATAAGCTTATGCAATCTCACAACATTCATTTAAGGTCAGAGTCAAATTAATTTCTGCTCAAGATCTTGTATTGATGATGGGACCATAGGACCACTGCATAACGCCTTCTCAAGCACATTCCAAAAATTCTCAGTGGGGTTAAGGTCTGGACTCTGTGGCACCCTATCCAAAATTTAAGTGAAAATGATGTCTCATGCTCTCTGAATCACTCTTTCACAATTTAAGAAATTTCGCAATTATGAATCCTAGCTAAAACCAACAGCCCTGAAAATGACCTGGACCTGTGGATGTGGAAATGCCCTTACTTTCATTGTTTTATTCCACTAAGCATTAAAGTGATCTCCCATCACGCTCATTCAGGAAGTTTTTCTGACCATATTTCTTCCGTGAAGATGATGGAAGACCACAATCATTCCAGGTTTTAATAATGCGTTTTCAGTTCTTAACCCAATTTCATTATGTTCCAACAAACTCCTTAGTTGTTTTCTTGATGCAGGACAATAATTTGACCCTTTTGAAACAAAGTAAAGCCTTGACCACGTAATATGTTGACTGACATGGTGTTTAGGAAATGTGAATCTACTCATTACATTAGTTAGGGTTAAATAACTTGTTGCCAGCTGAATCAGTGAAGTAATTATCCAGTAAAAGGCTTTTAAATATTTGAATAATTAAATCCAGATGGGGGACTTCCAGGCAGTGGGTAAAAAAATAATAAAGTTATTTATTTATGTGAAATTCATTTAGGTTACTATTGGTGAGCTGCCTTAATGCCACAAAAAGAGCCAGGAAAAATCTTTCGTGACATGCATTCCTTTGAAATTGAGTTGAAGAATATATATATATATATATAGTGTGTGTTATACTGGAGTTACTAACAATTAAAGAATCTTTGTCATCCTTAGCCAAAAGTCAAGATGTTTTTAATGTTCAATGAACTGCCCTTTTCAACCAAGATTTTTTAAATGTCATTTAAAAACACACCCTCTGACTGGTTTTCCAATTGATTAATTACATGTTTAATTCAAACTGAAACATATGAGCTGTGTCCAGAGCAATAAAGGATGAAGTGATAGGGTACACACCGCATGTAAAAATAAAGAAAAGAAAACCTCATATTTTGTCCACTAAAAAAGGCCACCTCACGTGTGTGTGTGTGTGTGTGTGTGTGTGTGTGTGTGTGTGTGCGCATGTGCAGGGAATTGTTCAGGCTCTATGTAAAGCCCTCAGCAGAAGACCAGTACTTTTAACCACAATTCCAGGATTTTTGTAGTATTTCATAAGCCAATCCCATACTTTTGTTCACATTTGTTTGCTTTTTTGACATCATTTAATCAACCAACTTTTAATTAATTTATGTTCTGAAGTGCAAAAATCTGTTCAGTTCTCTGCAGTAAATCACAACTAGAAGAAGAACATTGCGTTCTCTAGATCTTTAATATGAATGCAGCCTGAACTCTATTGCAGAGAGTGCTCTCCACATCTGTAAGCGTGTCTGGAAGAAATTATACTAACAGAATTATTAGCACTCTGTGTACTGATTTCTAAGCACTGTAAACACCACTGCATGTTGCATCTAAAGGCTCAGCTGTTAGTAAATCCACTGTGGAACATATTTACCCTCTATAGCTTTTGTGGATTTTATGTAAGAAAAAAATATATAGGGCAAGTCTTATACTTTCTACAGGCAGAAAGCATTTTAAAATGTGCAATGATAACCAGCAACAGGAATAGGGATGAGCAAGTGGATAAGAATTCTGGTTGATTAGATCAAAGCAAATAAATTAAAAACACGAGGCGCTGCATCCTTTATAATATCACTAGTGCACACAATACCAGTCAAAGGTTTGGACAGACCTTTTAATTCATTGAAATTTCATTATTTATTTTTTTACACATTGCAGAAAAATACAAAGACATCAAAATGATGAATTAATACATAGGGAGTTATGTAATTAAGTAAAGAAAAAAAATAGCCCATCGTTACTTTAAGACATGAATCTCATTCCATTCTGGACAAAGGAGAAATTCATTTAGAGTTACCAGTGCAAGAAGTAGACACAAGAAGTCTGAGAAGTTTTACTGGTTCTGGTTGTTGTCCTGTTGCATGACCGAATTTTAGACAAGCTTTACTTGTCAGACAGATGGCCTCACATTTTCCTCTAGAATACTCTGGTATACAGAGGAGTTCATGGTTGACTCAATAACTGCAAGGTGCCCAGGTCCTGTGGCTGCAAATACAAGCCCAAATCATCATCCCTCCAATGCCATGCTTGAAGTGTTTCTGCTGAAATGCTGTTTGGTTTTTGCCAAACATGGCTCCAAACAACATTGTTCCAGGAGCTTTGTGATGCATTCAGATGCATTTCGCATTCATGTGCTTTTATGTTATTTTTATACAGCAGAGCTTTCTCTTGGCAACCCTTCCAAACAAACCGTACTTGTTAAGTCTTCTTCTAATTGTGCTCTCATGAACTTAACATTTAACATGCTCAGTGAGGCCTGTAGGGTCTGAGATGTAGCTCTTGTTTTTTGTTTTTTTTTCCCTGTTCTTGGCATGAATGTGCTGGGATGTCCGCTTCTCCGAAGAATGCCAACTCTCTTGAATGCTTTTTATTTATGAATAATCTTTCCCACTGTAGGATGTGGATCTCCAAATTGTTTTATAACTGTTTCCAGATTGATGTGCAGCAACAATTGCTTCTTTAAGACCATTGCTTGTGTCTTTCCCTCTTGGCATTGTGTTAACTCACACCTGAATGCTCCAGACCAGGAAACTGCCAAAATGTCTGCTTTTGTAGAGGTCTGTACACCTGCTGAAGATCAATTAATCAAGGGCTAATGATTAGCAGCACCTGGCTGCATCCTACACCCTTTAAACCTTTTGGAACAAGTAAGGAGGTACTTAGTATTGCCCGCAAGTTTTTTTTTTTGCTCTCATGGACTTTTTGGCTTCACAGAAAAATGGTAAAAAAAAAAAAAAAAAGAATAAAAGAAAAAAAGAAAGACGTACATTGTTGTTCATCTCAAGTTGTATTTGCCTAATACTATACACCGCTACAGTTAGAAGATTGTTATTATGTTTTTACACAAACAAACATAGAATTCAAAGAGGGTCACTAACTTTTACACATGACTATTGCATTGACACATGACTACTTTTAAATGCTATTGCATTTAAACACTGTTAAGTTAAATTAATATATTATACAGTATATGTTACAATAATAATAAGCATACAGCTAAAATTTGCTTTAGAAAGCAATAATCCTGTTACTCCCTGGACACTCCTTTGAGCTGCACATTTGTCATGTACAGATGATGAATTAGAAAGTTTCTGAAATATGAATATCAGTGTGCATATGGATAACAGAGACAGCAATATGGTCCATGTCTGGGTGTGTGTATAAATTCAACACCAGGCATTCCTCCAAACAGGCAGAGCAAGCCTTAAACAAACCATTTGCCAAGCTTCCAAACACACAGCTGTTTGCAAATCTAGCTCCAGGTTGTTGCATTGAGCAGTACAAACCTTTTGTCGAGTCTGTCCATCTTTGCTGACCCCAGCTTCTGTTTCTGTTTCGGTCATTGTTCAACTAAAGACAACAGATCCCAGTTTGAAAAAATGATCCCTCTGCTCCCTACCGCCTGTCGCAGCTACTTCGAATAAACTCTGATGTAGGTACAGCCAAATGTCTCTTTGCTTTTTCTTTGAAGAAAAGCCTTTAACATTAGGGTTATCAAGTGTCACTGAGTGACAACAGTTATAAAGTGCAGACTCACACTTCATGGTTGTGTGATAAGGAGAAAGTGGTTACTGAAGTTAAGTAAAAAATGAAGAAAATTAACTCAATCCAGTTGTGCGAATTAGTCCCATATTGTTATTTGTATATAACTTTGTTATCCTCTTGGTTAATTTGGCATATATTATTTTGGTGGAATTTGGGAACCCTGTGCTTTTGGGAAGCTCATGCTTGACTCTGCTCCAAGACTCTGTCACGCCTCCACACACTCTGTCTTGTTTTCATCTTTTCTCTGCTGACACAACGTGAAAGCAACAAGTGTTTTTCTGAGAATGGTGACTCATGCTCTTCACAAGAATATCCTGACACACTTATAGAATGGTATCAGAGGACGCTCTCTGTGACCTTTTAATAAATATAAAAAGTGTAATTTCTGTGAAATAAAATATAACTACTTAACCAAATCTTATTTCACACCGTTTTATAAAAGTTTTGAGATTTTGTTGGCAGCAGCCAGATATTTCACAATGTGGTGGCCAGGTTATACATAGCAGTTTGTCGCATTTGGTAGTAAAACTAACAACACTAATGTAACTGTAGATCTTAAGAAGTATGGTTTAACATTTAACGAATGTTAAACTGAAAACTGAAAAGAAAAAAAAAAACAGTGTTATGCCATGTATTTACTATCATTTCTGTACAAATGTTTGTTGTCCTGGTCACTGGGGCCAGGGTCTTGTTTTATTTTTTTGTCCCTGAATATTACACTCACTTACAATCCTTTAAATTATTATTTTTTTACATATTACATATTCTATGACATATTATATGACATGATATTGGTAATTGCACTTTATTTACTACCATATACAACAACAATTACTACTTTAAAGAACAACAATTTAATTGATCATAACAAAGTTATTTAATTATTATTATTATTATTATTATTATTATTATTATTATTATTATTATTTCAAAAACAGAAACAGCAGCAACCCTTAGCTCTACCCATGGTTCATTTTTTATGACCAATTAAATACAGACTTTTAAAACATTTGAGTACAAATGAGTACAGGTTATGCCAGCTTTACTGGGGCTATGTACGTACATGAGGGTGAATTCAACAAATAATAACTGTTTCTCTGCCTACTGCCTTCATATTAAGGTTTTAAGGCCAACTATAGGATTAAAACCTTTTTAATTTGTGTTATTTTTAATTTGTTCCTGCAGCACTTTACAGGTAATACTCTTTTGCAATCTACCACAATATAGTCAATATAATCTACTATGTATAGTTATAAATTGTAAACTATTTTCTTTGTTCTGAAATGATGGTGATAATTTGTGCAATCAAGGCTTGCTGTTATAAATTTTTGTGTGTTCAAATTCCCTTTATAGAAACAAACTTATTTACCTCTTACACACAATATGCTTCTGTCTGTAAAACTGTTAACCGTCTGTTATCTGCCTCAGTCTCTCTAAAGTAAGTACTTGTCTAAGTTGTGTGATGTCATGATGATGAAATGCAGGATCTGGTCAGTGTTAGGACATGAGTGCACCGCAACTCCTCCTCTGCAGCCTGGAATTCTGTAGCATCTGCTGATATACTGCTGGTTTGTTTGTCTTTTGGGTGTGGGGATCATCTTATCATGCAATGATCAAGAACAGTAAAGGTTTTGATTCATAACACTGCCTTACATTGCACATGACTTCTAAAACAGTGTTCAGATGATTTCGCCAAAGTACTTAATTGCAGATTATTTACAGATCCTGTATCATTTAACCTCATACTGTATGTGTAAAATTTTGAATCATGAATAATAAGTGTTTTCAATGAAAGTAACTCTTTTTTAAAATAAGCCAACACCAGGAACAAGCTCAATAAACATGTTAACTAAATTTTTTTTTTTTTTTTTTTTTAAACGGCTCCTGGTTACACCTTCCCTTTGTTTACAAGGTCCTAATCCTAAAAGACAGGGTCATGCTCTTATCACAGCCCACACGCAATGGAATTTGAATCCAACAGTTATTTTCCACATGACTTTTCTTATCCTTGGTCCCATGTACTTTTTACACAGTTTTGTTCCATCTGTATGGCCATGCCCAGATCCGGTATTTATACAGTATATTTTTGTGAGTGGAAAAAGAGTAGCTGCTGTTATCTACACTGATAATATAGCAGTCTGTGTGGGGCCAGCTGTGTTATGAAATGAAAACGAGGCAGTGAAAGTCAATCAGCAAAAGCATTGGTGTGCAGTCAATAAACTATATAAACATGCACTGTTGGCTGCTAAAATTTGGTATTATGTGTATTAATACTATACTAACTCTAATCTCCAAAAGGCACTTGCATGATGTTTACTTTAGTATTTGAAAAGTTACACTGGTAAACATGCACCCTTAAACAGTGACATAGCCTTAAGCCACACAAAGGAGTATGATTTGACTGTACAGACTTAAAACAAGCTTTGTTCAACACTTTGTCCAGAGGGGGATAAAACACAATATACAACATATACAACATATACAACATATATAACATACACAATATACTAAGGATTTGTACAAATACAGTTCTATGTTAGACGTACCAAAACATTGTGACAAATCTGTGTTCAGGCAGGAAAAACATCTGTAGCTTTAGTGTACTGAGAAACTTATTATGTAATGTTTTGATGAGGAGCCAGACAATATGTCAGCATAAGCAAATCTCAACCAAATGTTGTCCAGTGTTAGTTTATTAAATATATTCCGACATTAGACTGATGTCATTCTAGACACTGGCACATTTTTGGATGTGTTACTCAAAGATAGACAATAAAAGACATATTTATTCAAAGTTATATATATGTTAAAAAGACATTTTATTTCTAATATAAATGTTATAATATTTATAATATGTAAATATAATTAGGATAAAGATATTATTAAACATATGCACTAAACTTGAAATTTCCAAACACAGATTTGATTTCATCTTTTTAAGTTCATGTGTCAGATTTTTGTGTGCCTAATTCACCCAGTTTTCAATTACAAGTGCAGCAGCAGAAAAAAGTTCAGCAAGCTCAGAGCATGATGATAAGTTTGGTGTACTTTCCACAAGCATTATCTGTTGGATCCTGTTCTCCTTCCTGCCCCTTCATTCCACAACAGATTCTGTTTTTCAGATAGAAACCCTGTGATCACAGCTCTGCTGTATGTGGGACCTGAAAGTACATGTAATTATTTTTTTCCAAACACCTGACATGCTGTTGACCTGACTTGATGAGATTGGTTTGATTGTGATTGGGGTTTTAGAGCCTGACAGTTAAAAGGTTGAATTTGTTGCTGATGAACTGTTTTACTTCTTTACACACTCTGGATATTTATTACTAATTTGTACAGAAAAAATCCATAGGACTGAAAAGCTGGCATTTACTTTATCTGGATTGTTCCACCTAAACTTGGGTGGTGAGGAAAAAAGGTAAAAAAAAATATTTTATACTGAAAGTCATTTTCATTACTTAAAAACATAATTATGCTCCATTTCGGCCAAATTTAGCCATATTTATTTAAATTGTTATTGTTGTTTGAGTGAATTTAATCCAAACCTTAATAACCCCAAAACTGTAAATTATATAAATTCAAATATAATTACAATTTTCATAAAAAGGACAACGAGAATTGGAAAACCAAATAGTCTCAACAAATGGGCAAAATAAATTAATTTACAAAATAAATAATAAGTCTTGTACTTGAATGTTTGGATAATGTATCTTAAATAAATCTACACTAAGGAAGCCCCTGGAATATTGGACAGTAAAGAAAAAAGGTCCGTAACTACAAAAACTTTAAAAACTCCTGCTATAAAATACATTCAGGCCTACCACTGTTCTAAAACAAAGTACATTTTTCTTTCAGTGTCCTCTTTCAATTTTTCCACAATTTTAAGTTTGAACTAATGGGTGAAATTGGCCAACATGAGAGCTAGTGGGCTGGCTTAGATGAAGTGCCTTTTATGCACATAAAACCCTTTTCGCTTGCCATCGGTGAAAGGTCCCCGTGAAGACGCAGTGGGGTCATCGCTGATGCAATTGACTTGCTAAGCTTTGCTGTGACAGCTGCGCTCACCTCATTAGCATTCAATCCACAGCCACTTGAATACCACAGAGATGTGTATTCAGCTTGTGCATATTGTCACAGAGTCCTTTTATCATGACATTTTTTTTCTTCCTGAAATCACACAAGAGCAGCTAGAATCTCCAAGCTTAAAAGAGAAGAGAAAGAGAAACTGAAGAGAAACTGTGAGGTAGGGTGGAGACATAGATACAGAGGACATGCCTGACCTAGACAAGGTTTAACCCAGAGAAGGTTTGTATCCAGAATATTTAAAGGTGCCTTGTGACTACTGGAAGACCAATATAGTCTTTTTGGATTAATTATTGTTGGGTTTTATATTTAGAAATGGTGTGCCTGAAGGGTATTCAAGTTTTCAATTTGAAATCAGTGTAAGAAAAAACACCAGGTTCAGTGTTGCACTAAAGTTGAACGTTGCTCCCATTTTAATAAATTTATGGAAAAATACGCTTATTAAGTGACCATTGTCCAATCAGTGTTAGGAATAAGTGCTGCTTGACTTCAAAGTTGAGTGTTTGATGATCAGCAGTGTTAGGGTTCTTATTGGGCCCCTGAATGCTCGCAGTGACCCTCAGCACACATGCAGAATGATCGTGGCTCTCCTTTTGTGTCTGTTTAGTGAACACTGGAGTGATGAAAAAAAGAGCCAAGTCCCACCCCTCTGTGCTCCCCTCTTCAACACTCCCTCTCTCACTCCTGTTGCTCTGCCTGCTGCCTTCCCGGCTGTCTGTTTCCAATAGTGATGGGCTGGGAACAATGGCGAACTCTGTGTACCATGAAGTACTGTGGAGGCGACACTGCCTCAAAGAAGGCTTTCAGATCTACACTTTACACACACACACTCACTCACTTAGGGGTTCTCTCTCCTATTTTAAACACATTATCATACTTTAGAGAGCTTTACATACAGTAGAACAGGGACTCTCACTTTAGATTATAATGCAGCCAATTATTTAAGGCTTTTGGCATCAGACATCTAAACCAAGCCGGACTATACACCTTAATCGGGCCCAAAGATCAAAGATAAGGACATGTCAATAACGTCATTATAGACAAACATGCACACACAACATACACTGAAAACAGTGTATATTAAATGAGAATATTATTGGTATAGTAGGGTTTTTCTAATTGTTCTTTTATTTTTTGCAATTATGAATTATAATTGTTCCATTCGCAGATAATATTGCTTATTTCTTGAAGAAGCATAATTATAGGTTAATTATGGTTGAACAAAACCATTTTGCAATTAGATTATAAAAAAAATCTGGCAATTATCATGTTTTTTTTATTTTATTTAAAAAAAAGCATTCAATTATTTTTGCCATGTTTTTACAATAGTTTATCCCCCCTCCACACCATCCATCAACACAAGGGGAGTACAAAGAGAAAACACCTGACCAGAAAATATTTGGAACCCAACAGTGATACTGTCATTTTCGTGACTGATGATGTGTTGTTGTGTAACTGTGTCGAGCTGGTACAAGTGTATTGAACACAGTAGCATTGTTGGAGTAAGAACAGAATTCAGGAGCACTGATCAACTCGCATCAGTATACTGTCTTAAGTTATTAACTGTAAGATCTACAAAGTGTGTATAATTATTTAGTAGGTGAACCTGATAAAATGGCCATTATTTGTATATTAAGTGGGTCTGTCTGTCTGCCTGTGTTTGTCTGTGTTAATCTTAACTGAGAAGATCTTTTAGTGACATGTACAAATCTCTGTGATCTTTGGCCTTAGTTAAGCTGTACTGCTTGTGTGGCATGACATGCAACATATTGACCTGAACCTGACACTAAAAGCAGCTGTGCCACATGACTGACCTTAATTTAAATTATAATCAACACGCCATGAGTCAAAGCTTACTTGATATTTTGACCTAAAATATATGTGATTAAGAGATTGAGTATTAGTCTATGTTGCCTGCAACTTGTCATAAAGTGATTATGCATGTTGAAGGCAGGCGTGTTCAGAACTAACTTTATACAACTGTAATATTACCAGTTGGATATCATAAAATGACCTCCATGTGACCAAGTGAATTAATAATTTAGGCTCTAAGTCTTTTAAGAGATTACTAGCAAATCACACACACACATTGGATTTTATGTGCTTAGCCAGTGCATTTTTGCCCTCCTTCCCCTTCAGAACTATTTCTCAGCTAGCTGCTTTCCTACCTTCAGCACAAGGACAGCATTCAGAGTGTTTGCTATAACTGTTTGTCCGTATGTCTGCAAGTTAAGCTTTAGCTCAGTCTAGGTCAGCATAGAGGAAGCTGCCTATAGGATAAACAAGTCTATAGTGGCCTGTTGGGTTTGGAAAGGAGTGAGACACTGTGGCACTACTACTGTCTGCACAAGGCCAGGCCTGTGAAAGCCTGCACTGTTAATGTACAGCCTCCCAAGGCCTCTTTAAACTAACAAACCACATGTTGTTTAGAGCCTTATGGCACAGTGGAAAGGCTGGGTGTTATTCTCCTGTTACTTGCATAAGAAGTTATTTTATGACTTGTGCTACGATCCCAAATTCAAACCACCTGCCCAAAGTACTCTCATTAATTCAAGACTGTTTCATTAAAAAGTGGTCAAGTTGTGCAAAACATAATTTAACATTACCACATTCAAATGTATAATTTCACACATCTCACTCTCACTCACTCATTGTCTACATCACTACTGTATGTAGATAGAATCTATCCCAGAAGACTTAAGGCATAAGGCGGGGTACACACCCTGGACTGTGTGCCAATCCATTGCAGGGCGCGCACACACAAATTTGGGAACACCAATTAATCTAATTTACATGTCTTTGGAGTGTGAAATTTTTTTTTATATAAAAATTTATATTACTATTATTAATTGCTGTTTGTACGTATATTTTTGACAAATTTAAGTTGCAACTGTCACTGTATAAATAGGCCACCAAAAATAGGAACATTTGGACAATAGCATTTCAGCTTATGAGAGTATCTGATGTGTTTTTCTGTCTGGTTAGGTGTTCTTTGCCCCAGTGGCCTTAACCTGGCACAGATGCAAGCACTTGTGATCACAGGTTTCAGCTGAAATAAAATAAAAAAAGACTCCCACATTTCAGAATAACATCCTGCCTTCGAGAATGTGATGACATTTTTAGATTTCAAGGACAGTCAGTTTCCCTGCTTCCTGGTTACCATTGTACTGCAGTGATAGTGAAGATCTCTGGTGGGGCCTAATTCCCCAGAGTTCACACTGCAGGTCCATGGATTTTTTTGTACCACTCATATCATTAAATAAATTCTGTTGGTTGCAGCAATTTGCTGTAGCATTAACTGGTTCAAGGTGCTCATAACAACTAAGCAACCAGGGTATAAATTAAAAGAGAAGAAAAATATTAATAATTTGATGAGCATTGGATAGTGGAGGAAAGCACAGAACCCAGAAATACATACAAACATGTGGGAACATATGAAACTCCTTACACACAGCAAGAAGTTAAAAAAAAAAAAATCGTGATCTGAGGATTAAACCAGGGACCTTGTAGCTGTGGAAATACTATGCATCTATGTAGATACCTAATGCATTTATGTAGATATTAAATGCGTATATTAAAAACATTTAAAACGAAGCAAAAATGTTTTTCACCCGATATCTCTGAACCAATACTCAGGGATCTTGAATATATACTATCTTACATTTCCAGTCAGGAAAGATTTAAACAAAACAGGAAATGCCAAAACAAAGGAAGAATATATAGAAACATCTCAAACCTCTCTCTCTATATATATATATCAACTGATGCATGGCCCCTGACAACTGTTTATAGCCTGTGCCATTAAAACAAAGCAACATAGTAAAACAATGACAAAACATCTCTGCACACCTGACCATCACACCCATATGTGGAAGTCCCTCTATGTAAAAAGACCCAAAGTGACTCGAACAGAGCCCTGACTTCAACCCCAATGAACATCTTTGGGATGAGTTGGAATGCTGACTGCACAACAGGCCTTTTTGATCGACATCAGTGCCTGACCTCATTAATGCTCTTGTGGCTGAATGAGCAAACACTCACAAAATGTAATGAAAAGCATTCCCAGATATATAGAGATTATTGTAACTGCAAAGCAAGGACTAAACCTATCATGGGACACTTGTGTGATTGATCAGATGTCCACAGACTTTTGACCAAACAACATATTTACATTGTATTTAAAGTAGAGCTACAATCTAGGCTTTGTATATTAACAGTGCCATTAGACGATGTGGACTATGTATAAACCTATATGCCTATGATTGTCAGGATCAGTCTTAGAAATCCCTTGCTTTTCATCTTGGTTTTCTCGTTAATTGCTTTTAAAGTAACTGCTTTATCTGTAAGCATTTCACTGCATATCATACTGTGTACGGCTGTGTATGTAACCAATACGATTTAAAAAATTGTTTTTTATTTTTTATCCTGACTACCTTTGCACTTGACAACGGATCTGGCGTCTATCCCTGAAACATTGGGCATGAGGATGGAATACTACCTACAGTAGATGGGTAATAGAAATTGTGCCAAGAAAACATTCCCCACACCATTACAACACCTCTTTAAGCCTGGAATGATGGCACAAAGCAGGTTGGATCCATGGATTCATGCTGTTGGAACAGAATTCTGACCCTACCATCTGTGTGCCTCAGCAGAAATTGAGATTCATCAATCCAGGCTACATTTTTATTTTTTTCATTTTTGAATGTACATTTTTGTCTTCACCTGTTCAGTTTTGGTGAGTGTGTGTCTGCTGTAGCTTTGTCTTTCTGTTCTTGGCTGACAGGAGTGGAACCTGACATGGTATTCTACATTGTACATTTGTGAAGTCTGGGGTGTTTTTTCCGCGCAACGCCATTGTACAGAGTTGTACAATCTAAGCTCAAAACTCTAGAAAGTATTGTACATGAAAATCTCAAGATATCAGTAGTTATAGAAATATATACCAACAATCATGCCATGGCCACAGCTTTTGCCCCTTCTGATAGTTAATGTTAGCCTTATCTGAAGCTATCGGCTAGCATCTGTATGATTTGATGCATTGCTCCCCCATGAATAACTGTTTTAATGACTGCATGAATGAGTATGTATATCTCTCTATCATAGCATTACTCTATATACTTTTTTATGTAAAACGCTGCTCTACAGTAACTGCATTTCTTTCACTAAAGTATGAATATCACCATCTTGTGGTGAGCAGGTTTTCAGCTAACCATCCTCAAATAGCAATAAAATTTTTGTGCTAGTTACAATCACAGAATTGCCACAGTTTAGTCTGATAGACGCTCTTAAATCTGCTTCAATGCCTGGATTGTGTCCCTCTTCTTGTGCACGTTGCAGTGATAAATTGTCAAATCCACTGCCATTTTAGTGAAACATAAGGAATAGGTAAAAGATAAGATGAGGTGTAGCCTATTTAATAAGTAGATACACAATCTCCAAAATTATTGCCACTTCATAAAAATGATAACACAAAAACAATAACACAAACAAGTTGAGAATATGAGAATGAGGTACTGGTTTAATTTTATGTAATTGATCCCACTTTCAAAATTTTTAAACAAATAACTAAAATAAAATACTAAGCCAACAAATTCTCATTTAAAGGATCTTTATTTATGTCGCGTGAGGTGGAAAGCTGTTCCATTATTTATGTGCAGTTTTAGTCTGACATCCGCTGAAATCAGGCAGCTGGTAAAGTCAAACACTATTACACTTTTGTTGCTGCACTTTAGCGACACCTGGAATCGATTCCAACACGTCTCAAACCAGTATCTTGGTCAAACCGCTATCAGCGTCTTTCTCGTAACTAGCAGTAATTATTGGTGTGTTATACCATAGCGTTTATTAGAAGTTCATGTCATCGTAAGGCAGCTAGATACCCAGATAATCTATTCAATGTGGATTTTTTTGCTATGTATATTGTTCATGTTATGCTTATTTGAGCAACGCTTGTATGTCAGGATGGCCGAGCGGTCTAAGGCGCTGCGTTCAGGTCGCAGTCTCCCCTGGAGGCGTGGGTTCGAATCCCACTTCTGACAATGTGTGTTTTTTTCACTCCGATTCCAAAAACGTGCAAGAATACAACAGTGCTGTATTGTTGCACGGTTGCTGGAAAATAAGTAATACTATTAATGGCTGAATCGTACTGGAAAGGTTATACTGTATGAAAACGAACGGAAAGTCATTATAACGTTACAGCATTGACTATTTCGGAACAAATACATATTGAAGGAAAGTGCAAACATATTTAAAAGGCACTTGATATACATTAAGAATCAGCTTTTTTATTTAATACAAACGTTGAGAAGAAAAATATTCCAGTATAAAGGAATATTGTTTCCATAATGTGAAGCATCAGATCCTGAGAAAAAGCACTATTAATATAGAAAGAAAGGAAGAAATGAGAGTAGCTAGATGTGTTAGCTAGATACTATATTTATTTATAAAATATTGAACAAAGGAATATCCCAGTAAGGGTGCTACTCTCCAAAAAAGGTATGACAAGAAGGATTGATATTGCACAGATGAAATTAATTACTATTAATTTAATTCCTCCAACAGTCCTCCAGTTCTGCCCAATTAATCACAACTAGCAACACTTGCTGGGTAAGTGATTACAATACTTACCTTACCATTATTCAGGGAATTTCAGACGACGAGGATAAGAATGAGGATCTTTGCAATGCTATAATGCATTACTAGCATCTAAGACTAGACATGAGTTTGCAGTTTCAATTGCATCTACAATCCTTAGAAATAATTGTTATAGTAGTGGATCAAACATTAAACAGAGCTAAATATGTTGTGATCTTTTATAGCATTGCCTTAACAGAGGACATTCCAGTCAAGCATATCTTGAAAGAACTTTCGGAAAAAATCAGTTGCAACCAAACATCAAAGTTTAATATAAACCGTGCAGCAGTATTGGATGGTGCAATACGTGGCTTTACAAGAGTCTCATAAAACCCTAATAACAGAATTGTCATTAGGTTTTCTGATGACAAAGGCAGTTATGAAGAAGCCATTGATCTGGGAGGTCCTAGGAGGGAATTTTTATACCTTCTCCTGGAAGCACTGATGCGTTCTTCATTGTTTGAAGGGAAAGAGGGGAGCCTCAACTTGGCACTAGATTCACAAGGTATCAAAATGCACTTGCTGTATGTATGTCATATATTTAGTGAATGAAGTATGTAGGGCAGGGCGATATAAATAATAAAATTATCAACAATAACATTGTTCATATCGGATGATATCAATTATTATCACAAATGTCAAAGTTTAAAGGCAGATTTTTGCTGGGTGAAAGTTGCATAAACCAGAATTTTAATTTTGGTTTTATTATTAGACTACTCCTTATCATCAGAATGTGACAAACATTTGTCAAACAGGTGAACATTTCACAAATGAATAGTACATGTTTTGTCTCTTAAAGATGCACGTTTGACTGTAGCTTGAATTGGCCTGCAGATGTAAATTCATGTTCATAAAAGAAAATAGTAACATCTGTAAAAATTTCAACCACATACATTTTTTAGAGTAAATTTGAAATATTCTGACTGAGTTAGAATTAAAATTAACCATTGGCCTTCCATATTATTTAGATCACGGTAACCCCAGGTAAAACCATGTATTGTCATTACCACGGAAAAAAAGTAAATGTTGTTTCTATGTTATTAATTTTAATTAAAAACCATAGACTAAAGTATTTGGCATCATACAAATGCACTAAAACTGCTATAACTTAACAAAATACTGTTATTACTGTTACTACTGTTATTTTTTGTAATTATATTCAATAATTCCTTTAAATGTAATATCTACATTAATATGATAAAATGCTATGTGACTATCCAATGTTTCTGCCACAGTACCATGGTTCTTGTTAATGTTGAGTGATTTGTGGACTGAAAGCCTTCTAACTGGATCGTTGTGTAACACAATGTTTCTTGTGTTGTTGAGAATGTCAGTGCTGTTTTATTAGGCTTTAAGACAGTTTAAATGACACTTGAGCTTTGTATATGAGAACTTCGCATTTGACATTGTTCTTAATTTAAATACATATTCCACATGTTCTTTTTTTTGTACATGTACAGGTTTCTGAGTTTAAAACTCTAGAAGAGCTTCAACACTCAACACAGCCCATCACAGACTATCTAGCCAATGCAGGCTGTCTGAGGCCTTTAAGAAGTATTGAGGGGAAGGACAGGCTGATAGAAGATGTTCTTATGTTTCAGGTCATCAACCGTGTTCGTGGACCATTTGAAAGGTTTGCTCTAACTTCAGAAACACAGAAACGTGTGGTTTTTTTTTTTTTTTGACTTCACAAATTTTTTTGTGTGTTTTGTTTTGGAAGAGAATAAGAGTCTTGAATTGATGTTACCTGATTGGAGGTATTGCTGTTGCAGATAATTTTTTACTGATTGTTATTGTAAGTTGAACTATTTTGTACTGTTGCATGTTGTACTATCGTTACTGTCGAAAGTGTTTTGCAACCTAAAAATAAAAATTGTCATTACTCACCATCCTATCAATCTAAGCTCACAAGACTTTGATACATTTTTGAAATGCAAATAAAGATAGTTTTAATGAAAACTGAGAGGTTTCTGTTTCTCCATTTGAAAGTCTAGGTAACCAAAACTCAAAATCCAAAAAAGTCATACAGGCATAAGATGAATTGAAATGACTCAATGATTTTCATCCAGTGTAAGCAGCTCAAGGTCAAATGTGCGCGCATCTCATAGGTGCGTGTGTGCGTGGAGTTTTTTCTGTGGACCAGAACTAACTGTTGTTATAGATAATATAGAATTTCAGTTAGCTTTTTAATCTAATAATAATTGTACTATTCTACTATATTAACCAGACTCAGGTCTCCACATGTCTGTTGACTAAACATTGCACAGTATACCTTTGCTGTATTGTAGAGTCAACTGCAAAGTACACGCTCAGGCTCTTACGTTGAAAATCGGAACCGGAAGTGTGCGGCCTGTGAAATTCTAGCAGGATGCACGGATCCCGCTGAGGGATTTTCCCTTTATTTAATATCCTCCTCTACTGCGCTGAGAAACACATAGCAATCTGACATAAACATCTGCCATGTCCGAGACATACGGTAGGGTATCTTTATTTTCGTGCACCAGGGTACAGGCTAAATCCAGGAGGTTGTGCTGCATGGAATAAGCAGGTGTCCCGATGTGATGCATCGCAATAATAAGAACGGCTCGCAGGCTAATAGCGCTGTGCACGAGCAGCTACGCCCGCGGGGAGTCGAGTACATTTACATTACGAGTACACGGCTGCCTGGATTGATAGAGGAGAGTCTCATTAACTTTTTAGCACTTAGGATGTGCGAGTCGAGGCAAATATGTAAGAAACGGGTTTGTCTGTAAACAGCGCAGCGAAGCCCGGAAGAAGCTGTTATATCCTGAACCGCTACACCCAGCATCCAATTCCTGTATTGTGCAATCACAAACACATTGGATTGCTATTCGACACTACCCAAAACCAGAGTTCTAAGAAACACATAAGACTTAAGTTGGTTTCATTGTCAGTTTTTTTGTACCAAAGAGTGCACGGGTTCAAACACTGTTCTTGTGGTTAACAACACTGCAGAGTTATGTGGTGTTCGTGGTGTGCCATCAGTCAATGCCAAGTCGACATTATTACAGTTATGCATTCCCTCCTGTGGGGAAAAAAGGCAAAAAGAGTCATGTTTTAAAGGATTTCATGAATTTAAACAGGGAATAGTGTGTATATCCTGTAACTAGACCACATTTCAAATGAAAAGTGAAAAGAACTGATTTAAAAAAGGTATCTACTGACATCAGGCAGAGTAATAATTCTTATAGAGCAAGAAGACTCTTAGAATATTACAACTGACAGGATACAAAAGCAGTAATAAAGAAATAGTTTGTATTAACAATAGGGCAAGTATTAACAATGAGTGGCTCGGTAGTTAAGATGTTGTTGGACTGCTGATCAGGAAGTCCTGGTTCAAGCCCAGATGGGCTGCCACTGTTGGACCCTTGAGCCACGTCATTCACCCCCAAGTGCTTAGATACAAATTGGCTGTTGAACTGGCAATCCGGGCTTGTAAGTGATTGCCACAGAAAAGGCAGCTATATTTTCAGGGTGGGGAGTATCCATCTCCAGGTGGCTCGTAGACCGACCCCTTTTTGTATTAACAAGTTATTAATGAATGTTTCATATTATTCACAACTGGATATCAAACCATTTCAACTGATAATTTTTCAATATGTCTACTGTTCACACCTAAATGCCTCTTTGTTATGAATTGCATTCATTTGTATTCTCCGTTTTGTCCAAAAAAGAATGCTAACATTTTCAATAGGCTGATTATTTTCCCTTAGTTGCTTCAGTATTAAAGCTGCTATTAAACTTTGTTGTGAAATGTTGCCTTTCAGAGCTCAGGCATAAATAAACTAATCAGATTAGGAATTAGTAAGGTTTTAATAAATAAATAGTTTTTTTTCTATGCAGATTTCCTGTTTAAATTCCTTGTTATCGGGAATGCAGGAACTGGAAAATCATGTCTCCTTCACCAGTTCATAGAGAAGAAATGTATGTCAACTTTCCACAGCACCACACAAGTTCATTTTAAATCCATGTCATTAGTAACACAAATTTTTACCCTGCAGATCAATAATATGTATCTTTTTCCCTAGTCAAGGACGACTCAAATCATACAATTGGAGTGGAGTTTGGCTCAAAGATCATCAATGTGGTCAACAAATTTGTCAAACTCCAGATTTGGGACACAGCAGGACAGGAGCGGTTCAGGTATGTTCAGAGCTTGGGCATAGCTGGAAAACTGGTTTGCATTACTATTTATTCTTTCATGATGTGAGCATTGCTGATTGACTTGATGCTTGTTTCAGGAATACTTATTACTTTTAGTGAATCTAGAGAGCCTGTCAATGTTGATTTAATATAGGAGTTGTTAAAGCTTTCATTGGGCACTGATCATCCTTACAGAGCGTAGCAGGCCTACGATGGCCATGCAATACACAACATCCTACCTTTCACTCATTTCAATTTGTTGTTTTTTAGCTTAAATCAGGTAGGAGCAGGGGAAGTTAATTACCTTTTAAAAAAATTGTGGAGTCACCTTAAAGCTCCAGGGTCAAATAAATGTTGTACGAAACACGTTAACAACTCCCGTATTAAATCAATATTGACAGAGTCTCTAAATCCATTAAAGTACTGAGCTAGACTAAAACAAGGATCAAGGCAATCAATAATGATTTGTGGTAGGTAAATCTTTCCTGAAAACTAATGAAGCCACAGTGTTTTTCTTTATTCTGTATGAAACAGACATGTTTGTCTCCTCAGATCTGTAACACGAAGCTATTACAGAGGGGCAGCAGGAGCTCTCCTTGTCTATGACATCACCAGGTAAGTGAACATTAACAGGTCATCTAGGCCATGCTCCTGCAAATAAATCCCAGATTTTCATGTACTAAAAGCTAAAACATTTCCAGCTGTCAGTATTTTGGGAATCTGCTACTCTTGCCACAAATGCTCTTAGGTGGCTGTAAAATGATGAGATAAAATACTATATATATATATATATATATATAGTATATATAGCTCAGTGCAGATTACAGACTCATGTTAATGCTTTTGTTGTTGTCTGTTGGACAAGTTAATGGCCTTCCATAGAGATCAAAATAGGAACTGAAACAGGACCAGCACTATTACCTTAAAAAAACTGCAACAAACCTGTAAAAAGTACACAATTGCCATTGCCTTCAGAGAGTTGGAAGTAGGGGAGGAGGATGTGAAAAGAGCAACCAGACTAAAGGAGATGAAGAGATGGAAGGCAGAAACAACAGGGGGTGCTCTCCTCTGCCAGAAACTACAGTTCCATCTTGATGAAATGAAAGAGAAAATAAAGAGAATAAACTTGTGTAGGCAGAAGAGAATATGTGGTCGACTAACATCCCCTACAAAGCTGAGCGCATAAAGATAAAATACAACAAAGCCCTTCTGCATACTTCCTTCAAGAGGAAGGAGAAATAAGGCCACTAAAGAAGAAGACATTGTCTGAAAGGTGTCAGCACAAGAAGCAAGAACAAAGACACAAAAACATACAAAAAAAAAACAAGCCAGACAAGATGAAATGGGAAATGTAAACAAAGGGTCAGAAAGAAAGGCAGGCAGCTGTCTGAGGATCTAGGAAGGTTGCTGTACAGGAAAAGGAAATGAAATAAAGAACTGAGAGAAATGAGTGTCAAGCTAAAAGTATAAAAAAGACAAACACCATATCATGATTCTAATCTATTAAGCTGTGCCTCAGTTCTGTTTTATTTGTAACAGTGGTGTTCATACTTTAATTAATGAATTGATTATTATCTGTTGAGTACAAATGTGTATAAATAGGGAAAATACCAAAATGTACAAACATGCAGAGTAGTATAAATATGATTTATTTTGTTGAAACTATTATGATGCCTTTTATTTTGTGAGAAAAAGTTAGTGTATCAACGTATTACAATTTTCATGCTTACTTTTTACTGCTTAAAAAGTTTATCTGCTGTAACAAATGTGATCAGTGAAACTAACTTGTTTGACCAACTTTCAATGTACTGTATCCCTAAATAGGTTCAGTAAAAACTATAACACCTTTCTATAATAAAAATAAAAATAATTGCCAAATTCAAAAGATTTTAAATTAAAAATTTTATTTGTCACATACAGAGCCATACACAGTATGAAATGCAGTGAAATGATTATGGCTGTGGTATACAAGGAATAAAACACTTTGATTAGACTGGAATAAAAACTCATTAACTTTTGATTGTTTTCTTGTAACAGTACTACCAGCTGTTACTTACCAGCTGTTGCTTAATATTAATTATATTATAATTAACCATGTTTGGTGAAAATTGCATTTGTTGATCATATGGGATATTAAAAAAAACAAAAACTGTACAAAATGTACAAAGTACACTTTTAATTTTTCTTTCCTTTCATAATTTCACATTAGTCGGGAGACATACAATGCTCTGACAAACTGGCTGACAGATGCCAGGATGTTAGCCAGTCAGAACATTGTTATTATACTGTGTGGCAATAAGAAGGACCTGGATGCTGATCGGGAGGTCACCTTTCTGGAGGCATCTCGCTTCGCTCAGGAGAACGGTACGTCTACCTGGCTTAAAATATCCAAATATCCAGTATGTACACAGCAGCTTATTAAAATCATGTTTTAAATCATACTAACTACCCAGACTGATGAAAAATAAAAATTCCCATACAAATTGCAAGAATTCTAATTTAGCAGTTTTATATAGATTTTTTTTTTTTATATTAAACTCAGAATTGTATAAATGCATTTCTATATATATTTCTTATACAGTATAAAGTATTCTTTGGGGTATTTTTTCGTTGTTGGTTGGCTGTAACTGTTTTAAAAGGTATCTCATAATTAGTATTTGGAACTGGACCACAAGAGGCCACTGTAGGATTGTAAATTAGCTCCAACATCCCATGGATTACCATTGTAAAGTTTTTAAAGTTGCGTAGTAGAAGAAGCGAGTTGCTCGGTCTGTCCGCTATGCTTCGGTAAGCTTTTCTGGCGCCAGGAGAGACTCAGTCAAACACACACACACACACGTTGTCTGTCAGAAAGGTCTCTGTTTATTAACAGCAAAAGATGGGGTTTTTATATGTTTTTATAACGCCTGTGCCATCGACATATGTTACTACAAAGAACGTGAACCATTGTAAATGTCCTGGTGGGAAAAAAAAATTGCCCATTGTGGACCGAATAAAAGTATATCTTATCTTATCTTACTGAATTTTAATGACAAACACTTTAGTTTATAGTTTTTGTTCAGTGTTGGTATCTTGTGTTTGTTTGCATCAGCATTAGCCCTAACCATAGTTCATGTAGACATGTTCATGGTTGTAAATTGTGTTTGTTTTATTTAAGTATGTTTAAATTCCAAGTTAATAAAAAACCTTCTGCACTTGCATCATGCCTCTTCTCCATACCTGATACCAGGACATTGGCAGCAGATCCTTTGAGAACTGTGTGTGTTGCTGTGTATTGGATTGGACTTGTTTGTCATCCCATAGGGCTTGATGAGAATGGGATCTGGGGAGTTTGGAGGCCAGATCAGGGGCCTTGGCTTTGCCTGTTGAGCCTCGTACCCAGAGAGCTGTGGTGTACTGGGTGTTCTGGTGCCTTTCTCTTGTGGTGCTGGCAGTGTCTTCCTGTCTGCAGCCATTAGCGCCGCTAGCATTAGCATCGCTAGCAACTTTAGCTGCAGCCTCAAAGCGAGCATAGAAGGTGTTCAGCTCGTCTGCCAGAGACACGTCCGTGTTTGTCATACCGGTTGTTGGTGCTTCATAGTCCATTATTGTCCTTAATCCCTGCCACAGGCTCCTAGAGTCACAGCTGTGACTCTAGTTTCCTGTGTTATGAGTTTAAATCTTAGTTAATGGACATCCATTTACTCGGTGGTTGAAATGCCCTATTGGGTGGGGGGGTGTCATTTCCTCTGCTCCTCCCCAGCAATTGTGCCCCGGATCATACACTACCTCAGTCATGACTCCTGTTTTGCACTAATGCATGGTTTGGTGTGTGCACTCTGCAGTGTGCTGCCTATAACTTGTTTACTGCTGTGCATTCATGCATGCCTCATGCTGTTTGGTCCTGGATTGTACGTGTGCCTCAGCTTGGATTTTGGGTTAAACTTTGTCGCTTTAATTATAAAAAAGCCATTCTTTCTTATAATGATCATTCTAAATTATTTCACTGCCAAATGAAGCAGATTCTGGTGCACATGCCATATTAGAAACGGTATAACGATGCACATTATTAATTTTTGAATGAGGCATATCAATATATAAATATGCCATATACTGTGAATTAATTCTATATAAAATATGAAAAGGCAAAAAGAAATGATAATATAGATAATATCCAGGACACCCGCAGCAATAATCCTGTATGCACTGTGTGTAATTTAAAGTCTTTAACTGGTAGTTTTTACGTCACTGGTGTCTGGTGGTCATTTTGATAAGCTTATGCAATTTCACCACATTCATCAGAGCCACATTTATTTCCCTTCCAACATCTTGTATTCCTGGTGGGAGAGTCGGACCGCTGTGTAAAGCCTTCTCCAACACATCACATAGATTCTCAGTTGGGTTAAGGTCAGGACTCTGTGGTGTCCAATCCATGTGTGAAAATTATGTCTCATGCTCCCTGAACTCTTTCACAATTTGAGCCCGAGGGATCCTGGCATTGTCATTGTCATCTTGGCTGTGCCATTAGGGGAAAAAAAAGTCTTCATTTTATTGCCACAGAACGTTGATGAGTCCAGACCTGAGCAACTGAAGCAACCCCAGATTATAACACGCCCCAAAGTAAAATCTTTATGCTCCCTAGCAAACTGCAGCTTTTTTTTTTTTCAAAACTAGCCTCACTGGTAAGTTTATTTCTTAAGGCTACACAGCTGTTTGGAACCCAAACCTGTGAGTTCTCTTTGTATTGTGCATGCAGAAATGCTTTTGCTGTCACTACATCAGTTAGGGTTAAATTGCTTGCTGTAAATGAACCATATTAATTACTGCAGTAATTATTTAATGAAAGGCTATTAACTATTCACTTAGTGAAATCCAGGTGGTGACTTTTTTGGCCAAATAGGCCCTGATAATATCCATAAAACTAAACAAGTAATTGAATCGTAAAGAAACAGTGCATGCCACTATTAGCTGTGATTTCACGGGACATAGAGACAGAATGTTTGTTTTTAAACTGTAGAATGTTATTTTTCAAATAATGGAGCATTGAGTTCTGAAGCTTTGTTACATAAGGGCAAGTTTACTCTGTGATCTTTTCTGCCAAGATTTACTCTGAGGTCATCACTCCTGCGATGATTCTAATCAAACATTACTCCTGCAGAGAGTTTGATCCACATTACTCCCGCAGCCAGATTACTCAACGATCACTCCAGCCATGTCCTAGTGATTCAGGAGGAGGAGAGAACCATGGCTCCAGCAGTAGGAACAGCCATGCGAGTTACCAGTGAGTTACCAGGTTATCTTTCATAGCATTTGTTTCATGTCTCACTTTAGGAAATGACCTCAGAAGCCCTTATCACTCTACATCAGCCAGGATTATAAGGACAATGCGAAGGAGGGGAAGGACCCTCACCCTAGAAAAAGGGATTGTCACTGCATATGCCATTATTTAAAACTTCTTCTCACTACAGGCATACGTCCAACATTCCAATTGTTTCTCTGTGACCTAGTTCAACTGTCCAGTGACACAGGCACAAAGTCTGTCACCAGGCACTTTGTTCTCGTACATAGTACTCTTGAAAGAACTGTTCACACTAGTCTGTCATTAAGCAGTAGTTTGAGGTTTGTGACTGTGCAAAGTAGCAATGCTTAGAGATAATTATCAGCAAGTTAACAAAAGTTAGCCTAGTTGAGTTGTAACACTATGTGTTACATTAGCAACCTATTGTGTGTAACGTTTTTCAGCCTGAAACAGGCCCAAGCTACCCTTAAGTCTTTGGGCGAGTGTGTTCACTGCAGGCGGTTCCCCCTCAAGGTGCTTTGTTGCTGACTGGTTTGTCAGAAGAAATTGTTCAGTGATGACATGATGTTAGCTTACACAGGAGTTGCTTAGTAGCTGGCAGATCTGGCTGAAGTGATGGCACATGGTGCTGTTCCTGGACCAAGTTAGGGAAACCAACTCAATATCACAAAACCTTTTCTTCAGGAATTCGTTGGGTCCTACCGCTAAGAGTGGACAGCAAATCAGAATGTGTGTCAGAACTCCTGAAGTGGAATGACAATGATGCTGATGTGGACCTGAAAGATACAGTATGTGCAAACATGCCACTGATAGTTTTAATTTCCAGGTGCCTGATGTTCAGTCTGGGGTCATTTGGCCTTGTTGTATGTGGATAATCTGCCAAAAGGACAGGGGAGAACTCCTGTCCATTTTCCCAAAGTTTCGGGAGTATGCTCTCTCTTGGCATGACAAGCCATACAGGGAGAAGCATACTGTAGCAGGCTGTTTTATGCTGGATTGCAAGGGGATGCAGAGCTGAAGGTTAAGATGACAGATTCCCCAGATGGAAAGGAGTGGCATCACCGACCACTGCCTTCATCTTCATAATTTGGTGATTAAGTCATTGGCAGGGCCATAGAGATAATGGTTTTATAAAATCTCACCACCCTGTTGACCAAGGGGAAGGAGGGCCAAGGGGAAGGTATGTTTTCACAGCTGCAGTCACATCAATGTAGTTACATGAAGGTGTGAAGAGAAGAAATGAGAAGACAAGCTTTGAAGCTGTTTTTACCACTTCTGTCACCCCAGCAACAATAATGTTTAATAAGTAAATGTAAATAATAATATATAAATAATGTTTAATAAGCACATGTTGTAAATGAGCACAGGATGGTCTTTATGATTACAACAGCAGCTCTTATGTAGAAATCTACAGGATACAGCTGAGATCATCACAAAGCTACCTCAGTGTGTCATGGAATGGTCACCTTTCTGCAGGTAAATTTCTGGCAATAGCCGGGTAACACCTTGCAGTTTGAAGCTACATGTAGAAAAACTATTTTCTGGTGATTGAGAGAAATTCTCATCATGATTGATTCTATTCTATTCTACAGACTAAAGTTTATAGCTCTTCTTCTTTCAGCTACTCCCATTAGGGGTTACCACAGCAGACCATTTGTTTCCATCTAACTCTGTCTTCAACATCTTCTTTTGTCACTCCAACCTTCTAAATGTCCTTCCTCATCACATCCATAAATCTCCTCTTGGGCATTTCACTTCTCTTCCTACCTGGAAGCTCTTGATATAACGCTCATCCCTCCTCTGCATATGTTCAAACCACCTTAATCTGGCCTCTCTAACTTTGTCCTCAAACCATTCTACTGTACCGCTAATATACTAATTCCTAAGTTTGTCCATTCTTATCACTCTCAAAGAAAACTGCAGCATCTTCAGCTCTTCCACCTCCAGCTCTGCCTCTCTTACAGGGCTATACCGATCTCAAAGCTCACTTCTGGGCTTACTACCATCTGTAAACAGTTCCTTTAATTCTTGCCGATACCCCTCTGCCACAGATTACTCCTGCTACTATTCTTCACCCATTCCACCCCCCTGCCTGCACTCTATCTTTCACTTCTCTACCACAATCCCCATTCCTTTAGACAGTTCACCCTAAATATTTCAACTCCTTTACCTTTCCTACCTCTACTCCTTGTAACTGAACCTTTCCCCACCCTCTCTCTCATTTACACACATGTACTCTGTCTTGACCCTACTGATCTTCATGCCTCTTCTCTCCAGTGCATCCCTCCACCTCTCTACACTCATCTCAATCTGTTCCCTACTCTCGCTGCTGATCATAGTATCATCTGCAAACATCATAGTTCATGATGACTCTTGTCTAACCTTATCCGTCAAATTGTCCGTCACCACTGCAAACAGGAAGGGGTTACTTCCTGGTGCAGTCCCACCTCCACCTTAGATCAGTCCTTAAATTGTACCTATGACACACCTCTGTAACACCGCTGTAACACTGTCCTTGTACGTATTTTGCACCACCGTCACATACTTCTCTGCCACTTATGACTTTCTCCTGCAATACCACAGTTCAACTCTGGACAACTTGTCATATGATTTCTCCATCAGCATTCTCAAAGCAAACATGGTGCTCTTCTTTGGTGCTCTTTCTTGGCATGAAGCCGTACTGCTGCTCCAGATTGTCATCACTCTTCTCAACCTAGCTTTCACTACTCTTTCCCATAACTTCATGGTGTGGTTCATCAGCTTTATGCTTCTGTAGTAACAGCTCTGCACATCTCCCTTGTTCTTAAAAAGTGGAACTAAAACACTTCTTCTCCACTCCACTCCATTCTTCACTTTCTAAGATCTTGTTAAATAATCTAGTAAGCTACTCCAATGCCATCTCTCCTAAACACTTCCATGCCTCCAATGGAATGTCATCTGAACCAACTGCCTTTCCAGTCTTCATCCTGTTCATAGCTGTCATCACTTCATCCCTACTAATTCCTTTTACTACCTGATTCACTGCCTCCGCCTTATCCAAACTTCTCTCTCTCTCATTTTCTTCATTTATTAGCTCCACAATATACTCCCTCCACCTTCTCAAAACACTCTCTTTGTTTGTCAGTACATTTCCATCTGCATTTTTTATCACCCTAAACTGTAGTACATCTTTTTCCGTTTGGCCTCTGTGCCTGGCCAGTCTAGATAAATCCTTTTCTCCTTTCTTTGAGTTTAACCTCTCATATAACTCACTATCTGCCTGTTCCTTAACTTTTGCCACTTTCCTCTTCACCAATCTCTCTTCTTTGGGGACGCTCACTACCACTTCATCTATCTCCCTCCAGAAACTCTCTTTCTCCTTCACATTTCATGGTAAAATGAATGTACCTGTGGAGCGTATGCACTGATGGCATTTATCCTTGCCGCTTTAACTTCCAGTTTCACACTCAACACTCTCCTCACTTCCATTACAATCTTTTCATACTTTTCCCTCAGCATTAGACCTATACCATTTCTATTATCATCTACTGTACACCATAGTAGAGCAGTTTAAACCCTTCTGTGTTCTCAGCCTTGCTTCCTTTCCATTTGGTCTTTTGTACACACATTATATCTACCTTTCTTCACTCCATCATATCAGCTAGCTTTCTCCCTTCACCAGTCATAGTGCCAACATTTAAAGTTCCTTTTGTAAACTATGCACTTTTACCCTTCCTTATTTCACTTTCTTTTTGTCCCCTCACTTTCTCTTCATTTTTAAAATTTCCAATTTTTAAAGGTATCCTGCTGACTAACGGTAACTGAGGCAGTCATCGTTAACCTGGGCCTCGACCGATCTGGTATGATTTGGCAAATGTTTTATGCCGGATGCCTTTCCTGATGTAACCCTTCTCATTTATTTAGGCTTGGGATCGACATTAAGACTACGCTTGCCTGAGAAACCTTAGTGGTTTAGTGGCTGAATTGCCACACTAGAGTTTACATCTCTCAGGAAAAAAACCCCAAAACTTCATTATTTTGCGATTTTGTTCAGGATGTGAGAACTTTATTTTCAGAAAAAAATGGGAAAAGCAAAGGGAAGATCAGCAGGCAGAGGATGAATATGATAATTAATTACTGTACTGTACAGCATAAATACGGACATAAAATATGTCTGTTGCTGTTTTCTGTGTTTAATACAATAAAAAAAACAGCGTGAGTATCTCAGGCTTTCACAACTACTGTAAGACAAGGCTTTAAAAATCCACACAGTTTTCTATTGAGTAAGCTGCATTGTTTGAATTCACTGTAATACACATTCAATTCAATTTTATTTGTATAGCGTTTTAACAATTGTCATTGCCGCAAAGCAGCTTTACACAATCAAAAGAATTATTTAAGTTTGTATGAAATGTGAATGT
>JAOVVB010000041.1:19883613-19919224 GCA_028570985.1 Heterobranchus longifilis
AACATGAACCATTGTAAATGTCCTGGTGAGATCCTGAAGAATCAAAGGAGAGGAAGATAGAGAGGTGTCCGTCCAGATACGGATCACAAGATGTTGGCTTGAGTTAGGTGGAGAGGGGGAAGGAAACAGATGGAGATAGAGAGGGAGGGAGAGAGAGAGACATAAAGAGGAGATGCAAGAGATGCAAGAGGAGACAGGAAGATAGCAGCAGGAAAGATTTAACACGTTAATATCAGATCTATGCGGAAGAGAGCAAGAGAGTAGAAATAACTCCTTTATATATAAAATAATTCTAACAACCATGCTCTAATTTCTGGAGATGGTGTCTCATTCCTACTCGCTATATAGTAATTCTAGGCTAAATGGAAAAGGGACTACTAATGTTTTCAAAACCAAGATATTATTTTATATAATTATAATATATAATTTTAACAAAATAAAGCTTTTATATTTGTGTATTCTAGAGCTCATGTTTTTAGAGACCAGTGCACTAACTGGAGAAAATGTAGAAGAGGCTTTTGTCCAGTGTGCACGGAAAATCCTCAACAAAATAGAATCAGGTACTGTAAAAGCACAAAAAGTTCCAATTGACTCATTGTGTTACATCATTTAGGAAATCCTCTCCTAATAAGATTTTATTTTGTTTGTTAGGTGAACTGGATCCAGAGCGGATGGGTTCAGGGATTCAGTATGGTGATGCAGCACTACGGCAGCTTCGTTCCCCGAGAAGAGCTCAAGCTGAGAGTGTGCAGGAGTGTGGATGTTAGAGCCCAATAGCCAGGTGAGACAAAACATTCCCCTTATTCTAGTACCTAGTTCTGTGGACTTTTATTACCTGTGTTGAAACTGTGTGTGGCTTAGTGGTTAGTATTGTCGCCATGCACCTCCAGGGCCTGGGTTCTATTCCCGTCTCGGGTCTGTATGCATGGTTGGGTTTTTTTATTTTCTCCCCATTCTTGGAGTTCTCCCTATGCTTCGTGCTGGTACTCCGGTTTCCTCCAGTTACGAAGACATGCAGAGTAGGCTAATTGGCGTCCCCAAAGTGCTCGTAGTGTGTGAATGAGCGTGTGCCCTGCAATGGATTGGCATCCCAGGGTGTACCCTGCCTCATGCCTTAAGTATCCTGGGATAGGTTCCAGGCCCCCCACGACCCTATATACAGGATAAAGGTCGATAAAGACGATGAGTGAATGTGTGAGTAAGTGTTGGAACTGTAGACATAGGTCTGAAAAAGGGAAATATAGTGCATATGGCTACTTTTGGAATATTGAACCCAGGCATCTAAGACAACCTCTTTCACCTATCTTGCACTGCAGATATTCAGATGCACTAGGGAGGGATTGCAGCTCTTATGCACAGCTCTTAAAAAATTAGACACGCTAAAAATAGCAAGGCTTCTTAGAGTTTTCATAAGGGGTGGAATAGGTTACATTCAGATATTTCAGGTTTGTTTTTCATGTAGTAATAAACGTTTTCAGGAATAGTTTTTAACATTTGCATTTTGCTTGTGACAGAATTTAGAGTAACTCCATCCAACACAGGATATTATAAATAGTACATTCACACCAAGCAGTTTTTATTAATAATTCCAATCAGTGGTTGATCAGTCTTACATTATGTATTAATGTATGTAAAAAAAAAAAGCATTAATTTTGAGAGGCATTTTAATGGAGCCTCATTGTCTCTGCTGTTTACATTCACATTTTCAGTCAGTGTTAGTGTTGTCAGTGTTGTTTTTGGGGCTGATTTTAAGGCTCTGTTTGGCATTATACAATATATAAGAAAATCATATTTTTATCAATTATTATATGCGATACTTATAATCTTTGAATACCAAATGTAAGGAATGAGCAGTCATTTTCCCTAATAATGGGTATCAGACCAGGCTCAGTTCACCCGTGAATAAGCTAAATGTGATGTGTTAGAATAGTGTTCCCATTCTATGATTGGAGTTTAATACCCTAGCCTGTTATAATGGCCTGTCCTATATGATTTATTCTTCTGTTCCCTCTTGTCTGTAAAAGGATGTTGGTGGTAACAGCTCAGCAGCATCTGTTCTGTATTTAGTTTGCTCAGGGAAGGCGGAGACCACTTTAATATAGGGGGCTATTTTGGTCATTAATGCCCCCTGAGCCCTGATCAAGTTTGCTTCTGCATGCCCGAGTGACGATGACACAGCGATGCTGAGCCACGTTAAGCATATCCTTCTCTAGCCTCCCCCACACACATTGAGAGATACACACCCAGGGTCCGAGTCTTTCCCAACTAGAGTAAGAACAAGTGCCTAAACCTTTATTCCCACCCCTAGAACTTATCAGTTAGTCTGCACTCACAGACAAATACAGAACAGTGCAGGCTATCAGTTATATTTAACTCCGGACTCTGTGTGTCCTTCCCAGACTCTTAGCATCTTAGGCACCTTATTTGGGTACTTTGGTATGCTAACCAGAAATAGAGATCCAAGGTGGGCCAAGGTATCTATGAAAGGAGAAGTATAATTAATAGGCAGTTTCATATATAACTCTATACTTTATACACAGAAAAATGAATAGGAAGGTGACTGGTTTGGGTCTCAGTTAGTAATAGTCAGCATTCCGTCTTGAAAATGATCCGGCTTGGCTTTGTACCCTGAGTTTCAGCACATATGCTAAACATATAATTTATTACCTATAATTTAAGTAAGGCAACACAGAGGTATTTGCACTCCCTGACAAATGCACTCATGTCTGGAGGATAACAAATATTTGGTTAATTAATTTTATTATTATTATTATTATTATTATTATTATTATTATTTTGCATGTGCACAATCATTTTAATGATGTGGTTCTTCAAGCATTGTCTTTTAAAAATGTTTGCACTAGTTTTTACGAATGTGTTTTTTTCGTTTCTACAGTAGGATGGACGAGTTCCCAATAATCTAAAACACATAATCATCTTATAATCTAAGACTTATAAAAGTTGATTAAAATTATTCAAAATAAAAAAAACAAATTACATGGGTTAAACATTAATTAACAAAAAAAACACTATTGATAGTGTTTCTGTTACAAGGCAGTGTCAGCAATGTGACCAGATTACCAACATCAAATGTTGTCTTCTTAACTTAAAAAAAAAACTAAAAGCGAGACTTGTGAGGTAATGATTCATTATAGCTCTTATAAGGTAAATGTTAACAGCTGTCAAGCTCTGTGATGTTACACATCACAGTACCGAATGGAAAAAATACACTGATAACAAGGACGATGTGCATTCTATAATTAATTTAAAAAAAATTAAGCTGTGATATAAGGAACAAAACTCAATGACATGCTGCTATAGCAAAATAATAAATCTTGTGCTAGTAACAGCCCATCGTTTATGTAACGCTTCATTATAACACCTCAACAATGATTCTTGTCCTGCAACTGCATGCTCTGTTGTGTTTTATTACTCATTTTCAAAATGTTACTGATTTCTTTATAGAAAACGTTTGTAAAGACTATTTTGGGAATGGGCCGAGAGACGCAAAACAGTGGAGAAACTCTTCCTTCTCCTTCCTTTTTACTTCGGTTCAGACAAGTCTGAGATCTTTGGACGCTGATGTGCTGTGGAACAATCCAGGCCGAGGCAAAGACACCAACGGTGCACGAGGAATCTAGGTGCTTGCTGAACGTTCTGCAATGAGCTTTACCCATTTAACCCTTCGTTTCCAGTCCTTCTTCTATTAATGTATTTAGGTCTTGTGTAAAGAAAAACATAAATCAATATTTTGAAGCATGTTTATGGACTGCATTTCCATAACTTGAATGATTGTTTTATCAGCTCAGGAGTGCTATGGGTTACAACAACATATCAGCTGAAAACATTAATCTTAATGATGTACCATCACTTACATATCATTTGATCGGTATAAAAATCCCACACACACCCCCCCCCCCTTTTTTTTTTTTTTTTTTTTTTAAATAAATGCTTTCTTTGGAAAGCATGCATTGTTGTAATTCCATTGTTCTGTTTAATTTTTGCACATATATACAACATATATCAGATGTTATGTTACTTTTAAAACCTGGAATGTCAAATTATAGTAGATATTGAAAAGATCTATTATCTATCTATATCTATATATATATATCTATATATATATATATATATATATATATAGTACTGACAAATATGTTTAAAAAATAAATAAATAAATGAATACATTGAGAAGTCACCGTTATATAGTGTTACATACTTAAATGCTGGTATCTTGTTTAAAAATGTTCGTTTGACTAACTCATGATAAGTGTTATTAAATAGATCACATTTATAAATGTAATTGCTATGTATTCATTAATTTTTTTCATATATTTTTGGAAAAGCTGTCAAGTCCTATATTTCATTTGTTCTTAACCCAGCTGTTACTGATTAAGGGTGGAGAAATATTGTCTGTGGTTTCAACATTGTATGCATACAGTGCTGAAAGTGTTTACACTTAATTGTTAATGGGAGAACATGCTTCAAAGGCCATACAATGTATTTGCATTACGTTTGTGTATTATTTTAACAAAAGCCACTTTTGAGGAGAGATGAAAATGATCATGTAATAATAATTACCGTTAAATATTTGTGCTTAAGTAACTGTAAAAGAGCTAGATGGAAGCAAAGCTTGGACCAGTGTAAGTTCAGATATGTTGCAATATAACAGTAATTGTGAAAAATATTATTTTGATATGGTCCAGCTTTACTTGGAAGCATCCTCCAATCAAGCACATGTTCATACTACATTAAATTATTTTAATATAATAATTTTAACCATGTTGTACAATACTTTTGGATGGCATATTTGTGAATAATAAAGGTAACAGAAAAAAAACAAGCACTTTGTGATGAAACTAAAAAAAGGTTTTTATTAAGCAATGTTTGAAAACACATCATAGTGGGACTGACTTAACCAACAGTCACAACTATAACATTTTCAAGTGATAATGATATAAACACTAAAGATGTGTCCTGTGAGTCTGCACATTCACGTAAGCCAAAAGCACAGACCTTAACGTATCTATCTACCCTTCAAACCAGATTCTTCAGCTTTTTACACACAAAAAAGTATTGATTGACAGATTGATAGTTGGTGCTTCTGTGACTCACAGAAGCTTCATTGTTGTCACTGTAACAAGTCATTACTAACCAAATCACTATTACAATATAGAAAAATGCCTTAAACTGAGAAATACTAATTTCGCTTTGATCTTCAAAAACCTGAAATCAGTAGCGACCCAATCCACACCTACAAGGTGAACAGATTTTTACATTAATTGTGATAATATTACAGTAACGAGGGCAAAATACTGGTGCACCATTGGGTACAATATTCTGTCGAACAGGGAAATGTACTGTTGTTCAATGCTCATTTCAACACTTCACCTTATTTTAACACAATGTTCCAATGAATCCCTCTTTATATTGTATGTATTATTTATGAACCGCATTCGTGGTAGACCATAGCGTTACATACATAAAAAAAGGTCAGTGCTTTATACACCATCCTGAAAAGACTTATGTATGATATCTGCGGTACTGTGTAATTCATATTCACATTAAACCAGAGGAATAGTAAAAAAAAAAAAAGTATTTCAAATAAGCTACATATTGTAGATAATGAGTAGAAATCTTGTAAACTTAAAAAAAGTGTTGGGGACATAATGACAGGAGGAAAAAAAAATGGTTTAATTTAAACCAAATGTTTTAAAACATTTTGGACGTCGACATCAAAAAGTGTTAGGAACATGTCCTTGGTAACAGTTACATTTATGGCAGATTTGACACGATGGAATGAGTTGAGTATAAACTTTTCATATTTACATATAAATTGCGAGTGCAAAGTGGCAAAAATAAAACTCCTAAAAAATACAAAACGAAAAAAAAATCTAAAAATCTAGGCTGAGCCTTTAGTACAGTATTCATCACTGTCATTATAAGTTCCTGGTGCAAGTTGCAATTAGGCTAAAACTATCTTTTGTTTTCTACCTTAGCAGTAAGCATCTGCTGTGGATTACTGCACTTGATGAGCCAAAAACTTGAAAAGGGATGCTGTGGTGGATGACTGACTTTAAAATGCTGTATAAAATCCGGTCCCTGACGTTTGTTAAAACTCTGTCAATAAACATGACAAGAAATTGTCCAAATAATATCAAATAAATAGCACAAACCAAAAATGTCACTTTGTCATTTGAATTTTTTATGACCGCAATCCAAATAAGAAGACACCATCTGGATGCACATCACTACCTGTGACTGGAAGGAATGTTGCAGGCCGTCTCAGAGATTTACTGTGTCCTAGCAGTGAAGCAGCGCATGTACTCTGTCATCCAAGGGTTATACTCGGGGACAAGCTTGCTTTTGTTAACCTTTTCCAAGCTGGCTGATTTTGCTCTTCTCTTGTCTGTTCTCTTCATTTGCTTCTCAACCTCCCGTCTGTTTTTTGCTCGTAGTGCTGACTCATGTATCTAAGAACACAGGAAAGGTGCTTCATGAACAAACCTGAACAAAGCCTTATAAAAACATTTCACTATTGAAACAGTTCACCCACTGCCTTAACCTAAACTTCTGTCCCACAAACACAGATGAAAGAACGGCCTAGATGCAGCTTTATAATTTTTTATAATCCCGTACACCAAACTCAGTTGTCTAAAGAAAAAAATATATTAATAAGGACTCAAAGCATTCGTGGTACTGTAAGGTAATGTAATGTTTCTGAGAGATGTAAAAATATGCAGCTGAAGAGCAGCTTACCTCCTTGGTTGATGCAGCTGGACCAACATTGTGCGTCCTTTTCGAAGCCATATCCGCCTGCCTCTCTCCTGAGCCATACATAGCAAAAGGATGCCTGCTTTCTTTTTCACGGTCTTTGGTGATGTGATGCTTATCTTTACTTCGGGTTGACTTGTATGAATGTCTTGGTTTGCTTTTCGTTTTGCTCTGAACATGTTGATACTTTTCTGGTTTGATGACAGGGGCAACAGGTGGAAGAACATTCTCTTCCTCCTTTTCCTGAGGTTCGACATCTTCTGTTAGTTGTTCTGTTAAAAAAAAAAGTTAGTTAATTCTTAATCTTTTGGAGAGTTAAACCCAACTAAACTATTGAGAATTTTCTCCCAATGAGTTTATGTAATACCGGTAACTTAATCCTATACATTATGTGTATACCACTAGTAGCCTACAAGTTCAGTGGGACACACTTGCTGATACTTTACAGGGCTGGTGGGAAAATATGGATCAATATATGAATAAATCGAACATTAATTTCTTCCATTAACACATTCTTGGTATTAATGATATGTTGTTTGACACCACAAAACATGCAGGTATACATGTCTTAAAGCGCACCTCCTTACAGTTCTGTCTGTGTATTCTTAGTATTCCAAATTTTTACTAAATTGTACAGTGAATTTATTGGTCAGCTGAAATTATACTTTGGCAGCCACATCAGTCTTGCTTTACCCTTATCATACCATTTACACTTAAAGCATATCTACAGAGCACCCGTGTTATCTCTATGAAGTGTCATGACCCTGAGGACATTACATCTCGAGAGCTTTTATGGATGCCAGGACCTTACTGAGCTTTAAAATGCATTATTCCTTTAGGGCTCAGACATTATCCTACCTCTGAACTGGCTTGTTTCAGGGTCTCTCCTCTCTTTTGCCCCATCCTCTTCGAGTGGTGCTGTCTCTACTGGATCCTTCTCCAACCTGTAGTCTTTAGTTCTCTCCTGAGGTGTACATTTGCCGCTGGACTCTGTGTCGCTTTCACATTCATCCCAAAACCACGCGTTGTGTGCCTGCTCTAACATTCGCCTTGACAATCTGTAGCTCACTAAATCCTCATAACACTTGGAGTACGTTTCCCATTTTGGATCCTTAAATTTCTTCATATATTCGGACCTTATCCGTTTAGTCACCATATTCCTGTTGAAGAGAATGGAGAATTACTTTTAAGTAGTAGATCACGTTTATTTATCACTAGCTGAAGTACCCATCGTTGATGGGAAACGAGTTTGTGGAAATAGTTAAAAGGTAAAAAGCTAAAAATAAGCTGATCAGCTTTAATTTAATCAGTGATATTATTTTAGGCTGAAGCTCACATACATATCTGCCTGCAACAAAGATTAACCCCTTAATTTTTTAAAACTCTAATTTCCCAAAATTTTGGTTGGTGTGACAATATAATTATTAGTTTCAAATATGTTATTAGTTTCCACTTGATTGGTGGCTAAACATATAAGAGTTGTACAAAATTCACCTAGTTCAAGGCAAGAGTTTGAATCTATAGTCATTTCATCTTATGACAATCAATGGAAAAGAGAGGATCTAGAAAAGTTTATATGTATGCCTTGTTCACGCTAAGTTGTTCAGTAATCAGAGAGTGAATTACAGAAGAGAAATCGAAGAAATAAATCGGATAAAGATTTCTAAGTTTTGTTTGAAAAAAACTCCAGCCCATTAAAACTTACACCACTTCAGCGCGGTTGTTTCAGTTAACTAACTATTAAATTAATTCAGTTTTCTAATTAATATCTATTAGTGCAGGTCTTTGTTTACGTTGATCAAGTAGATTGTTTTAAAGTAGATTATTAAATCTGGCACATAACTGTTCATAATATTTCCTTTACTCAACATTTTCATTTAATGTATGGCGCAATGTTAAACATCAGACCAGTAATACCCAAGTTTCATTAAATTCTGTCCAGCCAGTTTTGTGTGAGGGTGTGACAAAATCTGTCTGGACATAATTTTCTGAGACTGTTTTTGCTATATTCACAAGATATAATTGAAAGAGCAGGTTCTGACCAATGTACAGACAAAACATTTCTTTCATTTATATAGATTTATCTTTGTGACTCGTTAACTAACCCTGTGGTGCCTTCAAGTGCTGCCCTAATTGTAGTTCTGGCCTGCAAAATTTCAAGCCTTTACATGCAATATACTTACTAACATTTGATAGTGTATTCTGGTATCTTTCTAACCCTTTCTACTGTTACATATGACAATGTACGGCTAAATAATGATTGCCAAAAATGCAAAGAAATGATCTACTAACCAATAATTATTGAAGCCCGTTATTTCTTCTACTAGGAAAAGTTCAATTTAGTAACAGACCTGGGGTGTCAAAGTTTTGAAAGGATTCTTAAAGGATTGTGGGTAACGGTTAGGTGGAAAACTTGTGTTTACATTTATTCCAGTAGGACATGAAAAACGCAGTCTTCCTCTCCCTCCCGCTCGACATTTAAATCAAAACACGTACTGAAGAAAAGCCCTTTCCTGGTAGCAGACCAATCACAAACCAGCTGCTCGTGACCGCGCATGGTCACGCCTCTTCTTTATACAGCATGTCCTGTTTAAACTGCACACCACATATCTATTCAAACCGCGGATTTCATCCCATTCACAGACATAAACACGATGCAATACCGAAATAATCCTGTCACTTGTGCTGCTATCAGTTTGTTTGCACAGTGAACCACAGACATACTATATGCGTTGTGTCAACCACACTGTACCCTGCGGTTTAATCAATTTACATCAGTCTAAATAATAAGGTGCACAACCATGTTTAAATCATGTACAGTGTGTATAGGAGGTCTATAATGTATTTTTAAATTTGTGTACATTTAATTATAAGTTGACATGATGCCGATCTTAACTGTCGCTTTACATTACAAGAAGCATCCGCCATGATATTTTGAAAGGAACACTGAAGAATCAAAATCCCCCGATCGTGTCCTGTCAGATAGATCCAAATCTGGGTACGGAAAAGTATATCGGCTTTTACTTACGGTTTCAGGTTGCACACCAGAAGAAAGGCGGCAGGTGGTCTCGATAACACGATCCTTCGCTGTTGTTGTGCTGCTGATTTGCTGTAAGCCCCGCCCACTGCTTAAAGCATGACAGGGAGAGTGCAACAGGTGGGGATTAGACTCGAGTGTCGATTCAAATATGCAGACCCGTTGTCTTCTACAAAAAAAAAAAAACAATAAACTGTTTAGTACATGACTGAAAGGAAAATAAATGGTTCTTATTTTTAAAACAAGATGGCAGTGAACTCAGTATTTCTGATGAAAAAATACAACTTTGTCTGCCTGAGTTGATTAACTGATAAAAAAAAAAAACCCAGTAAGGTAAGGTAATCCCAATTATTAAGATTCATTGATCAGTTTAGTCGTTATATGGAAGCTGAAAAATAACTTACTGAATAATAATCTAATGATGATCTCTCTCTCTCTCTCTCTCTCTCTCTAAAACCTTTTTTTGTTGTTGTTGAGGGTCATTGTTGTCTATTCAAGTAAGACACAAGTAACTAAAAGTTATCCAATCCCAAAATACAGTTTGACTTTATATTAAACGATTAATGGTTTATGATCCTACTGGTGTCACATTGTGATTCTTCTCAAGGTTTCATCTTTATGTTATTTCAGGTTTCCCCTTCAATTTCTCTAGCTTATTTGTAAAAATATGTATTGTTAAATAAAATTTTATAAAAGTGAAATACTGTAAGTATGAACTGAGAGATGTCCTCAAAGCATCTGGTCCAAAACTTAACTATAGATGCACTAAAATCTCATCTTACAGCAAACCTCGGAATTAATATTTGGCAGGTCATTTCTTGCTATTTTAAATCAATTAATTAAATTAGCTATAGGCATAGTGATAATATTTACTGGGAAAAAAAGAGGAAAAAGGAACTCCAGAGGATGATTCCAGAAGAGTTTCGTGACAAGCTTGAACTCTCTGAGCCTTATGAATAAATTTAAACATGTCTCTGTTCATATAGGTCTATTAAGAAGGTTAGGAATTACTGACAAGGGTCAGATATCAGCTGGCTCAAAGAAGAAAATGAGCCAGCCATAGCTAAGATAACTGGTGTGTCAGCTTTCACTCATCTCAAGTACATTCACACAGTGGGTAGAATGTTTTAAAAATAGAAATGACCTTAGTGACCATTCAGTGCTTTCTTGGAACACTTGTAAACTTATTTAAATTTCATGGATAGTGAAACTGAGAGGGGATGCTGGATGGATAATGTAGCTACAGTTATGGATTATTAGGTTATTAGGACAAATTACAACAAAGACCCATTGACAGACAAGAAGAACAACCAAAATGATACCAAATAATGGACTTTAATAAATTAATATGTATGTACATTTCACATTTGGCTGTATGACATAGCATGTCAGTCATCTTGATGTTGCTTAATCTTCACTGAAGTATATTCATTCCGTAACACTGGGTTACAAAATAAATTTTTATTAATTCTGTCCCTTGCCAACGGAGTGCTCCACTGCTGCTCGGCTTATAGCGAGAAGATGCAGATGATAACGACAATGGTGTATTTAGAAGCACTTGCGGTGGACAATGCTGGGGCCAGCCTCATCGTATTCCTGCTTGGTGATCCACATTTGTTGGAAGGTGGACAGGGAAGCCAAGATAGAGCCACCGATCCATACAGAGTACTTACGCTCAGGTGGGGCAATGATCTAGTATAAAAAAAAGAGAGAAATGTATTTCAGAAATGGGAAAAATGTAGTTTTGCAATGAATATAAATTTGAGAAAATACACTAATCCATTACCTTGATCTTCATTGTGCTGGGGGCCAGAGCAGTGATCTCCTTCTGCATACGGTCAGCAATACCAGGGTACATGGTGGTACCACCAGACAATACATTGTTGGCATACAGGTCCTTCCTGATGTCAATGTCACACTTCATGATGCTATTGTAAGCAGTCTCATGGATGCCAGCAGACTCCATACCTTTTCAAAAAAAGATGATTTAATATAAGAGAATGACATACAGTTACATATGTTATAGACATAGTATATGTTGTAAAGGCTGTTAAATACTCACCAATGAAAGAGGGCTGGAAGAGGGTCTCTGGGCAACGGAAACGCTCATTACCAATGGTGATAACCTGACCATCAGGCAACTCGTAGCTCTTCTCCAGGGAGGAGGAGGAAGCAGCGGTGGCCATCTCATTCTCGAAGTCCAGAGCAACATAGCAGAGCTTCTCCTTGATGTCACGCACAATCTCACGCTCAGCTGTAATGGAGATTTTCGCAAGTCAAAAAGCAATTAAAAAAATGTTTTAAGACCACCCTGATAAAGATAGAAACCTGAGAACAAACCACAAAGAAAGAAACATGATATTTACCGGTTGTGACGAAAGAGTAGCCACGCTCAGTCAGGATCTTCATGAGGTAGTCAGTCAGATCGCGACCAGCCAGGTCCAGACGCATGATGGCGTGGGGCAGAGCATAACCCTCATAGATGGGGACATTGTGGGTGACACCATCACCAGAATCCAGCACAATACCTGAACCACAGAAAAAGGTGTCAAGTTAGTGCCTCAAGTTTTTCTACTTTCTGTTTATAATGTCATCATCATAATTTAATGGCGGTATGTGGGACTTTATGAAAAAAGTAAAGGAGGTGCTTTCTCACCAGTGGTACGGCCAGAAGCGTACAGAGACAGCACAGCCTGGATGGCAACATACATGGCAGGGACGTTGAAGGTCTCAAACATGATCTGGGTCATCTTCTCACGGTTAGCCTTGGGGTTCAGGGGAGCCTCAGTGAGCAGGGTGGGATGCTCCTCAGGGGCAACACGGAGCTCATTGTAGAAGGTGTGATGCCAGATCTTCTCCATATCGTCCCAGTTGGTAATAATGCCATGCTCAATGGGATACTTCAGAGTGAGGATACCCCTCTTGCTCTGAGCTTCATCACCTACATAGGAGTCCTTCTGACCCATACCCACCATGACACCCTAAGGAAGAGGAAAGATGAATTTAATATTACATTAAATATTTATTTTTAATTATTATTTGATATTATTATCTACTTATATTTAATTATTCCAAACTACTATGGAGAACTACAGTGCAATTTATAAAGTCATACCTGATGACGGGGGCGACCAACGATGGATGGGAACACAGCCCTGGGAGCATCATCACCGGCGAAGCCAGCCTTCACTAGGCCTGAGCCGTTGTCGCACACCAAGGCGGTAGTCTCCTCATCATCACACATCTTGGCAGGTTCTGTGTGTAAACATATTCATATATCACTGAGTAGGTGGTATGTATCACATGCAACACAGACAAAATAGAAAAAAAATTAAATAATATGCTTTTACTCATTAGAAATATACATTGATTTCTATTCCACTGATGAAAGATTATGAAATGGTAATAATGTCATTGCTTAATTTGGGTTAAAAAAATAGTTTTACGTTTTTTTGCAGATAATTTCACATTGTGATTTAATAGGTACATCACAGTGAGCTACATGAATGAACTGAAATCATAATTACTTGACCTATGATCAAATCTATAATAAGTGAGAGTAAAAACGTTTTTTTGTAGATAATTTCACATTGTGATTTAATAGGTACATCACAGTGAGCTACATGAATGAGCTGAAATCATAATCACTTGACTTATGATCAAATCTATAGTAAGTGAGAGTAAACAAAAATTAATATCAAATCTACAGTAAGTGAGGTTAAACAAAAACTAATATTCGCTCCCAATTATTATTTAGGTCTGGCCAACAAGCAGAGCCATTTTGACATATGTGAACACTTTAAACTTATTAGTAGTGTGCATTACATTGATAATTCCCTTATGATATATAAAGAAACAGTATTTTTCTATTAGTTCCTGTTGCACGAAGACTATGGTGCGGTTAGCTCAGATCTTACCTTTGTTGTTGCCCTTCTCAGATGAAGCTCAGTGCAGAACGAAATCTCTGCTGGTTCCAGCTACAGGGTGACTGCTGGCCTTGGCCAACCTTTATACCCGAACACCTTCATTTCCCGCCCATAGAACATGGTCCATGTGCTCAATTGGATTTTTTCCCAGTCTTTGGCCATATTAGGTTCTTGGGCGTTAAGCGAACGGGACTCCCGGTTGGAAGTGTCCTCGACTGTCCTAATATGGCGATAGTCCTGATGTGAAGCCCATCACGCTCGAACCGTATATGGGGACTGAATGTTTTCATTAGCGCTCTATTCGCACATGGTGAATCCTACTACACCGGCATGACTGCTACCATTGAGAGTAGGCTGTCATTGCTGATTATGTAGCGGCGGCAAGAGGGTAGAACTGTGTAAACTTATTGACCACGGATAAGGCGCACCGAAATCTCTTACTACGGTAGACGCAAGCGATTAGGACAAGAAGGTTATTAGAACCGTTTATTAATTCAGTGACTGCAGCATAATGTTAACGTTATGGTAAGCATTCAGCCGTTTTATTCAATTTAATGCGGGGGGGCAATAATACATGACAAGGGCTATGGATAGCGAGGTTTGATCTGAGAAGGTAATAATGTTTAGATTGCTATAATAAAAGCTGTGCCTGTATAGCTATTTGTCATCGGGGAGTAAATTAGGATTTAGGGTGAGCACTTCTACCAACAATCTCGGTACACCACCGTTTAAAATGATAGCCGGAGTTGTAAAGATCGATATAATTTAATTGTGATTAAAACGTTTTTACATTTCATTTTCTATCCTGAATGCTTAATCAGATACAGTTGGATAACAGTTTCTTCAGCATTTCTGTTTAATTATTGCAGCGTCATCAATATTGAAATCACTTTTGGTTTATATTTTATTTTAATGCTTTCCTTGCTCTAACAATGTACACAGGGATAACATTAACATGTGCCCGTAGCCCGACTCCAGGACACACTCCATGCTACACGTGTGTATGGGTGTTTGGTTTAAGTAATAGACAATTCAGCTGTGAAAAGACTGTATAGGCTAGGGTGCAATATACTATACTATATGTAACTGTTATAATACTACAGTTCCCATAAATTATAATAAAACAAAAATAAAATTTGACAACTTTTGTCCACTACCATAGTATATCTAAATTTAAAATGTGATTTTTTTTCCCCCCCATTTTTTTTTTTTTTTTTACAAATAAATAGATGAACTGATTATTTTCTTGGAGTGGGTTAATCCTAACTAGTTAATTTAGTTAGTTAATTAGTTTATTAATTTTTTAAAATTATATACATTTGTTCTCTAAATAAATGACCCTGGGACTCCTGCTTTAGCAGCCACACCATTTCCTGGCTTTAGGCTATATGCTTATCAGGGTCAAATATTCAGAGCTACTGTTACAACCACATTATTACCAATGGGGTTAAGAAGCTTATTCACTTGATGAAGCCGGAGTAAAGTCTGAGCAAGAATCTTAACCTGGTAGAATCTTAGTGTTTAGGATTTAATCTGGCCAGGAGATGCAATTAAATGAAATCTTAATACAGGGTTTGGAATTAAATGCTATGAATTATAACACAATCAAACAAAAGAAATTTTACCAACACAAATGTGTGTATTTGTGATTTCAGTTACTAGTAATTCATTTAAAGTAACTCATAACCTTTGCTTTATTTATAACTGCACTAAAAGGTTCTCTACATGTGTAGAGAATGTGCATCTAAAATGTCTGGCCAACAGTGCCCTCTTTAGGTACCACATGCTTTTTGATCCTCAAATCATGTTAAAGCTGTGAGAGACTTATTGACACGGTCATTAATTAAATCAGTAGTTTATTTATATAAAGGATAAATAATAGGATGTTCACAGCTTTTTATTTAAAAAAGAAAAAAGAAAAAAAAGAAATGTCCTAATTAGGACACCAAACAACTAGTTTCGTTGAACGCCTATCTCTATAACTGTGTTTTTCATAGACAAATAATCTCTTCACCATTTCCTTTACTGTATTTGCAAATATGAATGGTTCTCTGTGTTGAAAGCCAATAAAATGGTTTAATGCAAGACTGCAAAACATCAGTGCTGGGTGGATCTTTCTGGCTTTTTTCCACAAACAGATAATGTAGGCATCTTTGACACAGAATTGACCAGCTCATATTTTTAGGAACCAAAATACCACAGTTTAGGTAAAACATTGTATACTGAATACACCAATCAGCCACAAGATTTATACCACTACCAGGACAACTGAATAACATTAACTGGTAACGGGATTACGGGCCCATCTACGCCCATGGGGACCTGCCTGTCCGGCCCAATCCCACAGAAAAGCCAATGTAGTACAAACCACCAAACAGAGTCAATGCTCATCACCACAGCACACCCCCAGAGAGCACATTGAGCCATTCCATAAGGGGCAAGAGATGGCCCGGTGGCACAAGGGGAACCTTAAACCTAGGTGGTTGTAAGTTAATGGTTATAAAGCAATGGCTTATCAGTGCATATCATTACATATAGCAAAACTGAAACCACAATGATCCCAAAACCTTTTTATAAATTTGCAGTATGTGTGTCTTTTATCAGAAAAGAGAGCATTGCATCACATACTACTGTATGATTATGATCCTAAAAAAATATTACTAGGAATATTTCTACTGTATAAATGGATATAAAATATTAAATGACTGTCAGACAAATATATAATCACAAAAGCATAATGTCATGATCTGTGATTCTAAAAGAAAGTACAACTTCCAGTTATACTGCATGTAAAGTGCCAGTATCTTAAATAAATGATCTTTTGTCTTTATCACACATTTATAACTTATAATGGAGTTGAGTGTTGACATCAAGTTTAGTGTAAACATACACTACCAGTCAAAAGTTTGTATACACTAGACTGAATACATGATTTTCATTGTTTTAAAGCGCATTTAAAGCTAAACTTTGGTAAATTAGCAAATTGGGAGGGAACAAAATTTTATTTTATATTAAGGTATTAAGTATTAAATATTTAAAAATATCTAAAGATATTTGTAAATATGTGTGTTTAATTAAAATTTACCCAAACAGGTAATTCCTACTTATAAAATAGGAAAAGGAGCCAACCTGTTCGGAGGTGCTTCTTTAAGTTCCCAGAGTAAAGCTCTATCAAAAACCTGCTTGAGAAGATGCCAGGTATGCAAAGCTTCATCGGTAATACTATTAAAATGTCAAATACAAACTTGTTTGGATTTGTTAAACACATTATTTCTTGATCCCTTGCTGATTCATAGAGTAAATGTCTTCATTAATACTCTAAAATAAGGAAAATCTTTAAATGGACAAACTTCCAAACTTTTGACTGGTGGTTTATACTGCAAAGAGGCACTCTGCAGCTGTTTTTTTCCCTGACACTTCACATCAGGATTCATAAACTTTAATTTTTACTAGTACTTTCTTTAGACATCAAAATGTTGTCCAAGAGCCCTCTTCTGATCTGCATGTAAAAAGGCTTGTTTCTCCATGAGCTTGCGGAAGAGACCATCTTGGTTGGTGAGAAGCTGGGCATGACGGCCACACTCCACAACATGCCGCTGGTCCAGCACAGCCACGGCATCTGCATTCTGTATGGTGGAGAGGCGGTGAGCGATGACGAGCACCGTGCGGTCCTGCATCAGCCGCTCCAAAGCCTCTTGCACTAGGAACTCATTCTCTGCATCCAGAGCACTGTGGAGTTCAGAGGACAAAGAGAAGAGTATAAAGTTATGAAAATAACATTTGTATATATTAAATGTATAAGCTTGTCCCAGAGGCCAGCTCTATCAATTTTAAGGCATACAAAACCTGAACAATGTGCTGTAGCCTTCCTCAACCAAAAATTTATAGCAGCCCAAATAAACTAATTTACTTGTTAATAATGTATTGCTAGTAACAATGTACATTATTTTGGCAAAAATCATTACACAAATTAATAACTTACCTTGTGGCTTCATCTAATAACAGTATTTTTGGGTTCTATCAGGGAAAAAAAGCAATATTTTGAACTTCAATAATAACTTGCATATTCTGTGTTATGGAATATGCTGAAAGAAAGCATGATAGTCACCTTTAGCAAGGCTCTTGCTATAGCAATTCTTTGTTTCTGTCCACCTGTTCATCCAATAAATAATTAGCGACATCAAGTTTGAAATATCAGCATAGTCATAATAAAGACTGCATCAGAAAAAGAAAGCAGACTATATATTTCAAATGGCCACACACAAAAAATTACATGAGATATTCTGGTACCTGACAGTAGTACTCCTTTCTCTCCAACAATAGTGTCAAAGCCTTTGGGAAATCCATTAATAAATTCATGAGCATTAGCTATCTGTGCTACTCGGAGAATGTCCTGTGCTGTGACCTGACAGGGATTTGCTGCTCCATAAGCAATGTTCTCAGCAATAGAACAGGAGAAGAGGACTGGCTCCTATACAAGAAAAAAAAAACAAAAAAAAACAATACTTTATTCCAGGGCATTCCATAAGCATGATGATCCTAGGGAATAAATAGTCATAACAGTGACATGGTCTAATAATGTAACTATTTGCTTACAGTGCTGTGGTGCTGCTTACCTGGCTTACAGTTCCAATATGACTCCGCAGCCAATAAGAATTCAAATTCCGAATGTCATAACCATCAATAGTTACCATACCTAAGTCAGGGTGAGAAATTAAACAGAATTGGTACTACAAAAGCCTGATTCTGTGCACATGTGCAAAATGACCCTACTCCTCACCAGAGTCTGGGTCATACAGACGGAGCAGAAGAGACACAAGAGTAGATTTTCCAGAGCCACTTGACCCCACCACTGCCATCACTGAGCCAGCTGGCACAGACAGATTTAGGTTTTGGAATATGGGGACATCCTTCCTTGTTGGGTAAGCAAATGACACATCATGAAACTCAACAGCTCCTTTTAGTTGCTCTGGTCTCAACACAAGTCCCTCTAAAAGACAAGTGAAAGAGAGGATTAAATTGGTCTTTTAGACTGATTGATAAATGCAGTGCAAGTATTTATGTCATGACCATACAATTTTTTGTAAAAGCATATTTACCATTGAGAGGAAACTCGGGCTTCCGCTCCATTAGTTCCCAAAGGCGTGTACCAGCTCCAAACCCTTTCATCAGTTCTGAATAGAACGAGCTCAGGCCTTGCAATTAATAGTAAAAACACAGTGCATGCAAGTTATACTACATGAAGCTACCTTTTCTTGTCTGTTATTGTGTGGAAAAAATGGCATATGACTGATATGTGGTGTTTGCTTATGTACAGTAATTTGTCCTCACCAGCAATGCTAATGCCCACCCAGAAGGAATACATGAGGAAAGAGGAAAGCTCTCCTACTGTCATGTGCTCACTACCCATCAGCAGCCCACCTTTATACAGCACACTCAGGATGATCATGTTGCCACTCAGCCCTGTCTACTCACAGACATATACAGTTTGTTTTTAATATAACTGCTTAATGTGTAAAGGCAATATTTGTAATTATATTTTAATAGAGCATACCATGCCATAGAACCCAGCAGTAAGCTTAGCTTCCTTCTTAGCGAGTCGAAGGACATATTCCACCTTCTCTGCATAGGACCGCACTTCTGTCAGCTCTTTGCCGAATGCCCTAACTGTTCGTAAGTTACTGATCCTCTCTTCTGCCAGCTGTATAATCATGCACAGAAAAGTAAAGAGATAAAGAGATACATTTCTAAATAAATTAATACTACAAGTAAATAAATTCTTTCAGTAAATTAAGAAACAAATATATAAATTTGCTATCTTTGATGATGAATCATCATTTCCTTATAAAAACACCTGGAACAAACACTAGAACTAGGTTACCAAATGGCAAATGATTTTTTTGCATAGTATACATAATATAACATCAGATTATAGTGAGCCTAGCTAACCAGTGATGCATTTAAGTACAGGTTGAAATGTGTAGCACAGATGGTTAAAATCCTATCAGGATCCAATCCTGTTAAGTAAAAAAAGAAAAAAGAAAAAAAAATGCTCCATAAAACGTTCATGTGCAATCAGTATTAATGCTATAGCACCTAAAATTTAAAGTGCACAAAGAGCTGGTTCTCACCTGTGTGGCCTCTGCCAGAGCATCCTGTGTTTGCTTAGATATGGAGTGCACGTATCTTCCATAGATTACTGCCAAGCCGGCCACAGGAGGTACAATCATTAGGATAAAGCTGGCAAGACTGGGTGAGACATAGAACTAGAGAGAAGAAAAAATAAGAGTTGAAATTTAGGCAGCCGGTAAAATATTAAGTTATATCTGCAATTACCAATGCAATATAGCACTATAGGCCTGTTTTTATAAGAACTATCATTTCTGGTTAAATAATGCTACAGCATAGTAACAATATAGAAATGCTTATTTCTTGCCGACAAATTATTATGTTCGAACAACACAACCAACAACAAAACATAATTAATGTGACTCATGGTTATGATATATTACTCTCAACAAGAAAAACATGTATTTTACAGGAAAATAGTTTTGATCCAAACTAACATTTACCATTATTAAATAATATTAACAAATAAAATAATGCTAAATATTTCAGAGTCAGAGTGAAGTCAGAGTCTCATGATTACAGTCACAGCTTGTGTTAGCTTAAGACTATTGCTCACCATCATGCTGATTCCAGCTCCAGCTTGAGCCATCGATCGTAGACCATCAGACACGTTATCAGTGAGTGCATGTCCAACTATATTTGTGTCTGCTGAAAGGCGGTTAATGAGCTCACCAGTGCGGGTCTTATCAAAGAATCCCACTTCCTGCCTCAAAACTGAGGAAAAAAGGGATTCACGCAAGTTTCTCACAATCTGCTGACCTGCAAAAACCATCCACAATAATGTGTTGACGTTGAGCAGTAGAATTGGTGATGACAACTTCATTAATTCAGACTCCTTTTCACTTAGACAACCTCCAGTGTAAGATCTACTGCTAAGAAACATTTGTTCTTCAAGTCACTTTTGCACTGTGGTTCCTGCTAAGAGCTCACCTGAGACCTGAATAAGGTATATGCGTGCAGCGTTGGCAGCACCACCACACAGGAATACCCCTGCCAGCATGATGCACAGGGAGGTCAGGGAGGAAGTAAAATCCGCCGGCGAGTTTGTGTAGACAGTGTCGATCACTTTACCCAGGAAAAATGGAGCAGACATGGTGACAGCACTGGAGATGACAAGGAAGCTAACAGCAGCTGTGAGGAAATTCAGATGGGAACAAAAAGAACAGTAGTGAAAAACATTAATCATATGCACATACAGTATAAACTTGACAACTGCTCAATACAATTTATGTATTTGAAAAATGGCATTGCTGACATTAAATGAGGAGTTTAAATATGATTGCTTGAATAAATCAAGAAAATGAGTACTAACTGGCATTGACAACTCAGCATTTGAAATCTCTGAAATAAAAAAATACATCAAACATACACAGCAACAAAACAACAATGCTGTTTCAGAGTTTTAAACAGGTGCGACTAAAAGGGACATTAAAGGACTGCAAACGCCCAATTATGTACAGGACAAACTTGCTGTGTGGAATGTAAAACCTTGGCCTTAAACCATAAGCAAACATTCGGAAATTGTTTTAACAACAGCTTACTTGGGAAACAAGACTGACAAGAAGTCAGTCATATGTTCAAATTTTTTTTTCATCCCCTGATTAGATAGAACCATCAGGAAGTAGAAGCTGAAATTCTGTTGTTTCATTTCTTGATCTCCAAAATCTTCAGTGTATTACAAAAACAAAAGAACTGGCCTAGGTGTTCCAGTACTTTCGGGGAAGATTGTGCGATTTTAATATAAATAAAACTGCAATTCACGATTTGTATAGAATTTGGAAAAAATAAATTTAATTCAAGATATTAAAGCGGTGTACTAATCTTCCTATAATTCAAAATTATTAAGACAATCAATTTGATGTTTATACTTTAACTGGTAATGGAGCTACTGGCAAAGATTCAGAATCATATTTAAAGTAAAGCTTTTTTCTTTTTTTTTACATCAAAGCAAATGAACAAAGAAAATATATTGCTCAAAACTATTTGTGCTTAATAGTTGAATATTCTGGCTTTATGAAACATACCTCAAACATTAAAATAAGACATTTTTTTACAGGTCAAGTAGAGAAAAAATCATATAATGTTCAAGAGGAAAGTTGAAGAATCAAGAATCATAAAAAAAAAAAAACAACCAAAAAAACCACACACACACACACACACAATTAGTTATTTACTGGTTGTCCTCAGGGTTTTACAAAAGCCTGAATTCTTTTAGGTATGGACTTTCCTATGAAAAACAGTATTCTTTATCAAAGTTGTTTCAAACTTTATCAAACAGCAACTGCCTGATCAGCACAGCAGGATGGAGCCTGATCATTGACCAAATTCTTTTTATTTTCACCATAAATGTTCAATCGTATTAAGATCCAGACTGTTTGCTGGCCATGATGTTGACTTGATATGCCTTCCCTGAAAAGAAAAGGCTTTAACACTCTTAAAGTGGCTCTGTGGCAAGATGTACACCAATCAACCATAACATTGAACCTGAAACATTCATGATTCCATAAGACCTCTGTGTTGCACAGTGGGGCCTCTGTGGATTAGACTTGTTTGACTGGCACATACCATGGATGCTTGATCGGATTGAGATCTGGGAAATTAGGCGCCTTTTCCTTGAGGTCTTTTGCACTCAAACAGGGATTCTGACATGCTTTTTTAGAAATCCTACGAGCAGTTCTCTGATATTTTTCTTGGTCTTCCAGACCTTATCCTGGCCTCCGTTGTTCCTGTTAATTGGCATTTTTTAAATTGCATTCCAAACTGATGAAATCGGTACCTAAAAAAACACTTTGCTATCTTCTTATAGCCTGCTTTTGCTTTGTGGCCATCAATGATTATCATTTTCAGAGTACTAGGCAACTGCTTAGAGGAACCGATGGCTGCTGATTGTTAGAGGAGTCTGCTTATTTAGAAAGCTTTGAAATTTGCATTACCTGGCCTTTCCTAACAATGACTATGAACAAAACATGACCCTAACAGGTTAATTAAGGTCTACCTTGGTCAAAGTTATCTAAAGGCTCAAGTCTTCTGGGGTTCCCAAAACAAAAACAATACACTGATATTGCTTTTAAACAGTCAAAAAAGTGTTTCATGTTTAAACTTTGTTTTTTTAAGATCATTTCATCTTCCACTTGCTTAACTGTTCACATTAACAGAAATTTTGATCGGGGTGCCCATACGTTCGCATGCCACTGTATAATTAACAATCAATGTTACTCAATTCACCTAGCTCTGGTGATAGTGTTGTGGCTGATCAGTGTATTATCAACCCAAAAATTTACTTAATCATTAACAAGCCTATATTTTACTGATGGAATGAGAATAATCTAAAAATTAAATGTACATCCATGCAAAGACTGTTGGTCATCTCACCAGTTTCATTATTCGACACTCAACCCTAAATCATTAATAAAGTGAGGAAATGTAATTGTTTTGTTCAGGCAGTGTTTGCAGGTGTCATTAAAATGGCACCAATTAAGATTCAAGATTCAAATTCAAGATTCAAAGAACTTTATTAATCCCAGAGGGAAATTGCTTTGTCTTACAGTTGCTTTGATTAATTTACTGAGAAGAATGAAAAAAATTAGATTAGACAAGGAAAAAAAATAAAATTAAAGAATTTTTTTTAAAGAAAAATAACAATAAATAGAAGTAAAAAATAGAATTAAATGTAGCACACAGTAAGTTACATATTGCATTAAAATAATTAATATACTGATATTGCACTTGAAATGTAGTGTAAATGAAAAGAAAGAATATTGCACAAATGTACTGGTAAAAGCTTCAGTATCACCTCTTCAGCCAGTTATTCATGATTCATTACTTCATATCATCATCCACACGACATATTTCTCTTCAGCCATCTGTAACTAAGTTTTCTCCTGTTTTAGAGTTTTCATTCAGCGTTTTTGTATATGTAAATCCGATTTCCTTCAGGCGATTCTTACAGTTCTGAAACAAACACTTCCTTTCCATTTCTGTAAACTCTCTTGTTGAGGGTATGTGTCCAAAGGGCTTCTTAATGCCTGTAAACACTCTCTTTAAGCTGCTGGCTTATTTGCATAATCATCTTAATCATTAATTCATAAAGGAACAGCTTTAAATTTTAATTGGGGTGCAATCTTTCCGATAGCTTATAAAAAATTTAATTAATTGAATACACACACAATAGATCTAGTTAGACTCATTTATGTTAGATAATACAAGTTTTCCTTATCAGCAAGTGACAAATAGACATGGACATATGTGATTAAGGTCGACAAACAATGTGAGTGTGTTTTTTTTTTCTTCAGTCTGGTTTGACTTCTTTACCTTGTTGATTGGGTTACTAGGTTGATAGGGGGGTAACTTGAAAAATATAGCATGCAATCCTCTCCATATAGGATTGTGCTTATGGCCCCGAGAAATTCAGAAGCAGTCCTAATCACCAACACAATGTCACCAAAATGTGGACAGACCTTTACCGCCTAGGAAATTATCATCTCCCAAACATGTCACTGTTTCAACATTGACCAGATGTTCCATTAGGTCATAATGAGTCCATTAGGTCATAATAAGGCCCTTAAAGCAGATTTAATATAAATAAAACTGCATCCAAGGATTTGAATAGAATTTGGGGAGAAAAAAAGAATTCATTCCAAATAATAAAGCGGTGTGCTAAACTTCCTATAGTTCAAAATAATCAAGACAATCAATGTGATGATTAACTGAACAAAGATTAACTGGAAATGCTTATTTTCTCTCTGGTTATTAAGTGGACTCTAGTTATCAATCAATAAAATCTAAAAGAACATACACTGTCATCTTTGTATGGCTGATTATTTCTGTTCTTAATCAAGGGTTTCTCAAGGGTTCTATTTGAGATCTGTTAGCAAAGAAATCTCTCTGTTAAGATCTTTTAAGACGTTATGGCATGTTAAGCTCTGATTTGAATGTTTATATTTTGTCAATAGAGAGCATTTATGCCATATCAGCATGAGAGGGATTTGTTGTTGCTTGGTTGTTGCTTTGGTACATTAGGAGTCATTATGTTTCTCTCCTTAAACAATAAACTTTTAATGTTTAAGGAGACAAACATAAAAAATGCTCCATCTAACACGATATCACGAGTCAAGCCAGGGTTTTAAGTAAAACAGAGAGATTCATTTGCTAACAGATCTCAAATGGAACCCTTTGATGAAGAACAGAGAAATAATCCACATATAAAAGATGGTATTTGAGGTCAGAGTTTGGGTGTATCTGCCACATCAAAGGTTGTGTCTGCCCCCTTGTGCAAAACCTATAGTTGAGGTGTGTGCTTTTTACCTGATAGCCTCCAGCGCTCTGGATGAGCGAGCTGCAATAACTTTTTGAGGTCATCTGACGATACCCGTCCTGGTTTATCATTGGTCTTAACTTCACTTCCCACATGCTTTGCCTCTTGCTTAGAGTCTGTTGATGTGCTGTAAAAAGCAAACGGAGTGGATGCCGTGAAGTGGGTCCAAACAAAATGTGGACCTACAGTCGCTCCAAGTCGGACGTGGGAAAAAAATGATGCTTCAAGTATAGGTTTACAGTTCAGTTTTCTCTGGGATCTCAATGAAGTCCGACCAGAAAGCTGGTAAAGATTTACAGAGCGTTTGCAGATGATATTCCACTGAGGTAACAGTTTGCAGCTTGCCATTCTCAACATATACAACATTGTTACTTCACTCTTTTACAGGAAGCAAGCTTAACTGAGGCTTTAGCTTTGATCCACTTCACTTTCAATGAAGGACATTACCACAGGTACATCCAAAAAAAAAGCGCAGAAACATTAATCCAGTCCGCTTGGCGCTCTGGTGGAGAGCAGTTAGCCAAACTGCTAACTAAACACGTATTATCAATAAATTTGTCCGCACTCACAAGGCACCGATTCCGCTCCTTTCATCTTCAAAGAAGGGAAGACTAGTGATCCGGGCTTGTGTTAAGTTTCTGACGGTTACGGAACATTATCTGTGCCTGACAGCTACACACAGCCTTTTCACTCGTTATCTCCTCTCACACCCAGGCAGGTTACTGGCACTCCCAAATGTTTGCAAAATCTGTCACACACACTAAAGTGTCCTATATGCCCTTCCCTGTAGCGTCCATGTTGCTTGGATATGCTTACTGGCAATGAAACGACATCGATACCAATAAATAAATAGAAATTACATAACAGGAGCCACACAGAAAAGTTACCGCAAACACATATGCTGATAGAAGCTGTTAGTTACATCCAAGTAGTGGAGACTAGTTTTCCTACACACAGTTAACTACCGCACGGCGAGCACAACTACCACACTGCGACCGCACTTTTCTCATGTACTGTCTTGCACAGAAGGACGCTGAGCCTTTTCTTACTTCCGGATTTATATTCCCGGAAGCTGCCATTGCACGGTAACTTTAATTCTGTCGAAAGAACAAAGATTAAGTCTTTAATCTTTGTTCTTTTAAATTAAATTAATTGATTAAATTATCAGCACTTTAATTTCATCGGCTTTAACGTCAGCGAGGTGGAAAAATACAGTTTTATGGGACCAGGACGGAAAAAAGCAATGCAGGGAAATGATGCGGAGTTATCAGTTAAAAGCTAGTGCGGTTTTAGTGAAGCACTCGCATGTTTACTTTAGGTTTTTAGTGTCTGAGAGGAAAACAGCTCGTCAGAGAAGCATATGATCATTTCCATACGGTAATGTTTTGAAACAGACAATCATGGGCGGAGCATTATAACCTAGGGCTGGGGAATACCATTTTCCCCACTCAATACCAAGGAAATACACAAATAAGGTATAGCTTGTTTTGAATGAACTCCAAAAAGACAATGGCTATGGAGAGTTATGTGTGAAATAAATTTCATTTTTTGGATTTTGTTTATATACTGAAATAACCCACACCAACGTTTTTCCCCTATTAACTAATTTGTTAGAATGTATAAATACATTAAGACCTATAACTGCACTCCAGTCAGATACCAAAACAAGGATAAAGCAAAACCGGCTTCCATGCCAAGCTCAGACGAAAAACATATTATCGTTTAAATGCATGGCGGAAACATTCGTTTTAGTCTACGTTTAAGTCCTTCCGGTTTTTGCAACATTCTCATAGACATATTTGCGGATGCACGATTCATCGATTCACACGAAGAGCACAGATAGCACTGCTCTCAGAACTGTTTTGAAATGAAATACCGTGCGTGATCTACACTAATTTAAAGTCCACGCATTTTTATAAAAAAAAAAAAAAGAAAAGAGAAAGGTTAGACTTTACATTTACCCAGAATATATGGAATAAAGAGATGTGTTTACTAAATAGTATCGTTATTAAGTTAACAGTTCTTTTTTTTTAATCATCACAACAATTTAAGTAAAAGTAGTTTTTCTCCCCTTCTCTATCACACCCCACTTCAATTCAGAAAAAAAGCTATCAATTAGCTGAGTTGTCTGGGAGCTAGGAAAACACTAAAATGTGCATGTGAGGTAGTTGTCCAGGACCAGGGTTGGGAACCTCTGCAAAACCCTCAGACCACACCTAAAAGATGAGGGGTCAAGATACCTCTGAGGAGCCTAAAGCATAACTAAGGAAAACTTTCCTGATAAATCAAACACAAACTTAAAAAATGTTTTAGTGGCAATATTTCCAGAATGTCCTGGAAACTAGCAATAATTTGGTTGTGGCGATCAAGTCCTATTTAAATAATAGGTATAAATGTTGCTTTGATTATAAGCATTATGTCTATGTGTCTGTCCATCAGATTTTTTTTTTGGTGGAATTCATTTCCTACAACTTTTTTATTTTATTCAACAACATCAGCATTATCCAAAACAAAATGTATGTTTGTACACCATAAACACACACCCATAACATTACAACCACCAACATGATATCAGGTACGTCCCACTTTGTGTGACTTATAGACCCATGGACTCTACAATATCTCTGAAGGTAAGCTGTGATGTCTGGCACCAAGAGATTAGCAGTAGATAATGTAATTCTTATGAATTATGAGGTGGGTCTCACTGGATAGAAATTATTTGTCCAGCATATCTCACAGATGCTTGATCAGACTGAGACTCTGAGGAATTTGAAAGCCTTGCCAACACCTCAAACTCTTTATCATGTTCCTCACACCATTCCTGAATGATTTTTGCAGTTTGTCAGCATGCATTATCCTGCTGAAACAGTTCCTTGCCATCAAGGCATACTCTTACCATGAAAGGGGTGTACTTGTTCTGCAACAATGTTAGGTGGTATTTGTCAAAGCAACATCCACATAAATGCCAGGACACAGGGTTTTTCACAGCAGAACATTTCCCAGAATATCATACTGCCCCAGCCAGCTTGCTTTCTTCCCATAATGCATCCTAGTGCAATCACTTTATCAGGTAAGCACATGAGGTAAACAGATAAATAAGTAATTAAATAAATAAATAAACATGATTAAAGACCAGGCCACCTTCTTTCACTGCTCAGCGGTCCAGTTCTGATGCCCTTCTGCTCATTGTATGTATCAGTAGTTTATTTTTTAAAAACATATATATATTTTTTTTACATTTATTTTAACAATTTGTGCTCAAGTAGCTAACCAGAAGGGCTAGTTTTTGCTCCCCACAACCATTGATTAGCCTTGGGTTCCCATAACCCTGTCACAGGTTCACCTTTTGTCCTTCCATGGACCATTTTGTTAGCTACTAACCACAGCATACTGGGAAAACCCCACAAGATATGCTGTTGCTGGAAATGCTCTGACCCAGTCATCTAGCTATCACAATTTGACCCTAGTTAAAGTCGCTCAGATCCTTACACTTGCCAATTTTTTCTGCCTCCAGTGAGCTCACTGTTGACTTGCTACTTAATACAGTATATCCCACCTCTTGACAGGGGCTATTGTAACAAAATCTAAACAAAATAAAAGAAATGAAACAAAATTGGTGTTATTGATTTCACTTGTAGCGTTAATGTTATGACTGATCAGTGAATGTAGGAAAATAACTGCCCAGTGGAGAGAACTTTTATGACTGAGAAGAAAACAAAAACAAAGATAAGATTTCGATAAGTAGCTTACTGTGGAAGATCTGTAAACCCGAGTTGCCTTCACTAATAGTCACTCGATTACTACTGTCTGGGGGAAGTGCTCCGGTTGGTGTTACAACGTTAACAGGAACACGTGTGTGATGTGACTGTAACTACTTGGGATGTTAAGGGAGAATAGTGGCTTTAAAAACGTAAGTTAAAATTATATTTATGTAAGATTCGTAAAAACGCCTGACTAAGTCATTCTTACAAAGTTGTTAATGATATTTGCGATCATTAAAATGACAAGCAAGGGGGAAACCTGCGCCTCGAAAAATAATTGGCAGCTATTAAAACTGCAATAGTTTAATAATAACCATTTTTATATCATTTACACTCATGTCAGTACTTGAACCAGTGCAAAAGGGCACATTACTGTAAGCTCAGGGGCTTATTTGTGCATCTGGTACTGTTTATATATAATAACGAAAGAATCACGTAACATAAATCAATTTAAATACTAGTTTCATTAATCAAATGTATAATGTTATGTTTACTTATGGGAGACATTTTATTCTACTCATTTAAAACCTACAGAAAGAATATCAGTCACATAGAAAAACTTTTAGACTCAATGTTTTTTCTAATATTATTAAAATGACATTTAAGTTGAAAATATTATATTATGTTTCCATAAAGTGAAGCATTAGTAACCCAAGTCAGTTCAACTAACATTACAACTGTATTCAATTATGATTTTGTCCACAGTAATGTCTTTAAATACATGTTTATGCATTTAACTCATTTGAACCATGGGTGCAGCCCTGCTATTTGAGAACCACTGTCCTGCATGTTTTTGTATTTTCCTTGTTCCCAACACAAATGAATCAAACAATTACCTAAGTAATGGCACTTCCCAAGTCCCTAACTTCCATTTTCTTATCAGCTAGACTTGCTTCAAAAATGACTGCCATCTACTCTGGCGTCCATGAAAAACTAAACAGCCATCTCACACCATGGCCAGATAAGCTGAAGCTAGCTCGATTTGCATGGGTATCCAATCAGTGCCTTCTTCCAAATAAAGAACAGGTGAATATTAATTTTCTTCCACATACTTTTATTAACTTACACAGATTTTTTTTCCACATAGATTTTATTAACTTATAATGCCATGTTTGACAGTCTTATATTTTCGATATGAATACAATTACATGTAGCATGATCTACAAAATTAAGAAGCCACATACCATCTAAAATTACACAAATTTGAATAAAGTCTCAGTTTGCATATCTTTCTGTGTCATTTTATTCTGTTCTTGTGTTTTTATCTTCTATTATTTTCTCTTTGCAGTTTTTGTTTGACTGGGTTGCTCGTGCCCTATCCGGTTATTACAGCAAGAAAGTAGAGGTCTCGCAGGAGGTGCTGGAAGGTTTATGGACCTACCTGACAGAAATTCTTCATAGTAAGAAGCTTTGTAATGTCCTGAGGACAGGAAAGACCTTTAAGATACACCCAGCAGTTCCCCAGGTATGTACAATACAGACCAATTAAATAAAAAAAATTATTATATATTCTATATATTGTTTATTGTTGTATTTTGTGGTAAATACTACTAAGCTACGAGGGGTGTTCAGGTGAAACTGGGACTTGAGAAGTGGAGAATAAAGAAAGACAGTTATAAAAGTTTTTAAAAAAATCATTATCTCTATATAATCCTTGCTACAGTAATGCACTTTCCCCAGTGTTTCACTAGATACTGTCATGGTAGACAGGTTCCTCAGTACACCGGAGCATTTTCAGACCGCCTGCTGCATGTCTGAAACACTCGCCTCCCAGGAACTCCTTTAATGGCCCAAACATATAGGAATAGCTTGGAGCGAGGTCAAGACTATACATGGGAGGTGGCAGTAACTCCCAATAACTTCCCATAACTCCCAATAACTTCACAATAACTGAAATGTGCAATGTTTAAGAGTGATTGTGTGTACAGTTCCCACAGATAGATGCGTCTCTTTCACGAATTGGTGACAAGTTATCAGCAGATTTTCAAGCATCAGGTGTTCCACATGCTGAATGTTCATGTTCATGGAAATCGTCATTTGTGCATCTATGCCTTTCTTTAAAACATTTGCACCTCTCAATTGTTTTACTGCAGTTAAGAGGCCATCCCTGTACTGTGCTTGAAGTCAATCCCAGTTTGACTTGAATGCTGCTTGTTTATACTGTTTTCAAATGTTTAATCATTTTATTAAACATATTAGTGCTGGTTTATTGTACTTCCATTATGTGCGTACTTTGAGCCTAAAACTTTTTACCATCCGAAAAATAAACATTATTACTTGACAAATAATTTTACTTGTCAGAAATGTACTCTTGTATAATAGAATCCTTGGAATGATGCTGCAAAATACTTCAGACTAACCCTAGCATTTAATAAAAAGTTTACTGCCTTGTTTTTTTTTTCCTATTTGCCATAGATTATCAATGAAAGGATTTTGGAAAGTACGTCAGGAACTCTGTCTGTTGACTTGTCTACTATTCTGAGTTGTTGTGAAGGAATCCTGACAATTCCTGTTCTCGCTGTGACATACACTGCCAAATATGAGCTGCTGGTGGAGGTTGTGGTTAGGACCAGTGGCCTGGCCTGTTTTCAACTCCAGCAGCAGGACTCTTCCGAGCCCCTTTCAGTTAAGGTGTTTGAAGTTCTGCTTCTTGTACTAAGCACCTATTTAACTGTGCAAAAGCAGCAAGGAAACCCTAAGAGAGTTTTTGTTCAGGTGACAGAACACCTTCTACAGCCCCTCTGTCTGTTAAGACACTTAATAACCTCTAGGACATGGACAGAGAAGGATGATACAAGGATCCGGCAACACGTATGCAAAGAGATCCGGAGCAAAGTGGACTTGATTCTTCAGTCTGCTCTTTTCTATCATGAGCACCTACAGCACTACAAAGAAGAAGTTCTCCCATCGGAACAGGGATCAGGTGGAAAAAAGGGATCTACAGGCAAAACCTTGCTCTGCCCTGCTGCAACTATTCTGTCAAAACTTGTACATGGACATGATGTTAATGAAGAGTCGTTCTTTTACAGTGTCCAGGCCAATTCTCTTCCACTGCTCTTCAAATTCTTTTTAGATGCATTTTGCAAGGGAGGAGAGAACAAGCTGGTTTGCTTTCATCTTATGACAAAGTTTCTTACAGCCCTTGAGTTTACACAGGACCTGAATGTCAAAGAAACTTTTAATGAGGCAAACTGGAGCTTTACTCTGCTTGCCATGGAGAATATTTTACACTCCTGTTTGGCTGGAGATATTTATAATGTAGCTGCAGACAAAATACATCATGGAGAGGTGCAGTTCAATTTCTACAGGAAAGTGGCTCAGCTTTTATTCAATAATGCACAGACAAGAATTCCAGCTTGGTATCGCTGCTTGAAAGTATTGCTTTCACTGAACCACCAAATTATAGAGCCAGATCTTGATGAGCTTGTGTCTTCCGTCTGGGTGGATGCTGACAACATGGAAGTACGGGTGAAGAAAGCTCAAGAGACTCTTGTTTGTGCAGTCCTTCAGACCTACACGAAGCTACGTCAGCTGCCAAGACTCATCGAGGAACTGCTTTTGGTAATCTGTAGACCAGCTGCTGATGAACTGAGGCAGGAGTTGTTGCGTGAGGCTTTGCAAAATTGCTTAAGTCAGTGTCTCTTGGACAACCCTCCTAGCCAGAATCTTGAAATCTGCAGACTTATTCTGGAGAAGATGCTTAACGATCTCCCTTATTTTCAAAAGGGAAGAAGGGAGTCTGCACTAAAGATGTTTTCTCTGAGTGTTCTCATGCACGAAGTGGTCTTTAGTCTTAAGACGCTAGATGACAGCACTCCTTTGCCCATAATCAGAAAAACACAAAGTCTTATGGAGGAAATGCTAAATTTTGTTAGGGCACTGCTGCAGTCTATAGAGGGAGTTTTGATCACAGACAAGACCTGGGTAGAAAAGATTCAAGAAGCAAGTCTTCTTCTTACTCACACTTGGCATGAGGCAGACACCCTCTTTCAAATTCATTGCAGTAAATACACCTCACCAGCTGGTCTAACTGATGATGTCAGTCCTATCTCTGATACAATACAGAAAGTTTTGGCACTTACAATCTCAGGAGGCCAAGTCAGTCCACTGAGCAGGTTTCTTCAAAAACATCTTGCGCTCCACAGAATGAAGAGATACTTGCTCAACTTACCTTCACCCACTCTGGACATGGACACCCAAAATGTTCTTCATCAAACTGCTCAAGTTGTCGCAGATAGTCATAAATTTTCAGTTAATATGGTCACTGACCAAACATGGGACCGTCAGCTTTGCAGTGTTAATAGTGACACCTATCCAGTCGCTTTTTGGTTTTTAGTAACTACTAACCTGCCATTAATTGCTCCATACCTTACACAAGAGGTTACATCTCGCATAGCAGAGACCATCCTGAACTCGCTGCTTCAGGGTCACTCAAGAAACAATATGAAGAAGAGTGAGCTGTCATTCCTACTTATTTCAAAACAACTGCTTGAAAGCAGAGTGCTTTGTGAGTTGCCCAGCTTGCACTCAGCAGTGGTAACTTCCATAACAAAAAAATTTTTTGGAGTGCCAGATGCTTCCGAAGTACAGGCCTTTTGTCCATCATTTTTTAAATCCAGCACCGAAATTGCTGTCACATCTGAAGGTCCTAATGATGATGTCTCATCATCGTTTAACAGATTGAAAGCCATAGCACAGAACATTATGGACAGTGCTAAATCTGGTGCTTCCATCACCATATCTGAAACACAGGTAGACGCCCTTCTGCAGTTATTGAGGATAACACATGTACTAAATCCCTATGCAATGTCTCCTGAAGATTACGTAGGACTTTTTCTGGGTTTGCTCTTCATGATGCTTTGTGTGCAACGAAATGAAAATGGGGTATTTTCAGTACCAGTCAACCTTTTAAAAGAGCTATTTGCCCTCATGGATTCATTCTTGGTGGGTAAAAATTCTCATGCAGTACTCAAAGTTGTACATGGTAGTACGCTCTTGGAGATGGTGATGACCTCTCTTTTCTCTCGCTGTGAAAAAAATCTGTTTCAAAGTCTGGACAACTCGGCTTGGTTTTCTTTTCTCCAGTCAGTCCAAACTTTTATTGACAGTATAACACATGTTATACTGGAGAGAAAAAGCAGCGTGCTAATCAATCTGGACAAGTTCACCAATTTTATGATTGTCTTAGGAAAATCATACCTGGACTCTGGGGATTGTGATGAAGCCCTGTACTCATTTCAGCTCCATTTAGTAACTTTGAGCACACTTTGTAAGGACATAATGTCTGTGTTGGGAAAAAGTACTCAGCTGGATGAGGCTTTAACTCAGTCGTTGGGAAAGATCATCTCTGTAATGGGACCTGCCACACAGACTGTGCTGATTAGAAAGTCAGACAATGGACACATTCAGTCATTCTTTATTGATGTGGTGACTGTAATGATCAAGGCTGAGTTAGCAAAGGTCTCTCATCAGACCCAGGATATTAGTGATGGTGATCAAAAACACAAACTATCCAACATGGCACTATACAGTAGCTTTGGCCAGCAGATTTTGGAGGAAATGTACTCAGCACCACAACCTGTAGAGTTTATCACTGCATCCCTCAATTATCTCTCAGGATTTTATTTGGCTGTAGAGAAAACACAAGAGTCCAATCTTGGCAGTCTTCATTTTAAGATTCTGCAGAGTGTTTATAAGCTATTATCAGGTAAGGATGCATTTGAAATGATATTATAAAAAAAGATAAGCCTTTGAACACTTTATATGATTTTTTAACTTAAAATATATCCCCTATAGGTGAGTGGCTTTCTGTATCAGAGGCAAAAGAACTGGAAGTCCCACTTGGGAATCTTCTCACCCAGCTGATGGTCAACTCCTCAGAAGAACAACTCCAGTCATTATTTCTCATGATCCGGGATGGACTTGATGCATCCCAGATTGAAATAGGCAGCTACAAAGTGAGTTGTCACTCAAAACTTGACATTGATGCAAATTTAATTCAACACCACCTGACATTTTACAATATAGTTATAGCTGCAGCCTTTAGTTTTTAATTAAATATCTAATAATGTAACTTCTTGACTGAATATATGCTTTTGTGCTGAATGGAAATATGTGCAATTTCAATCAACTTCCAACAGGATGTGTTTGCAACTGTGACTATAATAAGACTGCTTGCCAGCTGTTCACTGTCAGAGGCCTCCACAGAGAAGTTCTGGCGTACTGTTCCTCACATCATGTCTTCTCTTGTTGTGAGTATTGCATTAAAGCCTTTGTTTAAATGTCCAGAAATACAGAAGGAATTATTTAATTTTGTTTTAATAAATGGTGTGCTGATTTGCATTTTGTTGTCAGTTTAAAGCAAATATTTTTTTGTTGAGTAAAGCCATATGGTCGGTCCAATAGATACAAATAATTTGTTATGAATAAAGAATATTTTTACATTAAAATAATAAAATATGTTTAAACAGATAAATGCTGCTCCTGCTGACCTCAGTATTACCGTTAGAATGTCTTTCTGGCCTATACTGACTCAACCTAACTCTAGAGTACCTGAAAACTTGTTGGGTATTGGTGCAAAAAAAAAAAATATATATATATATATATATCACAGAGATATATAAAAAGTAACAAATATATATAAAATATAATAAATATATTAAAAATATAA
>JAOVVB010000041.1:19927864-19941443 GCA_028570985.1 Heterobranchus longifilis
CTGTCACTTTATTTCTTTGTCTTTATCTTTCACTCTCTCTCTCACACAGACGTGCACACACACACACACACACACACACACACACACACACACACGCACACACACACACGTAAACACGTACATACAGTACACAAATGTACACATTAAGAAATAAATGCCACACTCTTTCTCTCTGTGCTTATGTCTTTGGGAACAATTAAATCTCTCCCTTAGATTTTACTCAGGGTTGAAGAACAGGGAGATGGTATGTGGAGTGTGATGATCGCCGACACAGAGTTGTACCTTGTGTACATTTGTGTATGCACATGTATGTGTACATATTTGTGTATGTTAGGGATACTCCAGTTGTTCACTCGCTAATCTATAGTATCTACAAATTTTCAAATCGTGTTCTCGATTGACGCACTCTGTGACGCATTTTGTGAAGCAGCAAATGTGTGCTTCGCCCAAGCTGTGTTTGCATCACTTTTTCTACAAGAAAAAAAAAAAGAAAAATCTCCAAATCCCGTATTTTATAGGATTTTGTTTGATTATAAACTAAATTGAATGCAAGTGATATTTCTATTTATATACTTGCTCTTGTCTTAAACGCACAAGATTCTTGATACAAATAATTCTTAAATAGGTAACGGCCACTTATCACCTCAATTTTCTTAATTATATATATATATATCTATATATTTAAAAACAAAAAAAAAAAAGCTGTAAGAGATATTGAAAGATTTACAATTGGACGATCTCTACTGTGTGTGTTTCACATGTTTTCTGAATTTCCATCCTACTGAGAGACAGCCACGGTTAGGACAGCGCTGTCAGGAGCATTCATGTTTTACGGTTATCTTAAACTGCCCCTCCTCTCACATCAGCACAACTCAAGTCACAAACAACACTGCTTTGGACTCCTTTATATATATTATATATGCACACACGGACATATATATGCACACACACTCCAACATCCAAAATGCTTGCGCTTATCAACACACAGAATACACACATGGAACTAGACACACATGGTTGCAGATAATCCATCAATATGTTCATGTTTTTGGAGAGGACGGTGACTGTAAAAAGAGTATGTAGAGTAGAAAAAGTAAAAATAATAATAAAATAAAGAAATATTGCCATAGTAGACAGCTGGTAGACATGCGCAGAGATGGCCTCTGTTCTCATAAGTCCGCCTAGAAATGAATGGTATAACCTTTCAGGCCTTGTTTTTGAGAGGGCGTGGCCAAACACCACATTGCATGCTAGAATGGTAGACCCTTATAGATAATCTATGGCTAGACCTCTCCTTGCCTTCCTCTTCTTTCACCCTGTCTTCTCTCTCTCTCTGTCTCTGTCTGTCTCTCTCTGTCTGTCTGTCTGTCTTCTCTCTCTCTCTCTGTCTTCTCTTTCTCTGTCTTTCTCTCTCTCTCTCTGTCTCTCTTACTGTCTCTATCTCTCTGTCTGTCTCTCTCTCTCTCTCATTTCCTGCTGTATTCCCACCTTGCCTGCTGTTGTGTTCTCCATGCCTATCTCAGTCTTTCATTCCTTTTTTTTTTTTTCGTAGCCTAGTTTTTACTTTGTTTGTTTTACAAACGTGCATGCACAAGCATCACTAAATTGTTGATGTTTTTAAAAAGAATATTTTGTTGCTGAGGCCATGCAAAGTGTTTTGAATATTGCCCTTATATGTGGAAAATGTCTTCTGAATGCTTTACATAATTTCTGCTGTAAAATGAAATCAGAATAAAAAGAAAAATTTGCACTTTAACTTATTTTCTTTTGCCTGATATTTATTCGTACATGGTTCATATAAAGAGAAAGTTGTGCGTCTCTGTTTACTTCTCTCATTTCATACTTCAGTTAGGATAGTGGTCACTTCCTGCTGTTGTTTCTTCAACAATTTCCTGCTAAGACTACTGACACTAAAGTAAAATCGATTGCTGATTCTGTATAATATCTAATATTATTTATTCTCTCACTTCCATGATCTATAAGGCCTGGGGCGCCACCATGTGGAGGGGCCACCGCACCACCGAGAAAGAAAAATGAAAAGAAAATCGAGAAATTAACTTTTAAAATATATATATACATATATATTTATGGGCGACCCCATATCTTATATTTTTTCATGTTTTAAGAAAAATAGGGTTTTGTGGCGTGGCGTGTGGCCGTGTGGCACACCCGTGGCGCCGCCGATCCATGAAGCAATGCTTAGAACGATCGGCAGCAGCTGCAAGGTCGTGTCTACATGGTAACCCCAAAGATTTGCAAAAGTCTCGCAAGATTGTTAAGCTTCGGTCGTCAGAAATTTGTCTCGGGAGAGTTTTCGCAATTCTAGGGTTACCATCTATCGACACGACCCAGCCTCATCTGGAGGGTAAGAAAAAAAATTGCCGTTGGGGAGGGTGTCCTGAACATATTTCAACCAGGGCTCCAAAAGTGCTGGGGCCGGCCCTGGAAGTAGATCTTTCATCTGCATCTGTTCTTCAATCACTGTTTCATTATTACAGTCACCCCATAATGTACAATGTGCATTCAAATCTCCACAGCAAATCATTTCTCCCTCTTAGCAAATATTTCTAATCAAAGTGTACTATTTTTATATACCATCTTTTGACCATACTCCAATTATTATAAATTCCAGATGTGTCCCTTTTCCAAAACTATTATACACCCTCCCCCGCTGCCCTCTCCTCTATCTCTGCTGATATTACAACATTTTATTACAAACTCTAATGTTGAGCCAAGTTTGTTGAATTGTCTCTGATCCCTCACTTGTTTTTTTCTGTCTTCACAACCTCCAGATGTTACACGACAATATGTAGCTTTTACATTATTATTTTACATTATCTTCACACTTACCACATCTTGGATTTTCCTTATATATATATATATATTAGTTTCCAGATTTGTCCCATGATTTGTGGAACATTTTGATCCTCCCCGGAAAATTACTGGTACATTCTATTACGTCACGTCAATTTCTTTTTACCGTAAACATGTTGTTTACCTTTCCCCTTGATGTGTAAAACGACCCCAAATGTCGCTCGACCAAATCCTTCGACAACGTATAACAGCTGTGTTTCTTGTGAATAACATTTTATGTCCACTAAATCCGCCTTAGTTGTTCATTTTGTGAGAAATTGCGCTCATATCTGTGTGCGCCGCTTGCCAGAGCCACGGTAATTACGGTAGTAACCGGAAATGCCGTAAGGATCGCAGCTGATAGAAAGACGTGGTTGTTCCGGTGGAAAGTGGATTTGCTGCTGCAAGGCAAGCGGTTTTAGAGTAGAAATTATGATGTTTTAATCAACAGATGTATATATTTTTTAAGACTAGATGATTTAACATAATAATACAATGAGACCCATGTGTTTTCCTTGTGAAAACTCGGCACTGTAACGCCTTCTGCTGCTGCCTAGCCCTCCATCGACTGAAGAAACAATGCGGGCCTAGCTAGCAGCTAACGTTAGCTAGCGGAAGCTAATCGGATAACTGCAGTGGGATTTAAACCTTGGACGAAGCTGTTTTTCGACGCTGTAATAACATCCAATCCGGTATGTTTCAACTGTTTCCTCACTATATGTTGCTTCTCATGCAGTATGTGTCATTTAACTTAACTTGATTGTTGTGAGATAAGCCACTAATCCGGTAACGCCACATTTTCACGAAGTTAACGTTAGCTTGTTAGCATTAGCGAGTTAAGTAATGTTTGCTTGTTGATTCGACCCTAAAGTCTGTGTCACATGTCGATGGCCAACAAAGTGACGGTCAAACATCTAATTAATTTCATTTTCTGTCAGTGGTGTGATCATATTTAAAAACAGTAGCTTGACTTCCACTATGGTCCATCACAGCTGCCCTCAGGCCCCCTGTCATCTTTAAAGTACACAGCTCATTTACGTTTTCGGTTGCGTCAAAACATATGTTGACTTTCTTGTTTGCTAACTGGAAATTGTAACTAGCTAAACCGGGGATCGGATCCATCAGTTACAGACCTCCACCAGCCTGTCGTTGCATTAAAAGACTGCCTGAGCTGCCCAACAGTGGCTTAATTTATAGAGTTCAGTTATGGCATACATGTTTATCTGTTTAAGATTTTAGTTTTCTGTGGCTTGCATGATTTACTTTGACATATAGCTTGATAAATTAGTAGAAAATACACCAATTTCCACAGAAATAAGAGGTGTCAACCAAAATACAAAGTTGCTTTGTTAGAAATAAAAAGCAACAATATAGAAATAATATAACATTGAGAAAAAGTGCCAATGTATAACTCCCACATGGAAATCATTGTGCTTCCATGTTGCCCTTTTGCATTTATAAAATAAGGTATACATGCTGCACTTTAGGAAATATTTTTCTGTGCTGCTGCTATGTCCTTCTGAATAATTTGCAGTCTGGGCCCAGCCCTTCAGATAATAACTTAGTCTTAAAATAGAATTCAAGTTTTGACAGAATACAAACTGCAGGTGTTCACAATATGTTATAAGGGCATATCTTTGTCTGTAATTTGATGGTTTTTGTTGATGTCAAGGTTATTGGATTTTACACTCAGTTGCCAGTTTATTAGGGACACCTAACTAGGGCTGGGTGATACGGCCAAAATCTTCTATTTCATATCTGGATAATGATATATATCACGATATAGCAGCATGTTTTCTGGTAATTTAATAGATAAATAGTCTATACGAAATTACCACATGGTAAAGCCTATTTTTGTATACTCCTGTGTGAATTAAATACTTGACAATGAAAAGCACTAGAGTATTTTCTCATTTAATTAAGAACTTTAGTGCAAAATGAACACAACAGTTTAAAGTGAAATTAACAGAGAAAAAAATAATCCAGCTATACTTTGTATTTTTACATGCATGCACACAAAAACACATCAGATTTTCAGAAAAAATTTTAGTTAGTATGTGCTTGTTGTTGGTTTGTGCATCACGATATCACCATATATGATTTTATCATGATATGATTCCATTGAAAGATGATAAATTATCATATTGAATTATCACCCAGCCCTACACCTAACTATTATTATTTAATGTTTATGGACAAGTAGGGCTGAACAATTAATTGAAATGTTATCGAAATCGCAATATGGCTTACTGCAATTTTTAAATCACAGGAGGTGCAATATTTGTTAAAGGTGAAATATGTGTAAAAATTAAATTTTTTAAATTAAATATTGTATTGCTGCAGAGATGTCCCAGCCTACAAATCGGATTCTACAGACTGAAAACATCTTGGTTTGGTACAGATCCTCTGCAAAAAAAAATCACACCATGATCATTTTAATATATTTTTCAATGAAAATTAATGTAAAAATGACGTAAAAAAATAAAATAGTAATAAACTTTATTTATATAGCACTTTTCAAAAACAAGTTTACAAAGTGCTTCACAGACATAAAAACTGAAAATACACAGTGAAATTACAAATTCGAATAATTACAATGCAATCAATAAATAAATGACAAAGAAACAATTTTAAGAATAAAATAAAAATTAATAAAAGCCAAAAAAAAAAAAAAGACCATTCCCTCTAATATCGCATATCATATCGCAATTGCAATAGCAGTCAAAATCATCACAATTAGATATTTTTTCAAAATCGTTCAACCCTAGGGACAAGTATTTACTTTGATAAAATCAAAAACAGACATGCACATCCCTGAGTGGGATCCAAAAATACCTGATGCATGAAAGAAAGAAACAGGCCGCACACCAGGAGCTCCCATTGAGATGCTTTATTAGTAATGTTTGGAGCTCACGCTCTTCATCAGACTCTTCATCAGACTACAAGTATTTACTTTGACATTTATAGCCTAAGCTAATTTGCAATGCCTGTCCCTAGATGGGCCAATTAAACCTATTGCAGACTATTACTACTACAACAACAACAACAACAACAACAACAACAACAACAACCCTGCAAAAAACCCTACCTTCATGAAGCTTGTGGCTGCCTGCAGCTATTAATTTTAATAAATTAATCTGCTGATTATCTTTTGATTTAATTGATTAATTAGGCCTAATCATTTAGTTTTTGAAATATCAAGAAGTGGTGCCCATCATAATTTCCCAGATATGACAAGGACAAGTAGTAAATCCTCACATTTGAGCTGAAACCAGAGCATGTGTGGTATTTCTGCTTGGAAAAATGACTGAAGCAATGAATTGATCATCAATACAGTTGCAGTTACAGTTTTTTTCCGTTAGTGGAGTAATCAATGAATCCATTAATTGTTTCAGCTTAAATTTTGGTTAAAAGTGTTTTACGGAAGTGTTCAACTTAACGGTGATTTCTGGAGTCTGATGTTTGAGGATGCTGCTAAGGTGCATGTTGCATTATATTGAGAGCTGTTTATAATATGATGTCTCTGATATAAATGGAGTGGACCCTTAGTAGACCATATTAATTTAACCAAGTGTACCAAATACACAGATCATGTATAGCAACGCAGTATATCAACACACTTTGTCATGGTCCTTGTCGTCTGACACTGATGCACAAGACATTCACATCAGGGCTGCACGATTAATCATTAAAAGATCGTGATCTCGATTTAGGCATGTACAAAATCTCATTTCTGAAGGACAACAATTCGGCCATATTTGTTTTGGGGAGTTGCATATTTAGAACGAGTGCTCATAATAATAATAAAAATAATGGACCAAAATGAAATTGCATAATTTTAATTGGAAAACGTAAAATGTTCTTGGGGGAGCACCCCCCCCACCAAACACCTGCACTTCTTCCACAAACCTTCAGGAAAACGCTGAAGACCTACTGAATCAGGACTAGGTGGGACAATATGAAAATTTCATGTCACGATTATCCTCGCCAAAATAATCTCAATTCACCATATTATCACGATAATCAATGAAATATGCTTAAAACCCTTAAAACGGCACTAAAACACACTGGAATCACATTACCTTACATTTTCCTTTGTTGTGACTTTTTTCTCGAAACATTAAGACTTTTTTCTCATAAAATTCAGGGTTTTTTTCCCTCGAAACATTACAATTTTTTTCTCAAAACATTACAACTTTGCATGAAGACAATATGGACTGCAATAAACATTTTTAAAACAAGGTGTCCCAAAAATTGTGGTAGAAAACTGTGATTCTTATTTTGACGAGAATCGTGCAGAACTAATTCACATGCACTAACGTGCACGCGCGGCCGGACCGGCTACCAAAACAAAGAACAGAGAAGCTCGGATTACAACACACACAGAGGGACTGTGACTCTCTGCTCAGGACGCCATGACTCCATACATAGAAAATATTTGTTTGCTGCTATATTAGTGTTCTGAATGCCGAGTGCAGAACCTTTAAGAAGTGATTAAGATGCTTTAGATAGTTTTGTATCTAATTCTCCTCCCGTCTCTTTCCAGCTATGAGCTCTCAGCTGCAGGTCTTCTCTCCTCCCTCCATCTCCTCCAGTGCCTTTTGCCGCGTTAAGAAGGTGAAGGTGGAGAGCAACGTTTGGGATGTGTCCACCACTGAAGCTTTCAGCTCCATAGCAGGGCAGTCTGCATACACCTTTACTCCAGCCATCGCTGTGCCACCCTTTGCTCCATCCCTGGTCTTCCCCCCTACAGCACCCGGCTCCAGAGGTCAGGTGGTGGTGCGGGCAGCCGATAGCACCGGCAGTCTTCCTCGCGGATCCAGCCGGCGCGTGACGGAGCATGCGACGTCGTCCTCTTACGCTTATACCGAGGCGTCCTCTGAAACGAGGGGCCACAGGCACGGGCAGAAGAGGAAGATCGAGGAAACCAATGAAGGCAGCGGGAGTGGATGTGGCAGTGTCCAAATATTGGAGGAGCTCTCAGCCCCTGCAGCGACTTACTCCACCCGTACGGGCGGTGGGGGAGGAGGCACAGGCCAGTCTATACCCCACTCTGCTCCAACCACCAAGAGCAGCAGCTCCAATGGTGAAGGGGATTACCAGCTTGTGCAGCACGAGATCCTCTGCTCCGTGTCCTGCAGCTATGAAGTGCTGGAGTTTTTAGGAAGAGGCACATTTGGACAAGTTGCCAAGTGCTGGAAGAGGGGCACCAACGAGATAGTGGCCATCAAGATCCTGAAGAACCATCCTTCATATGCTCGTCAGGGCCAGATTGAGGTAATCAAACATCATTTTGCTGATAAAACATTTGTGTATCCTGCTTTGATAATGCTCGTGGTTACTGGTTTCATTTGACAACGTTGGCAGAGAGCCTGGAAAGTTTGGAAAATGCTTGATTTTTAACTGGTTTAACTGGAATATGCTTGAATTTGAATATAATCCTTGAAAAGTGCTTGATTTTCAACATTGCTGGTGTTTCATCAACACAATCTCAAGCAAACTCATCCTTTAATGTTTGAAACGAAACGATCCTGTCGTCATATTTGTTTGTTGTCTCTGGGCATATAAAGTTAATATGAACAGCTGGTAAAATAAACAAAGTCTATAGTTATTATAGTTATATATATATATATACACACAGATTATTATAGTTATATATATATATATATATATATATATATATATATATATATATACACACAGATATATTTTATCTGTCCAATGCCATCTCCTGTGCACAGCCCTCTTCAGGTTTTTCATTTGGATTTAGGTCTGGCTTCTGGTTAGGCCAGAGGTGATTCTAGTATCAGACCTTTACTGGGGTTCAGACCCTATTAATTCAGTTCCATTTGTATAGCGCTTTTAACAATGATCATTGTTGCAAAACAGCTTTACAGAACATTGAGAATTATGGAAATGTGAATGAAATGTGAGAAAATCAAATGAATCCAATCGGATATGAATCAAAATTATCAGATTGTCAGATTAAGAGTGTAACATGCATAGTGTCATGCTATTAATAGTGTTCTTTGATTGATGTGCTGTGATGTTTTTGCGCCAAACATACCTTGGCCAGCTTTGGCCTCATCAGACCAAAATGCATGGTTCCACATGGTTTTGGGAGAGTAGATGTATGTTTGAATCAAGATGTGTTCCATCATCGAGGTGCGAGGTGGGGCCTCCGTGGAACAGACTTGTTTGTCTGTGGCAACCCATGGGTGCTCAATTGGATTGTCATCTGGGGAGTTTGAAGGCTGTGTTGGCGAACTTGGTTAGCGAATTTGGGCTCATTGCCTGCAGGGCCCCATGTGTGGTGGTTGGTGGTAAATTTGTTCTGGTGATTTTTCTCTCATGGCTTGCAATTACTTTGTTTTTATCACTGCATAGGCTTTGCTGTGGGAAAAGCTGGCCTTGGGTGGCACCGAATGCTGGCATTGGGTGCCCATGAGCTTGTCGCCAGTTTGCTGGTATATAGTTGGTAATCAGAGTTGTTCAGTTTACATGGCGGTGATGTTGATGTTATGGCTTATTGCTGGATATGCAATCGTACCCCTTGATGTAATAATGCCTAAAATATATATTTTTTAATGAATGCAGCTGTTTTTGTTTGCTTGTGTGTTTTTACAGAAACAAAGGCCCAGATGACCCATTTAGAACCTAGATCTAAACGTGATCGTACATCTCCATCTCAGAATGTCTCAGAGCATCAAACATCTGCCACAGAAACCCAAGAGTTGCCCAGCCCTTCAGTCAAAGCAGTTTCAGTGGTCAGACCCCAGCAACCGTTGTCTAGCACAGGCATTATCATTTTGAGTAAAAGGTCACAAGAAAAGGGGGCAGCGGTTTCAAAGAAAAAGTATATGCAAAAAAAGAGCTTATCCACAGAAAGCAATGGTTTAACACATACGCTCCGTGACAGGCATCTCCTGAGCAGCAACAAACCGTGCTTGTGCTGTACTTCAGGCTTCAGATACTCCACTTCAGCGCAGCAAAGTGAGCCAAAAAAGAATTCACCAGAGGCTTCATGTCTGCACACCTGCTTAGACTGTGGGACAAAGTTCCAGGAAAGGACAGCATTTAAGAACCACAAGTGCTGCAGCAAGCACAAGTGCACCAGGTGCGGACAGACATTTAGCAGCCTGAGGACTCTGAAAATTCACAATCGACATGCATCCCCTGCCCTGAAGAAGCCATTTCCATACAAGTGTTATCTTTGTGATCACATGTTTGCTACTCGGTGTGGCTGGAACATACACAAGAGGATCCATGTCCATGGTCATGTTTCTGAGATTGCTCAACAAAACCGTCCAAGCCCTTCACATTCATTTACAGTGCCCAAAGAACTAAAGACCAAAGTGGAGGTTCGCTTGGAGAGAATTTCAGATGCTCAGCTGGAAGCTGCATTATTCCCTAAAGGCTCCTTTTTGCTTAATGATGAAAACCGATTGAGATCTGTGTCACAATCCAAGAACGTTTCCTCAGTTGTGGAACCCACACCACAAACATTGAGCTCTTATAAACCATCTGCAGGCACAACCATGAGTGCACCCATGTTAATTAAAGACTCTGTGTCAAATGGACGTACAGAACTTGTTATGGAATGCCAAGCTTCTAGTTCAGGGACTGAATCAAGTGTGAGGCAGTCAGATAATAAGACAGAAGATTCAGGTTTTCCAACTGCTTCTAGCAAAAAACGGGCAGCGGAAAAGTGGACCAAGTCATTGAATGCGCATAGAGTCGACAGTGTGGAGTGTGATGAAGGTTCATCCAGTGCAGATGAAGACTTACCAAAAGGATTAAATTCACTTTCAAGGAAACGAAAAATGTCAGGTAAATGTTTTGCATTAGAAAGAGATCTGACATTATGAAATATGAGCTAGTTAGAAAGTTCTCAATATGATCTTTTTTTCCTCCAGATTGCAGTCATGACGTATACAATGGTGTGTTTCCTGTTGAGAAAATTCTTAGATGGAGAACTACAAAGGTTGGTGACATTTAAGAAAACGAATGGAGAAAATTATAAAATACGTAGAGCACAATATAAAATAAAGGGACTTTATTTGTGGTGATACAACAAAATTTGTTTGGTAGCTCTTAGGCTTTGTGTTCTGGATGGGTTGGATCGTTGAAGATCTTGGAACTGTTAAAATAATGACCTTAAAATTGAAAATGACATACATTGAGCTACACATTGCCATGGAAATAGTTTTTGTTTGTCTCTTCTTAAAGCATTTATCATAGCTAACTTTAAACAGTAGTTAATGTGAAATACACTGCCAGGCCACACACAAGTGCTGCAAAAATTTCATTAAATTCTGTCTAGCCAGTTTTGTGTGATGCTGTGACAACTGCTCATAGTTTCACTTCTATTCAACATTTTGATTTTAGTGTTCTCAGATCGTGTATTTTACATGTCATCTCCTCGGACTACTACGGATATGTTGGCTTTAATGGCCTGTGTTTTATCTCATATTGGTGCTTCACAGTACTGCTTATTATTGCCATAATAAGCAATAATAAGTATTTCGGAACATGTGAGCCAAACTGGTTTTAAACTTACTGCGGCTACAATAAACATACATTAATTGTCCATTTATTGGTTCAGTCTTTAAAGTCTCCTTGTCTATTTTTTTTTTAAATAAGTTGTGCTTTTGTTTGTGGTTTGTAAGGATTGTGGCGGCTTGTAGATGCATTACTGTTGTTTGTGTCTTCTGCATACTCTATACATGGTAAACTATTACATTGATTGGCTCTGTTAAGTGATGTGTAAAGGCACACTTGTCTTCGTCCAAAAAGTTCTAGATGCTGTGAAATAATCTGACCCATAACTGCCTGTAGTTCCACTTCTACTTAACATTTTGTTCATTTAATTTATGCCGAAGGTTTAACTTTATGCAAATATCTGAAAGTGAGCTGAAACGACTGGCAAAGTTTTATTAAATTCTGTCCAGCCAGTTTTGCGTAATGCTGTGACAAAATCTTGACAGACAAGACATATTTTTCTTAGACTGGTTTTGGGTTCTCCAGTGTATAAAACATAAAGATATCATTAAAAGAGCGAGTTCTGATCAATGTAAAGATAAAGGTCTCTTATAATACATGATATATACCGCATCAGGTATGGTTTAAAGAGTTGTTGCCAGCATATTAATAACTGCAATAATTAAAGTCAGTGGCTCTTCAGTGTTTGTTCAATTCATTGTAAACTGCAACTTTGTTTTTTTGGCTAAGCAGTGGATTATGGGCTTGTTCTCATTTCTATCTTTTCTATTATTTAAAACCTTAAGGGTCGAAATGAAGTCAGAATCAAGTGGATGCCGTGCTCACTATGGTAAGTTGTTCTATTCTGTATCAGCCTACCATGAAAATAATCTATAATGCTATTAATGACGAAGCTGTATAGATGCCTTGATGATCCAGTACTTTGTTGCATAAAATGTTCCTCTATGAGCCAATTAGCCTAGTTTATGTATTTTTATCTTTCAGTGGTGCAAAATGGAAAAACACATGGGAGCCAGCTGAAAGCTTTATCTCCTATAAGGATGGCAAAAGTGAGGAAACTGACAAACGGAATTAACACTGAATGTTTCAAATGCCATAAGGATTAGGAACTGGGGAGGTTGGTAAATGTTTTTACCTTTTGGTTTACGTCCTTCGCTTTGTATTTTGCAAAAGTTTGTACACTAAATAAGTATTACCCTGGGATACATTATTCTGCTGACATAATACAGCATGAATGCTACCGCTTGCTTTGGTGTTTCACCCCTTTGCAAGTACTTTTTAGCAAAATCATTGCATAACTCTTGTGTTTGCAAATATCTGTAAACATAAATGTTGCAGTGAGAACACCTTATCCATCATCCTGATGTATATAAAGCATTAATTCTTCAAAATAAAATCCATAATTAAAACAAAATTAGCTAAGGGATTCTGGTATATTAAATGAAATTGTATACAAACCAACCATTAGAATTGCTGGACAGAATCCTGGCATTATACTTCAAATATTTTTGGATCCCTTGTTTCCTAGGATTTTTTTTTTCGGCACAAGTACATATTTTTAAGCATATAGGCTGAAAGATAAGATCCACCTTATCTACTTTTTTCAGGTTATTTATTTGTTTATTGCACCATAGTGCACAATTTATTTTATTTTTAAAAAAAAATTTTTGGTAAAATCTAGTTTTGTTCTTACATTTATAATTGGCAAAATGTGTGTCTTGGCTTAAGGCTACTTGGGGAAGAATCTTACAATGTGAACAGTATATTGATAAACGGTAGTCACATAACATAATAAAAGGCATGTTTTCTAAATTCCGCGTAAAAGTAAGAGTATAAAATCTGTCTGGGATGAAGATTTTGTTCTTTTTGTGGTACATAAGAAAGCATCGTATTGTGTTGTGTACATTGCTTTGAATAACTGGTTAAATATTAAATATTCAATGCTATTACTGTTCATCACATTTGATGTTTATGATATTTTTGTTTTTTAAAAAGTTTAGTAGTGAGTTGTCAGTATTTCAGTAATGCAAGCATCCTATTTTGTTCTTTTAAATCTTTGAACAGCTGATCAAGCTAACGGCAATGCTTACATGTGGCAGTTATTAAACCAATAATTAAGAAACCTGACCTCGACCCCTGTCAGCTGCCCAATTACAGGCCAATATCAAACCTCCCCTTTATCTCTAAGATTCTGGAAAAGATAGTAGCGGAGCAGCTATGCTCA
>JAOVVB010000041.1:19947472-19971927 GCA_028570985.1 Heterobranchus longifilis
TGCTGCAAAAATGAATAAATAATCTCACTATTATGGTTTCTATTTTAGATTGATTTAAACAGGATCATGCAAACAACAATCTCTGGCAGGAGGTCCGATTTCATAGAACTACTTCAGCAGGTTTCAGTAAAAAAACATACGGATATGGTTTGTAAAAAAATCACTGGGATTGCATTAAAATCCCTACTTCCATGTTATAAATAAACTGTTAAAGGTTGTTTTTTTAAAGACATTCTGCAACCAACACCATCACTTTTTAATGTAAATGTTTGTATTTATTGTATTGTTAAATACTGCTGTGATGTTCTGAAGAACAATCCAGGCATCACTTTAATTACTGCCATTTGGACATTTTAAGAAGATTTTTAAGATACATAATATGTGCTGTGTTGTTTTATATGCCAGTGCCAAAAACAAATGTCCGTTTTATGCAAATCTAATGGACAATAAAGTTATCTGTATCTGTAAGCTGTCACACACAAAAACACAACAACAAATACTGGACGCAGTTACGTGGTGACATAAGACGTGACGTAGGATGTGACAATAGACTGGCAGCACTTTTTTATAATGCAGTTTTGCACACCTGCTTTTACTTATTTATGGAATTGTTGTTTGCTTTGTTTGGGTTTTAATGTGATTTTTATGTCTTCATCTGGTTTATGTTGTCTGTGAGCCCCTAACCAAAGGCAATTTTCTGTTATTATGTGAGAGACAATAAAGCTTTTTGAATCTCTGAATCTTAATGAACAGAGTTTAAAAATACAAAAACTCTCCTGGGTGAACGTCCCGTATGTGATTGATCCCCCCGCCCTCCCTCCTGCCCGCCCTGTATGTGCCTTGGTGTCTTTTAATCCACGACGCCTCACTTCCTTGTTTTAACCACAGAGTGTATTGTGGTTTCCTCACTGCTGACTGCAGCCACTGGAGGGCGCTGTCTACAAATAAAACATCAATATGGGACGTAACAAGCTGGGCCTCATGGCTCACAATTACATGAGTTATGTACGAATTGCAGCGCATTACTTTACGTAGTAATTACTATGAACAGTGAATGAGACGAGCCTGTTTATTTTTTTGTTCTGTTGTCAGTTATGATAAGACCCAGGTTGTAATAAAAATATCTGCACTCAATGTTTCCAACAACACTGGATTCTTCACACCCAAGACAAATATTTGTTGAAGTATGTGGAGTTTTACATCCACAGAATCACTGGGTAATCGAGTTATAGCTTAATAATATATAAAAACATTCATACTGTAGTCAGCTAATCATCTCAGCTATCATCCATGTATCATCACAGTCCCACTGGTAAAAAGTCTTCAGCTAGATGGTAAGATGAAGAAAACAACAAGAGCCACTATTAAAGGGAAATGATGGTTTTATATGACTTATTTTTGTAGTTTTGGCTCTCGCTCCTGTCAGTAATATCCCATCTTGTCCCCCCAGTCTTGCCAATGTCACATTGTTCCCAGATCTCAGCAATTCATTTTTATCATCGCAACAGAAAAGATGGCCAAAACCATGATAGTAAGACCCAAAGTGTAATAAACCAGAATTAACTTTAGTTTGGGCCCGAGCACCGACATCGTGGGCGAGGCCCTGTTGTATCTGTACTGATTATTCTTACTATTCTACTATTCTAAAATATCCCCCTGAGCTCCGTTCAGTACACGCAAATGTAAAAGAAGTAGAGATCACGCAGCAGCACAGACTGTTTAAAACTTTTCTCTGTGCGCTCAGCTTCTCGTCACTGTGGGAGCGTGCCAGCTGACTCTGCTGTGACACGCGAGCGCTTGCTCCAAACCACTTTCTATTAATCTTCTGCACCTCTGAAACACTTCTGCAATAAGAAGAGAGTCTCTTTATGTCTGTGTGGTAATCAGCTGCACGTTTTCATACAAAAGAAGCTTCACACAGCTTTACCTGATCAGAGCTGAATATATGATGCCTGTAGTGGGGGACACAAGCCACAAAGTGGCCTTTGTGATTTTTCCTTTAAAATAAAACAGCACATTGTTTATTTCCAAAGCATTTATCAGTAATACAGTTAAGATGGAAAAAATATGTGATTATTATTGTGATTATTTTGACCGATATAGCAATTGTGATATGATTCATGATATTGGAGGGAATTATCATTTTTGCATCATTATTCTCATTTTCATTGAAAGATGTATTAAAATGATCATAGTGTGATTTTGTTTTTTGCCAAGATCTGTACCAAACAAAGATGTTTTCTTAAGTCTGTAGAATATGAATTGTAGGCCGGGACATCTCTGCAGTACCACAATACTTCATTCAGTATAGTATTTTGACACATATTTTGATTGTACGTCCTCCTCCAGACACATTTTAAAGTATGTGAAAATACTTTGTTATGATTCATATTTTGTTTAGCATGGTTTTCCCACAAAAAAGTAAAAAAAAAAAAAAAGGGGGCTGGAGGCACATCTATTCTTCTCCCTCATTGAGAAATTCTGGATCTGGCCTCAAGCCCCACCCACCACCATTGCCATAGTTACAGTGTGGAATGTGGAATGCTCCAGTCAAGTTGATTTGATTGGTTCCTTAGACATATGATGTCATAAAACCTGTCTGTATCCAGTTTTTTGAGACTGTTGTTGGTGTTGATGCTCATTTCACTCACCATATATTTTGTAGCAAATAAAAAACACCATATAGACACGTTAACATGGTTAACAACTTGATTTTCACCAAAGAGGGCCTTTAATAAATGTTTGCGCCCTCCTTTTTGCGCCCTTGATAAAATTCTGATTAGTTGTGCAGCCCTATTTTGATGTCAGATATATTATTTATTTTATTTAGATTAATTTCCAGGGAGATATTGAGTTGAGTTGAGTTGAGTTGAGTTTATTGAGTTTAAAGAGTGACTTTGCTGTTGCTGCTCTAGAAATAATATTTTGCTATATCCAAAATATAAATAAATTCTAATCCTGTTCTGAACTTAACTGTTTAAATATACTTGTAACATAAACTAGGCCAATGTTTTAGTAATAAAAGAAAGAAGTGATAAGAGTATCAATAGACTGATAAGGTGTTGATAAGAATGGCTGTATCAACATGGCAGTCTGATGGTCATAAATGTTGTTGAGTGAATGTTGTTACTCACTTGAGGCAGTGCAGGGGCCCCGGCGGGGACATGCGGGCCACACTGGCCCCATTGACGGTACTGAGCTGAACCTCAGACACATAGAGGGTGATGGAGGACGACTGCAGACGGGTCTTCACTACTTCCAGTGGACAAGTCAGTATGGCTCCTACCGTGCCCCCACATCTGGCAGAAAGACAGAGACGGAAAAGGTGCAGGTGACATTTAGCAAACAAGTCTCGCTGACAGAACAAGACGGAAACTGAGTGTTCTTCTTCAATACCGTGAACATCAGGCAGGATGGCTGTAGGTGTGAAAAGTGTTAACGTTCTTGCAGAAATAAATTAGCCAATGATGTGGTTGGCGGAATTCTAAAGATCCCTGGCATGTAGACAAGAAATGGAAAAGTGTGGGAACAGAGGGCTCGTCAGGAATGCTTTGTGTTTCTTGGGGGTATAACAACAAGCTTCTGTTCAGTGCCACGCCACATTCCCAAATCACAGATGTATGTATTTTTCATAGACGAATGAATTAAAAAGGAATCACATAAAAAGTGCAAATACTTTTTAAGGAGTAGGGCCTACCATTAGAACCATTCAGTTACTAGAAAAACAAATCTTAGATGATATGTTTCTCATTTAGCTGTCCCGCTGATCAAAATCCACACATTGACAACCAGGGATAGACACTAATATTTTTAAGCACTGGCCACCAAGGCCCTAAATTTGGTGGCCAAAGTACATTTTTGGTGGCCCAAATGTAAACATAGGCCTATGTAAAAACAATACAGAAAAGGCAATTTAACGCAACTTAACACAGCCTTCCTTCACTGTGACACTTCAATAAATGAAGACATTAACAGAATAAAAATAGAATTATTTATTTAAATTAAAAGTTCTTTGTAAAAAGAAAGTAGAAAATCACACTACATTATGTCCATAGATGTGTCATATTCGAGTTACTTAAACTCATGCTTCCATTCCCTCACTCCACATTTCCATTGCCGTTTTTTTTTTTTTTTTTTCCATAGTCCACCTTTTGTAAAGTATTGTTCACTGTTTACGTATGTTAAACTAAGAGGCACAACTAAATTGGGATGTTTGTGGAATATTGTCTAGTCTAGTCTAGTGGCCGGTGGAATCCAGGGGTTATGTTGCGTTGGCAAAGGCTTGCAGTATGGGGATTTTTTATATATTTATTTAATCTCATTGAGAGCCTCATTCTCAAAAGAGACTTGGTGACCACAGGGGGGCACCTACAGGGGATATTTAGCGGTCACAGAGTAACTTTTTGTGGCCATGGACCATGGTTAATGTTGAATCCTGACAACTATGAATTGGAAAACAAACCATTAAAAGTTTTCACACCGACAAATTTCTCAAAACTATGAGCCAAGATCTGAAGACAAGCATAACGCCCTGTACAAACAATGTGCTGCATCTTCAGGTATTTCAAAGTACGCAATCTGCTTAGATAAAGAAGACAGTACACAAAATATACATAAATAAACTGTACCTGTCAGGACTGCACTGTACTGAACTGAGCAGGGCCAGACTCGAGGATATTAAAAGCAAGGGCGACAGCAGTTATCTTTAGTTAGGGTTAATTTTCAATCAGCACCAAAGCATAAATACAAAGTCCTGTCAACATAGTTTTTGGCAGAGAGAGGCAGCTACAGTGCAAACCACAGAGAAAGCAGGACATTGGCATAAGAATAGCATGCCTATGAGGAATCACATTTGATCCCACTTAGGTGCCAATTTTTGATACAACTCAGGGAGAAGTTAGGTTTCTATTATAGAAACAAATGCTGCTTTTTTTTCTTTTGGTGCAAGGAAAACAATAATTCAAGCAACACTTAGGCCTATATCAGCTACCGATTATGGTGATATTTTATGAATGCATGCAAATTCATCTTTGAAAATGTTAGATTCAGTGTACAATGCTGCGTTGCCATTTGTCTCTGATTTGGGTTTGTGCACACATCATTGCAGTTCGTATGATTGCAGTTCGTATGAATACAAGTTGGTTTATTGTCCTTATACAAGTGTAGAATAAAACACTGGTAAATGTTTTCTTCATATTACACAAACTGCCTCCTTATTTATGTTCTCTACTGACTCCTAAAACTATCAGTAGCTGCAACTTTCAGTCACGCAGACAGATTATGTATGTCATTCCTCAAACCTGCACTGTTCTTGGTTAAAGTTTTTGCACCCTCGTCCTGGTGTGAGCAACAGAGTCACCTTAAATACTCTAAGAGAACAACTTTTGTTAATTGCAAGTGAAGTGCTCATTTACCCTCAAGGGAATTAATAATCATGGTGAACTTCATGTCTCAACTCATTACCTGTTTATTCTGCTGGAGGCAAGAAGGAATGATTCTACAAAACTGAATTTTGCAAACGTGCCTGACAAAAAACAGGGACATTTTTCACCTATATCCTGAGGCTGTGAGTTAACAGGAGTTGAGCAATCACAACCTGTTTCAGACCCAAGTTTCAGACTGTGATCAATTCAGATTTGACCAAAATGCATCCTTGAGTGACCTTTAGTGGCAGTCTGCCCACGTTTGTTTTGATGCACTAAAGTTATGGCTGATGGCATCGAAAGTAGGCTCACTTTTAGAACAAATGGAGCTCATGTTAAGTTTTATATTTCGTACAAAATGTCATAGCTGGTACGACAACAGTAACGGCGACACGCTTCCACAAACCAGCCATTTCATTCATACATTGAAATGTCATTGTAACTTGTGACATTGAGCGCACCTCCTACGGGTGCACATGCATGTGCAAGATTGGTTAGCTGACATCTGACACACTGATGCAAATACGAATCTTCGGGTTAACATTGTGCTACTCATCAAATCCCAGTATCACGAACACACAAACAGAAACATCCCATTATGTGAAGCTATCCTGGGTAGCAACGACAGTTAGCCCTGAGCGTGGAGCTAGCTAGCTGTTAACTCACCCTCCAGCAAACAGATGAACCAAGGTATCTCTTTGACTCATTATGGATCATATTCGGGAACCGTCCACGGGGCACCTCACGGGGACAGCGGGGGTGAACGCGAAGACACCGAAGAATAACGTCCCTAACCTAGCAAGCAAATGATACTCAGTACGCCTGTGTTGTGGTGGAGGTCAGTTGCGTGGAAAGAAAACGATGGGACGTAACAGCTAACTTAGCTAGCTTGCGTTAGCTGCTGAAGCTAACGGGTTTCCGGTGGTTAGAGGTCGATGCCAGAGCGACAGGTTTGCGTCTCCTCCTTTTGAAACGGGGTAATGCTTCACTATTATGCGTGTCTAATGTCGGGGAGTAATTCCAATCCTGCAGTAATAACAACTGTGGAGGCGACTCGGCCTCATTCACGTCGACGTGCTTTCTGAGAGGCCTGCGGGTCAGGTAGCAATGTTTATGGTCGAATGGGAAGCCGACAAACAGAGTCGCTGATTGGCTGAGGCGTCGCGTAAGCCCGCCCCATCACTACTCCTTCACGTGATATGGCTTTTATTTTGAAGGACAGAGCTCATCACTGAGGATGCGGCGGTACTGGGGGACTGAGTTTAGCTGATGTAATGCCAAAAATACGAGTAACAGTATTATATTATTCATCTTTTTATTATCTTAGCAAAATCTGTAATCTGTAATTGCACCTGTTTTACAATAAAGATTTATATATTAAAACTATATATAATAATAAAATTATAATTACAACAGTAACCCCAAATACCCCCCCAAAAAACAAGTGACTTCTTCCTTTGCACGGGTAGGTTACACTGGAAAAGTAAAAAAAAAAAAAAGAAAAAGAAAAAGAAAGAAAGAAAGAAAAGACGTGCACACAGTATAGTGGCCGTAGCTACAAACTGCATAGTTGTAAAAGCTACATAACTACTCAACAGCCACACAACTCCTCAATACTCAAACACTCTTGCATACAGTATGTGCATTTTACATATTTCTCAGCATTACTGCCTATCATAACTATCAAAGACTGAGCAGAGAAACCCTCAACGAGAGGAAACTGTTGTCTTCAAAAACTGGATCGCCCGAACAGGGACTTGAACCCTGGACCCTCAGATTAAAAGTCTGATGCTCTACCGACTGAGCTATCCGGGCCCTGTATCGGTGCTCCTAAGATAGGAATTAGAAGATAAGTTCCGTTGAACTATACGTTTTACCGAGCATTTTAATGTAACACTGTGGAGATTTACTAGATTCTTTACAAATCTATGTTATTACGTAATATTATGGATAGCGTCGTATAGCATATGCTCGTTAAAGTTTGCACTATATTATGAACCTACAATCGGTCATTCATCTGATTGTATTTAAGGTAAGTATTAAGTTGTACTTAGGTTTGATATAAAATCTTTATACGTGATTTGATATAAGAAATACAACATAAAATGTGCTGTAGGCCCCAGCGAGATTTGAACTCGCGACCCCTGGTTTACAAGACCAGTGCTCTAACCCCTGAGCTATGGAGCCGTGGCATCCCAGCTACTAGTTTTCTTTATGACGGTGATTATGAACTGATAGTGTTATTATAATATTTGATACATTTTATGCCTACAATCTACGAATCACTATTAGCTCTAGTAACCAACTAAACAGAATTCTATTTCGTGTCAAAATATTTTGCATTATTGTAACCGCGCCAAATCAGAGGGTGATTTTAGGCCACTGGCGCCATCTAGCGGAGATTGCAATTACAGGGTCACATCTAAAAAAATCTGGCTCAATCCAACACCCGCGAATCTGAAAATGTATAGATTAAACATTCGAGGTTGAATATGGTGAGGCTAGAGGGGAGGAAAGGCTGTTAGATGCTGCTGTTGATGGACATCGAAGGCCAAAGTCACTATTTACACAAATACAATACAGCATAAATAAAATTTGAGACTGAATTTGAGTAAGGATGTTTTCACACAGAAAAAGAATCTAGTGTTGGTTTTAGGCTTGTCTGGGTGAATTTAATACTGAATTGTATGTAGAATAATTGCTTTTCTTTCTCCTTCCAAAATTTACAGCCAAACATCTTTACTCGTTTGCAAAATTTACAGCCAATCATCTTTCCTTCCTTCCAAAATTCAGCTTGACCAGTCAGAGTTGAGTCTCTTTGTCAAATCATGTCCTGGCATTTGTAAAGATTAAAGCCAATCATATTTCCCTGTTTGCAAAATTCTGCAAAATTTACAGCCAATCATCTTTTCTCCCTTCCAAAATTCAGCTTGACCAATCAGCATTGATTCTCTTCGCCAAATCACGTCCTGGCGTTTGCAAAATTTAAAGCCAATCATATTTCCCCATTTGCAAAATTCAGCAAATTCAGCACGAGAAATTCAGCGTAGAGTCTCTTCATGGAATTATCTTCTGGCATTTGTAAAATTCAAAGCCAGTCATCTTTCTCTGTTGGCAAAATTCTGCACACAGCCAACCAGCGTCAAGTATCTGCCTTGCACCAGAGAAAAAAAGAAAAAAATATCCTGTGAGCGGCAGTCCTCTGGGCGAATATGGCATGTTGATACCAGAGATCTGAAGAGAATGACCATACAGTTTTAAGATGACAGAAAGGCAACAGTAACTCTAACAACCTCTTGTTACAACAGTGGTATGCCAAAAAGCGTATGACAATCAGACCTTGAAGCTACAGCAGCAGAAGGCCACACTGGGTGCCCTTTCTGTCACCTAAGAACAGGAAACTGTGGATACAATTCACATGGGCTAACTAAAATTGAACAACAGATAATTGCAAAAAGGTTGCCTGGCTTGATAAGTCTTGATTTTACTGCGATAATATTATGGTCAGAATTTGGGTTGAACAACATGAAAGCATGCATCCAATACCAAGGCAGAATGCCTTGTATCAATGCCTTTTCTTGGCATACTTTGAGCCCCTTAGTGCCATTAGAATGCCACAACCTATCTGAGTATTGTTGCAGACCATTTCCATCCCTTTATGACCACACCAACAAAGCTCAAATAATCTCAAGCTGGTTTCTTGAACATGACAATGAGTTCATTGTACTCAAATGGCCTCTACACTCACCAGATCTCAATCCGATAGAACACGTTAGGGGTGTGGTGGAACAGGAGATTTGAATCATGGATGTGCAGCTGACAAGCTACAGCAACTATGTGATGATATCATGTCAATATGGACCAAAATCTCTGAGAAATGTTTCCAGCAGCTTTTTGAATCTATGCCAAATATTTTCTTAGCCTAAGATAAAATATATATATATATTTAAATCTAGTAAAGATTAGCTAAATCGCAATGTTTCTTACTGTCCTAAATGTCCTGTATAATTCATGATCTTCATGTTTGTGGGTGGGGCCCATGTGTGTGGGGCTTTCTCATGTCTAAGAGAAAAGGTCGTCTAAAGGTCTGTAGCTTCCCAGAATCTACTTTTTGTAAATGAAATACTAGATACTATATCTCAACCAAACTCAGATTTCAAGTTCAGTTATTTTCATTCATATGTTCTCTGAGTGAATATAACAAGAATCAGGAAAACAGGGCCAATTTTAGACCAATGATTAAAAGTAGAGCTCAATGTTTCTCCTTAACATGCTCCCAGGGAAATTGCTCTGCTTCAGCTGAGCAGGAATTCTTTAAATTTTCAAAATTTTCTCTTCTGGCCAGGCTTTATCTCAGAAGGCAATAGATTTTCAATCAGTGTGGCAGAATCAGCAGTCTCTTTAAAGTAGGACACAAATGCAACATTGAGGAAGCGTTGCAGTGAACTGAGATCATTTTCACACTTGGCTCAAATACTACTGTAGAGTCCACACCCAGTAATGATTCTAAACTTTTCTTTGGGAAAGGTCCAAAAATTTCAAAATATGGTATTACAAAACTTTTCTTTTGGCCTTCTTAACAGCCTTCTAATGGATCATAGGTTCTGGTTACTAAAAGGCACAGTTCAGTTTTTGCTACCTATCTGGCTGTTTTTCCAGTGGCATGAGATTTTGCTGCAGTTTCTTTTTCTGTATGACACAAAAAGTGTGCTAGTAATGAAATAATACCTGACTGCCTACATTATCCTAATATTGTACATTCCAGTTTGCTAGGTAATAATAAAAAAGGATACACCTTTTGTACACAGTCTTGTTACCCATTACAACTTCAAGGTGCACCCTTTGCAGTTATCCCCCTTGTTAAAGAAACAAGAATGTGTAAAAAAAAAGAAAAAAAAAAGATCAGAAGCATTTTAAGACCAGAAGCATTTTAATAGAGGTAAAGATTCAGTATTTATTTGCCATTTGATAAAGTAAATGCTTTTAATAACTCTTCTAATTATATATAAGGCTAATGTTTTATAATTTAGCTTTAAGGAAATCACATATAGAAATTGCAGATGTTGTTTTATTTGTGATTGGATTATTTTTGTGTATCACATGTATCACATTATTAACCTATTATTAACTTATTAACCAATCAGAATACTGTAGCATCTCAAAGAGACACCCTGGCTGTACACGGACATTAACATCTTGACAGGAGCGTCTTCTGATGAGAAGGGTTGAAGAACATGAAGGAAGCCTCTCCTGAAGGCCAAGCATAAAAAAGACCGTCTAGAACTTGACAGAGCCCATGCTGAAAAAGAAGACTACTGGGACTCTGTACTCTAGAGTGATGAAACCAAGATAAAAGTTTTTGGAACTGATGGCTTCAAAACTGTATGGCGTCTCAAAGGTGAGAAGTACAAAGAAAAATGCATGGTGCCCACAGTAATACATGCTGGTGGCAGTGTCCTTCTGTGGGGCTGCATGAGTGCTGCTGGTGTCAGGGAGCTGCATTTCATTGACGGTGTCATGAATTCAGATTTACTGCTCTATCTTGAAAGAGATGTTACCATCACTCCATGTCCTTGGTCGCCATGCACTTTTCCAACATGACAATTAAATTATTTTTGTGTATCACATGTATCACATTATTAACCTATTATTAACTTATTAACCTTATTAGTTAGTTGTCCATGTTAGGCATTTAGGTTCTAGGTATTACTAATCATAGGAGAAGGGGCTTAAGCAATAGATGCTTTAAAAGCTCTCAGTGATCAGCTTTCTGTTGTCAGGCTGCAATTTGTGAGACAATGTTTTTTATAAAATGTTCAATAACCTCATTAACCCCCATGCTCTTTTGCAAAAATATGCATTTGTGTAAGTGTGTGTACGCTTACTATCAAGTTTGAGAGGAACACCTGTATATTTGCTTGTTTATGCAGTTAGGCAATCAGCCAATCATATGTCAACAGCAGAGTAACATCAGATCCAGGATTAGAGCTTCAGGTGTTGTTCACAAACATCAGAATCAGAAAGTGTGAGCTCTATGACTTTACACATGGCATGGTTGTTGGTGCCAGATGGGCTGTTGTAAGTACTTTAGAAACTGCTGACCTCCTGGGAATTTCACACACAACTGTTTTTAAAGTTCACACAGAATGTTGCAAAACTAAATAAACTTTTCTCAATCCTGTTCCATTCTCTCTCCAAAGCAAATGGGTCATCGAATTAAACTGTAGTGGTCCCTCTATCTGAAAATCTGGAAGCCCTCACACCCTCAGAATTATGGAAAAAAAGAGAGAAAAACCATGTCATAATTTACATAATTTAAATGGCACAATTTATGATTGTGCCATTTAAACAGCAAAAGAGGAATTGCATAAAAATGAATATAACAATCCTTAAGCAATATCAATATAAATAAAACTAGGGTTTTGTTTGACAGCTTTTAGCGTTTAACTCTTTCACTATTTGAGTCCATGGAATATACCCATGCCATCACAAATTTTGTGGTATACATTTTTTTGCCAAACAAATTCATTCAAGACCATGGTGCAAAAATGATGAAAAAATCTTAGAAGAACAGCTACATTTTAGACAACAAAATCCTAATTAACAAGAATTCAACTAAAAGTGAGTTTAATTATTCATTAAAGAGTTGTCTAGCAGACAGTTGATTATAAATGGGCATCACTTAACAAAGAATACTCCTTCCCATTTCATATTGTCAGCATGGAAGAGAAATGTCACAAGATCTGAGAAGGACAATAATTTCTTTACATTACACGAGAAAGCTGAAAGCTACAAGAAGATCAGCAAAGCTTTACTTATCAATCAGAATACTGTAGCATCTCAAAGAGACACCCAGGCTGTACACGGACATTAACACCTTGACAGGAGCATCTTCTGATAAGAAGGGTTGAAGAACACGAAGGAAGCCTCTCCTGAAGGCCAAGCACTAAAAAGACCGTCTAGAACTTGACAGGGCCCATGCTGAAAAAGAAGACTACTGGGACTCTGTACTCTAGAGTGATGAAACCAAGACAAAAGTTTTTGGAACTGATGGCTTCAAAACTGTATGGCATCTCAAAGGTGAGAAGTACAAAGAAAAATGCATGGTGCCCACAGTAATACATGCTGGTGGCAGTGTCCTTCTGTGGGGCTACATGAGTGCTGCTGGTGTCAGGGAGCTGCATTTCATTGACGGTGTCATGAATTCAGATGTACTGCTCTATCTTGAAAGAGATGTTACCATCACTCCATGTCCTTGGTCGCTGTGCACTTTTCCAACATGACAATGATCCAAAACACATATCTAAGGCCACTGTTTTTCAAAGTAATTCAGTGGCTAAGTACATATGTCTCCTGATCTGAACCTAATCGAACACCTATGGGAAATTGCACTCCATCCAGCATCTAAAAGAGTACGTCCTCGAAGAATGGAAGAAGATAAATGTTGCTATTTGTCGCCAACTTGTTCATTCCATGCCTAAAAGACTCAGGTGCAGTCCTTGCCAATCATGGAGGTCATACAAAATACTAAATGTAGTAGTGTTGTGGGGTGAATTAATTTTTGCATCAACTAATTTTTGCCAAACATTGCGCTGGGCATTAAGGCGGAACAACTCTACTTCAGTCTCATTTGTCCATAGGACACATGGCCTTGTGGTTTGTTCAGATGCAGTTTGTGAACCTCAGTCGTGCTTGCTTATTCTTTTTAGACAGAAGAGTTTCTGGGCATCCCTTTCAAACAAAGCTGTTCAGTCTTCTTCTAATTGTGCTGTGATGGACTTAAACATTTAACAGGCTCAGTGAGGCCAACATTTACATTTAGCAGACACTCTTATCCAGAGCGACTTACATTTTTATCTCATTACACATCTGAGCAGTTGAGGGTAAAGGGCCTTGCTTAAGGGCCCAACAGTGGCAACTTGGTGGTTGTGGGGTTTGAACCCTGGATCTTCCGAACCATAGTGCAATGCCTTAACCACTGAGCTACCCCTGGCAGCTCAGTTGCAATATCCCCTCTTAAATCCTGTGGAAACAGTAATGGTGTACTTAGAATTGCTTGTATGTTATTCCCCATTATGGCTTAATTTTTGTTACATAAATAATGGCACAGTGAAAAAAGTTATATGTTATTGTTTGTTTGAGGTTGTATTTACCTAATTCTAAGACTTGCTACGATCAGATAAAAAACAAAAAAAACATAGAATTAAAGGAGGGCACTAACTAACATTTACATAGTGCCCTGCAGTGAACTGGCATCCCATCTAGGATGTATTCCTGCCTCACACCCAGGGTCCATGGGATAGGCTCTAGTTTAACCATGACCCTGACCAAGATAATCAAATACTTGTTTTTATTCGTGTATGTTTTTAGATATGCTGTTTAGTGCCATGATTACTGAATACCACAACTTGTCGTTTTTTTCTAAATGATTCAATTTGGGTACAGGTGCCCATGGTTAAAGCAGTATTCTGTCATTTCGTCAGTTGTTAGTTTTCTTATGCTTTAATAAATGCTGATGGTGCCATTTCAACGATTTCGTTTTTTTTTTTTTAAAAAAAAGACCAGCTCAACCGGTTTGTCTTATATAGCCTACGTGTGTGAAGAATTGAAGGCGGGCAAGTTTTATGCAGATGTGCGTAGAGCCGTTGGTGTTTGGTAACATGTTGGGACTCGGTGGTCTTTATGTTCCTGTGTCAGTAATGTAAAGGCGTTGGAGGTTCACCTCGGCGCGGTTCCTCTTGCTCGGAGCAGTGGGCTGAGCTACATGTCAACACATAGAGGAGACACGAGCCACTGCGCTACCGACTCATCGGCTGTGATGGACGGACGCGAAACCCGATTCGGTTTAAATGTGGATATATACACGAATGACTCGGATGAATGATTTACCTGATGCTTGTTTTAATCGCCTTTTACTGACACCACTTAAACGAAGCTGCCGCCATGAAAATAAGGCGGAGATTGTTTTCACCCGGATGCTGCTCTTTCTCTCCGTAGCGTGCTGTAAGCTCAGTAGATGTGAGTGAACGATTTAAGCGCTTTTGTATGTGTATTTCTGCAAGTTTTTATATTGTACATGGTTCATTTTGAACGATGTGTTGCAGGGATTTCGGTGAGTTTAACGTTCATTTGTTAAATCCCGTGAGCTGTTCGTGCGCTGACCTGTAATCGGATGAGTGTGTTTAACGATAACGTTACATTATGTGGTGCTTTCAGGGACACGGTGTTGCTGGCCTCGGCCGCGGTGGTATGGGAATGGCTGAACGAGCACGGCCGCTGGAGGCCGTACAGCCCGGCTGTGTCTCATCACATCGAGGCGGTGATCCGGAGCGAATCCCGGGCAGGGAGCGTCGTGCTAGGCCAAGCCGACAGCCGCCTCTCGCCCTACATCATCGACTTACAGTCAATGCATCAGTTCAGGCAGGACACAGGTAAGATAAATGGTTTCTCATCGAAGGCTTTTTTTTTTTTTTTTTTAAACTCTGTGGGTCGAATACGAGATTTTGAAACATGCGATGTGATTTTTAGTAATCTAGACATTCTCACAGAGTCTAAGCCACGAGGATATGTTCTTGTGTTAGGTTTTAATCAAGTAGATACTTCGATCATACACTTTATCACAACGCCTAGCCCGAGATATACAAAACATTGCGAAGTGGTCGCAGCACATGAAACAATCCTCGCAGGTCTCAACAAGACACTGCTTTTGTCGGTTGCCTTTGTCGTGAGCGGTCATGTGTTGCAACAGTTCAGTAGAGTTGTAGTTCACACCCTTTCCAGTAAGCTGTGACAGTCAAGTTGATAGTTAACAGAGAAGTTGCTGTGAACCCGTGTTTCATTATCCTCAATCTTTTACCACAGAGTTAAATGGAATTTGCGACAGTCCATTAACATAAATTTTTTTTCATATTTACACGGAACCAAAGAAGAAACTAACATGAATTACTAGAAGCCCCCACTACTAGCGTTCAGTGTATGATATATAAGTTTATTTGACTATCGTAGGACTACCTTACCAATGTTGACTAGTGGCACGAACTGTAGAAACACGAGTGGTTTCAATTGAATGTTAACATAATAAACACTGTTCTTTGACAACCTTTTTATTAAAAAAAAAAAAAAGTGATGTTTTAATTTTTTCAACTGGACCTGATAAAAAAAAAGACAAATCTATGAGTGAGTTTGGAAGCTCTCATCCATTCTCTCTAGCCCTGTAGCTAATCTCTCGTCGGTGTTCTGCCTTTAAAGAAATAATTTATGTAAATATGTGATTGTACAAACTGGAACAGAGAATTTGTTGCACAACCTACCTTGCTGAACTAGGAACCACTTTTATTCCTACATTTTTTTATTTAAACTCTTCTACAGTATTTTTTGTTTTCCAAATACTTGTTTTGGCATTCAATGACACTTCGCTGGGTCCATATCTGAAACAAAATCCAACAGTTAATGAACACTGATCTATTATGTTAGAGAGAATGCAACATGTGACCCCATAAAACAGATGTTTTTCTTCAAGCCACATTTTTCCCCATTAAAACAAGTCTTACTTGTGCAGCTGTTGCTCTGAAAGAAAATCTAACGCAAAGAAATGAGTCACAATAAGAAGAGTAGAGGGACTAGATCAGAAGTGAGGCAATATTTTTTAACAGTGTGAGCATGGCGTGTTTGCGATTTGGGGACATCATAATCAGAGCTCTGTATATTGTTTGCCTTTTAATTGCTTTTTTTTTGCATGACAGGGGATCATTTGGGAATTTTGGGATTTATTGTGGGAGACACAGAGCGCACAGAACCAGAGAAGGGGAACACAAGTCAGCTTTGGAGTGGGGGTTGGGGGGCTACAAACATTTGCAAGTGAGGGGTGGTTGGAAAAGAAACCATCACCCATTCTCTTTGTTGAATCTGAGGAACAGATGTGAGCGAAGAGCGTGGGACAGAATTCACAGAGCAAACAGGAGGGGAGAAATTTCCCAAGAAAGAAAGATTAGCCATAGTGAGACTACTAATTATGTGATCAGAGGACGACATCGTTTAAAGACAAAAGAGAGATATACCTGCACCTGATGGAAGAAAGATTAGTATGGCCCTGATCATTCCCATTTAAACACTATTGTTCGTAATTACTGAAGTGACCCAATCTAGGGCATGAAGGTACTTTTCCAGCTTATTAAGTCTTTAAAGTGTCCCAGATTAGGAAGTAATAATCTAAAACATCTTCTCCATTACTACTATAGCCACAAATGACTTGGCTGTTAGACTTTAAAAGTTTTGCATAAAACTCTCCCATAAGGCACATAACTCTTAGACATTTAAAACCAGTTACATCAATTTCTTTAAAAATAGGACACTTAAGGAATCTGTTTTTTCAGCATTACTTTCAGGAACAATAAAAATATTGAAAAGAATTATAACAAATATAAACCTCTTGTGTTTGAACACAAGAGAGACAAACATGCTTACTGACACTCACATACCCCAATTGTTTTGAAACAAAGGAACATAGCTCTAACTCTATTTGGCAAATGGGTTAAAGATGTGGTGCAACTGTGCTGGAGACGCCATAGCACCCAGCTGGTCTCAAGCAGCAAGATCCTTGACAGATTTCAACAAAATTAAAAACGGACAAAGCGTGGACACAGAAATGCTGAAGTTTAATTTAGTAGAGTTTCTCCTGCAAACATTGGCCTGAGAGATGGGCCACTTTCAAGTTGAAAAATGCAGGACAAAGACACATTGGGGGAGGAGGGTGCTATACAGGGACTGAGAGGGAGGTTAGGGGAATCATTTAGAAATGGGGACAGAAAGAAAACAGAGGGGTTTTAAGTTTCTCCTTCTGATTGCGCAACAGGCTGTATAGAGTTTCAACAGCTTTGGGCCCCGTGTGTTTTTAAATGAAAGCCAGAGATTAATCATGCGTGCACACAGACATATTCATGCATGAATGCGTGCACATTGACACACTCAAAGCTGGGTTAGGTTTCCTTTTTGCTAATCGCTTTCATGTGATTGCTCTAACGAGACCACAGAGTTAGAATTTGGTTTTCTGCTAACACATTTTATTTTGTGATCTGGGTTAGTCTGTTTTAAACCTCCAATCCTATTTCTTGTCACATGAGCTTTTGTCTTGTCAGCTGTTTCCTTGACATATTTTGTTTCACAAGTCGTTGTCAGATAGAAAAAAAAGGAAAACAATGGAAAATAGAACCAGAATGTTTATAATAAGTAATGAATTGAGTAAAAAAGGAAACTGCTGTGATTACTATTAATTTAAATGTAAAAATATTATTATTGTGTATGTGAGTGTGAGAGAGAGGGAGACATGTCAGTTTATAAGCGCGTTTTTGAAAAACACTTGGTTTAGAATAGCCACAAACCACACAGCATTGTTTCTAAGACTTATAATGTATATTACAGACATTAGAATATGTTTGGCTGTGTTTTTCAACTTGAATTAGTGGTCACACCACAGATTTGTTCCTGCTTCTCAAAAAGTAGAATTTCTCATTTTCCCATGACACAATATGACTTCTATTGTGTCAGCTTTCTTTTTTCAAAACAATTTGTTTGTCATCACAACTCATAATACCATATCGGTGTTTTTACCTGCTTGTTGGATGGTGGTCTGTAACTTATCAGTAATTGTCCTTGTGAAAAACAAAGATATATATACAAGTATGTATGTAGTATCTGTAAAAGTTTTTAAATAGTTTTAAGAGGATTTATGTGAAGCAGTTAATAGCGGGTAAAAAAACATTGCTGAATGGCTGTGTGGGGGGGAAATTGGTTGGGGTTTGATTATTTGCTCTGTACACGTGGGTGGGTCTTGGTCACATTAATTGCTGAAAATCTACAGGTCTGGCTTGTGAAACTAACACAGACCTGGCTGAGACGTCGTTAGATTTAGATTTCAGGAAAGTAGAATAAGTGACAATACAAGCATCATTCAATCTTTATAGAACTAACATAATTACACTTAAGGCTATTCGAGGCTATATTTTGGGCAAAATAGTTGTTTGTTTACTTGCTGTAAGTATTGGTCAAAATTCATTCCCTTTATTATAAAGTGTATTTGTATTAACAGATTTTCAGGCACACTAGGAAAGCGGTGGTCTCTCTTAAGTTTTTCCTTAGCATAGTATATTTTCTAATGCTATTTTAATACTAAGCGGGATAAGGAGTTCACATAGTAAGCACATGAGAAATGGCTTGGAGAAACAGTCAGTCACAGAAGCAAGGCGCTTTTCACAATTGAACAGATGGACGTCTTCGTACACCTGCTTTCAGGCTTTGTCTTGGCTCAGAGGTCCTGGGATCCTGAACCTAATGTCACACTATATGATATACTAAGGCATTGACTTTCCACACACACACACACACCCTAATGTTTGATACAGACATACATATACAGATGCAATTATCACCGATGGCACATTGATTGGCATGTCATGAAAGCAGACATGTCCATCTGTTAATATAGTGGCAAAAGGGGGGAGGTTGGATCAAAATATGTCTTTGAAGAAACACTTAAATAATTTGTAATTGTGTTGAGTAAAAAAGTGTATTGTCCACCCAACTTTACCACTGTGTCTGTTGAGTATGTTTTGCACCTCCAGTTCATTTGGCTGTATGGATAAATTCTGAGAAAAGGAACAGAAACAAGTATATTTAAAAATATATATATTTAGAAACCAAGTTATTTGACGCTATATTGTATTTCTATTTTTATTTTTTATACATTTCTAAAGGATGGATATCCTGAGTGAAATATATATCTGAACATGCACATAAAGTTCACCAAGGGTAAATGACGTATTTGTAGACATTTCAGGTGAAAAGGTACATAATGATCAAGGGAATACTTCTATTCATCTAGTAAGGAAAGGAAAAACACAAAGATCACTGCAGATTTGCACAGAGCAATGATTATGGTCTAGACTAGTAGTTAATATGAGGATTATGGAAACAATTGATTAAAATCATACCGAGTGGTGCAAAAAAATAAAAAATACAACAAGCAACACATGTGCTCAATTGGGCTGACAGACAGTGCTTTTTTGTGACCCTGTAGGTCACTGATCTCAGTATTCTGTCTGTTGAATAACAAGACAGCTGTCTGAGTGTGTTTGATCTGGGTATGCCCAAATACAAACAATAACTAGTTTGATCTATTGTGCCTACTTGCGTATAACAAATTATTGGGATTTTGCATGACTGTAGACCAAAACCTGTTTTTATCTTTTTTTTCTTTGTAATAGAAGACCTATTATTTATTTCATTACTTTAACAGTGTTAGAATAAGTCAATAATTTGAAGCCTTTTTAAACTATAGCACTATGATAGCTTTAACAATAATGTCTTGAGAATTAATAGCTTATATTGTGGGTTTTCCTTATTTGTCCTGTAAGAAGCTGATGTAAGAGATGTCATAAATTTACACCATGCTAAATCTCAGTATTTGATAACAATGTGTACATAAAAAATACAGAGCAGCGTGCTCATAAAGATTATAGAAATCATTATAGAAAGATTATAGAAAGATTTTAGAAAGTTATTCTATAATATGTACAGTTAGGACCTTTAGAATGTAACTTCTAGAATTTTCTTGCCAGAGAACAAAAAAATATATAAATGCCTGTTAAGTCTTTAAGAAATGCAACATTTGAAAAACCTAATGTAAAAAAAAATATGTAGAAAACATTATTATCATTAAATACTCTGGACACTAGTAATAGTACTAGTAAACTAGTAAATAGTTTCTGGAAAAGTAAAATGAATACCATTTGATGTCTCTTTCTTCTTCTTGTAGGTACTTTAAGGCCAGTACGTAGAAGTTTCTATGACCCCACTTCAGCACCAGGTCACGGCTGGCTGTGGGAGTGGGAGAATGATGCGGGTTCTTGGACACCATATGACATGGAGGTGTGCATTGCCCTGCAGGCGGCATGGGATCGTCAACAGGCATGGTTGGATCTGGCACCGCTTGGCTTCTGCTACCTCGTGGACTTTCAAAGCATGACTCAGATCAACCAGCAAACACAGAGGCGTCGCCGCATTCAAAGACGTTCAGACATGGCCTATCCACTTGTCTCTGGGCCATTGCCAAAAGCCCCTCAAGGTTGGGGTACTCTGCCTGGAGGTGCTGCTGGTGGTGGAGGCACTGCTGGTGGTGGTTCAACTGGAGCACTTCTGGGAGTTGGAGTTTCTGGATCTAGCTCAAGTGGAAATGGTGGTCCACTCTACCCTAGTGGAACACTTTCAATGTCCTCACTTTCTCCTCCTGGACAGCCATGTGCCTGTCAACAGTGCATGCTTGTCTTGAGTGTCAAAGCAAATGCCATGACATCACAAACGCTAGGACGCAGAGCGCCACCCTCAAAAGCACTCAGTCCTAAATCTAGTCGGGGGACACTTCCATACTCCTCTACAACCTCATCCATATCAAATGCATACTCACAAACACTGCCTCATGGGCTGTCCTTGAAACGCTCAGTCTCACAAGAGCGCAAGAATGCTGCTGATTTTGCTCAGTCATTGTCTATGCTTACCTCAAACACCGCTACTCTTTCTCTGTCCTCCAGTCGCCCACCTCCACCATCTTTGCCCCCTCCACCACCTCCACCAGCATCCCATCAGCAGTCCTTATCAATGTCGAGCTGTAACTCAACAACGTCATCTCAATCAGTACCAACTGCAACGCTCATCACTGTGGCCACAAGCAGCACATCTTGTTCATCCTCATCATCAGCATCAACAGCTGTTCCACCTCAACGTTCTGCAGCCTGTGCTGCTCCTTTGCCCCTTCGTGCCAGTCTGGCGGGGCTGAGTCGGCCAGCACTGCAAAGAATTGCCATGGCACAATCCCGGGCACTCATCGCTTCTGGGTGAGACATGCTTACTTTTATCTTGTTACACTACACAGTATTTGCCATTATATAAAATAGCATCATATTTATCTACTATGTAGGCCACTTTCTTGTCTTTCTTGTTGCCAGGTTCCAGTAGTATGAATTTTTGACAGTCTTGAAAATTTTAACCCAATTTCTAGTGCTTAGCACACCAGTTAGTGTAGTTTGAGACCACCATATATGATGAGGTTCACTAAAGGCCAAATCAGTTTGAGGGCATCAGTGCATTTATTTAAAGAGATGTAAATGAAATGTTTAGTTTGCTGTTATGTCACTTCATCATGTTAATATACAGACAGTATGCTTTAGACAAGTACTGTAGTTTATTTCTTTACAGAAGAAAATGAAAGTTTTGTTTAAATTCCCTGCATGAGTTTAATTCTAGCTCCTGCTCTTACTGTAATTTTATTATGATTAGATATGTTGTGGTGGTTTTGCTTGTGAAGGACTGCTGTTACCAAATCATAGTTTCATATTTATTCATGATTTATGATTGCATGGTTGCCTCATGGTGAGCTTAAATAACGTGACACCTTTATATCCTTAATGTGTTTAGACTGTGATGATGTGAATATTCTCCTATCATGTATCCCTGGTTAGAGTTTAGAGAACTCTAGAGATACTCATGGTCTCATTTTCCATTACCTAGATTGTTCAGGTGACAGTTGCATGCAACAGTGTGAGTGAAGTTAACATGCCTCTGTCATGCACTTGTTTTACATTTGTCTCTGTATAGACTTATTGCATGTTTATATCTATACCCTATATTGCTGTTTATGTCAAGAGAATTTATTAGGGAACAGCTTGTAGGCTGCATGTTTATATGTTGATGCAGTGCGTTGTGGGGGAGTGTGTTTCTCACGTCGCTAAATCATCCAGTGCGGCTCGGCTTCATGGCCATCTGGGGACAGGACTAAGCATTTGAACAGTGAAGGAATGAAGCTGAAGTAAGCAAAAGGGGATAAAAAAAACACTGAAAAAAGGATTGTGAGGGGGACTGTCTGGAGGGGGACTAACCTCCCTCAGTCTGCCCACCTCCCACATTTCTGTCTCTCCCTCTCATGTCCTCCCACTTTCCAGGCCCCCCCTTACCCTACCTTCTCCCTCATTGTGTGTTCCTCAAGGGTTTCTATGGTAATCTTTTGTTATCATGGCAAAGCCTAGTCAGCATTAGCAAAACAATGCTGCTTCCATCAAGTGTATGCATGTGTATGTGAAGGGATAAATGTGCAATCATTATTTCATTGTACTATATATGCATAGCTTAAGTTTGAGCATGTTGCACACATTTGTTGGAGGAGAGATGCAACAGCCGACTGGCTAATAATGGAAGTCTGATTGTGGGATAAGTGTTCTTGTCTAAAATTCTATGGAAATAAAATATTGGCCAAAGAATGCAAGAAATGTTCCATATAAGCTGATGTTTAAGCACAGTCAGGGATGGAGATTTAAGGACCAGAAATCATTGTCAGACAGGAGTTTTATTTATTCATTCACTGCTGTTTTTATTGAAATGAAACTTGAGCTTCATGTTTTCTCAGTGCAGCTAGTTTAGCCTAAGCATTACTGGACAATGTGGATTAACTCCAATATTTCTCCATGCTCGCTGGCTAATAAGTAGTAACTGCTCGTTGCACCTTGAGTGAAGTGAATGATTGATTGATTCATGACCGACTGAAAATGGTCATCAGCAGATATACAATTTTAAATTGTACAGCAGATTATTTCTTAGATGCCCACCATATAATATATTTTAAGGACCACTGTCTCATGTTGTAAGTAATACACACATGCAGAAACATGCAGAAAAGTAAATCTGCTAAAAAAAGAACTGAGGAAAATAAATGTGAGAAATAAGTTTTCTTTATAGTTCCATCAAACCTAAATTGAATGATACTTGACTTTCAAGTGTCTTTATTTAAAACACCAGTCTTTTTCAGCTTAAATTATTAAGTACTTCAAAAACGTCACAGCAAACAAGCGCGGACATAGCAAATACAGCCTGATGTTTTAGGTTTATCATTCAGTAGATTGAAATATTTGAATAATCTGGATTTCCCTCTTGTTCCAGGATATAAAAAATGTAATGTCTTTTTTAAGCATGAACAAAGTTGTCTCCTACTGTCTTCTAAGGCAGGTATATTGTACTATATGGGATAAACCTGTAGAAAATGTTAATTTGGATTTCCATTGTCTGTGTCCATGTGATTATGCACTGAGACACTGGATTCCTGAAAGTGCTATTTCTCCTTCACCATCTGTCCAAACAATAAGATTTAACTAGACCGTCAAGGCTAAATCCATCACCTTCTTAACAAGTAGAAACTGAAATAAAGGGAGTTTTATGGGATTTGGTCAATGAAGGTTATGTCAGTAGTGAAGGATCCATTCAAATGGCTGCTTGTTGTAGCATATTATTGTGATTACCATTATCATAGATCTATCTGTGCGTGCATGTGTGTGCGTGTGAAAGAGGAAGAGCGAAAGTGTACCTTGTCATCTTGAGATGGTTGCTTGTTGTGTTTTCCCTGATTCAGTTGTTAAATAGCTGGGTTTGCCCCTCTGTGGGAAGTCTTTTGACCTCGTGTGAGATTCGATCTGATACTGAGTCTGAATGCCAACTAACCACAAAACTGTTTGTTTTTTGCTTTAGATGTCATGAACAATGCTTTTGTAGATCTACATCTTTGTATCCATAATGGGATGATTTCTTTATTGTTATTTTTTATCTAATGATGTCTGAAAAGAAATTGTATGTACATATGATTAAACATTTGGCTGTTGATGGTTATATTTAGCATCTGATAGTTTAAATAATTGCAGTAATTTACTCTAGTGAGAAATTAAACATTAAGATATTATGTGTCAAACCTCACCTTAATCTCAAACAACCTTTTTTCAGTTACAGTCTCATATTTGTCAGATTATTATAATGGTGTTATTAAGTGCAATTTGAATTGATTCAGATTTTAGAAGATTGCTTTCTGCAAAATCTTTAAAAAGCCTTTATTCAGTGCTAAACTAATGATTCAATTATATGCAGTTAACACAGGTGGTATGAGTATCATTGGGAGGTGGAGGAGAAGAAAAAAAATCTAATGGTTGTATATAAATAAAAAAAAGC
>JAOVVB010000041.1:19993095-20006352 GCA_028570985.1 Heterobranchus longifilis
CCACCAAGTTGCCACTGTTGGGCCCTTGAGCAAGGCCCTTAACCCTCAACTGCTTAGATGTATAATGAGATAAAAAATGTAAGTCGCTCTGGATAAGAGTGTCTGCCAAATGTAAATGTAAGTATTTGCTCCTAAACATCATAAAGACCAAGGAGATGGTAGTGGACTTTAGGAAGGGTAAAACTATGATTAAACCTGTTAGAATCATGGGTGAGGAGGCTGGAGTTGTAGACAACTACAAGTGCTTAGGTGTTCACTTAAACAGCTGATTGGACTGAAGGACCAACACTGACGCTGGGTATAAGGAAGGGTTGAGCAGACTTTATTTCCTAAAGAAGCTCAGATCCTTCAATGTATGCAGCAGGATGCTGGAAATGTTTTATCAGTTTGTTGTGGCTAGTGCCATTTATAGTGCTGTGGTTTGCTCGGGGAGCAGCATCAGTGCTAGGGATGCATGCAAGATAAATAAAACACATGAACTGAACACATAATTGGACACAACCTTGACAGATTGGAGACAGTGAGGGACAACAGATCACTGAACAAACTCCTGTCAATCCTGGAAAATCCATCCCACCCACTATATACAGAGGCAGCGTAGTTCATTCTCAAACAGACAGCTTCGCTGTCACAAAGAATGGTTCAGGAAATTGTTCCTACCATTCGCCATTGCATTATACAACGACTCACCTCTATTTAACAGATGACTATAATGACAATACTCACTGTCACTTTACGCACACATACATACACTGACAATTTGCACATTTCATCTCTTTTTTCTTATTTTGAATTGCCAGTTTGCACTCTTTTTTTTTTTTTTTTTACTATAGAACATTTGCAATACTGTATTAATTTATATAAGGTACAATTTCATCCCTTTTTTGTGTAACCTTCTGCTGTAAAACAATAATATCCCTCACGGGATCAATAAAGTCTGTCTGTCAGTCTATATTTCTGTCTCTTTCTCTATCTATCTATCTGTCTATGTGTTCCATTTTAATGTTATGGCTGATTTGGTGGAAATTCATAATGCATAGCGTATTTATCCTGTTATGTATTTGTATGCATCTGTATATTAAATTATTAACAACATAGTAAACAGTTTTAGATCATATGCCTCAAGAAATGGATTTATAATGAGGAATGGTAAAGCTAATATGAAACGGATTTGCATTGATTTATGTTGTTGCCTGATTTCATTTACATTAGATGGGATTGTATTTTCCCTTTTTTCAGTTGGCTGGTTTTACCAGGAACTGTGCAAATGGATATGCATCGTTGTGATCTGTTGACCCAAGCAAATGCTTTATAACTCCACTTTTGCCATCTGTCCAAGATAAAGTGGTTACTAAAAATTAATGAATAAAAAATGCCAATTAGTACAGCTCAACTGATCCACCATCAGTGTGTAAAGCCTGAGTGTACTGTGCTTACAATCAGGCACTGATTACTTTAACATGGCACCATTGTTTAACATGGCCAGTCACTGATAATGTCTGTCTCTCAATGACCCATAGACCCACTGACTAGTTTCTAAAAAAAAAAAAAAGATTAATCTATTATCTATTAATTTTCTGCAGATTAATTAATACATCATAAAAAGTGAGAGTATGCTATAGCTAGTCTTGTTTTATTCCAGAAATAAAAATCCATATTTTAACCTTACTGTGACTTTAATGTTAAAAGAGTGAAAACCTTACTTTAAGTGAATAATCCTTGTTTACTTTAATACCTCACTATAATACTATAAAGTATTTTGGGAAAAACCACATTTATTTGAAAATTAATTAAGTGACAAATATGAAATCCATGTCCAAATCATAAAAGACTACAGATTTTCCTGCAAAGGTACCTTTATTGCGTACATTATAGGACATCAGTACCTGCAAGACACGCGCCACAATTTATTACTGGAACATAAGCATCAATTAACAGGGTTTACAAAAGAAGGGTGAAAAATAATATTTTAGGGCATTTCCTTTCATAGAAAGGACTAAAATAACTGCAGGCAAACAAATTAAAAAGAGATCGGAATAAATGTGGATATTATATGGAAGGCCTGTTTCAGTCTGATGATATTTACTTGTTAATCACTATTAAGTTTAAATGTTTTGCTCCATTTATTACTACATTTATGTATTTAACTTGTAAACTGCAGTTTTAATAACTATATAATATGACAATATATATTATCAAAAACATTTACAATATTGATTGCTGTGTTAACAACTGTTAGTTGTCAGAAATATAAAGAGGGAGACATGTATAATTACTTTTTAGTAATGTGAAGCATTAATGAGATTGAAGGATCACCATGGTGCAATATGTGGGGTGGGGGTGGGGGGCTTTAGATGGCTCTGAAGAGCTACACACATGCATGAGAAAACTTTAAAAGTGCTGATGATGACCCAAAACAGAGAAACGTTGAAAGAAATCTAGTTTCTTTTTTTTTTTTTAGCAGACAGGTGGGAGGACAATTTAGCTTTTGTTTTACATTATCATTTGATATTTCACAGGTTTACCTGGAATATATTCGAAAAATCTTCATTAGATATTGATATGTTATTGATTATATGTTAGTAAATAATTTCATAATGAGAATAAACACACAGCACAAACACACTGGTAAAATGGGAGAACAGGCATTTCTAATACTGACCTCCATTTGAAAGTAATACTGACAATGTCGCAAACAAACATAACCAAAAGACATGGCTCCCACTTTTATGACAACAACAGTTTAACAAATTACTTAGAAAACAAAAAGTTCCAGTTCATAAAAATGATAAAGGAGACATCAACACATAAGAAGAAAGACAAGCATAAAGCATATGGTGTTATTGTAAATATAGACTATCAGGAAAAGTCTGCTTGGTGGGTTTCTATTTGCCCTGCAATTTCTTGGAAAACCACAATTTGGCTTTTTAGGATTCTTCCTAATCTAAAAATCACTATGAGTAGAATTTCAGATCTGGTGATTTTTTTTTCTATTTCGTCCCACTTTACAGCTTTGCATGATAATTGGTCTAGTGGTGATTACACACATTTTTGTGCCATGTTTGTTTTTGGAGGAGCTCACCAGTTCAGTATTCTGACATCAATATTCTGCCCCCTCGGGCTTAAAACGCAAGAAACCTGTGGTTTGGTTATTATAGAGGATTAAGGAAGACAAATTTATGATTGCATCTGTGCAACTCACCACAACTAGGTTGTTTAACATAAGAGCAGGAACTTCTCAAGCATCACTAAAAGCTGTGGGACCACCCAGTCAGTAACCGTCTCTGCTTGTATCCTTGGCATAGGTGTAAAAATGTACTTGGTGCACAGATGAGAGACTTGGGAGACTACCAGTAACATGGTCTCAAACTTGCATAGTGTAACAAAGGCATAGGTGGTTCACTTCGAGCAGCCAGCACCGGAATACACATATTACATACAGAACATACACAAAACCAGACAGCAGTCTGGACACATCTGCATATAAGGATTTTTCTTTTTGTGTTCTATTTTACACTAAACATAACACACATATGGAATTGTGCAGTGGTCAAGAAACATTAAAAATACTAACATTTGGCATCTTCTCAACTAGCTTCATTGTGTATAAGCCTTACCCAGTTCTTCTAAATGCTCCCAGATAAGCTGAGCACTTGTTGTTTGCTTCACTAATGTTCAAACTGAAACAATTTACCCCAGACAAAAAAATATGTATTAAAAATATATTTAGAAATAGACTTATAGCTTTACTATTTACATTTGTTTTAGAATCCAGATTCAAACATTGGGATTAATCAAAATACCTTTAAGATGCTGAAAAATACACATTTAGTGTGTCCAAACTTTGCCTGGAAATGTAAATATATGCTAGTACCATTCCTGTCCACTAAGTATTATGATATGGCTTGTATGTTCAGCTGCTTATTGAACACTGAGAACGGCTCATCTTTGGTTAATAGCTCATATAGTACGATCAAAAACACTCATACGTACTCGCACAAAGAAACCAATGCAACCTCATAGACTTGTACTGTCCTTCTAGTGTCATAGAGTAGAAACAAAATATACACCCCAGAAAAGCCCAACACAATGAACATGAAATGGAACTTTTCATTCTGTCTGCATGCAACACACAAACACAATACCCACACACACACACACGTAGAGATGTTCACATTTTGCTAAAGCAGCTGAGACAGACTGCAGTTTCCCTTTCTCGTCCGAAATTCAGCAGCTTCATTACATTATGATCTTTATACTCTCTCGATCTCCCTCACTCGAACTCACACACACATACACACACACACACACACACAAAATATAAATGTCCTCAGTCATGTATTTCATCTTTTTTTTTTTGTTTTGATTTTCCTCCCTCTTTCACACCACAAACTCAGGCACCTCCTCTGTGGTCAAGTCCAGGGAGAAGTACTTGTTGGTTCTTTTGATGGGAAAAGGGTGTTGGTCATCACAGATCCCAGCCCGCTGTTCTGCAAGTCCCTGGTAACCATTGCTAAGCTCCTCCACGCAACCAAATGTATAACTGTGGGCAGAGTCCTGACAAGACTCCACCCACTCTGGGGAATTCCTCTGGTATAGACGGATATCATCCAGTGACTGGCTGTGTCGGTCGGCGGAGTTCTGAGACTTTCTGCCAGACACCATCTGAATAATAAATACACAATAACAAAGCAAATAAGAACACAGGTAAAAGACTAAAGAGTGAGATGTCTCATTATTTTGATAGACCTTTAATAAATTCTGGAATACTTGATTGTTATGTTGGAGGGAGAAAATCATTGGTGAATGTACACATACAGTACACTAAAGATTTATATTTCTTTCCTTATATTAAATATTGAAGTTAATGGGCATGTCATTTTTATGTAAAATTGAAATGGTTCCCAAATGAGCATTGTTCATTTAATATCTAGAAAAAGCAAATGTAGTAGTTTAGAACTAGTTTTAGAAACTTTAAGGAAATCCTCCAAAACTTATTGAAGATCACAAACATTTATTTGATTTAATACAGAAATGACTACTACAGTACAATATTTGAACTATAACTCCAACAAAATGAAAAATATAATATATATAATAAATATAATATATAATGTGATATGATTAGGAGATGAGGTATTGCGGTGTACGTGCGAATTTGACCTGAGGGAGTGATTCAATGCTTTGGCCTTTCATCTTCACCACGGTTTCAGATGAACTCGAAGTTGATGAGCTTACTTCCTTCACAACTAATCCTGTGTGCACATCAATACCATTATCATTATTAATTATTACTTTGATCTTTTGCTGTTATATAAAATGTTTCAAAATAGCAGAATTGGCATTGTTGCCTAATAGCTTAAAAAAAAAAAAAGGCCTACCACCCAAACATCAGGGCACAGGTGTTTCCTATGTTACATAACCTCATAACAAGAGGCCGGAATTTTTTCCAATTTAAAACTAGTCAAAATGACTAAGGATGATTATACCATGTGCTTATGTGAATAAAGAATTTGGTTATTTTTGCCACCTTTTTACCCGATTAAGATTACAATAAAAGCCAAATAGCTGTATAGGCACTTTTATGTGTTTTAGGCGCCACAATTTCAAGTAGCAACTTTGCCCAATGTTTAATTACAATGTATTTTTAAACAATGATATTGAGTGGACATTCTGCTTTATCAGTGCCACAGCCAGATGTCAGTTTCCTCTGCCAGCACAACATAAAACCTCACACAAGCATCATTTAAATTAAAAGTCTAATGTTTCATATTTTATCACAATTCCTTTTTTGTTGTAAATCAGAATTATGCATGTGTGTATTAGTACCTGAATAGCCGTTGCTTTGTGCAGATGTTAGCATGTCCTCAGTGATGTGAATGCAGAGGTCTTGACTGAGCTCCAATGCTAAATCAGTGAGTTCTTCATAGTCTTTAGGGTCATCGACCAACATCTCAATCTCTGTAGAAGCACAAACGGTAAACACGCATTATTAAACCAACCGTGCAGATTACGCAGCTGTGGTTTTTCACATTTAGTGGTGCACCACTGTGCTTAGGGTTAGATGCCAGGTAGCCCACACTCATATTTCATCTCTACCAAGCACTATTCCAATAATTAACTGATTATATTTTAAATAGGCAGCTGGAAAAAGCTATAGACTTATAATAGCAATAAAAACTGAATTCTGTGGGTGTGCGACTCGTACCATCATCATCCAGGCCTCGCTCCTTGCCGCTGCTCTCAATGCCGGATGTGTGTGTGCTGGCATGGCTGGTGTTAGAGGAGGAGTGCGAGCGGAGTGGCCGATGTGGTGTGTGCGCTGGGGTACGGAAGCTGTCGGTTTCGATGCCCGACGTGTGTGAGCTGCTGTGGCTGGTTGTGGAGTGACGTGAAAAACGTTTTTGCCGTGAAACACTGCCCATGCTGCTGCCGCTAGCACGAGATCGCTGCTCCAGCTGATCCATGTCCAACTCCAGTGCATCACTTATATATGATTCTCGATACTGCTTCTTCTCTACAAAACATACACACATCGCCTGATTTTTAAGATTAAGAAATTTAACAGACAAAATTGAGTTTCTTTTTGTTAGGGATAATACAAGTCATTTAGTTGTATGTAGTTATGTTAAAGTTTTGTAATATATATAGTGATAAAAATCACTTTTAATCCAAATGCTAATTAAATGACTTTTAACCTATAGAGCACTGTCGATGGTACTGTCCCCAGTGACAATGGAAAGTACAGCTTCCTACCTTTATGTCTTAGAGTATAAAATGTGTCAACAAATATGACATGCATTTTATAGTTCAGTTCAATTGGATTCGACATCTTACCTTAAACCATTTCACTTTGATCTGGGAACTCTGTAACTGTATTTTGTAGTGCAACACTGACATTTAGTGGTGCGAGGGTTGCAACTTTTCGAACTTTAATTAGTCCTTACTTATAAACAATGATTGTTAGCCTAGTTAAATTCAAGCGAAAACCCAGACATTACCAATAAAATAACTAATTAAATTAAATAAATTTAAAAACAACATGGGTAGTCTATAAACACCCCAATTAACAATAGTGGTTAAAGAGTATAATGAAGTGTAATTACCATAATTAACGATCAATCATAATAATTTTATGCATTTATAACATAAATTCAGAAGATACAGTAATCATGTTTTATGGTGTTTTTATTTATACAATTTATAGTTTTTTACTACCACAGTATTGCCTTCGGTGCCCCTATCTTGGTATTGTAAACCAAATTAGGTGTTGTAAAACCATCAACACGTGCACAAAAGCAGAAGTACCTTCATTCTCCTCCAGGCGTCGGACTTGCTTAAGTACGGGCTGAAGGTTCATGTATAGGCGGTGGCTGTTGCTAAGCAACTGCAGGAGATGGCGGGAACGCAGCGGGCAGCCAGTATAGTAGGTGAGCTTTCTGGCAGATGGCAAGCCGTCGGGCAAGATCTCAAACCTCTTCCCCTGAGAGGAAAAACAGCACACACCAAGAGAGGCCAACGCCTTTAAAGCAATTTTCTATGGGTGTATGAATGTTAAATAAATAAATACATTAATAAATGAATGAATGAATAAATAAAACACTGAAATATTAATTAAATGGCATGTCAAATTAAGAAACATTCTGTTTTGCTATTATTATAATACTGACCACAAATACAAGTTTGCCCACATTGGTCCAGGGGAAATCATATAGAAGCTGCCGGACACTGCCTACATTCTAAAGAACAACGAAAGGATCAATCCATCAGTAGTAACATCTTTTCAGAAATGCTTCAGAAAGCACTAATTAATGCTTCCTGCTTTGCTTTAATGTAACAACGAGGGCTAATAATATTCAGGGTGAAAAATTCTGGCTTTTCCATCAAAATCCATCACATTGCATGGGTCAAAGAGACAGTAAAATATAATACACACACCTGAAAGATCTGGATTCCACGTAGAGTTAGCCCCAGGGTTAAAGATGCATCCACTTCTTTCTTATCCTGAAAGAGAGTTTTTTTCCAGCAGGTTATTGACTTTTCTTTGGATTTTACCCCACTTTCTCCCAATTTTCATAACATGCCAATTCTCACCTACTAGCTAGCTTTCCTCATCACACGGCTTTAAGCAGTGAGGTTAAATTCTAGCAAATGTTTCTTTCGAGACACATAAAGTGAGTCACTGCATCATTGTAGAAAAGCACTAATTTCCATATTCCACATACTTGAGCTCCCAGCTACCCACAGGTGGTTAGGGTTGCTCTAATTGATATGGGAGAGAATAACACCATTTCACCCATCCAGATTGCATGGTAAGTGGTGCTCTCCTAGACTCCAGGCCATAAATAACTTGAGATTGTCAGAATTCAAACTCAGGGTCTCCCAACAATATAGGCAATGCTTTTATTTGGCTATCCCTTTAAGTTTTTTTAAGCTTTATCTCACAAATATGTACATGCACACATTAATGCACCCTCCCTGACCTTATAGAGGCGGTAGTAGTGGACAGTGACATCGTCCAGAAGTGCTGCTTGTTTGATGTATTTTAACTGAGCCTCCGATGCTGTAAGAGCAAACTGCTCTTTATGCATGTTGGGAATATGTCGCAGAATGTAGTCTCTCCCCCTCTTTGTGATCACCTGGAGAGAAGACAAAAGAGATGGTTGGATAAACAGATAGATAGAGCAAAGACAGAGAAAATGCATCTTAATTTGTCCACATCATGCAGTGCTAAAACATCCCATCATCAGGGTGCAGGAAGGGTACAGTGCTCACCCAGGAAGGAAAGTAGGACTCTGGCTGGAAGTAGGAGCTAAAGTGTTTGTTCCGTTTGTAGTTTCCTAGGTCAGCCTGAAGAGCAAATGCAGCTAGCAAAAAATAGGCCTCCTCCCGCTGGACACATTGGGACTGCAGTACTTGCTTCCTCAAATGCCAGTAATAATAATACCTTGCCATGCGATCGCTGAGGAAAATAGAAGATACATCTTAGTGGGTGTGATGCGTGCATTGCTAAACACAAATAAATTAACATATTTCTAAACAAACTACTGTAATTTTACTGTAACATATACACATAGCACATTTGTGTAAATATGTAAAAATATACCTGATAAGTCTGCCATTCTCCACATAGTACTGAGCTCTGAAGTGCACAATCATTGGCGGACCAAATTGATCAATTCCCTATATTAAACATACATTAACATAAATCAGATTTTACTCAATATTCATAATTGAAGGTACTTTCCATAAAGTGATTGCAGCTAATTAAACACCAGTTAATGTGCATCCATATGCATTTTGCTAAATTGACTCCTGAACATAGCTTGAGGGCAACTGTGATTGTAACAAAAGTGTGGTGCTGTATCTTACCTTGCTGGCTTCTCGCTTCCACTCCTTTGGACAGTATTTGGACAGCTTCTGTCCTAGTTCCATATAGATGTGCTCATTATCTAAAGGAAAATAAGGGATCATATGTTACATACATTTTAAACTTACCCACACAGGCAGATTATACAAATAAAAGAATCAAATGTACACAGAGAAGTCCTTAAGTGTGTGAAAGTCTTACTTTGAACAACACTGAGGCCGAATAGGTGACAATCCTTCAGGCGGAGCAGATCACAAACCTGCTCCAATAATTCCTGACACAAAGTCTTCACCTGAAAGAGAGAAGAAACAATCCTTTACTTGACACAGGACAATATATCTTAGCCTATGCTAATAATAGTTTACACCCACACAGAAGGTACAAGCTTTGTGTTAGGACTGTCCAGACAATGTTTGACTATGATTTTGTTCATCAAACAGTGACCTAGGATAGACCTGTTCTGATTTAACATAATGAGCTGGTAAAGTACATAACAGTTAAATTATACAAAAATTTCGAAAAATGAATAAAATCAAATATATATATATTATATAGATATATTTATACTCCCCATTACACTTACAGTATTAGGCAGATGACCTTATCCAGACTGACTTACATTTGTGGCTCATTACATCTGAACAGTTGAGAGTTAAAAGCCTTGTTCAAGGGCCCAATGGGTCATGATGGTGCTGGGGTTTGAACCTGGGACCTTCCAGACCGTACCCCAAATGACTTACCCACTGAACTACCGCTATTAATATAATGTGACTGACTACCTGAGAATTCAATTAACTTAATGGATACTGAGATTTTTAAATTAACCAGTGATCCAGCAATAGGGGAATCACCGATCCAATACTAGGTATATGGTATCCGAGATAATACAATCTGGATTCACTGAAGTATTCGATAAACTTCAGACACACGTTGTGTTAAAGCTCTTCACCATCACACCTGTGACTTATTCTATAATGTAGCACATCTGATGGTCTACTATTAAAGGCAACAGCATACATAAAACAAAATCACTTTAAAGCAAAAAAAAAAAAAAAAGAAGTTCTTTGACCTGTGTGTGAATTCCTAAACCCGTCTTTTGTGCCGAGACCTGCCCTGTCTGCATTTAATCCAAATAATATACACCTCTAACACTGTAGCTGCAATCTCCGTTTGATGCCATGGTATTGCTTTGGCTCACGGTGCTTTCAACAGGGAAAGTTCTGTCCTGCCGAAAGCACTGTGCTTTATGTGGTTTTACTATTTTGTTTAGTTCTTTTGTCATTTAAATTAAAAGGTTGCTTTAAGAGATGGTAAACATCAGGCAGAACTCAGAGCTTTGACACTGGCATAATGAAAAAAGCTGTGATATCATTTTGTAAGTCAATATTTTTCAATAAAATCATAAGACCTGAACACTTCGTCAATTTATATAATAAATTGATATAATCAAATGTTCGGGTTGAGATTCCACTGGAAACTGAAATCTGCCTAAGTGTAATCATACCAGATGAACATGGGGAAAACTGGAATATTCCAGCAGGAATCATCAGGAAGTGGCAAATCATTCTATGAGTGAGAGCTCAGGAATTGTGGTTAACTTACACTGACAATGACGTTGAGTGTTTCATCGTTTGGGAGAAACACACACACACAACGGCGATCCTGCATGGTCTTGTTGTTGTGGAACGTCAATTTGCTCATGTTTTTTGTCTGGCTTCCTCCTGGAAACTCTGCCCCTTTGTGGAGCTCCGCCCCCAAGAGCGCCCTCACACTTGCGCACTCACTGTACGGGGTTCTGGTAAATTCACATATGCATGGACAGACAGTCTTTCTCGCTTTCTCTCACACACATATATACACTTGAACGCTTCACGTCCAGTCCCTAGGGAAAGAGAGAAAAACAGAGAGGCAAAGGAGTTAATCAAATAAAGAGACTTTCATTTGTTTAAACGCAGTCCAAAATATTGTTGTTACAAACATCACAGTCACTTTTTGTCCCGCTGCTCTGATCTCATCAACAAAGAATGTTTTGCTTGCTAGGGACAATCTGAACATCTGCTTTGCCAGACACCAACTTCAATGACATGTAAGAGACAGCTTCGTATCCATGTACACAAAAAAAGATCTGCAAGTCCCATGTTATTTAATTGAGTGCAGATGGCTTTCTTGGAAAAGAAATCACACTCCATGAAAGAAAAATTGTGAAAGAGAGACTGAGAGAAAGAGGGGCAGCAGTTCTGAAATGGACTGAGCCTGAGTCACTTCCTAATATTCAGCCATTCTGACGACGTGGCAAAAAAAACACACAGAGGGTCCTTTTACTTCTCACCATTTAGCTGCAATAAGAAAATTACGAAAAGACATTCTTACAAGTTGATGGCATCGGTGTGAGATCATGTTTTACTTGTGAAACTAAGTAGGTTTGAATAATGTAATGAAATGGCACACAGTGTTTCAGGCAAAGTGCTGTATTGTCAAAGTTATGAGTGATGGTCAACAAAACAAAAATGGCAAAATAAGTGATGGAGGAAGAGAAAAACAACTGAGATGGGTGTCACATTGGGTTAAGCCGCACACAAGAAAGTGAGGGAAAGAGTGAATGAGAGAGAGAACTGCTGCAGTCAGGAGAATTTCAACCCAACATCTGCTTCTCATTCCAACAATGTGTGCCTTTGATTCGGAACACACAACATGCACATACAAATACGTGCTATATCTTCACAAGACTGTGCAAGTTTACATCAACATACAAAACAATTACATTACCTGTGTTTTATCCTAAACGGCATTGCTCAGACAGCATGTACAGACACAGTTACAGTTCTTCACTTCTCTCTATTCATGCAATACACGTTCACACTTTTAAGGTTGCTGACAAACTAAGCCAACTGCTACCTGTACTTTTTGCTGTGTCTTGCTTTGCATTCTTGGCATTAGTCAGCTATGTTGCTTACATCTGTTACAAGCCCCACCCCCTTCCATAATGTTTTTAGAACAGATTAACAACAACAAAAACACCAATCAATGCATAATTTCTTTGTTTACAAATATAGTACATCATCCGAGTCTTCAGTGAATACAGTGCAAGAGGATGATGAAGGTTGTGTGCACATGCTAAAATTTTTGTTATTTATTTCTTATACAACAAAAGACTTTTGGCTGCTAATTTCTGATAATGTCTAGTTAAACAAGAAGAAGTAATAAGATGTATTTATTACAAAAAAATAATTGTCAAAGCAGCCAATTATTTCAGAATTGAAGGAGTTAAAACAATCTTTAATAAAAAAATAAATAAAAATGCATAAATAAAAAGATAAGACCATCATCATAAAATATTCCAAATAACACATTTATAATAAACTCCCAAGTATGTGCAAACTGCGTTTTGAACTAAATTCCGCTTAACATGTTTTTTTTTTATACACTATAAACAAAACTGTCATTAATTTCACTGCTATTAGAGACACGAGAACATCTTAATATATGTTGAGATGAAGTGTCTTTTGTATCTTTGCTTTTTTGACAACTCAGTCATGACGCTGCATGAGACTCAACAGGACAGATAGACAGAGACCGAGGTTAAATGTAAAGCCCGCCCACTCAGAATATGGGTTTAATTAGTGCAATAAGAATCATAATGAGCGTGCTCTCTCTCTCTCACTTGCTCTCATTTGCTCATTCGCTCACAAAACAATTCTTATTCCCAGGATATTATATATTAGTGATGGGAAGTTCAAATAATTTTAGTGACTCGGTTCTTTGAATCTCGTTCATCAAAATGAACGAATCTTTTTTTGAGTCATTTCGTTCATTTCATTCTTTTGATCAGAAATAAATTAAAATGTAAAATAAAAAATACCCCAATACGTCTACATACACAAATTTTG
>JAOVVB010000041.1:20015192-20029404 GCA_028570985.1 Heterobranchus longifilis
CCCCTTTGCCTTCACTCTGCGGTCCAGCTCACCCCAAACCATCTCGATTGGGTTCAGGTCCGGTGACTGTGGAGGCCTTTTTTTGTTAAGTACATAACTCCACATGTGTTCATTCATTGTTTTGATGCCTTCAGTGAGAATCTACCAACGTAAATAGTCATGAAAATAAAGAAAACACATTGACAGATAGATGAGAAGGTGTGTCCAAACTTTTGGCCTGTACATTAATTTTTATTGCTATTTAGGTAAACCGTATGATACTATAAATACAATTACACTGCCATACAAAGATTAATCATTTTAAAAGACAATGATAATTCTTACTGACAACCAACCATTAAATCACTAAACAGATTATAACTTTTAAACATTCATATATTTACATAGTAAACTCCAACATCTAGAAAATCACAGTGAATCACAGCACAGTGCCACATTCTGAAACACCAGTCACAAAACAGTTTGTTATGCTCCATTTGAGCTAAACACAGTCTGTGTTGGCTTAAATCCCCCATCACCCCATACAAGGCACCTGATTGGTTCAAACCTGTATGTGTTTTCTTTTAAACACTAGTTGGCTTAAGATGTCTTATCAAATAAAACATAATTACCAAACATATAATACACATGATGCATAAATGTGCATACTCACACATACCCACACAAAGCATTTTTAAACACAAAAGAAGGCCTGTGCAACAAAGAAAAACATCCTGTGACTGGAAAAATGGAACAGCGAGAAAAAAGGAGGGGGGACGGGGAATGACCCGCTTCCTGCATGCTTTCTTACACAGGTGGATATAGCAGCATGGACCCACACACAGGCAATCTAGCATTACTGGAACTTTTACACAGTATAACAGATATAGTATTCCAGCATCTCTTGTGGCAAAGTATGACACCACATCTACTTGAGAATACAAACATACACATGATATAATTCACCTTTACCCATGTACTGACCCGAAGTCATACCAACACCTCCCATTCATTTGTAACCTAAAATACATACAATCCACCTAGCTTCTAACACAAACATGTCGAAGAACACTATACTGACACAGCAACTTAATGCCAAGGTCAATCAGTGAGCAAGGTTTCATGTTCATTCTCCTACTAGACATAACACTGCTTTTTTAGTCAATACAGTTGTATGTATCAAAAATTACATAGTATCCTCCAATGTTTCCTAAAAAGACAATACACTCAAAGTCTGCCTGATACAGAAAGCTCCTCCATATGCTATAGTTAAGATCACAATGTCTACTCAAAACAAAATGATCACGTAGCTAATAAATGACATATCAAACTCAATCAGCACTAACTCTATCAAGGTGCAATGACCAATATGGAAAAATTCATTACCACAAGTTGATTGCATGGTGTAAAGTTAAACTCCAGAAAAAAAGCGAAGATTTGACAGGACAGCTTTAAGGGGGGGAAAAAGCAGGAAATCGAGGATGTTGACAGGATGAGGATGTCACGGTTTCATTCTAATTAAGGTGATGATTAAACAGCTGCAAGGCCTGCTTCCACAAAAAAAACAGGTTTTAAAAAACACATTTTTATTGCATTCGTAAACTCGCCCACATACAAATAGCGATGTGTTTATGGTAACAACACAAAAAAGATGACCAAGATTAAACACATACGGGCCTAGAGAGAGCAGTGTTGAGATTTGTTGTTTGTAAAGTGTTAGCGTTGGGATTTTAGAGGAAATGGTGAACATTCCTGAATCCCAAAGCTGCAATGGACGAGACACAAGCGAGAGATTAGATCTGAAGCCGAATCATGAAGTGTAAACACACAGGATGAGACGTACTGTACGGTAGAACAACGTGAAAGTATTATTCTCTGCCAGTGTTATACTGCAGCTGAACATTGAAACCAGAAATAAACATTTTCGGCTGTGAAGTAGAGTAAATTGTGCCGTACAGGAAATCAACGTGATAATATAAATGTATCCGACTCGGCAATAAAACACTGAGAGCACGCAGGCGGGCGGGCGGCCCCTGGAGACCCGATTCCTGGTTTTATCCAATTATAAACGCATTGAGAGTTTTTGCTAACGGATGTGGAGTAGAGCCGCGCAGGTGGAGAGAGAGCCAGCCCGACGCGTTTCACGTTTCCAAGAGAAGACAGACTGGTTTTCTTAAACAGGCACAAACAATACAACTTTTGAGTGCAAGTTGAAAACCAGTGTATTCGGTTTCACGAGAAATGCCGAAGTCTGCCAACTCAAAACTCCACATTTGTGTGCGGTGACACATTTGTTTGGTTAACTGCTCCAGTCCAAACCCACTCTTGGTCTGGCGTTAAACACAGTTGGCCTTTGGTTTGTTACTGCATGAAGATGCTCAGACTAACTCAACTCAAGAGTTTACCCTTACAAAAAAATAACCCCATTCTGTTTTAATTAACATGCACGTAGCGGAGTCTAAACATTGCCACGTTGAATGTTCAGATGTGGGGAAACAACTGTTCCAGCGTCGCTCGGGCTGCCCCCTCTTCTCCTCCTCCTTCCATTACACACACTGAAAGAGCACATTATGAAAGCAAATAGTAAATTCAGGATTAAAACTCACCTTTTTCTGTTACGGTGGACCAACCAATTCCGTAATCGTGATTTATCCGCTATAATCCCAAACACTCTCTTTCCTCCTTTCTACAGAACAGTAACGCATCAGGGTGAGGACGGGCACAGTGCGCTCTGGAGAGGTAACAAGTTACGATACATGTGGAGCTGCTGAACGGAATGTGCCAAGTCCGCAGGAAAGGGTGACAAAATATAGACTAATAAACCGGGTTCAGAATCTTAGACCATATTTCCGCTTGAGATCGTCAAAAAAGTGATAGTGTTTTTTTGTTTGTTTTCGCTAAGCAAACAAACAAGGCAATACTACCATGTGAGGCACTATTTAATCCTCCCCCCCCCCAATACAGCGCAGTGTGGTAGAGTCCACGGCTGCTTGTCATTCCATTCGTCCCGAATGGAGCAGCGCAGCGCGGATTTTGGGGAGACATGGCGCCGTCCTTCCGTATTAGCAGTGTAACCTGGGGAAACTGCACAAATACAGAGGATTGATCAGTTTAGTTCTTAGTTTTTACATTAGACGTAAAGTTTTGACTTTTTCATACCTTTATTATACTTAAATAGTGAGCTGTGTGCTGTTGGTCAGGATTCTCGGGGACTTCAACAAACGCTGCTGTTGTTAAACAAGGGACTGAGTACAACCAGATCGCTATGTGTCACATGCGCTCAAGTTGCAATAAGTATCTAAGTATATGTACTGATGTATACGCTCACCAGGCATACTAATATGAACACATGTACCCATCCATGCGGTTACCTAACCAGCCAATCGAAGATGAGTTATGTGTAAAATTATGCACATACACACAGAATGGTGTGTAAAAAAAAAAAATAATCCAGTCAGCTGCAGTCCTGTGGTGGAAACACCACCTTCTTGATGAAAGAGGAGATAGTTGAAACTGGACGGCTGAAGCTTGGGTTTAAAAAAAAAAGGAAGAAGAAGAAAAATCATTAAAATTGCTTGGTCTCTTCAGAAATCATGTGCCAACTGCAGTGTAATCTAACCACTATATAACCACCAGTGACATCTAACCACTTAAAAAAAAAAACCTAGAAATTATTACCACAGTTAGTGTGAAACCTACCCATTTATGAAATTATTATATACACTATATTGTCAAAAGTATTCGATCGTCTGCCTTCACATTCATACTGTATGAACTTGAGTAACATCCAATTCTTAATCCATAGGGTTTAATCTGATGTTGGCCCACCCTTTGCAGCTATAACAGGTTTAACTCTTCTGGGAAGGCTTTCCACAAGGTTTACGAGCGGGTTTATGGGAATTTTTGATCATTCTTTCAGAAGCGCATTCATGAGGGCGGAGACTGATGTTGGACGAGAAGGCCTGGCTTGCAGTCTCCGCTCTCATTCATCCCAAAGGTGTTTTATCCGTTTAAGGTCAGGACTCAGTGCTGGCCAGTCAAGTTCTTCCACACCAAACTCACTCATCCATGTCTTTATGCACCTTGCTTTGCGCACTGGTGTGCAGTCATGTTTGAACTGGTGTGGGGTTGTTTTAAAGTCATTGGGCTTGGCCCCTAACTTCCAGTAAAAGGAACTAATGCTTCAGCATACCAAGACATTTTGGACAAGTTCATGCTCCCAACTTTGTGGGAACAGTTTGGGGATGGCCCCTTCCTATTTCAACATGACTGTGCACCAGAAGAACCAGAAGATTTTGATCTCATATTTGAGACAAGGTGAAGTGGTTAGATTTCACTGAGGATGAAGTTGTAATAAACTAAGCATTAACCTTAACTTTCAGACCTTTATATATAAAAAAAATTATGTTGTTTTATTGGGATTAACAAATCGATTGTTGCAACATTCTGTTGTCTCTGGATTTTTTATTTTTTTTTTACATTTTCCCTATTAGCAGAATGGTGAAAAACTGATGACCAGTTAATGATATATTTGCTTTAGATAAATAAATGCATCACTTTCCTGTTACCAACAGAGGCTTACCCCAGGCTATGTTGTGTAACAGGAAAGTGATGCATTTATATAGACCACATTAATGTGGTCTAAAACATCAATACAGTATGTGAAAGTTAATCTAAAATTTTGCTGAAGTCTGTGGTTGCTGATCTTGCTGAGAATGCACAGGTGTGAGCTCTCTGTATCCCTCAGTCTTTGAAAACACCCTAGAGAGCAGTCCTATTTAAGTGCAGAGCTAAAAGCTTTACAAAGGTAGCATGGAGCATATTTCCCTGTAGTAGTTGTTAGAATGGGCTTTCTAAAATTGTGGATCATGTTTCAAAGAGCAAATGAGTGTGATGTGCAGACCCAGGGGGCATCTGATCATTTGTGTGTTGGACATAATGTATAGAACAGTGTTGAGCCTCTGAGTGACTAGTGGATCTGCTTCCACAATTAGAAGCAGAATAAAAAAAAAATGCATAAAAGTCATTAATGGATCAATACTGACTAAACTGTAAAAATTAATTAATGTTCTATCTTATAAATATACAATAAAAAGTCAATTGTAACTTCACTTTTTCAAGCAAAAAAATATTCAGTTGATTTTTATGTGAAGGCCATAAAAATTACAATAACAAATGTGATTTGAGCATGACAATTTGCAAAAGTATTTTGTATTTTTAAAAGTATTTTAAAAGTATTTAAAAGTATTTTGCATACATTGTACATTAGCACATTAGAGAAATTCGTAGCACAATCATATAATTCACAAATGCAGTATTGTAGGTACAAATTGTTGATTCTGGTTCTGACACTCAATACTGAATTTAATATTGCAGAATGTGAGCAAGTAAACTGATACCGTCAATAATACAGCAGTGGAACATCTGCTAATGCCTATCAAAGTTGCAGCGCAAATAATAACGAGGTCAGAGGGACGTACCCCGGAACAGAAATATAAGCACCAGAAAATTTCAGTCACATAATCTAGCTTAGTGTTAATTCCCACCTTTGGCATTTACACTGTACCCAAGCAAGCATGCACACATCACAAAACCTCGCTCTATTGCACCCAACTACAGGATCTGCTGCCCTGCTGTTGTCCTCAGATATTTCTGCAGGACAGATGGTGAAAGATTAAGCCTACACCCTGAGGGATGGAGAGGGAGCGGTGGAGGGGTAGAGTGTTGGAGGAGGGGTGGAAACAAGAACTAATGAAAAATAAACAAACAAAATAAGACAATTCCAGGTCACAACCTTGTGAAAGTAAATATATATTTAGCAAGAGGAGAGTCGATGTACATCATCAAGAATTGGAACAGAAGCATGCAAATTCACACACCCAGTATATGTGGTTAGACTAGGGGGACATGTCGAATAAAACAGAGATGCCACTTGTTTGCCAAACCCTTCAGCTATTCCCAGGGCTTACTAAGCTCACTCATCACATGTGTTTGTTTGGCCTGACCTCCACTGTATTGTGCAGCAGTGTTATAAACCTGTCATGCACCAGCAAAGACAGGAAAAAACTGATAAAACACAAGGAACACAATGGATACACATACACAATGGATTCAGCCACTGAGCATGTCTATTAGCTTTCTAAAAAGCGAAACTTGTTTGCCACATGACTCAGGGTTATGCAGCTGCTGTTTAGATATTCATGTTGTTAAAACTTCTATCAGTTATCAGCAATGACAATTATCACTAAAGCCAGCCAGATAGAGGCCTGAGACTCCACAGAGCCACACAGAGTAAACACTAATCCACCGAGCTTTGATATACAAAGAATCCAGGGATCTACTATATTTTACAGTAAACCAGCAAGCATCAAGCCAGAATGGTAGTGATTATTGAGTCATTCATTCAGAAATTCTAATATATCATTTCATTTTCATCTTTTTATGTCAAACATGAATATAATTAGTTTATATGAAAAACAGAAGAAATGGCTTTGCTGTTCCAATACTTTCAGATCAGACTGAAGGTGTTCAACATTTAGCTATAAAGTACTGTATATGGACATTAACTATATAAATAGTGAGATTCAGAGTGTTCTCCTTCAGTCTGATGTGAGTCACATCAGAGGACGATTATTAAAGCCACAACATCATTTTAAATGTTAAAACCCATTGTGAAACATGTATCAATATTACTGTTTTCCCCTGATATATTTAAGAACTCTATCCCTAACCACAGTTTATAGCGGTTATAACTAAAAGGTAAAACACAAATTAACTTCTGCCCTTATCAGAACTGTTTGGGCACATCTGAATGATTGATATCTCCATGGCAGTGTAAGCAACTTGTGAAGACCTAGTGTTCGAAAAGTGTGTAGGAATGACAGAGCAGAGTGTACACAGTGCTATTGTTTTCACATACATGAGTAGGTGTATTTCATATGTATTTCTATCAGCACAGTACTTAATGAAAAAGGCAAAATTATGTACAACTGAAGTTTATGTGGACTGATTATTTTTGCATCTTTAATGTAAGCGAGGGGGAGGGGGGTAGCCCTGATGGATAACTTAGATAGATCCTTTTGTAGTCTTTACGTGACTCGTACTAAATGTAGTCCCGTCCAAACTAAATTGGCCCAGAAAAATTTTTTCTGTGTAATTGCTAAAAATATATATTTTTAATCTTTCTTTTTCAATTGTTGGTAAATTCAGCATAAAAGTTATATATAGCACTAAGTACTTAAAAATTAGGTTTTCAAGGAGATTGTGGTTCACTATGATGTCATCGTGTGAACATGATGGAGTAAAAAGTGAAAAAACGGCCTCAAGTAAATATTTAACCCAGATGGATTTGTGTTTGAGTTTCGATACGTAGTTGTTCAGAGTTCAGAAAGTAGAAGATCGACTCCCTTGGCATATCCCCTGGACATATAACAACATTAAAAAAAAAGGTGATGTCCTCCAGGACCAGTTTTGAGAACCACTAGTTTAGGAGACTCCTGGTTAATAGGCAATCTGGATTCCAGTTAAATTGTTTTCTTTTTCTTTTTTTTTGTTATGTGTGTAATACATGACTAAAGTGCAGCCTTCATTCATTCCAGACTTCAGACAGGAGCAAATGAGCATCAGTGTGCATGTACATGAGTGAGACAAGGATTAATCAACATGAATGAACTGCAAGTCCGAGTGACACAATGTGCGTATACAAAATGCACAGCAGAGCAGAAAATGAAAATAGCATCAAAAAGCATTTGTGTATTTAAAACTAGTCATCAAACGTATCAAATCTAGACAGAGAAAAAAAATTAATCATACCTACACATGATGTGTTCTGTGAGGTGTGAGCATTTAAAAAAAAACTCAGATCATATGTTATCCTTCACTTCAGTGTTAGTAAGTGTGCATATTTACACAAGCTACTTATCCAGTCAGCCAATTATGTGGCGGCAGCATAATGCATAAAATCATGTAGATACAGGTCAAGAGCTTCAGTTAATGTTTACATCAGTAGGTGTAAAAATAAAATGTATTCCTTTGAAATGTGAAATGTAGCATGATTGTTGGTGCAAGATTAGATGGTTTGACTGCTGTTCGCTTGAGATTTTAACATACTACAGTCTCTACATTTTACACAGAATGGTGCAAAAAACAAAACAAAAAATTAATTAATTAATTAAGTGACAGTTGGAAATGTCTTGTTGGTGAGAGAGATCAGAGAAGAATGACATTTGGCAAATTGAAAATCAGAAAACAATCTCAGCACGCACAGCCACCTCCACCTCTAGGACTGATGTTTTGTGCATACTGAGATGCTTTTTGACACACTCATTCACTCATTTTCTATACTGCTCTTCCTGCACAGGGTCCTGTGAGGCATGGAACCTATCCCTGGGCATTCCGGAGGGAGTGGCGATCCACCGCAGGGCACAAGCATGTACAGTCTTACATCAAATGTCAATTAGCCTAGATACATGTGGGAGGAAACCAGAGCACCTTCAGGTAATCCACCAAGCACGGAGAGAACCTGTAAACTCCACGCACACAGACGTGAAGGCTGATTATTAATGAAGTTATTACACCATTACAGGTTACTCAAACTAAGGTAAAACTATCACTCAGTACATATGGGCATAAAAAGCTAACCCTTTAGCATGCTTAGTTTATAACAGCAATTCCTTAGTTACATCATCATCCACTGCCACCTGAACTGCAGAGTACTCCTTGTTAACACACATATACACACAGCTGCTGTGCTATACTTACTCTAATTGTAGAGTGGGAGCAGAAGGGTGGAGGTAACTGACGCACCCAGCACTTACTGCTCACTGTGTGACTGCAATGAAAGGAAGGAAAGAGGGATGGAAGAAAGAAAGAAAGAAAGACCTTAAAATAAATCACAGCGTTAAAGGACTTTTGTAAAGTGTATGCAGTTGTGAATGGGCTTCTGTATTCAAATGCAAACTGGTGGTGTTTTGATGTTTCAACAGTTTGTTCATAATCTAAAAAAACAAAAACAACAATACAGTCAGAAAATGGCGACAGAGCTGGGGGACTTCCTTTAAATCCACAACCAGCAAAACAAGTGTTGTTATGGTTGTTGTTGTTGTTACATGTTGTTACATGCATACAAATAGGAGGTGGAGAGTTATTATTATTATTATTATTATTATTATTATTATTATAAGATGTCCTTTATCCTGGAATTTTCTTCCAATAGTCTAGATCTTCTAGAGTCTAGAAGTTCTCAGATCAGAGGTTGTTGATTCATTTTCTGTAACAGCATGGCTGACAATAGTTTTTTCTAAAGGTTTTCTAAATAAAATTGTTCTTACATGTTATCTTTCCCACACAATTTACACAGTGACTTGTATGGCAGACACTTTGTGTTTGTTGTAAATACATATTTATTTAACATATAAAAAGCTGATGTTTAAAAGTCATAGTGATGTAGTGGTTAGCACTGTCGCCTTGCACCTCCATGGTCCGGGTTTGATTCCCGCTCAGGTTCGATTCTCGTCTCTATGTGCATGGAGTTTGCATGTTCTCCCCGTGCTTGGTCGGTTTCCCAAAATTGCCCGTAGTGTGTGAATGAGTGTGTATGTGTGTGCCCTGTAATGGATTGGCACCCTGTCCAGGGTGTACCCCCCTTGTGCCCTAAGTCTCCTGTGATAGGCTCCAGGCCCACCGCAACCCTGAATACAGGATAAAGCGGTGCAGATGATGAGTGAGTGAGTGAGTGAGAAAAGTCATAGTACAGATGTTTTATCTGTAACATGAAAAGCTGCATTTTTTTTTATCTTATTAACTTCAATAAATACTTTTAATAAATACTTTTTTTTTTTAGCAAATTTCTGAGAAATAAAACATTCGGGACAGGCTTCTAATGGAACATAATCAGTTTGTAACATCATGTCACACAGCACACCAGCTGTGTTTTATTCATTACATATATGGGCTACCTTTATTTCCATGACACTCATGTTATTTTAGTTAATTGAGTGTGAAAACATCTGTGGCTTTTTCTGCTCCTATTAGACCCTAGTCTGACATGCATGGCTGTGTATTTATAGAGGCTAAAAACCTCAGCGCTTTGCTGAAATAAAACCAATTCCCATGTGCAGCACTCTAAAACTGACTCAAAATCTCCCTCCCAGGTCAGTCGTTTTACTATAAACAGCCACAAATACTCCCCTGCATGAAGCAGCAATCTCCTAGTTGTAAAGAAGTGATGCTGCAACTTGTGAATCCTTGCACTAAGATAAAAACTAATTCTTCACTGGTTTTATAGGCTGACCCCAACAGATAATGTGCTCATCTGGAACACCACAATTATCTAGTCCGTTTATTTCTGACAGAAATAGTTAGCAATGTACTCAGGCCTATGGGGTTGGGAATACACAGCCAGGATCTTCTTTACATCACACACAGGTACAAGACAGACAGAATGAATGTGAATTCAGGATAAAGTAACCCTACCTGGGCTGTATTGTGAAATTTCCAAATAAAAAGATATTTGTTGATTTGAGATTATTGTGGTTAGCATTATGAGTTTATTTATTTGAGCACGTACAGTAGCAAGTGAAGCTGTGGAGGCAGAACAAGACAAAAGGAGCGGGACAAAGCAGTGGGCTGAGTCAGAGAAATTCAGTGCTGGAATCTAAAAGTAATGTCTGATGGTATCACTGCATGCGTATATGTGTGATTTCTCTGCAGGCTGCTGTAATCGTGTTCTTATACGCCCTTTAGTTTTTTTGACTCATAATAGGCAAGTCTGAGCATATTGATTCTGTCATTGTTGAACTGACTAAATTCATAGTACACTGTGGCTTCACCGCTTCACTTAGTGTGACTAAGCAAGAGTGTGTGTGTGTGTGTGTGTGTGTGTGTGTGCGCGCGTATACTGCATGCACTGAAGAAAACAGTTTTGAAACTTTTGGACATGTCTGAACGTGTGAACAAGACACACAGGTTCCTTTACAGTTAGTAATCTCTAATCTCTGCCCCTCTCCTAAACAACCCAAGAGTCAGGATATGAACTCGTTTGTATATTTTAACCTATTTAATATTGAAATATTGTTAATAAAACTGTGTCACCTTGTGTACGTGGCATGCAGTTTCCTTGTGGCAGAGAACAAATTTAAAAACACAATGGTATGTATAGTTATATAATTGCCATTAATGCTATAGTTATGTTTGAGTTTTGTAAAGGGCGATGCTAGAAATGTGGGGTGTGTTTGGCGAATAGATTTCTGGCTTAAGTGAATCGAAGAGCCTGAAGCAAGGCCTCGAGGCCGACCCATGTTGCATGTGGTGCCTTGTGAAGTGATCACTGGCAAGTTATAATAGTGTTGTTTTCCATCCTAGGACATTTAATGTGCATAGTGAAAAAAACAAAACAATTAAAACATGGACACCTCCAAGAAAGCATGCCTTTTGGTTTTCTGTTTTTTTGAGCATATTAAACTCATAATAAGCTTCTTTAACTGCACATTCACAGTTCACAGCCTGAGTGGTTATTGAGACTTTCTACTACAGTAAAAATAAAAGATTCATGTAAATTTGTAGACAGAAATTGCATAATATAAGTAATAGCTGAGAAGAGCAAGTAGCTTGTGTCAGGCTAATCAGCGGACAATAATGAGTAGTTTAGCAAAAGTCTAGCTCGCTAACAGTTTTGACAACTCCTATGTTGATGGTTGCCTTCTCAAATAGCAATTAGTATGGTCAGTGTTATGGATTTATCCTAGTACTGTATCAATACATTAACTGATAAAAAGGCAATACCAGTACAAACTAAATTAAAAGTAGAGAAGGGGAACTTTACACTTTTCAGTGTCGTCTGCGATGTTGATTTGATGTCACTCCATGAAAAGGAAAAGGAATCTTCTTCAACTTGTCCAAGTTGAGTTGACAAGTTGAAATTTTTCGGTAAGGGGGCAATTTTTGTGTGTTTTAGTTTTTACGAATTGCAGATTTGAAATTACAACTTGAAACTTCTCCTGAGCCTTAGAGTTGGGTATGGTGCAGGATCCAGTGAGAACATTTCCCATGCAACCCAGGATCTTGCATGCAAAAACTTTTTACTTTCATCTTACAGGAGCTCTGTCTGAAACCATAAATATCCTATTTATAAGCTAAGCATAGAAAGTAATTTACCTGCAGATGTCTTGTGATGTTGCACTTGAGTCCAAAGCAACCACTCACAGACTTAGCACTGCTGTACAGTTAGGTAGGTGGAGGTAATTATGTGAATTTGCTGAGCTGCTATAGTGGTTAATAGTATTACAGAAAGTTGCAGTACAGTATATATGGATAGAGTTTCACTGAGTGCCAAAAGTAAGAGGTAGTGCTTATTGTTTCCTCAGCACTGTTGGAAAGTTTTGGAATTTTGAGCTTTTTCTGCTTCTTAAAACCCTACATTATCACCACACCCAATCCCATTTCCTGTGCATGCCTCATGAGACATGTAAACACACACAATCACACACAGACTTGTTTCTATTTTATTTCACTTTATTTAAAGGAGCATATTTGTGGTGATAAAAATATCTGACAGTTATGGTAAGCCCATTTAGTGCCATTTAGTGTTTAACTACCAAGGCAACACCAACGACTGCTGTCCCTGATACTTGCCCGATTTAAAAAAAGAAATACAAATATGTATTATTCTCTGTTTCGTCTTATTTTATTGCTCTCTCTCTCTCTCTCTCTCTCACCACCATCTTCTCCTGTTGTCACACTGACTTCCAGTACTATCTATATCTATGAAATACTTCCATTGCTTTCTGCATTACAATAAGTTTCAAGATTTTTTTGGTTGTTACTGATCATTAGCTTACCAAAGGGCCTCTACTTAGAACGTCAATTATAGAGACCTCTTCTTTTGAATACTTCTATGGGAAGCATGTAAGTATGTCCACACACTCACACCAAAACCATATACCAAATGAGTTTAAATAGTAGTGTTGTACGTATTTCCCATCTGCACAGACCCTTTGCTATAAGACGTTTTCACTAAATAAACTTTTGTGGCATTCTGTGTATGTGGGTGTAAAATTCAGGTTTTTGTGTCTGTTGTGTAATGTTCGGCTTGTGTAAGCTGTTGTAGTGTCTGCGGATTCTGTCTGGGTTTGGACTTCCACTGTTCCCAATGAGAGGAACATCTGGTACCGTTTAGTACTCTCCACATGTCTCTCTGCCTGATGTGAGTGAAATATGCATTTCCTTTACAGAAAGTGAGAGTGTGTAGGAGGGATGTAGAACAGGAAAGATTTTAGTGTACTGTTTAAGAAACCGAATTTATTAAGAAGGAGGAAGGCAAGGAGATAAATTAAACAAAACCATTTCACATTCAATATTGTTCACAGACATATTTGCTGTTTCTAGAAATTGCCATCATACCACAAAGTTTTTGGCAAAGGGAGCACAGAAATCAGCTTTAAGGACAAAAATGTTGATGGAACATGGTGACACTCTATAACAAACAGATGGAGAGGATTTTGTACTGGGGAAAATAAATTAAGAAAGGTAAATAATATTGGGTGTCTTTGCAATTTCCTAACACTTCCTGAATACTTGTACTCCTATTAACATATGAAAGTCACTTCCTGTGTTATCAGTCACCTTAATGATCAGAAGCAAGTGATGCTACACTGTTAATGTCTATTGTGGGATTTTAGAATGCTTTCATACTAAATTTTGTGGTGCCAAACATAACCACATCCACACAGAACAGTTTGACTGCACTGCTGACACAGCAATAAGCATTAAATCCACCCCTATAGTACATGGTGAATCGACTGAAGAAAAAGAATAATTTTGCCATTGTTTGGCTTGTTTGTGAAAGTGTAGGTCGCTCTGGTCCACCTCCAAGACTAAGCAACAAGAACTCAAGGTCTGGATTGTTAGGGAAAAAGGGAACAATATTGCATTATTCTCTGGTGTGTATCAGAGCTTTCTCTGCTGGTCGCTTTGTGAAGAGTGAACGACATAGAGAACGATGACAAAGACATTACCAGTGTACAGCAGTGCTGTGCCACATCTTAGAGCTCAGATTGTCATTTCCCTGTGATCTAAGCACACACACACGCACACACACACACACACACACACACACACACACACACAGTATTACTTAACATGTTTCAGGATAATCAGTGTAATAAATCACCTAAAATAACCTAAACATAAGAAGAATATTGACAGAAATATTTATAATAGGATTATGTTTAACCAT
>JAOVVB010000041.1:20031179-20042963 GCA_028570985.1 Heterobranchus longifilis
TCATTCTGTAGAGCGTTTATGAGGTCAGGCATTGATGTTAATCGAGAAATCCTGGCTTGCAACCTCCATTCCAGTTCATCCCAAAGCTGCTCGATGAGTTCTTCCACACCGAACTTATCAAACTATGATGTCACTCACAAAAATGTGTGTTAGCCTATTATAAAATACACATTTAAAGCATGAAGCCATGAAAGTGTTCCAAATACACAGGATATAGTACTTTTATTTCTGCTCCTTAGCTGCCTAGACAGAAAATGAACGAACAGCAGATTACTTTAATCTTTTAATTCAGTTCAGACATATCTTGCTTTCATTTGGACAAAGGCACCAACAGAAGTGAAACCTTCTGCCAGCTGACATTAATTTAATTTCTATTCATTGACTGGTGTGATTCAGTGGAGTGTACTGATATACATCAAACTGAGATACAGTTACAGTATAAATACTTTTCCATGCTGAAACATCTTGCAGAATTAGCAATGCAAACAAATATTTGTAGTTTTACAATGGCACTTTGTCTACTGAATCCCAATTAATCAGAATCACAGCACTTCATATGTGCATAAAGTTAAATCCAATGAAACTGTTTTTTCCCCTCTTTCCCTTCCAACAATCCCTGGGCAACTGCCCGTTGTACATGAAAGGCCATGAGATATGACAGGGCAAATTTTTTATTTTTATATACACCCTAACATGGTAATATATTGAAAGTGAATGCATACAAAAAAATATCACTGTGGGGATGGGCAGGTGTGTAATTTAAAAAAAAAAAAAAAAAACAGTCACTCACCTCTACATTGCAGTTACTGGCATGTTATTCACCCTCTCTGTGTGCGTGTGTGTGTGTTTTCCAGTGTCTCCCTGGGTTCGAGTGTTTTGCATTGGGCATTGAGAGGTGAAGGGTCATGGTTAGAAGAATAGGAGCTAGACAACACCACATTCCACTAAGAACACTGAGACTTCAACACACAGAAAAAGGGGGAGTTGTGTCTGTAGTGTTCACATTGATGTGACCACAGGATTGTGGTAAAGAAAAAACATCAGAGGAACAGGGGGGAAGGGTGAAAGACCTAAAAGAACAGAGACAGGAATGTCAGCATGTGTGCTGGAATTTATAGAGGGAAAGTGGAAAGAGGACAGCAGGTTGCAGGATCATGTGCTGTTTTTGAAATCATTCCCTTATTCACGTACTCACCTTACTGTTCATTATCTAGACTGTGCTATATAGAGCACTATATAGGGCAGCAGTAGTGCTGAAATCGGGCTGAAATGATATTGTGTTTTAATTGGGGTTTTGTACCTGATCCATCATCAGTAAAAGTGGACCTTTGACTTATTAACTTAAACACCTTTCTTGTTATATGAACTTTCAACCTTGTAGCACCCAGATATAACAGGAATTTATTCATGGTCTCAATAGCTGATATCACCTAAATGAGAATGGGTTCCTGTTAAGTCTGGTTCCTCTCAAGGTTTCCTATATTGTCATCTCAGCCAGTTTCTCCTCAGCTTGCTCACCAGGAACGAACTGATAATTATAATTGATACTTTTTTCCTTAAATTTTTTTTTTATGTATATCCATATTTTTAATTATGTAAAGCTGATTTGTGACAATGATCATTGTTAAAATCCATAGACAAATAAAACTGAATCAACTTGTGCTGGGGTGGCACAGTGGCATGGTGGCTACCACTGTGGCCTCGCCCCTCCAGCGTTGAGGGTTTGATTCCTACCTTGGGTCTGCATGCATAGAGTTTGCATGTTCTTGCCTGTACTTGGTGGGAATCCTCCGGTTCCCTCCCAAATTCTACTTTGTCTTTCCAAACTCTCTGTAGTGTTTGTGTGCCCTGCAGTGGACTGGCACTCTGTCCAGGGTGTACCCTGTCAGGAATTTATGTAGAAAGTATAAAAAAGTATTTATAAAAATAGTATTTGACATTAAATATGAAAAGTATTTGACATTTATTTGTATATATATTTATGTATTTGAGATATAAGTATTTCTTTATTTTTCAAAATAAATTTTCTTTGATAAGAAAATATTGCAAACATTCTCCTAATGAGATCAATTGTGACCATTTAAGAGTTATATATGACACTTTAAATCACAACCTCAATATGTGTCAAAATAATGTAGGGTTTTTTTGATCCAGTAATAAAATCAAGTTTATATCATTTGTTCCCTTGGACAACCTGTAGTATCTTCCAAATCACCTACACCTACTCACACTCCAGTTCCCCATCCATCATTTTCTCTGCAGCTCCCAGCAATGTGCGTGTAGATGCCCAGCAGCATGGATAATTATTGTGTCTCTCTGAGATTCTGTGCTGCAATAACACACTAATCACAGAGCAAGCTAACACCAAAATAAAACTCACACATTCAAGACACTAATTTGCATTTAAGCACAGAATGAGAGGCTGCGTTTTTGTTTCAAAAGCAGTTTCACAATGTTTCAAAAGCAGAGTTGGAAAATAAGTTAAAACAAACAATATTTTGCAAGCAACCTGTCTATATTATCATACTGTCTCTTTTATTACACACATTTTCCAATGTACAACCTACAAATTAGTAACCTGTATAGTTGTTAGTTACGAAATTCAGAAAAAGTGATCACAGTTCGGATTGTAATTAATTCTTTACTGAGGTTACATACTGTACAGTAGGAAGTTTTCTGGTAAATCAAAAAACAAACATATTCATTAAAGGAAATAAGCATTTCTGTTTATCACTAAAGACAACAGTAAAACAATTTTTCTAGTTGTTACACTTACACATCAGTAGAATTTTAGTCAGTGAAACCCAATGTTAAACTTAGATATTCAATAAAACTGTATTTGTATATTTTAACATTGGACACTTTTATAAAGCAGCTTTATATATACAATATATATACTGTCTATATATATATATAAAACTTCATATTTTAATTAAATTTAATTCAATTTTATTTGTATAGCGATTTTAACAATTGTCATTGTCCAAGTTTGTATGGAATGTGAATGTGTATGAATCAAAATGGTTAGATATTCCCTGATGAGCAAGCCGAGGACGACAGTGGCAAGGAAAAACTCCCTGAGGTGGCAATAGGAAGAAACCTTGAGAGGAACCAGAGGCAACAGGGAACCCATCCTCATTTGGGTGAAACAGAAAGCAGGAACTGATCTGCATTCATGCTGTGTGTTAGTTGGCAGCCAGTTCAGTATAACAGTTGATGTTAATTGGTGTTAATATGGAGTCCAGGTAGTTATTGGAGGCTCAAGTTGACTCGTAGGAAATTACAGTCCTGAACTATCGAGCAACTGCAGCCAAGTCAAGTCCTCAGAGAAACAGCTGTCGGGACCAGAACCATCTTCATGGTAGAGTGAACCGTCCGCAGACACCGGACGCATCCCAAAGAGACACACGGGGCATCCATGTGTCGAGATCTCCAACCAGAAGCGGGGCACCAGGATGAGTCAGACAGGTCAGAGGGTTATTTAAAAGCCTTCTCTATTCGTACGGGATTAGTATTATCTGAGGACCTTGTTTTGTTGTTGTTGGTGTTAGTCTTTCTGTTGCTCCCGTTGAGGGGTTTTAGAAATTACCACCCCACATCTGAATTTTGTGTGGTGCATTCAATCACAGGCAACCTCCGCAATTATTACAAATGACTAGAGATCATCAAGTAATAGGACAAAAAAGAGAAATTGGATAACCAGGTAATGTATTATTGTTTAAATATGAAATGCATTTTGTTGATTTGTTGATGAATTGCATTCCATTGTTTTAATCAGTTGCGGTCCAACTGGTTTTCAAGTCTTTAGGCTGTTTGAATCGGGCCATCAGAAGCTAATATCATGTTTATGAATCATTTCCAGAGGTAGCATAGATAAAGACCAAAGCACAACATAATGTTAGCCCAAACTCCATTTGTAGGACAAATTAGCACTGCAAACGCACTGTGTGCACCCTGGGGGAATTTCATGAAAATGTTTTAATGTGTCTGATTTGTGGCTTTGCTCAAGGCTATAAGTTAAGAAGAACCTTCAAGTTTAAAAGCCTAGGTTATGCTCTGAGCAAGTCAGTGTACGCTGGATTATGCCGTTAGGAATAGTCACAATCAGACTGGTTTGACCAGAATAAATTAACTGACAAGATCTAACCAACTGCAATTTACCATGTGACCTCTTTAGGAATCTAACAGTTCTCAGAGGTTGTTATAGTTAGTGATTGTTGCTTAAATAATAACTTAGCACACAAAAAATGCAATATATCTGCCTACATTGTGTTCTTCTGAACTCACAAAAGCAGTGTAACCTGTTATACAGTGTTAAAGAATATAGAATGAACCATCAAGTTTTGGGTTCTTTCTATTCTTTAGCCATAGAGAACTGTAGGACTTAAAGTCTTAAAGAGAATTTAAGATAATCAGAGAATGAAACGGATATGATTTCCCATGTTTCTCCACATGGCCTCAGGTATCAAGATATCACCAAGGTAAGGCCTTTTCCCTGTTTTTTACCACTTCATTGATTCTATTTGTGCAATAATGTCACAATGGGCCTGTGATGGGGTGGGATACAATAGGCAACACGTGAATAGTCAGTTCCTAAAGTTTCCAATGCATTGAAAGCTAGAAAATGGGCAAGTGTAAGGATTTGAGAGTTTTTGACAAGGGCCACATGATGATGTCTGGTATGCAGTGGTTAGTACCTACCAAAAGTGGTGCAACAAAGGACACATGGCGAACTGCAACATTGTCATGGGTGCTCAGTACTCCTTGATGTGCATTGGGAGACTGTTCGGTCCAATCCCCACTATTGTAGCACAAATTGCTAAAACATTAATGCTGGCTATGATATCAAGGTGTCAGAACACAATTGCTGCCTATGGGGCTGCATAACCCCAGACCTAGCTTAAAGAGTCTAAAGTGGTCACATACGCAATAAAACTGGACCTTGGAATCATGAATGAATGTGGCCTGGTCTGATAAATCCTGTTGTCTTTTACATTATGTGGATGGCAAAGTTCATGTAAACTTGGGGAAGAGATGGCACCAGGATGCACAATTGGAAAAATCCAAGGTAAGGCTAAGACAGTGTGATGCTGGGATCTGCTGCTAACATTTTTGTTCCAGATACCACAGTATACAGTCAGAGGTCTTGTGGAGTTCATGCCTTGACAGGTCAGAGTTGTTTTGGCAGCAAAAGGGGAAACCTACAAAATACTGGGTAGGGAGCTTTATTTTTATGGTTCATCAGACTGTATACTGTATGGGTGAATAAGTTTCCAGTTCTGAACACTTGCTTAGCAAAATTCATCCCTAAACTCCAATAAACAAGCTTTTTTTTACCCATGGAGATGACATATAAGGATATATAGAAGTTAATTGAATTGTAGTTTCCCATATCTCCCACAGGTCTTGCTCTCTGATCACTATATTGGTGATACAGACAAAATACTGCAAACACACCTTATTAACTGTAATATAATCATACACACAGTGTGCTTATTTCTAATTATCACCTCCCATAGGAAGCCACTCTATTCTTAACATGCACGTATGCATGAGTGTGTTTGTGTGTCAGCAGTAGAGTTCTCTATCGCTTCAGTTTCCGGCTAAGTCATCGACACCAACATATGACTCATCAGCTGTACTAATCTTACCTCACACACAAACACACACACACACACACACACACACACACACACACACATTGATATCACAATTTAATCATGCTACATTTACAAATTTCTAATTCCACCTCAGCTGGGATAACAGCTAAGAAAAAAAAGCAGTTCAAGAATGAACATGAATGACTTGGACAGGAACAGTATTGATTAGTTCTTTTTATGAATAATCATTCAATCATTTATCTTCCACTTTATTGCAAGTCAGGGACCCTGGAGCTGTGAAATTTGGGATGCCTCACACTCTGTGCTCCCTGGGTAGACATTGGATTAGGTGTGACCCTAACCAGAATAAACCAGCCACTGAAACAAAGAAGAACAATGATGATGATGATGATGAATCATTTAATCATTTATCTTCCACTTTATTCAAGTCAGGCACCCTAGAGCTGTTAAATTACAAAGCTACTGTATATTTAAACATTTTAGTGCAGGTGGGCACAATGGCTCAGACGTTTCTTGCACCACCAGGGTTGTGGTTTCAAATCTTTGTGGGTTTCCTCCTGGTACTCCGGTTTCTCTCCACAGTCCAAAGATACCTGTTGTAGTCAGACTGGTGTTAACAAATTGCCCATGGTGTGTTAATGTGTTCAAATCCTATTAGTGGTCACATCCAATGACAAAATACAGTAAAAAAAAATTCATTGTGCACATATAACTTAAGTGAATGAATACAGTATCTTTTACCTCCTCACATAAAATACTAACAAGCCACAAAATGATCTCTGTATAATTCAGGATCTCCTGCTGTCACTAATGCAGAATATCTTGGACTCTTTGAATGAATTACTAATACAGGAAGTCTTATACTGTACAACTCTAACAGAGGCAGATTGACACTAAGCAATTAACTTCCCTGACATCACTGCAGTTTATAGTTCCAGTACTTGCATATGCAACTTTTAATCAAGATAATCTCGTTAAAATATTGTATGTCTATGTAGCAGTTAGTAGGAGTAAATCATTTATAAAAAAAGAAACAACCAATTGCATGTTAATATGTCAGCCTATGCATTAGTATAACAATTGCAGACTAAAATAAAAGCTGTTTTAAATAACATACATTATATATGAATTATATTATTTATTATTATGCATGAATTATACATTTTACATGTACAGTATTTTATTAAGATTAGCTTTCCTAAATTGCCAAAGGTGTGAAAGAGTGTCAGTCTTCATGATTCCCTGAAATGGCCAGCCTTGTGGATCGCTCCCCATGTGGATCAGTAAGCCTTGGCCGCCTCTTGACCCCGTCACCAGTTCAACAGTTTTCCTTCATTGGATCACTTTTGGTATGCCCCTGACCACTGCAGCCTGGGAACATCCCACAAGTTTTGGAGTTGCTCTGACCCACTCCTCTAACCATCACAATTTGGCCCTTATCAAAGTCACTCAAATCCTTATGCTTGCCTATTTTTTCTGCTTCCAACACATCAACTTCAGGAAAAAGGTTTACTTGCTGCCTAATATATCCCACTCACGTCCAACCTCCATTGTAACAAGATATTGAAAATGTAGCTACTGTGAGAAGGGCCAAATTGTAATGGCTAGACAACTGGGTCAGACACTGCAGATCTGGCGGGATGTTCCCAAGCTGCAGTGGTCAGGACATACCAAAAGTGATCCAAGGAAATAAAACCGGTGAACTGGCAAAAGGGACATGGCTTATTGATGCACGTGGGGAGTGAAAGCTGGCCCGTGCACTCCCGTCCAATAGAAGAGCTACTGTGGCTCAAAGGTTAATGCTGGTTCCAATATGAAGGTGTCAGAACAAAGAGGGGAAACCTACTTAATATTAGGCAGGTGGTCATAATGTTATGGCTGATCAGTGTTAAAAAAGTATGTTTTGTGTTAAGTTGTTTGTTTGTTTTGGGGGATAATATGCTTAAATGAAGAAAAAACATGATATAATTAATAGATTTGATAAATATATCAGTATCATTTATCACTCTCATCAGTAATGTAGTAGCACATTGGAAATGTGTTACCACGTGTCGTATGTGTCTGCATCAGATTTACAGATAGGCGGATGCTGCCCCCTTGTGGACATAAAAGTAGATTACATGTCCTTATACTTAATGTATACTTTCGCTCTCTCTTTCTCTCTCTCTCTCTCTCTTTCTGAAAGCGCAACGAACTTTTACACTTGGACTCAGTAAACACTGGGTGGAGTTGGTTTGTGGTTGATTTCTCAGGGACGCGTCCTGTTTATTTATTCTTCTGTGCAGAGGTAAGATTAAACTACTTTTAAATAGTTCTTGTGAAGGTAGTTTTACACAATCCCTTTTTTTTTTTTACCGTGTCAATGAATTAAAGTGAAACTAAGAGCGGTTTAAACAAGGAACAAACGCAGCATCTAGACCTACTGAAACTCGATCATTAGCAAATAGAAACCATCTAATACTGCTACTAATGTAACATCACAGGCAATGCTTCTTTCATTATTTATTTCATTACTTATTTATTTTTGAGGAAATACCACAACAGCAAAGCAATCTTAAACATTTACTAATACATTTTGTAAAGAAATAGAATATGATGCAGTGTCTGAACCAGCTTAGCCTGTGCTTTGGCAGCTGCTCACTGGAGCTGGATTTGTCAACAAGGATTACTACAGAGTTAAAGAGTTAAGAGTTAAGAGAGAAAAAAAAACTTAGATGTGCAGCACCTCACAATACGAGGGTTATCAAACACTTTAGAGATTAGCTCTGTTTACATGCTCTGTTTTGTCGCCGTATGTCATTCCTCAGATGGCTTATAACCTCGCAGGAGAATTGGCTATTGATGGTCTGGCCCCTGGGCACGAATTCTCGATGCGAATGTCGAAAAAGACGATAAGCATGCACTTGCCTTTTTTTTGCCTTTTTCGGTCGTGGAGACGTTGGGTTCTTCCTCTGTGAAGACTGTTGCTTCGTCTCAGGGTCGTACACATACAGCCAGGTTTGATCACAGGTAATGATCGTCGACATGAAAGATCCACAGCACGCTTACTGCTGAGTTATTTGCCAGACTCCGACCTGATGTTCCTTCGAACCTGGAAGCAACACGCTGCGTGTTTAAATCACACGTGAGGATTGCCTGGACTGTTCTGTATGACATGCAGACAATGACAGGATTGTTCAGCGACGATCATCATGCACAAGTTGCCGATTGGTTTCGACATATTCTGGGGTGGAGTTTGTTGAAGGTCTTCCTGATCTCTCGTTGTCTTTCAGTGATGTTCTCTGTTGAATCTCTTGTGCCACTCAAAACACTTCAAACGACTAATTGCAGCATTGCTGTAAACTTGCCGAATTATGTCAAATGTCTCTTTACCCAGTTTCATGCAGAATTTTACATTCGCTCTTTGTTCTAACTTGCTGTATGTGGTGAAATAGCAGATGTGGTAACTCACATAGACAGAATAGCACCAGTTGCACAGTCCGCAATGTACACAGGAGGATGTCTTTTGGCATACTGTCTTATAAAGGTTGGTGCTCCCTGTGACTGTTCGTGCAGCCTTGTGCTGCCATCTGTTGGGGTGTTACAAAACTAGTCTTGCAACTTTTTAATCGCCTCGTAAATATGATATTCTTTGATAGTCATACATCCTCCTGGCCCCTGTGGGTACTCTCTGTATGAACCTAAGGGTGCTGGAAAAAGGTGGTCCTCTCCAGAAAACAGAGTTTGACTGTCAGATACTATGTCGTGGCAAATTTATTTATATTTATTATTTATTTATTTGCTGTCATTACAGCATCATGTGTGCTCTCTAAAAGGAGAAGTTAGTCCATCTGTAAACCTTAATCCTGCTTAGTGCTCAGCTCCGAGTGGACGATTTGGTCTTAATTTGCACAACTTGTACCTTGAATTTACTCGTCTTCTGGATTAAATTCCTCTTTTTGTGAGCGATACATGTACAGTATGTCTCAACTTATTTCCCTAACAACATTTGGAGCCTAAGGCCCTACCCTTCCACTCCTTGTTGATTTGTTTGAGATACTTTTAATATATGAGATATAATTGGTTTGATTAACATACTTGTGGTTAATGATACAGTATATAATTGAAGTCCAAAAAAAAATTCTACAACTATAATACAAAATTAATTAAACTTTTAATTGTTCTGTTCTGGATATACTGTAAAGGTAGTCCAAAATCCAAATTATTTATCCTAAAACCTACACTGCAAAAATAACCGTTAAAAAAAAAAAAAAAAAAAAAAAAAGAGACAAACTGGGACCGGTGGTGAAATTTTTTGTGAATAAAGTCCAGTGTTTCAGACATGAAGCAGGCAGTGCAGTCATGGCTCCAGCATACCGAGAAAACTTTTAACCTTGATGGTATTCAAGCACAAGTGAAATGGTGGGATTATTGTAACAGGATATGATATAGATTTTGCTCTCTCTCTCTCTCTCTCTCTCTCTTTCTCTCTGATTTTGGAAATATGACAATCATAGTAACACTAATGCTACCATTTCTTATGAAGATGACACAGTTCAGTTAAATATATATTTTGTGTTAATTTTTTTTTGTTATTCCACAGAAGGTTTCATCCATTGAACATTACCATGGCATCGCAGTTTGGAATAAGTGACGCAGAAATGAATGAGATGAACAGCATCTTGCACTCCTCCGTGGTCACAGAAGTTGTGGCACAAGTGGAAGGCATGCTTGAACAGATAAAATCTGTGACTCTGAACATTGCCGTTACAGGAGAGTCAGGTGCAGGCAAATCTTCGTTCATCAATGCATTTCGTGGGGTTGATGATGATGAGCCTGAAGCAGCAGAGACAGGTGTAACAGAAACCACTCAAAAGGCCTTAGCATACTCACACCCCACTGCTAAAAATGTTTTGCTGTGGGACCTGCCAGGGATTGGGACTCCCTCTTTTCAGCCTGGAACTTACCTGGAGGATGTTGATCTCTTAAAATATGACTTCTTTATCATTGTCACATCTGACCGGTTTCAGGAGTACCATTCTGAACTGGCTAAATATATAATGCAGGCTCAGAAGAAGTTTTATTTTGTCAGGAACAAAGTGGATCGAGATTTGGAGGCAAATGCTAGGCGCAGGAGTCAAAGAGGTTTGTCAGATGATGCTGTCTTGGACATCCTCCGTGAAGACTGCAAAAAGAATCTGAGAAGTGGTCAGGTGGAACACCCACAAATTTTCCTGCTGTCCTGCTTTCACCCACAGCGCTATGACTTTCCTGCACTACAAATGACCTTGCTAGAGGAGCTGGAAGGACACAAGAGACATGCCCTGCTCTTATCACTACCCGTCCTCAGTTCATCATTAATACAAAGCAAACAGAACGCACTACATCAGGATGTGTGGAAGAAAGCAATCGTGGCAAGCTTAAGCGGTGTTACAAGGCGAGCCATTGTTCCCAAACTGATGGAGACTTTAAAATATTATCAGCAAACATTCTGTCTAGATGGAAAATCTCTTCATCGATTAGCTAATATGACAAGTGTATCATTTGAGGTACAGTGCACTTAATTTTTCTTATTATTTATATTATTTTTAAGTAAGAGATAATTATCAGAAGCATTACAGTGATGCACTGGATAAGCGCTCTGTGGAGAGTTCTCTGTTCCAGTCCCTGGTTTTCTCTAACTCCCAGTAACATGTCAGTAGTTGCTAGTTGAGGTAAACTGTCCCAACTTTAAACGAGTTTGCGAATGTATATGTTTGTGATGCTTTAACTGACTGGCATCACGCTGCTGAAAATAATATTAACAGTGTCGCAGTTGTCGCAGAGTCTTGAGGAAAAGAAAAAATATATATTCTTTGTGTTTTGGGATGGACTAAAATTTTCGGTAAAGCCTGTCAACCCCAGTTAACGTTATTAAATCAAACACAGAAAAAGGATTTATTTTAGTTAAAAAATGTATGAAGGTACATACACAGTGGAACCTTGAAATGCGAGCATAATTCGTTCAGGAAGCATGCTCATATATCAAAACACTCGTATATCAAGATGACTTTCCCCCCATAAGAAATAATGAAAACTCAGATTTAAAAAAAAACAAGCACGCGTATGCATGTGTGTGCGTGTGTGAAGCTAAAGTAAGCCAAGGAGAAGAATAACTCCCTCCCTCCTCTCCTCTTACTACAGT
>JAOVVB010000041.1:20058510-20084680 GCA_028570985.1 Heterobranchus longifilis
ACATTTTGTAAACTGTATTTATGAGAAAGGACTGCACTGATGCAGATAGAACAATTTATCGAAAAACACACACCTTGCCTTAATCCTCCCTCTGTGATGGCGAATTGAAGACTGAAAGAGGGGTAGGAGCCGAAATCTGCCGCTGCTTTCATATGGAATTTAAAGGGGACGATGGGCGATCACCAATTTGTGTGAAATTTACAGAGAATTTTTAGGGGGGCTGAGTACAAATGTTAGGGGGGCTAAAGCCCCCGTAAAAATGGCCTAGCGACGCCCATGGGTACAGGGTACAGTTTAAATGTAATAAAGGTTAAATGGGAAATTGTATACATGGCCGAATAAAATGAAAGTGAAGCTGAAAAACCAACCTTTGGTCTGATTTGAATAAGCACGTGACAAGGTTACCCAGAATGAAAAGCAAGTTTTGTCTGCTTTGTTCACAACATCCAATTTGCCATTGTACAGCATTTATCAGGGATACATACAGTACTGTGGTCTCTTTTTTATGTTCTTGGGTTTTTTTTTTTTTTTTCATTTTGAAAAAGTCTACACACTTCAGGTAAATTTGCTGACTTTTTGTGATGTGATAATGATCATGTCAGATCCTTTCCACCTTCAGTATGTTATAACAAACAAAACAATTCGAGTCAAAAGCGCAAACATTCATTTTAGGGTTTTTTTTTTTTTTTTTTTTACTAATACAGCATCCACTTTTTTTTTTTTTTTTTTTTTTTTAACTTGGATTTGTGCTTTGGGTCATTATTATGTTGGAAGGGGTTCAGCTGTCTTAAGAGAGGCCTGTACAGTAGGTTTCAGGCCAAACAGATATTAGAGTTATCCACAATCCCTCTATCTTGACTAGAGCCCCTGTCCCAGCTAAACAGAAAGAGCCCTAAATCATGATGTGCACTATGCTTCTCCATGCTTATCACCTTTGGGTGATAAGGTGTTTTGAATTTGTGCTAAACATTTCTTTTTGAATTATGCATAAAAGTGTCTACCTTGCTCTCATCAGACTGTGGTACCCAATGTCTCAAAGCATATGCAGGTTTTGTTTTTGTTAAAATGCTTGATTTTCACTTAAATTTAACTTGAAATCCAATGCAATTTAACATAAGAGGTAGATATTTCTACTCTCTGTATGTGCACAATTTTACTTTTTCAATTTAGAATTTTCACTATACATGCTTTTAAGGGGACCAGTTTATGGTTTGTTTAAAAATGTTTTTATTGACTTTTTTTTTTTTAGATAGAGGAGTTTGTCATTATCGATGATGCTGCAATTAAAGAAATTACAATGTCACTAGCCAGATCTGCCATCAGCTGTTGTCAAGATTAAGGATTACTTTGCACAACTAAAGCATGTGGAATTAACAGGAGAGTCTGGATCTGGAAAGTCCACATTTATCAATGCCTTCAAGGGTCTAGGGGATGAAGATAAAGGCTTTGTAGAAACTAGTGTTGTAGAGACCACTACAGAGCCTATTGTTTACCCTTATCCAAAATTCCCAACTGTCAAATTGTGGGATCTCCCTGGCATTGGAACCCCCAGATTCAAAGCTGATGAGTATCTCAAACAGGTTCAGTTTGAACGATATGATTTTTTTTTCATCATCATCGCATCAGATCGCTTCAGAGAATGCCACGCCAATCTGGCAGCAGAGATACTGAAAGTGAAAAAGAAGTTTTATTTTGTTCGCTCAAAGATTGACAGCAACATTAAAGCTGAAAAAAGAAAGAAGATATTTACCAAAGACACTGGATACAATCAGAAACGACTGCATTAAAGGTTTCCTTTTACCTAATTTATCACTATTCCATAAAGTTATTACAGTACATTTTAATTTTTCAAATAAGATTTATGTATATAAGATTAATAATAAAGTGTTTGTTCATTGTTATAAGGTTTAAGATAGCTATAGTGTAGAAAGACCCTTTTAAGAAAATGTTTTAAAAATAATTTTGCCTTTTTCAGGTCTAGAAGAGATTGGTCTAAAATCTCCTGCTGTCTTCCTGATGTCTTGCTTTGAACTCTGTCTCATGATTTTGACCATCTTGAACAAACAATGGAGAAGGAACGTCCCCAGCACAAGAGAGATGTACTGATGCTTGCACTTCCAAACATCACTCTGGAGATTAACGAAAGGAAAAAGAAGGCACTGCAGAGCAACATATGGAAGTTGGCACTGCTCTCTGCCTCAGTTGCTGCTGTGCCAATACCTGTTTTAAATGCAGCTGCATCATTCAGTGTAGATGTGACCAAAATAAATGGATAAATAATAATATAAATTAAATAAATAAATATGACAATGCCTTCAGTTTGGAACCAGATTCCTTACATAAACTTTCTGAGAAATCAGGGAAATCAGTAGATGAACTAAAAGTTGTAATGAAATCTCCTTTAAATAAAAAAATAACCAAAGATATGGTTATTAAGTTGCTGACAAATTCAAGTATTTTAGAGCAGAGTACTGGCTGGGATTCATTCCTGTTCTGGGATCTCTAATAGCTGGGCCACTGCCTACTATTCATTTCATACTTCAGAAGTGTCTTAATGAACTCGCTGAAGATGCCCGAAATGTGCTCATAATTGCTTTACAAACATCAGTATGAAAATGATAGTGTCATTTCATCATAAATTCTAACTTAAAAATGGAATTTAGAGATCATAATTTAAATTACATTTTTAAAGCAATAAGATCGAAGAGGGCGTGTGTTGCATTGATTTGGGTGTTTTGGGGCTTATTGCATTTCTTACACAATCAATATAATAAACTCTATTGTTCATTAAATCATAAAATGTATTATTAAAATATGTGTATCACATTTTAATTTAATACAAAGTTTATTCGGTTGACAGTAAGCTTTTGTTTCTTAGCAACATAACATCCTAAGATGTGTTTTTTTTAATTGGATTAAAACGCAGTGTATTAATTTAGAATTCAGCTATTGTGACGTGGTTACAGGTGTGTATATTGAGATTTTTACAGCGGCTTTGAATGAGGTGCATTCAATCCGATTTTAAAACAAAGATGATCCATTTTAATTCTTATTATTTTTTACATTTAATTTTATTTTTATATATTGATCATATCAATATATATTCATCATTTTTGTCTGTTTTCTTTAAAACTGCATTTAATTTAATAAACTACAGAGTAAATAATTGTCCATTGTATGCCTACACACAGGGTGCAAGCCCCTGTGCTGGTGTTGCTCACTGCTTCTGGCAATTATCACAGCTTCTTAGATCCACAAGCATACATGTTTTTATACAAAATAGGTAAGAAATTACTTTGTAAACTTTGCAAAATGAAATGCATCCTTAATGTTTATATCAGGGAAGCAACCAACTTTATTTTGAACAGTCACACAACAGCATGGGGGATCTTTCCTGGAGAATAGCACACTAATGCTTTAGCTGATGAACCATCAAACACATCTCTAAACGGATATACCGATGTTCATCACAGTTACATTAGTGCCATCAGCTGGTCTCAATGCACTTGTAAAAATTCTACAGAAGCAAAAATATACTGACAAAATATCTGGCATACATGTTATTCTTAAAGAACATCAAAAAAGCTAACATGAATACAATACTAACAAATTTCTCATATGAAAAACCCAATGAAGTATCAGACATAAAACCTAAGTAGATAAATAATATATTAACACTGCAACAAAAAAAGGGTAATGAATCCAAAAACTTTGCTTTTTTTTATATAACAAATATTATCTCTTCGCAAGCAGGTAAATTAGTTCAGCTGAAAGATAGGCAGACAAATTTAAAAAACGTTAATGTCAAAAACAAACAAACATCATACATTTTTATGTCCTGGCCCCAGCCTGATGCTTCTACTCCCATCTTTCACTCCCACTCCTTCCCTTCTTTCTTTCTCACGCAAAAGGAAAGGAATGTGGAACTGAGGAACTGAAGGGAGGCATACAGGACACACACACTGAGAGCTCTGACATCTTCATGATGTCATTAGGAGGCCAGCCATGTTGGCTTTGGCGTGCGTTTCCATAGCGGTTGGTCTGGTGTTGTTATTAACGTTTTTTTCTCTCTAGGTGTCCTCCTCTTCCTCACCTCCTCCTACTGCTCTCCTTCTCACAGTGTCCTCTTTCGCACCTTCTCTGCTCCACTCCCCCACACTTCCACCATATTCATCTTCATCCTCCTCTTCCTCCCCATCCGCCTCCTGCTCTTCCTCCAACTGCTGTCGAAGTCGTGCCTGCTCCATAGCATGCTTTTCTGTTCAACCACAAAACAAACAGCAAATCCTTAGTAAAAAGTAAAATGAATTGTTAGTTTGAGATAGATGCCGCAAAACAGTTAACACACTTACTCTGATAATAGGCTGAAGAAGAAAATCGGCGTGATGGAAATACAAAATCGGCGAAAAACACCAGCACCTAAAGGAAAAAGGAAGAAAGTGCATCTTACTACGTACTGCATGCATATAACAGACAAATTCGATGTTATAATTTTTATAACATATGTATTGATAGGGAAATACAAATCCACATTTGTCAAACAATCCTATTCCAAATAATCCCAATTTTTTTTTGTTTAAATGACCCTTTCGGAGGACAAATCCTCTAAAAATCACTCTGTGTTTGCATTACCTGGTTTGGTAGTTTCTTTTCTCGTTTTTTTTTAACATGATTCCATGATGTATACTTAAAATTACACATTTCATTAGGTACACCTGTTCAACTGCTCAACACCACCAATATCTAATCAGCCGATAACATGTCAGCAACTCAATGAACATGTAGACATGGTCAAGACATTCATACCAAGCATCAGAATGGGGAAAAAATGTGATTTAAATGACTTTGAACATGGTGTGGGTGTTGGGGCCAAATGTACAGGTCTGAGGATTTTCATGCACAACCATCTCTAACGTTTGCAGAGAATGGTGTGCAAAAAAAGAAAATATCCAGTGAGCAGCAGTTCCCTGGGAGAAAGGGCCTTGTTGATGCGAGAGGTTCAAGTGGTTTGAGCTGATTAGAAAGGGAACAGTAGCTCAACAATTTTAACATCTTATAACAACCGGGGTATGCTGAAGAGCATGTGTAAAAGATTTTTTGTAAAGATGTGTGAAAGTATTTCTATTAGCAGTTACCAATTTCCATGTGACATTATCAGAGTCACCTTTTGCTTCTAAAACTTCATGTGATTTTGTCTTTTATGCTTTACTTGATATAAATATATGATATATCCCTATCAGTAATACTTGTCCTTGGCAGCATAACATGTCTGGAACTGTCAAGAACTGTCACATCCCTAATGTTATTCATGTCACTGAACCTGTGAGTGATCTTACCAGTCCTAGGGTGAGTCCAGATAAGAGTGTTACTAAGCCAAAGATTATGTAAGAACCCCAGACTGGAATTCCGACTTGCTCTGTTAGGTAGGCATGGCATTGCTGTAAAACACAAGGTTACTGAGACAACGTAACAAAAAACAAACTATATTAACATAAATTTAAAAAAATTAAGAAATTCATAGCACTGGACTGGAAAATGGTGGCATCAACAATAAGCCAATTTTATATGATTGGGTTTTCATATTTACTTTCACTGTAAAATACCATACAATATGTGACTACAGAAAGAACATGTTCTTACCCTGATGAACATGGACAGCTTAAAGAGAGCAGACATCATATTCATCCTAAAGACAGAGAACATAATCATACATTTACTCAAAACATTTATATTTCCATTTATAATTCAGAAAAGAAGTCAGCTATCTATTCTAATATTAATGCACAGGCTATACCTACATGCAATTACATATTTATGTATATATAAATAAAATAATTGTATGACGTGTTAAAAAAAAATTATTACGCTGTCTATATTCTCAATTTTATAAAACAAAAAGTAAAAACAGAATTGGTACCTCCATGTATTAGTAACTTTAGCCTCTCCTTGCTAACGTAATGGCTCTGAGTCACCTCCTCTAAAGCTTGGTGAGTTTGATAGCCCTTGTAATTTAAGATGTAATTTAAGTTGTAAGCTATGCTGTACCGCAATGTGCTATAATGAACCAGCACTACCCACCACTGTGCTGCGCTAAAAGGAAACAGACAAATTACATTTCCTCTCACAGACTCACTCACACATTAGGAAGGTGCTTACATGAAAGAGGAAGGGCCAAACCAAGAGGAAACTGGCTCAATGTTCTGCCATTTCTTCTCTTCAATGAATGTTAGGAAGTCATCTTTAGTGCGTGCGCCCTGGTACCGCCTAAACACTCCATCTTTACAGCTATTGTGCACAAAATATACAAAGCAATTAATTCATTTACATAAACCATTCATAGTTTAGTCTCAGTCATAAAGCAGTGAAACACACCCCACTAATTACCCATATTATATATGTGTATGTGTGACTCATAAGTATAATATAATCAGATCATCGTCAGGAAACGAAAGTAACCCCTACACACACACACACACACACACACACACACACACACACATCCTCAAGCACATAAACCACATTATACTAGAGTATAAGCACACTGTTTTACCTTGATGTATGAAGATGTCAGAAATAGCATTAACTTACTGGTATATAGATGGAAGCGCTGTGATGATAAACCTTCCACTCAGACCTGCAACAAGGTCAAACACATGAAACAAACTCATTCTTCTTAAACACACACTCACACAATCCATGCAAACCTGAGTTTAGGTAAAGAAATTTACCAGGCTGCTCAGTTACATCCACTTTAGCAATGTTGACCCCAATGTCCTCACTCCAGTCTGCAAATTCATTCCACACAGGCTGCAGCTGCTGGCAAGCTGGACACCATGGAGCAAAACTGCAAACACACACATCCAGGTACACACAGATATACACAAAGATTAGGGCCAACATGACAATATAATAACAACATCATGAAAACGTGTGTCATAATACACATTTCTTAGATATTGCAATTTAGATGCTACAATGTTATAATTTCTTCAAACATTTTTTCTATATTTAGAACTAGAGGTTACCCGCGACTTCGTCCGCATACATCCACCTAATTATGATCTGGCAATCAAATACAGATATATTATTACCTCACAGTATGGCACATGAGTTAATAATGCCTACTGTTACATAACGGCTGTGAACATGCCTGTGACACACACGCCCATGTTTCATATAAAGATTGTGAACAAAAATGGCTGATAAACCAGGAATCGTTGCAGCATCACAGCTCCAGGGCCACATGTTTGATCCTAACCTCCTGTCTGTAGGTGAATTTCACATGTTCTTCCCACACTTGTATCCACTTTGTTCAGATTCTTTGGTTTCACCTTCCAAATGTGGACTGGCTATGCTAGATCAGCCCTTGGTGTGAGTGAGTGAGAGAGAGAGAGAGAGAGAGAGAGAGAGAGAGAGAGAGAGAGAGAGCGCGCGCGCGCGCGCGAGGGAGAGAGTGTGTGTGAGGGAGAGAGAGTGTGTGTGTGTGTGTGTGTGTGCAATTATACTGTAACAGTATGTAGGGCAATTCAGGGCATGTTCCCTCCTTGTGTTGAGTGAGACAACAAAAGCAGAAGCTGAATTCAAACAAATCACAAAGTAGATATCTCATGTGTGCCTACAGTGCAGTGAAGTTTAAGCTGTACAGTCATTTTTATAATAACATAAGTTTATATTAATCTTTTCCCCTTTATGGATGAGAGACCCTCATTGCAAAATCAGGTAATATGGTGAAGCTAATCACATCATCACATGGGCTGTTAGAGGTGAATTAAGCACGATATACATTCTGCTGGACATTTGCAAGGCACAGTATAGCATGCATCATCATTGGAAGTTTCCACAAATTCGTGGATGAAAAACTAAAAAAAAAGACCAAAAAAAACTTTAATATATGCTCTAACAAACGGGAATATAGATAATTATTTCCTCAATCCATTTCCTTTCCTCAACAAAACCCCACCTATTCACATTGCAGTGCACTCTACAGTTTAACCACAGCTCAGTTTTCTTTATAAATACAACACTGCATGCCCAGTGTCTATGTGAACCTGAGAAGTTGGCTAGCCTACCCGAACATTAACCTTACTGTTCACGTAACACGAAAGATATTCTAAGCACACAAGAAGCTTAGCTATCGCGCGCTAATACTGTACGCGCTAACTTCAGATAGGCGGCAACTTACAATTCAATCATCCATTCTCCCGTCAAGATTTCCTCCCAGTTCGCGTCTGTGATCACTCTTAGGTTGTCCCGCTTGGCCGCGACAGGCAGCACCGACAAACAAGAAAGTAGTACAACTAGGAACCAAATAGAGGGGGAATTTATTTGTGAAAGTATTTTTGTTTCTCTCCTTCTGCCGCTCGCTGAAGCCGCCATGTTTACGCTAACTCTCTTAGCCTACTTCCGCCTTGGACAGGGCGACTGTAAACCACGTGACATGGGTGCGTTTCAAATTGCGTCAGTGTATAAGTGCACAGTAAAGCAGGGGAAATAGAGTTCTTTCTACATCATGTCAAGTGAACTATATTTTATTTATATTATTGTAAAAATGCCCGTTATTTTTTCTTTCCGCAACTGGTTTATTTATTTATTTTTTGTTTGTGTATATCTTTTTAATAAAGCATTAAGTGATTTTTTTTTTAACTGGTATTATAACAAAGCAAAGAATAACTAATTCATCATCTTATCCTGTATTCAGGATCCTGGAGCCTATCCCAGGAGACTTAGGGCAGATGTACACCCTGCACAGAGTGACAATCCATCGCAGGGCACTCACACCCTGGACTATTAAAGAACACCAGTTATCCTACTCTGCATGTCTTTGGATTGTGGAAGAAAACTGGAGTATCCAGAGGAAACCCACCAAGCACAGGGAGAACAAGCAAACTCTACACACCCAGACCCTTAGGTGGGAATCAAACCTGGACCCTACAGGTAGGAGACGACAGTGCTAACCACTAAGCCATCATGCTGCCCGAAGAATAACTCGCATTTTAAAAGTAAAACATTTAATAGAGAGAACCATGTTCTTGGCTTTTTAAAAGCATGTTTTGTTTTTTTTACTCTTTCCATATTTTTAGATATTTTAGCGTAGTACAATGTGCATTAATAAATTAGTTTCTCAGTTTCAGTGTTATTTTTGTAGATTTTTTTTGTAGGGCATTATTTTTGTACGTAAAAACCTATGCAATATGAAACAAATCTTATGTCATTTTAAGATTATTGTAGAGTCAAATTGATTATTGTGACTGTAAGACAAAGCATCATGATATTTTGTTATATCGCTCTACTATTGCCCCAACTTTCAGCCTAGAAACACAACCACAAGTCATACATTTAATCGCCACATTTAATCGCCTTTAGCTTCCATTATGACACACATTTAGCATGGGATAACATTTTTTCTATCAAAGGTTTTATTTATTTTTTAGCTAGATCTTATAGTGCAATAAATCTCGGCACTGTGGTCCAGGAATGTTCCTGTGCAATCAGAAATGAAAACAAATACTTTGATAACTTAGTCATTCAGTACTTTCGGGTCATCAGCTACTTTTTATTGCCACATAACATTGCTTAGCCTAGACTTGATTAACTAAAGCAACCTCAGATCATAAAACAGCTTTTTTTTCTGATGCACCATCACTCTGAAATAGGGTGAATGTCAGCTCATCAGAATACATGACTGTTTTTATTTTCATTGCTCCAAAGTCAAATCTTTATGCTCTGTAGCAATCTACAGCTTTTATTTTATATTAGCTTATTAAGACGTGGTTTTCTTATGAACACACTATTGTGAGTTCTCATTGCACACACTTTTGTTGCACGGTGTGTGTTTGTGTGTGTGTGTGAAAATAAACTTATTTTTATTATTAAACATTGCTGTGAGTTCTACTGTAGATTTCTTTTATAAAGCAATGTCCTCAAGGATTTAAGTGGTCAGTAGTTAATTATTTTTTGCACATTATCCTTTCAAGTTTTAATAATATGTTTGGACAGTTCTTAAGCCAGTTCCAGTAATTTCAGCAATCTCCCTAGTTTTTTTTTTTGCTTGGTGCAAGATGATAATTTTACCCTTCAGTAGCACAGTAATATCTTTTCCACAACCACAGGATACAGCTTTAGACAATGTTGGGTAAGAATTGAGAAGCTACTTACTGTATTGGTTAGGGTGAAAAGAATTGTTGCAGCTGAATCATATTAATCACTGCAGTAATCATCCAATTAAATCTTCTTAATTATTTGTTTATTTAAATCCAAATTGTGATTTTTTTTTTTTTGGTTGGCCAGTGTATATTCTTAATATAGCATACTGTATATATAATAATATACTCTTTTATGACCACTCTGGCTGAGGCTTACTCAGGTAGACGGGTAAAGATCACCACTTTTTTTTATAACGACAATGTCAAACTTTGTCCATTACAGTTTGGACTTCTCTTAATTATTTGCCTTCCCCAGTAGAGGGCAGCATAAGTGTTATAGGACAATTAAACCTCTAGGCCTCCATCATCAAAATCCCTGGTGTCATGTAGCATGTAGCAGGGGTGCATAAATCAATCACCTGCGTCAGTGAGTTGGTGAGATGTGGAACATTTTCTTGGATAAATATGTCTGATCACACACACAAACACACACACACACACACACACACACTTTAATGACTAAGCGCTACTGATGTCAAGCACCGTCAGCAGGTCAGCACTAACCTCAGCAAGTGTGAGTGACAGTGAGATAATTTTAAGCTCTGTCTGTGAGTGTGTGCGTTTGTGTGTGGGGTGTTTATGAATTAAAATCACTAATGTGTTTCACTTTCTTATGTTTTTTTGTTGTGTCTCTCTGGTTCCTTTGCCACGCATTAATATTAATCAGTGTGAAACTGTGAACAATCTATTATTTATATAAAACATGGAACAGCACATGCTTCAAATGATCTAAAAGTAAATACTTTCAGAGAAAAATAATCAGAATATAATCAAGCAGACATTTACAGCATTTGGCAGACACCCTTTTTGAAGAATGACTAAAATTTGTATCTCATTATACGTTTAAGCAGTTGAAGGTCTTTCTCAAGGGCCTTGCTCAAGGGCCCAACAGTGGCAACTTAGTGGTGCAGGGGATTTGGAGCTGAGACCTTCCAATTAGTATTCAGTACCCTTTTACTTTTTCAAATTTAAATTTAATTAGTCACATACACAACCATACACCGTATGATATGCAGTGAAATGTTTATATAAATAGTAACAGTGTGCTTGTGACAAGAATGAGGCAATAAAACACCATCCAAGATTTAAATAGTATGACCAAGTTTCATGAGTTTAAACATTAATCATTGGTGTTAATTTACATTTTGTGGTTTTGGGTTTCATCTACTTAAACTCAAACTACTTGAAAGTAAAGGATAAGGAGAACATGCCGGATAAATGATGGTATATGAACTACTAAATATCTGTATCTCTTCAAACATGGCCATATTTGGAGAGCACCGAAATACAGAGAAAAAGCTTTTTGACGTAGGACACACGCTTGTTTCACAGGATATAGGTAGGAGGAGAGAAAACGCCGGAACTATGGAGACAGTCTGAAGAGGAAGAAGTGGGCAGAGAAACCACTCACTCCCTCTAATCACTTTCTCTCTATCTCTCTCCCTGTGACACACACACACACACACACATGCTTTTCGTTATGCAAGGGGCTGCCTCCTCTTGGTATCAGACATTCTCTTAAAGCGAATAAAAATAAACCATTCATACTGAAGCAACCGCATATGCGTATCTTGTCACCCACACACACATCTCAGAGGCCTTGTGAACAAGCTGCTTCTGTTGATTCATGATATTATATCACGAAACGTGATTACCGGATTTTTTACATAAACTGCCTATGCAAATGTTTTGTATGAATATCCAGTTGTCTGGAAATATTTAGTAACATTGACAAAAATGGATTCATTGATAAAGATTTATGACACACTTCTGTGTATGTGTTCCTACAGAGCAGCTGCTTTAACACCACACTCTTTAAAAAAGGTGGATCATTTGGATCAAGTGTAGTATTACCTTTACCTGAAAAGAAAATGTGCAGGTGGTGGAGTGGACGCCCCTCTTACCCCTCTCTAGTTTCAGATTCTGTATGCTAAAAAGTATACTTAGTAATATATAAGTAGAATACTTCATGTGACATATACTGTATAAATGTGTGCTTCATCATCATCATCATAATCATCTCTTTCTCTATGTATCTCTTTTGCTAATCCTGAGGAAGAGATTACAGCTTCAATATTCAGACTAAATTCACTCCTTAAGTCAATTCTTAAATCATGAAAGCACAGAGAAATGTAAAGTGCACTCTGATTAATGTAATTCTGGATTGCATGCTGTGCGATGCAGGAATTCATTTTTCTGTAAAGATATTAGTTAAATAGAGATTAAAACAAAAGTCATTTCGGTTATATTTTACTTTCAGTTCTATATACTGTGCTTTGAATCACATAAGAAAGTTTCTGACTTTATGGCAGTCCAATACTCTACACTGGTGTAGCTCACCAATAGATGGAAGAGTGTGGATATTTCTCAGTGTAGTTCATAGGTTGAATTTTAATGTGAGAGAACCCTGGAATTAAAAACTGACATTTGCACTTTTCTGTCCTTTATTATGCATAGTTGCATTTTATTTACACTTGGGGATTAAGGGCCTTGCTCAATGGTCCAACAGAGGTTCAGTGCTGGGATTTGAATTCATGGATTTATATTTGAAGCCCAGGATTTGAATAACCAATGACCCAACACTGTTCATACATCTATGCCTGCACACATGCACACAATCTTTTAGAGTCAGGCTGCTTGACCCACATTTCTCTCACCCTAATATAATTTATCTACACACAACTCTGATTTTCCTTCTAGACATTATGCTCATTAGTTGAATAGCTGAAGTTATTATTTCTTCATTTAGGATGCCATGGTTGGAACAGAAACAATGTTAATCTCATTCTCTCTCTTAATTCTTCATCAGCCTTTAGGATGGGGTTATTTATTTGTCTAAAATAAGGTTGATGTTTTCACTGAGGATTTCATTTAAAAAACTCTACAGTATGAGTGGTGCATTCTATATCAGGCTCTATGTATCAGTTTATTAGTTAGTAGTTCAGTAAAGCTATTAAATGTTTACTACAGCTGTGTGCAAGAGTGTGCAAGAATGATAAATGAACCTGCTGTCTTCTTATTCAAATGTAACGGTTGTTCTCCTGTAAATATGCTTATATATGTACAGCTGGAATAAAAATAAAATAAAAAACAATTATGTGCCAGAGGGTCAAACTGTATGCTAATGCATACTATGTATTTGTTCAAAAAAACTGCTAAATACTTCTAACTGCACACTCACTCCATTTATGCTCCATTTATTTTCATTTGCTCGATGCCTCTGCACCAAAGGATTTATAATTCTGGCCCTGGAGGTTGAAACATTGAACTATTCGCCTGCTAAAAGACAGCCTTCTGTTTGGGAAACCCTATTATGTAAAATGAAAAATGTGTAACTGGTACAGAAAACTGTGCATCATCTAAATGTAGTTCCTCTTAAGAGATCTTTGATGGAAGCAGGTGGCGGAAGAATTTCATCACTTTTGAATTGCATATTCTCTATTAACATGCTGGGTACAAATCAAAATTTTTACACTTACTGTAAAGTGCTTTTAGTGCATTAACTTGAAAAGAATCATATAAATGTATGTAAATTAAAATGCTGCAGGTGTGAGTGGATTTAAGAAGTTTAAAGGTAGGAGGAGCTTTCTGAACTTCAGGTCAAATGCCCGAGCAGTAGCTCACCGACCCACTTTTCCACCATCAGAAAGAAAATTATAAAATTAACAGTTAATTATCCAGAAATCCCTATGTAGCCCTAGACACATTAGAAAGAAACACAATCTCTCCATGACTTTCACACGATATAAAACGCACACTCAAGCATACACCAGCACATGCATCTCTACGAAAACACTCACATGATTCCCAATACATTTTCTAAATTATTTAAAACTATTCTCCCACCAAGCACTGCATTTTTTTATGTTTTGTGCACACCCTCACACACCACAAAGAAAACTCCCCCTTGACCAGTGTTCTTGCACTTCAACTTAACCATTCACACACACACACACACACACACACACACACACACACATTTTTATACCATTTTAGTGCATGCCTTGCTTATAACTATGGCATAAGCTATAAAACTAAATTTATAAATCTAAAATAACAGCTGAACACACAAACTGCCACAGTTTAAATCACTGATATTTTACATTACAGTACTCATGAGTGTGTATCCGGTTGTGTGTGATGTGGTGTCTTGATAGTGGATAATTGTTCAAGTATTGTCGCAAAGCAGCTTTACACAATCAAAAGGATTATGGAAGTTATTATATGACAATTATAACAGTTATAATAGTGGCAGGTGTGAAATATAATGCTTTATGCAAGTGGGTATGTTTGGTATTGGTAAATTATGGTATATTATAAACACTGCTTATAATGCATTATATGTTATGTTTGCTATGAAATGTAATTGTATGCAGTAATTGTATGCAGTATAATATCAGATAAATGTATTAATTTAAATTAATACATACTATGCATTTGCTAGTGAGTAAAACTTGTAAATCCTATAAAAAGAAACCTCACATTCTGTCAGACTCTTTTTATTTAATTTGCTTGATGCCGCTACACTAAGGAAGTACAAGTCTGGCTCTGAAGGCTTGCAACACTGAACCAGTAATTACTCACTTGCTAGAAGACAGCCTTGTATTTTGAAAACCTTTACAATTATGCAAAAAGCTGCCACCTTTAAATTGAGACTAGACAAGGGAGAACGGTAACTATAAAAAAATCACACAAATGTGTTGCTTCCTAGGATTTCTTTCATAAATAAAAAAGTGGGAGACTCTCAGTAAAATATGGGTTTGGGACTAAACATTGTAAAAATAATAATAATAATAATAATAATAATAATGTGCATGGATATTTTTGGTTCAAGGGCAAAACAATGTAAAATTGTCATTAAAGATACAGCAATGTGCCTGAAATAAGTTCCAATGTCACTTTCCCTTGTAATAGGTACTTTAATAGTGTCACTCCAGTTCCATGCATTTGTACATTAAAAGGTTTGTTTTAGCATTTTACATTGTTATGAAAGTATTGTAACATATATTTTATTTCATAATTTAATATAGATGTTATAAAATGTGTTACTGACTCTTTGTTACTGTTTAAGTAGCCTGTAACAGTTTTAAGAGTTGCAAGTTCTGTCAGACATGTTACCAGAAACTGAAAAGGCCTCTAAGATAGTGCTTGCAGCTGAGTCATCCTAGATGCAAATACAGCTTTTATATTATAATTGAATTCATGTGCCTAACCCTACCATCTGTTCATTCAAATTGTTTAATGAGGAATGTCATGAACAAACTTACAGACTGTAACTGATTAAGTTGCGTGTCCTTCAGAAGTGCATGGAGTCATTAACAGCATATATTAACTACTGTCAGCACAATGGCCTTATCAGCATCTCACTTAATAAGCTTGCAAAGTCTTCTCCATGCGTTACATTATTCGTTAAGGTGAGAACAATTTGTCACAAATTTAGCTGACTTTAGCTGAAAGTGCTACTCATTGTTGATGGATGTGTCATATGAATGGGAATGCTGGTCCTTAACTGCACCTTTTACGCTTGGTGCAGTTATGGAAAAATGTCCTTTATTTTTGTATTTATTTATTGAATAGTTTTTAACAGTTACATTTCTTTTAGTGTTTATACATGAACCCTCTCTCACACAGAACACAGTTTTGTAGAAGGATATAGACAGTGCCTCTAAGGGTTAATTTCAGTTAAGACTGAAATAGTAAGCTGATACAGGTTGCCATAGTTACCATACTCTTTAGAGAAAGGGGCTTCTCAATGGTTCTGATGGTTAATGACTCTAATTCTCTAAAGGGATTCTACATGGAATCCTTTCTGAAAGGGGAACCCTCCATTGTTGGGTTCTACATGGAGTCAAAAAGTCACATGAATTCTGATCTGCCCATTCTCATTCAAGTCGCATTACAGTGTACAGTATTGTATATGTATTCAATTGAAGACCACATACAAAAATGACTCTGATCAGATCAGGACAAAAAATCTGCATCTGTGTCACATTAGGGTAAAAAAATGGAATTTAGGCTAAAGTCACTGAATCTGAACCGTAAAGCTGATCTGACCACAAAATCGGAATTGAGTATTGAGGCTTGTAATGTGAACACAGCCTGAGAGTCTTTCCAGGGTGGTAATATGAACGTAGCCAAGTGACTCAGATGCAATCTGAAAAACATCCGATTTGTGCGTTCAGACAGCCCTAAAAAAAATCTAATCTATGTCACATTAGAGTAAAAAAAATCGGAAATAAGTCACTTCAGGCTACCTAATGTGAACGTAGCCCTTTTCTTCCCTTTAGTGTTTGGATAGTGTGCTGACACAGAGTTCAGTACATAGTCACTCTCTAGTTATAAATCTGAAATTGGCAGGTTAATTGTCGAATGGTGCTGCGGATGCCGCTTCTCTCTGACTCCGCCCCCTGTATAAATATCTGCTCCTCGAGCCGTGCGCCTGCATACGGAAAAGGATAACACACCGAGGCGCCTGTGCGTAACTGGAGTGCTAGTTTTTTTCCCCTTTCCTGCTTCTAACAAATCCAAGCTGTTCACAATGGAAGAGATGGAAGAGGAGCTCAAGTGTCCGGTGTGTGGCTCATTTTTCCGCGAGCCGATCATCTTGCCCTGCTCACACAACCTTTGCCTGGCCTGCGCTCGAAACATCTTGGTGCAAACGCCGGACGCTGAATCTCCGCAGGGCGGCCGCGCCTCCGGCACAGCGCCGTCCGATTATGACTACCTGGACCTGGACAAGATGAGCCTGTACAGTGAGTCGGACAGCGGGTACGGTTCTTACGGCGGCTTCGCGAGCGCACCCACCACCCCTTGCCAGAAGTCACCTAATGGAGTGCGTGTGTTCCCTCCTGCTGCTGTTCCCCCGCCGCAACCTCAGCACCAGCTGCTCCCGCAGCCTTTGGGCACACCGCCGATTCCGCGCAACGCCTGTCTGACTTGCCCGCAGTGCCACCGCAGCCTGACCCTGGACGAGCGTGGCCTGCGCGGCTTCCCCAAAAACCGGGTGCTCGAAGCCGTGGTGGGCCGCTACCAACAGAGCAAAGCGGCAGCTCTGCGCTGCCAGCTGTGCGAGAAAAGCCCACGGGAAGCCACAGCCATGTGCGAGCAGTGCGACGTGCTTTACTGCGACCCGTGCCGCCTGCGCTGCCACCCGCCGCGGGGCCCGCTCGCCAAACACCGGCTCGTACCCCCGGCACAGGGGCGCATCAGCAGACGCGCGAGCCCGCGCAAAACTTCCACCTGCACTGAGCATGAACTGGAGAACCTCAGTATGTACTGTGTGCAGTGCAAGACACCCGTGTGTTACCAGTGCCTCGAAGAAGGCAAGCATTCCACGCATGAGGTCAAGGCACTGGGGGCCATGTGGAAGCTGCACAAGGTGAGAGAGTGGATTGGCAAGATTTGATTGATAGATAGATGGATTGATAGATAGATGGTAAGATTTAATACATGTGAAATTAAAAATGGATTACAAAAGTGCATTCATAAGTATACTATACTTATGTTAGAATCCATGTTTGATGTACCTTTTCAGCTATCTAGGATTCTTTAGCATGACACTAAAGTGCTGATTGATGACCATCTGCATGCCATTGTTTATCTGACAGTTAAGTGGTATTAACCCCTACACCCTTTATGTTATCATACGATGCATGCGGAATTCTTTAAACACACAAATGAAATTTTTTTTACAAAGATGACAATGAGTCATGGTGACCCTGCGTTCAGACCATTTAATAAATTGTGACAGAATGATGGCAGAGAAGAACAGTGGTGGTGGCTGTGTTCTGGTTAAAATTCACAGCACAAGCTAAAGGGAGCAGACTGTGATTCAGGCTGGACAGAAAACTGGAAAAGGATGCATCACTTATCCTCTATAAATATCTTGTGACTGATTTAGTACACTCAAATCACAGACTAGACTACAGTACATTCAGGTTGAAAGCGAAGTATTTCTACTCGGTTTAGGGAGTACTCTTTTACCCCAGAGTCTTTCAGCTGGTATTGTGGAAGTAAATAATTATTTGGGTGTTCTACCTGTTCCCTAACGCATCTGTGCATCTCCATGGAAATGTTAAAGGGATGTGTGGTTTTGTTTCCATGGTGATATTAAAGGCATGTGTGTGTTTTTGGTAGGCAGCAGAATGAATGTTCTTTTAATGTGTGTGTACAAGGAGGAAAGGTGAGGGGAGAGGGGAAACCCTCACATCTCCAATTCTCACAAATTTACATGGACATTTATGAACATTCTGCACATACAGTATACTTATAGTTAGAGATGCTGTTTCAAAGTGACTGGAACAGCAAAAGCGAGCATTTATTGAGCCAGTGCTTTACACCAGTAAAATAATGCATAAATAAATATCCACCTGCTGGTGTGTAACAAGAGTATGATAGTTTTTGAATGCAGCACTAGAACATAGGAGGGCTGCAAACATCAGTCACAAAGCAGTGGGTCGAACTATAAAGGCGAGTCATGTTACCTAATAATACTACTAAGAACAATGGAGTAGTTGGACTTCATGGTTTTTTTTTTTGTTAAAAAGGTAATAGTGTAGTACAAGGCAACATGCCCATGTCAGCATGTACTGGATGATAGAATGGAAGCTTATTTTGAATATTACAGCACTGATAATTATAAGTGCTCGAATGTCATTAGTCAGAAGGTGTTTATGTTTGTATCACAGTAGGTTATAGAGAGGTTCTGACTGGAAAATGTATTTAATTCAATAATAACAACCTATCAGTCCATTAGTATTAAACAGACACGCTCAATATGCGTCATATAAACAGATTTAAAGCATGTTAAAAAAAAAACAGAGATGGTGATGGCTGTCACGTGCTTCCCCAAGGCACATGAAGTCAGTCGTCTGAATCGTTTTAAACTGCTGCTCACGCAACATTAGGGGTGGTGTAAGGCACTTGAAGCAAAAAGCACTATCCTCTCTCTTCTATCATGCACACTTTTGGTTTGAGTGCTTTGTGACGTCTCATAATACTATAGACTATAGAATGCTGTATTTTTTAGTCTTATTATCTTTAAATGAGAAAAAAGAGAGACTGTGATAACAGGAACTACTTTCATGGATGTTCAAAAATATTAAACATAACTACTGATGTACGGTAGTTTATTAAATGAAATGTTCTGTTTTTTTAGCTATGGCAAATCATTGTTGTGTAAAAATAAATAAAACTCTTTGGCATGTGATGTTATGTAAGATAATTATCTTTAACTCGACTTCACATTGGAGCACATCAACTGTGTCTTTAAGTAGGTCTTTGAATGGATGATATTCTTTTTCTTTTTTTTTTAATTGTTATCAGAATTACCGAAGTTGGACTGTAAATTCGACCATAACTTGCAGTATTTTGGCTTTATGTCTTTATGACTTTTTAACTATTTGACTATTTGAGTATTGCTCCGTGATGGTATCACCAGCTGCTGTTCAAACACAAACCTTGGAAACTGGACTAGACTGTGAGCACAGACAGATGGATGAAATTCCCACGATTACTTTATGGCTAAGCATCTACTGAACATAACAAAGGAGCCAGTAGAGTGAAGGAGCCAGTAGGATGAAGGGTCTTGTGCTCATTTTGGTTCCTGAAGACCAAACATACACATTTGTGTGTTAATCCTTTACTTTCCAATGGCCTTCTGTTGATTCCGGACATACAAAACTTTCATTAATGTTAAGTAAACATTACTGCTTTATGCAGAAGTTAATGAAAAATATATACATAGTAAGTTCCAAACATATAAATGAGTTCTGTTCAGAGAGCGCGTTCATAAGTCCAATTTGTTCGTAAGTCCAACAAACATTGTCTCGGTACTAGGATACTAACACAATTGGCTATACACAGTATAGCTATACACTATAGCTAACACAATTGGCTATACCTTATTTTCACCTTTCTCCATTCTCTCAATTATTTTCACTTTTGTCTCCAATGTTATTGCTTGGCGCTTCTTAGCAGTACCACAGTAGCTCTATCGCCGCTGCTTTTACGCTTGCTTCTGGACATCCTGGGATGCATGCTGCATGAACGTGGCAATGTACGCCAGACAAGTGATCGAACTTCCTCAATTGAACATGTGCAAGTACATGACCGTATCTTTGAAAGTTTGTAACTCAAATGTTCATACGTAGGGGTCTTACTGTAATAGTTTGTTAAAACATGGGGTCATTGAGAGCAATATGATCTGTAAAGGCGTAAAATTATGGTGGTTAGTGTAGTGTAGTTTCAGATGAGCCATAGGTTGTGGTGGCAGCTAGGATCCATGCTTTTCAGTAAGGTGCTGAAGGATTTGACAAGAACAATCACTATTTCATGAACAAAATGATTTCTGTTCCTGCTTCTCGTTCCTCACTGAAAGATTTTAACAGATAAACTATGTTTGACAGTTATTTTTATTGTGGATCTCAATTGGGAGAGATGGAGAATCAGGAAGAAATCCATTAAAAATACATAATGTGTGCGTGTGTGTGTGTGGAGTGGAAATACTCTTGCTTTAAGCCAAACGTATGACACTGTGTAGGAGGTAAAGAAAACAGATTTAGAAGCACTGCAAGGTTACCTTACTGAGCAGGCGTGTATGCACCACAACTGGGTGTTATTGACTGTAACGTATATGTTAGGGAAAAAAAATAAAAGGGTCTCCTCAAATCAGACTTTTTAGTGGTTTGTATGTGTTACCTATGGTGGTATACATATATAGGTATTGTTGGCTTAAGCAATATCACACTCAAGGTCATGTTGTACTGAATATCCACATGGCTGTAATGCCACTGTAGGAATGAGGGAAGATATCACAGCTATGCTGATATTCAGGACAACAGCAGAATGAGTGTGTTATTTTTTATAATGTTTGTTTAACTTGTTATTTTGCTCTGCCAACACGTCAGTTCACTTAGGCATTTGTCAGACACTCTTATCCAGAGTGACATTATACATCTGAGCAGTTGAGGGTTAAGAGCCTTGCTCAAGGGCTCAACAGTGGCAACTTGGTGGCCGTGGGCTTTGAACCTGGGACCTTCTGAACTATAGTCCAATGCCTTAACCACTGAGCTAAATTCTTCCTGGTACTCTGTAGCCAAAAGGCGAGGAAAATAAACTATGGAGGTGGTGGACAGTACTCAAAATCTTGTAAGTTTCGCTTTATGTCTACACTTAATCCAATTTAGAATAGCCTCAGCTCTTCTGGGGTTGAATCCCAAAAAGTGTAAAAGCCAGTGTGCTGTGTAAGCTTTACAATCCATTATTCCACATACCAAGTAGTGCCCTTGCTCAGTGGTTTATGGTTATTAGAACACCTGTGAAGAGTGAATTATACATATTGATAAACCTCCCAGTGATGTTACGCTCTCTATCAAAAATCATGGAATATCTCTCATCCAATCAAATTGCGTGGTCTGAACTAACTGTTGTACTGTATAACGTAACAAATATGTTAGGAGGAAATACAAGGGTTCTTCTCATAGTGTTCTTTTCATTGGTTTATGTGTTGTCTATTGGTTTATATGGTGTGTAATTTATATGGCCTGGAAACCTAAGCCTTCAAAATGAGATGAAATCTCTGATGAAAACATGGGGTTACACAGCTGTTACTCTGTAACTTTGGTGGGCATTTCTGAGTGCGTGTCTTTGTGCATGTATGCACATACCTACAATGGAATCCTTTGTCTGCGGGTCTTGTTGTCGTGGTGATGTATCGGTTTCCCGTGGCCACAATAAGCTGGAGTAAGTGTAAGGACTGTCGAGGTCTTTCACATGTATTTTTCATTTTGTGAATGACCTGAAATTACACTGGCTACTGTGGATTTAAGACAATTATTCTATAAGATGAGGTATTTACTTTAGACTTCATGACATAGAACAAGAATGTTCATAATAAGTGAGCAATAATCCAGACAAGTATCCTTTTCTGAAAAAATTCTTTTTAAAATAGTGACAGGGAGCAGAGACTCCAAATGACAGAGCAATTTTGAGCAGAGTCTAATTTATTCTAGAGGTTGTTGATGCCAGCAAGTGATAGTCACAGAGTGAAAGCCTGTAGAGCTTTCACAATCAGCGAGCATCTAAATAAAGCAGGCTATACGAAGTGTAATAATATAGCAGTTTATCTAAGTACTGTACTGTAGTAGAGATCGTGATCTCTTGTGTTGGTTTTTATTCAGTGTAGGTGTATACATGTGCATATTTCTTTTACTTTAGTTAGAATGAGTTGAAAATGTTGTTCAGTTCACGATGGATGAACTTTGTCACTTAAATAAGACACAAAAGGCACACAAAAAGGAGAAATGTAGTGTCTTAGAAATGTTAATCAAAGACACTACAGTTCCACTATTTGATCTGGCACTACTTATATTGTAGCTCTTAAAGTATATACAGCACTTTCAAATTCATGTGTTGTAAGTGTTGTGAAACATCAATTTAATTCTAAATTGATCTAAGTTGAATTAATTAGTTTAGCGAAGACTGCTTTTCCATTCATCTTTTTGGCTTTAAGTTCATCTCTTCTTGAAATACTGCAGAGCTTTTGCCAGTACTTTTTTTACTCAATCAGAACAACCAGCTTTAAAAAAAATAAAATAAAAAAAAACAAGCACTTTTTTGGACTAAACCTTAACTAAAGTTTGAAATTAGTGACTGTTCAGAGAAATATTAAGAGGCATTAGCACTGATTATGTCTAACAAGATGAAGGTCGCACTGTGTGATCAGTATGAACGGGTGCGAAGATTAAATGTGCAGACATAACTGAGCGTTCTATTCATAAAGGCAATGTAAGGGAGACCTTTTTACTCTCTGTTGGCATTAAAAATATGGAAATGTGGCATTAAAATTGCTGTTGGTATTAAAAATGTAGAAATGGTTTACTATAGTACTATTAAGTAAAATGGTTTAGAAACCAATAAAATCGTTTTTATTTTTTGCTTTATTACCAAATGACAGAAATGCTCATGCAAAAGTTATACCTGCAATTCAATCATATAAACCCATAAGAGCCCAGACCCATTTCTGGTTTCAAGGGAAATTGTGGGAGATATAACATAATTCAAATAGACCACATGAAACACATTTGGAAAAATGTCACATGACATGAGGGTAGGTGTATGCGGTTTTAAAAGCACTATGTAACATGGGTCACAGCTGTATTTTCTTTGTTCAAGAAATGCAGTCAGAGCAGGTTAAATATGGAATATGAGATGTTATTAGATCATGTGGAATTTTTAAATAGGATGAAATCTCCTTTCAGCAACATTAGCTAGTTATACCACATACTGTATGTTACTCAGGCACACCACCATAGTGTACATAAAAATCACAGATTGTCATGTACCTGCACCAGGATGTTCATTAGATGTCAATTTAGGGTGTTAATGAGTTAAAGTCAAGGTTATCACTGAATAAAGAACCTTTTAGAATATTTAAATGGTTTGTGTCACCATGGGTTCTTATGGCCTACATGGCATGCTCAGTTTTTGTTCCTGATGTTCCTTCACGGCTTAGAGAACACACTGGCAGCCCTAAATTAATCTGTTTTGTTGACGTGGTCCTGTATGTTTAGATAATAGTCATTAAAAAAATACTGAAACCACTTTTACTTTTGTTCATAGAGACACTAGGAGACACTAAGACACATCCTGTTGTATTTTGTATGTCAGAGAGCATATTTGGTGTTATTTAAGGACTGCTTGGAATAATCAGGTCAGATTTAAGCACCCCCAGGTGCTGGACAGAGCGACACAAAAAGAAGAGATGGAGAAGACGAAGGGAAGAAAATAGCGTTCTCAACACCAAGAGGGAATGGCTAGGGAGCTGCTCTATCTCTTTCAGTCATTTAGCTGTTTTAACTCCATCTCATCACTTTCCATGTTCTGTGACAGTGCTCTACTGGGACATCTGGAGAATGACTGCAGGGCCAGGAACAACCTTCTCCGTGCAAAGCATAGGACACACCTAACATACATATTGAGCATTATCCTCTGCTACACACCTGGTTTAACAGCCATTTTGAGAGGAAGTCGATTGGTCTGAGCTTTTAAAATAGAAACCTCCCACACAGATGCACTGATCCTGCTCCTGCTCCCACCAGAGACTCCATGATGGCTCAGTGTTGCTGATTTTGTTCTATGTTGCAGTATAAAGTCAGGCAAATGTAAGTGTACAGTATTTGTGTGTACATGAGCATTTTATTTGTGTTCAGACTGCCAAGCAGGTACAGCTTTTGAGATAAAAGTTCATGAGTGACAGACAATTTCATCTCTCTCTGTTGGTGCATTTAAGTGGAAGCTTTGCACTAGAAAACCATTACTAACCCAAGGGTTTATTGATTATTATGCAAGGTCAAAGCACTATGCAAAGACAGTAGTGTGGCACAATTAATGGCATAAAAGTTCGAAATTATCTAAAGCTGCAATTTATTGCAGCTTTAGTCAGGAGGTTGTGTCGAGTTTGCCAATAGTTTAAGTATTTGTTTATTTTTCTAAATATTTTTTCAGATACTAAGTAAATATTTCCAAGCATTTTAATATGATCACGTGCTCAGTTATTTGCTGGTAACATAAATAAATATGTTTGAATACTAAATGTTACATTATTCTCAATAAATTACAATAATCGCAAGAAAATAAACGAAATGTCAAAATAAAAACAATGTGATTTCTTTTTAACAATCTTGCAGCCCTAAAAGACAGAAATCAAGATTATATCAAGAAACCTTCAAGAGAAAGGCCCATGTAATGTTTTTAATATTACAATCTAACTCAAGATTCAATATTATAGTGTTATCACAACTTAGGAACATTATTTTTTCACTAGGTAACGACCTCTGATTGATTGATGACCTACACTATTCCATTTCATGGTTAAATGGAAGGATCCAGAATTATAAAATCAATTATTTGGTGTATCGCCCCCTCCACACGCAATTTAAAATGCAAATTTGGCTCTCTAATTCAAAACAGATTGAAGCTTTACTATTGCCTCAGGCCTGCAATATGCTGCTTGGATACTGCCAGACCAGCACATATTTCCACAAGGAAGTGAGAAATCTGAGTGGTGTTCAAAATTTTAATGGTGTTCATATTTGCGGGCTTGGTATTGTTACTCTCTGTTACTGTTTTCATTGAAGTAATCTTTAAAGGTTTTTTTTTTTTTTTTTAAAGCATAAGGTCCAATTTTGGCAGTGGCAGGTATAGTGTGAGCCAAAGGTGATGCAATATTTATTCACAGTGACAGATTTTAAACAAAAATGGTGAGGTATTACATATGGTTAATTAATGTATAATGAGTTCTGTCCTGTTAGTCATTCTTAGCATTAAAACCTGTACATGCTACAAACACATAAACTATATGTTTGTTTTTTTTGACATAGCACTAATAAACTTATCATAAATAGCTTTGTCACAGCATTATAGCTGTTTTATCTAGCTTTACTAGAATTTACTCTATCAGGGAAGGCTAGCTATAGCGCATTCTCAGATTTTCTCAAATCTTTTCAAGTTTGGAGGAAATTATTTAAAAAAAAAACTTACTTCACGATAGGATTGTTCACTTTATTGTTAGAAGTGATTGGTTAGAGTGGGGTAGAGGTGCTGTACTTGGTTGAGTGTTTGTTGGCTAAGGCAACATGCACAAACTCATCAGCTCTGACAAATTCTGTCATCGTCCCACTCGCTACGTTATCCTCAGCACCGAAATAAAAGGAACAGGACTAAATGAGCCTAATTGCACTGCAGGGAAGTATTTATGCACAGCATGTTCACCTCTTCACTCACTTTCACGAGTTGCACACCCTCTCTCCCCCCACATAATGAAACAATGAGAGATGATGACAAAATGACTCCTACAGAAGTGACAGTTTTATTGCCATCAGCAGCAACTAACGGTACCTGAGGGATATAATCATCGCGTCTTCCTGCAATGTGCAACAACCGAGTGCTGAGGCAGCAAGACAAGCTCC
>JAOVVB010000041.1:20084742-20096283 GCA_028570985.1 Heterobranchus longifilis
GGACATTTATGCACGTCGCAAGTGGAAGCAAATTCAATACCTTGCTGACTTATTCTGGAAGCGATGGGTGCGTGAATCCTTGCCCTTGCTTCAGGAGCGCCAAAAATGGTTTCAAGTGAGAAAAAACCTCTCGATTGGAGATGTAGTTCTAATAATTGATGAGTCTTCTCCAAGAAATCCATGGGTCGTCGGACGAATCACGAAAGTGTTCCCTGATAAAAAAGGACTTGATTTGGGTGTGTGTGCATGCTTGTGCCCTGTGATGGGTTGGCACCAAGTGGCTGAAAAATGAATCAACATTGGGGTGCTAAAACATGCAGTTCCTTGAATGCAAAAGTGAATCAATCCCCACGAAATGTTCATATGTACAACAAAAATAAACATTGTTCGTGCCCTGGAACAAAAATAGTTTTGGTCTCCACAACTAAACTTCCCATGACAACTCTACTGGAGTAAAAAAAAAATTATATATTTAACTCACAGGCAAAAATTATATTAAACAACAAAATAATATTTACCTATTATAAGTACCCGCTATTGATGGTAAAAGAGTTTGTAGAAATAGTTCAAGCTAAAAATAAGCTAATCAGCATCTGGTACAAACTGTTTATAACTTCCCTTTTACTCAGCATTTGGATTAAATTTATGGTTAAATCAAAGTTTTCATAGTGTACACACCATTTTTTTTTTTTTTCGGAGTAAGCCATTCTGTGTCATGCTTTTGTCTGGGCATGGCGAGGCTTTGTGTGGCTTGTAGGTGCATAATGGTCTTTTCTGTGTCTTCCTTATACTCTATGTGTACACGGTTCACTATTACATTGATTTTTTTTTAAATTATTATTTATTACTTATAGCCACGCCCACCTCGAGGAAAAAAGGCAAAGTTTCACTGTTTAGCCAGTTTTGCATCATGCTGTTACAAAATCTGGCTGGACAGACATACGGTCAGACAGACAGACAGACAGACTGTCTGAAAAATTTCTGAGACTGTGTTCTGGTCCTTATGTATGAAAGGTAAAGATATCATTGAAAGAGCGACCAATATACAGACAAAACCTTCATTTTATTTATATCGATTGGGTGTGACGATTTGAGTGACAGCTGCATTGCAGACATAAGCCTACTAGCTGATTGTTTAGCATCACTTTAGCTAGCCAGCAAAATTTAGCAGTTGACACGAGATGAAATGTAGGGTATAAATGATGGAGTTCAATCAAATGCATAGTAACATTAGCACATAAATTAACGTTAGACAACTTAGCACTTTAGCGACGCAAAAGCTAAGCTAGCCAGCTTGTGGTAACTGAAGTAGGTATGTCGTAAACCAACAGCCAGGCTGAGTTTGTTTCGCCCATTTCCCAACTTTTTGATCCCCCTAATAATAATTAACTAGTCTGTTGAAATCTAACCTAAATTCTTTTAAAGCAATTAATCATACAGGAGGCGGCACGGTGGTGTAGTGGTTAGCACTGTCACCTTGCACCTCCAGGGTCTGGGTTCGATTCCCGGCTCGATTCCTATCTCTGTGTGCATGGAGTTTGCATGTTCTCCCCGTGCTTGGTGGGTTTCCTCGGGGTACTCCGGTTTCCTCCCACAGTCCAAAGATATGCAGATTAGGCAAATCGGCGTTCCCAAATTGCCCGTAGTGTGTGAATGAGTATGTGCGTGTGTGTATGTGTGTGTGCCCTGCGATGGATTGGCACTCTGTTCAGGGTGTACCCTGCCTCGTACCCTAAGCCTCCTGTGATAGGCTCCAGGTCCCTCTGACCCTGAATACAGGATAAAGCGGTATAGAAGATGAGTGAGTGAGCAGCCTTTGATTTCACATTCCAGTTTGAAATTCATATGGATGTGAAAGAGGGCGTGGGCTTGTGACAAGAAGATCATTCGGATGCATAAAGCGATTTCTAGAATTTATGATATGCCTTATAATACAGTGTATATGCCCCACTATATAGACTAAACATTATTAGCAAAACAGTTGCATTTAAAAAATAACTAGTAAACAGTTGAAAATGTCTACAAAAGCATTTAGCATTTTACAGTTTTAAAGATTTACCTCACCTGTTGTCATCGTTTTCCACTGCTATTAAAAAAAGTTTATACTGCGTATGGCAGAAATACAGTCGTGGCCCAATAGATAATGTTCTGCTCTACCGATCACACTACTGAACGTTATGAGTTTAAATCTAAGCACCATCAAGCTGCGCGTTGGGCGTGGTTCCTAATTCTCTGGTCATTCTTTGAGATGAAAGGTTTCTAGCCATTTGTGCCACAAATTGTATGTCTGATCACAGAATAAACTTTCTACCCTGATGATATCAAAGAACTGGAATGGGTGTGTTAGTATAGCAGAGGATTAAATAGAGAAATGAAGGTAGTTTTTCCGCTCATAATTGTGTTCTGTTAGTCTGCACTATTATAAGTCATGGTTTGACTTGAACACCACTCATATCATCATTTATATCCTGAAGGTGATTTATGTTTTACTTTTCAGTTAAAATACATTTTGTGACAGATCAGTGATATAGAGGGATCGTTGTGAAGTAGGAAATCCTTCCCAGGGTTTCTAATGTCTGGAGCATATGGTGATTTGGTATGTGTGCCTCTTACTGTATGTGTACAGATGTGTGTCTGTGTGTGCGAGGGAAAGAGCGTTTGAATGGGGAATCTCTCTCATTCCGTGACATAGCATTGATGGGATGTTTGCATTTCACATCAGTCCTTTAGCTTCCCACACTCAGGAAACTAGGGGGTCACTCGAGTCTCATGTGCTCTGTTTCCTGTTCACTCACCCACGAGCTGCTCCTCTACAAATACACACATACACATAAATGAGCTTTTCCTTTTCATTTGTACTTCATTTGCAGTCCCTTTGTCTGTGACAGTAGCTGCTATTTTCTGACATCATTGAAACAGTGTTATGTGTTTATTATTTTGTAATCATAATCACTATTGCAATTATTCATCCAGAAACAAATTAGTTGTATTGTTCTGTTATTTTACACTTTTAAAATCAAGAGATTTTTTTACTTCTTAAAGTCTAATAATTATTCTGTACTCTGTTACCTACTTTAATTTCTTAATCTTTTATTTAGCACAGTGTATAACCAGGAGGTTGAAAGTTCTGAAATTAAAACATTGGGATTTATTGCACTGTAGTAAACGTTACTGTTTCAATTCAAATATTCCATTAAAAAACTCTTACTCAGCCAAGCAGCATTTGCAATAATGGTTCATGAATTCTGTTTGATATTTGAAGAAGTGACTTATTAAAAGCATGATTAACTGTGAGTATGAATTCTGGTATTAGTGGAATTTTCACATGAACATATTTATTCAACATCACTCTATTTGTCTGTCTCTCTCTAGGGGCAGCTCTCTCAGGCGCTGAACATCCTGTCTGATCGAGCCACTGAAGCCAAAGAGTTTCTTGTTCAGCTCAGAAACATGGTGCAGCACATCCAGGTAACACAAACAACTCGAGGAGGAGGAAAAGAGTGACGAGGGAGATGGACTTGGGGGAGAGGAACAAATGTTTGACCTGTGTGTGTGTGATCCACAGGAGAATGGAGTTGAGTTCGAAGCATGCTTGGTGGCTCAGTGCGACGCGCTGATTGATGCTCTGAACCGCCGGAAAGCTCAGTTACTGGCCAGAGTCACCAAAGAGCACGAACACAAACTCATGGTAAACACATTAACAGATAAACACAAACTTTGCATCATATAAAAAGTGTGTCTTGAAGAAACTCTGATCCCAAATGTTGTAGATGATAACCAGCTACAGATGTTCATATTTTAGTTTTTATAATATATTATAGCGAGTTGTTGTGTTCCAATGCGCTGAAATGATTATCATTATTGCTGCAGCCATTTCATTCTTGTGAGTTGTTTCATTTTGTCTTTGCACTGTGTGTGATGTGTTTTTTTTTTTTTGCTGCGCCTTCTGTTCAGGGTGGGTGGAATACTTTAGGCCAGATGTACGTGACTTTATGCAGCTGAAAAATGTGCACTCGATGTGTCTGACAGTCATTTTCAATTTGCCAAGATAGCAAGTTGCTCATCATGTGAACTGTGATGTGTCTACTAAGTGAGGCACAAATCGCAGTTTAAAAGCTGCTGTAAAATGGAGGAAAAACACAAGCCTACAGGAAAGTTAAAATGGCAGGGCATTATTGCAGTTGATAGATATAATGACATGTCATTAAAACTGTAATTAATTAATTCATTCATTCATCTTCTAAACCGCTTCATCCTGTATACATGGTTGCGGGGGGCCTGAAGGTGCCTGAAGCCTATCCCAGGAAAGGAAGGGCACGAGGCAGGGTACACACACACACTACAGGCAATTTAGGAACACCGATTAGCCTAATCTGCATGTCTTTGGACTGAGGGAGGAAACTGGAGTATCCAGAGGAAACCCACCAAGAACGGGAAGAACATCCAAACTCCAGGCACACACACTGTACCGGAGGTGGGAATCGAACCCTCAACCCTGGAGGCTCAGGTGCTCTGAGTGAGGTTACCAGATCTGTCTACAAAAACTGCCAAAGAACACTTGGTCATGAATAATTTGACCGTTGTTGGTAATTTAAGGATACCAGTTCTGCTGTAAACTTGAGCAAATGGCAACCCAGCCCACACTGCTCTGAGCAACACAGAGCGCTAAATTACACCTGATTTAGGAGGCAAACAAAATGAAGCACTAAACTTGCTGACTCTAATTTTCCCCGAATTTAGTACATCAATCAAAATATCAGCAGCTCTCTTCATTTCTCCGCTTTCATGTTTTTCTCTCTTTAATGCGTAGGTCTGATGGAGACAAGTACATTTTATATGAGCTTGATGCATGAAGTGCACCTTTAGACTCCTACGCCAGTTTCATACAATAACACAACACTTTTTTTCATGCAAAATGTGACCGTATTACACCTGAAACCAGGATCAGACAGGGTAGTACACCTGCCATTGTGATTTCATGTTATGATGACAGAGATTGTGTTTTGTTTGGAGACCAGAGGCAGCAGAAGGCCTGAGATTTTCCGAACTATAAAGTAGCAGGCCTGAGACTGCCTCTGGTCTCCATGGAGCCATGGCTCTGTTGCTATGGTGACCAAAATGTTGGGTTTCTAGGATTGTATAGAGGTTCAAGTGAGAGGAAAGAGCTTCACACACACTTACACACAGAGCTAGTTTGATGCCAGCTGGAAGTCACGATTTCTATCAAGATGCAAGCAATCCACTATTATTCTCAGGACATCCTCATGTTTATTTTAAAAGAAATGGTTTTCATCCATGCATACAGTCACAAACACACACACACACACACACACACACACACACACACACACACTCAGACATATATAGACATACAAAAGAAAAACATTCATGTTGCTTGCTCACAGAGGATGCAAATAGCCTTTCCTTCTGTTGCTTAGCAACTCAGCCTCAGCACCACTGACAGCAGGGGAAAGAAACAGACTTACACAGAGTGATTCTGATAAATCTAGTGGCTTTAGATTCTATGTGTGTGTTTGTGTGTATGTGTGGGAGGCAGGGGGAGAGGGCGAGAGAGAAAAAATTAACAAGAGTGCATGCAATATCTACTTTGAGTGTTTTTCTTTCCCTGCATGTATCTGCCATTCTATTCATTTTATCTATCTATCTATCTATCTATCTATCTATCTATCTATCTATCTATCTATCTATCTATCAGGTGGTACGTGATCAGATCTCCCACTGCACTGTAAAGTTGCGGCAGACGACAGGGCTGATGGAATATTGTCTTGAGGTCATCAAAGAAAATGACCCCAGCGGCTTCCTGCAGGTCACCTGGCCTTCACCTGCACAAGATTCTCATACACAAAACATTATTTTAAAGATTGCACACATCACACTGTATTCAGGAGCTGAAGTTCACAAGACACTGCAACTTCAAAAAATACCACAGGAATTATTTCTCTGTGATCAGACTGTAATGGAGCTTAATTTTTTTGGGTGACCTTTCTGCGATAATAGTGTCGGCACGCTATTTATACCATTGACAGTGCAAGTTTTTTTTAAAAATTATATTATTATTATTCATTTTTTATTGAGTTAGCTTTAGAGCAAGCAGTGGGTGGGATGGCATCTACTCTAGTCATCTGTTAGCTCATGTATACAGAAGAGGGCTGTTAGTGCTCGCCTTCATGCATATGGAACAAACTGCAGATCAAAAAGATGCTCTAGCCTCACAATGTCTTGGCAGAGGTACATATTTATTATGTTTATCAGACTTCATCAAATTCCAAAATCTATTTTATTTCCAATTTCCAAAACATTTCTAAAAATACAAAATTTCTCAGCAAAAAAAAAGGCTTCAAATGAAGTTGATGATTGGAACTTCATCATAGAACGGTGTTATCAGAAAAACACAATGGCATCTAATTCATAGACAGTGGCATCTAATTTGATAATGAACTTTGCCTAATTGTATATATGCCTAATTGTATATGTGTGTGTGTGTGTGTGTGTGTGTAGATCTCTGATGCACTGATTCGTAGGGTGCATATGACTGAGAGTCAGTGGGGGAAGGGCACACTCACGCCGCGTATGACCAGTGACTTTGACCTGACACTGGACAGCAGCCCTTTATTACAAACCATCCACCAGCTTGACTTCGTACAGATGAAGGGTACTAATTATCATGAAATATTTGTGTGTGTGTGTGTGTGTGTGTGTGTGTGTGTGTGTGCTTCTTATATCTTTGTATGTATGCAAAGATACTGATACTGATACATGTTTTGTGTGTGTGTGTGTGTGTGTGTGTGTGTAGTACCTGCAGCTCCGATCCTGCAGCTGGAGGAGTGTTGTAGTCAGACCAACAGTGCCACTCTGTCATGGAAACAGCCTCCTCTCTCTACCATCGCTGTCGAAGGCTACATACTGGAGCTGGATGATGGCAACGGAGGGCAATTCAGAGTGAGTGTTTCACGCCCGCACACATTCCTCCCAGGCCGTCTGCCCCCATACACACATGTGCTGCATACACCTGAATATAATTATAATTATTTTAGATATATATAATTATTGCATTTTTTTTTATTGTTTAAGGAATTCTGTGTAATACACATGTTGGCTCACTGCAGTATTCTATTTATATACTTTTAGTAGGCTGCCACAGACACACACACACACACACACACACACACACACAGACACACACACATGCTCCCTTTCTAAACAGGCCAAGGCTCTTTTTTAGGCAGCCAGGTCCTTGTGTTCTGATTTCTGCTCCATTTTTACAAAGGATGACTGTGGAACTCTAAGTGCTTGTCCTTTACTCCATTACACATGATCACTTTGTCTCCAAAAGAGCCTTAATTCCGTCCATAGTGTGAGCCCTAAGGGACATAATATACGTATAGATGGGAATATCCCACAGTACATAATGTGATCTCACTCCACAGGAAGTGTACGTTGGCCCAGAGACGATCTGCACAGTGGACGGGCTTCACTTCAACAGCACGTATAAATCCTGCGTCAAGGCCTTTAACTCCAGCGGAGTGGGGCAGTACAGCAAAACCCTCGTCATGCAGACCTCTGAGAGTAAGTGTCATCAACTGACCTTCTGTGCACCCGTGCTTCTGCACACACCAGCACTCACTTTCCCATTAGATATGCTTGGCTCTTGATAAGTACGGAAGCTGGATGGTGTTCAGTAAGTAGTTGGTGTTCAGGAATCAAAAGGCTGAAACTGTGGAATTTTTTGTTCCTAATACCGCTGTTGATTATATAAGATACAGTTTGAAGAACTGCTGTTGTGAAGCCTTTATTTATAGAAGATTCACTTTCCCCAAAACACTCAAAATTAATGATTTAGACTAATGTAGTCATTTAGGGTCATTTAGAATGATGCAAATGAGCTTGTGGTTCCTAAAAGCTAATGTTCATCTTTATTCATGTGAGCCTTTTGGGGAAAAAGTATTCCTTTATAGTCTAGAACATGCCCTGTCAGTAGCGTTTCAAAGAACCGCCTAGAATAAATATTCATTGTACGTTTTGCAGGCTGTCCATCAAACAAAAGACTCATGAAAAGAATTCATGCTTTGTTGTTGTCTGTTTAAAGAAATGACATCTGCTAATTACAGTCATGGAAAACGTCAGACAAGCAACGCGTAACCTCTTTCACCTTCTAAACCTGGGACATCAAAATGCATTCCCAGCTAACTTTTAGGCTTTACATCATTTATTTCTTCATCTTACAAGCGCATGTTCACATGGCGGTGACATTTAATTAATGAAAGGATTTAGCATTTACTTCTCAACCACTTACTGTATATGAATCCTTCCTAATTATCCCTGTTATAGACTTCTGAGTGATATACTGTACAGTACAATGTCCCAGTAACTCCATTGAGTCCCATTGTGGTCAACTAGCATGTAATTATTCTTGAGATTATGGTTTACTTTCACATTTAACCTTTTCCATGATTATTTGCAGACTAATTTTCATGTAAAAGTGCATGTCTAAAATATTTTATTTTTCTGAAAAGAAAATTGCTGGATATCCCAAAACAATGACTCCATAGGACACAGAGTGGAAAACATATTTAGAATTATAGATGCAGTACCTAAGACTACATCATGGACACCATGTGTTTAAATGTGATTTCAAATGCAGGATAATAGTTCATGTCATTTGTTTTGCCCCATTAATATAAGGAATAATCAGTCTCATACTGTAGTTAACACTGCATGCTTGTGGCTCAGCCAGTTGAGGCTCTGGGTTGTTGATCAGAGGGTTCAAGCCCCCTAACTGCAGGGTCGCCACTGTTGGGCTCCTGGGCAAGATCCTTAACTCTAAGCCCCATTCAACCCAGCCACTGCCAGTCTTAATAGATGTGAGAGTTGCAACAGGAAGAGTATCGGCATAAAACCTTGTGCCAGATCTTATGTAGCGACCCCTAGGATAAAAAAAAGATCAACCACATACCTGGATGAAAAAACACATTTGTTAAACTAATATGTTATCCAATTAACGTAATTACAAAGGCTTTATGACAGTTGTATGCATGTAGTGATGTGTTACTGAACAGATCCAGCTTTCCTGATCAGCTGCTTTACCTCCGGCTCTCTCAGCAACCCTCCTTTCTATCACTCTTTACTTTTTTCTTTCTTTCTTTTACTCTCACTCCAACCCCTCCCCTTTCACTCACCCTCTCCCCTTCCCTTTCTCCGTCTCTTTCTCTCTCTCATCTCAGCTGGACTTGCCTCATGTGATATTAACACTCTAGCTACAGGTATGGATGGTTCTCTTAACCACAATCTGCCTCCTTCTTTTCTTCATCATCATCATCATTATTATAATCATATCCGCCTGTACCCTTCTGCTCCTGTTTTTAATCGCTCCTGTTTATCGATGTGTTTTCTGATTGTTCGTATGTAAGTGAAGTTGCACTGGAGTGTCCTGATCATTAACAATAGTCATTCAAATCCATAATAGCTCATCTAGTGTAAACATATACTGTATTAAAACTAAGACCCCAGTGACCAACACATAATGAATGTTCTGTGTATGTGTGTCTGTCTGAATTCTTCCTTCAGTTGCCTGGTTTACCTTTGACCCTGCTTCAGCCCATCCAGACATCATACTGTCTAACGACAACCTCACAGTCACGTGTAATAGTTATGACGACCGTGTCGTTATGGGCAACACACCATTCTCCCGTGGCGTGCATTACTGGGAAATGACCATAGATCGCTATGACAACCACCCGGACCCTGCGTTTGGGGTCGCCCGGGCTGACGTGCTGAAAGACGTAATGTTGGGAAAGGATGATAAAGCCTGGGCCATGTATGTGGACAACAACCGCTCCTGGTTCATGCACAACAATTCCCATACGAACAGGTACAGAAAGGATATGTGTATCTTACAGTATGTGTATAGTGGAGAAAGATGCCAGATTTTTGTTACTTTAAAGATTTAGATCAAAGATAAAGATTAAAGATCAGCCTGCACTATTTAATTATTAATAATCCTTTTAGATGATCCTTTTTACATAATTTTCACATTCGTGGATAAATTGCCAAATCGTTTGAGACTATTACTTTAGTTTAACCTAAATTATTCATACATATTCACATTAGAGGATTTTATTTTTACTTTATTTAATTTTGACTTTATTTTTATTCTAAACTCACGCATAATGTTTTATTATTAATTATATGACATCTAAAGAAGCTATACATGGGTTTAAATATCACCAGTGAGCTACACTTTTGTGCCTGAATCCCAGTTTGCTACCTGTTTACTGTACATAGTACATACATACTGTACATAGTAGTGCACTATGTAGTAATGTGTCCTGTCACCACTGGCCTTACTTGAAAAGGATCGTAAATAAATATCATCCTTTCTTTCGATGTTCCCAACATACTCAGCTAATCTGCTACAAACCACATCATCTAATTTTTCTCATGACCTACAGTATATCCTCGTTTACAGTCCCTGGTTACGAATCAATTACACTCAGTGTTCAGCACACATACAGTACTAATCATTAGTGGAAAGTCGTTTCTGTTCTGTTCAATTCTAATCATTCAATGAACCTGCATCTTCTGACAAGATATATATAGTAGTTGTTGAACTGTTGTTGCTGTTGATCAATGCTACGGTCTAAAACTTTTGAGTTATGTCTCAACTAATATATCTCTAATATATAGTGCATGTACAGTACATTAAGAAACTATACAGCACATGTGTATCAGCGTGTATATATTGTAGTATCTATGTAGGATACTGTCTGCTCATTACATCTCTATTTGTGATTCAGTCCCTAAAACTTTAATAAGTAATAGAATTTTAATGTTTAATTAGTTAGCATTAATTTGTATTTAAATACATCTTTTTTTTGTCTCTGAATGCATAATTAATAAGAACAGAAAAGTCTAATTATTGATGGTGAATTATACTCAGAACTGTTATTGTGCATATGAATTTTTTTCTACGGGAGTGATGAATGATTAGATTAGTCTGTCTTCCTCTCTCAGGACGGATGGAGGGATTGGTAAGGGAGCTACAGTGGGTGTCCTGTTGGATTTCACTCGGGGGATTCTGTTGTTTCTTATCAATGATGAGCAACAAGGTCCTGTGGCTTTCGACTCATTGGAAGGTCTTTACTTCCCTGCCATTAGCCTCAACCGCAACGTTCAGGTAACGCAAAACAGCCGTAATGTCTAACCAACACATCCAGTATACACCAGTAACACAATGTACTGACTGATGATAAACTGATGAAAATTTATAAGCTTGAAAGTTATAAAGAGCCTCCATTGCTTCTATTAAATATCCAACTTGTGTGTGTGTGTGTAGGTGACTCTTCACACTGGACTGCCCATTCCCGATTTCTACACACTTGGAGAGTCAGACCCTTCAGGCTCCGTCTGCTGAATACCAACATAACACACACACATAGACATACACAAACACACAAACACACACACACACACACACACACACACACACACACACACACACACACACACACACACACACACACA
>JAOVVB010000041.1:20111072-20124820 GCA_028570985.1 Heterobranchus longifilis
AAAGGGGGGGGGGGGTTTGAAGGGCTGTCAGTCTGTTTCTGTAACTTTTGCATTTGATCAAATAGTATACAAATATTTCCTCAATTAGTTAAGTGTTTTCAAATTTGCTTCTTCAGTTAGAAGAATTTGCTGTTTCACATGTTTTTTAATTAATATGCGTTTCGTGTTTATGTAGTGTAGGGCAGCCTAAGAGGACCGTAGTTCAGTGGTGAGCTCAGGTTAATGTCTTGTGTGGTTTTCCTGCCTCTGGTTTATAATAAGCCTGCGGGCAGATAAGCTGTGTTAAATCGACTCGAAGTATGAATAAATGTGTGAACATGTATGTCCATGAAGCCCTGTGATTGACCTGCATTCCCTAACTGGTGTGTTCTCCCACTTTGTGCCAAGGGATTTGGGGAATGACTTTCAAGCCATTGTTTTAGACCAAGATTAAATATAGCTATGAGCTTCTCTTGCTTATTGTTAATATTATGCCCATAGATACAGGGCAAAACTAAAGAAGCAAACTACAGACATCAAACATTGGTAGATTGGTTATTAGTGACACACTTTTTCATATTTGCTTCTGTATACTACCACAATGGATCAAGATGTGATTGAAGTGTACGCTTACAGCTTTAATTCAAGGATTTTAGCATGTATTGCATTAACAGATTATAGCTGTTTTTTTTTATTTATAGCTATTTAAGTATAGCTCTTAAAGCCACATGACCAAATGTTTGTGTGTCTATATAAAGTCATTCTAAAATAAGACCGATGATCGCGCAGACTGTTTTGCTCACGGATTAGCTTCAGGTCATTTACCGTACATGACTTTTCCTGTCTGCTCTTGTATATCTGCTTCTCTATATGTGATATCACCTATCCATCCATATCATATAATGTTAAATGTTCTGTTGAGTCACAAAACCATGTCATAGGTAATTAATATGACTGACATCCTTGTCTAATTGTCTAAGGAATAATTTACAGATTTAGGCGGATCTAAGTAATGTGACTTACTAAGCGTCATATAAATTTGGCAATGAAATGTTGTTTAGTCAGAGGAATTAGGTGAATAATTCTTGTCTCTGCTCATTATCTCCTGTTGTTTTAGTTAACGGTTAATGATCCAGCATAGATAGACTACTCTCTGCTCCAGTGCCATCTTATGTTGCCATTCCCACTGAGGCACCAACAGTGTATGTGCCATCGTGCATACTTTTGTGAATTGAGATAAGTGAAACTTGGTTGCCTATAAACAGATGTATGAATGCTGCCAAAGTTTTCTCTCAGCAATTATTGCCTAATGTGCTGCCCAGGCAAAAAAACAACAACTTGGTTTTAACTACGCAGATAGGTTAGAGCCCACCATTGGATAATTCGCTGCAGTGATTAATATTTAGCTGGCAACAAGTTGATTAACTCTAACTGATGCATTGAGTAACTTCTTATTTCTTAAAACAACCATGTCAGAAGACACCTTGTGGTCTGGGCAAAGATGTTTTAGAAGCGTCTAATTATTGTCCTGTATGAAGCAAAGAAAATGACTAAGGAGATTGCTGAAACTATTAAAATTCAGTTAAAACGGTTCAGTGCATTAGTAAAACCTGAAAGGATACAGCTGAACCAACAATATGGTCTGGAAAAAATTTTGAATGATTTGAATGTGGATTGGCCACAGCAGAGTCCAGACCTTAACCCTGTTGAGAATCTTTGGATGTGCTTGAGAAAACGCAGCAGTTTGACTTTCATCAATACAAGATCTTGGAGAGAAATTAATGTGCATCTGGATGGAATTAAATGTTGAAATGGCGAATACATGCTGTAATCAAAGCAAAGGGCTGTCCAACAGAATATTAGAGTGGGGACTTTATTTCATTTTTTTGGGGGGGGGCTGGGCAATATATACAGGGTACAGATGCATCTTTTAAGCTGTGATTTATATGTTGTCTGATGGAGGGTTAGGGCAGTATAATCGTAAATTTATGAAAAGCTTCTACAGCTTTTTTTCCCATTCCATTTATCCATTTTTTACATTTTTTTTTCTTGCAGCCAAATACAAGCCACACCTAATAACTGTTCAAAGACCTAGGGCAATAATATCAACGGATTCAGCTGAAATTAGGCATTACTCATGCATGAAAAAAATTTAAATCTCTGGTGGTTTGTAGAAAAGTTCTTCAAAACAAAACCTCATATAAATACTTGTTCACCCAACGGTATTCTGTATTACTAAAACATCCTTATGAGTTAAATATTTTAAGGAGTTGTGTGTATGTGTAAACGTGCATCTATTTGGGTTTTTAAAATGTTGATCAGTGTAGCTGCACCAGATGTTTCTTATATTTTGTCAGCTTCTGCAGCTGTTTCAAAAAGGGATGTGCCTATTACAATTATTTATTTATTTTTATATTTTGTAAAATATAAAAATATAAAATTCATTTCGTAAAGTGTTATACATAATACGTTTTGCTTATCAACAATACTGAACTGAATTGATACTGAGTGTTTTGCTTCCAGGAAAAATGTAAATAAGGAAAGTCGTTATTTAGTTTGGATGAATCTGTTAAATCAAATGATGTTCAAATGATTATTGTCTCGTCTTCTTTTGGCTTACTTTTTGTAGCTCTAATATCGTTCTGGGTTAAATGCGTAACTTTGTATATGTTTTCGTGCAGGGCAGGCTGATGGCTGGAGAGGGAGATCGGAGGGATCAGCATGAGGAGCGTTTAAAGGAAGTGTTTCTAAGTTTTGATGGGAGCGGTGCTGGTTCACTGAGCCCAGAGGAGCTAACCGAGCTCTGTCACTCTCTACAGCTGACTGACCAAGCGCTACAGACACTGATACACAGACTATTCGACAGACAGGACCAACTAAACTTGCGGGTAATAATTAAAATCCATTAAATGCACAAATGTCTATAAATTTGAAAGTGTGTTTTTGCAGGATTTTTAATAAAAAATGTCAATAGGTCATTTATGCAAGCTGAAACCTGATCTTCCCTGCTGTGGTCTGTATTTGAATTTGAATCTACTTTCAAAAAACATTTTTAGAGCAAATCCTTTGTGTTCACTTTCATCCTATTTTCTCTGCCCCTTATATAGCATACGTGTGTGATGTATTAGAGCAGGCTTTTGTTGGTAATGTGGGGGAAGAGCACTTGTTGAGGATCACTGATTCTTTATTCGGGCCTGACAATGGAGCAAACCTCAAAAGAGGCACGCACTTGCACAGCGCCTACCGCTTGCCTCACATACCCCCCTCCGCTGTTATAAGAGTGCCATAATCCACAAAGGGTACCTCCGTATGCAAAAGTGTGTTATTGTCTGGGGCAGCTGTTGCTTCCCAAATCATTCGGGCTACTCCCACAGTTTCCTTAGTCACCAGGCAACTGGGATTTAATTAATAGCCATGTTAGTGAAAATCAGACGAATAATCTCTAGGATCTTTAATCTTTGCTCTTCACCACAGGGGAGCAGCTGCCGGGCGACTCACTCAGGATTACACATTAGCTGCCATTAACCATAAAGGTCATTTTCAGAAGATTGTATAGCAGCCAATTTTTTTTTTTTTTACCCTCTTGAATTTACCCTCTTGAGGCCTCAGCTGTGCACCTGTATTCTTCATTAAGTTCACTTCAGTACCGGTGTTGTGCTTCCATCTTGCAGGTTGAATTCGAGCAATTTAAGGACGCTTTGATTTTGGTGCTTTCCTCCAACGATGAGACGCTAGCTAAAGAAAACCCTCCTCGTCCAGGTAACATCATCCACTTTTGTCTCTTGAAGTTTAATGACCATATATAGGGTTGTTTCTTTTCTTTCTTTTTTCTAACAAATCAAGTCTGCCACTCATCGTGAAGTGCCCGGTCTGTGTGCCAATGTAGTTTGTTCTCATTAGCTTGAGCCGTCTGATGGTAATGAGATGGACTTTGGCCAAACGTCAAAGTGGGCTTTCAAGTGTCGTGTCTCTATAGTAACACTGACTAGAAGGTCAGACAGGCAGTCAGAGATTGAGCAAAGCTTCATCTACATAAAATTGGTCAATTCTGTGGTAATCATTTGTTGCTCGGATTACACAAATCATATATCATTGTTCAGTGTGGAAAAGGACAAAAGGCCCTGAAATGTGTTTGTGGTGTTATTTGAGTGATAATGTCAATAAAATGTTCCTAAACCTTTTTCCTAAAACAGTTGCTGTATATAGACAGCATGGGTCGGTCTTGTTTAAGACTCAGACGCATCCACAATTGATGGGTAATTTTGTAGCGCAATATTTGCAAAAATTGGTCGCTTATTAACCACCCACATAGTGTTTCCATTTCCTTTTACTGCATATATGCAATGTTAAGTCCATTTTGAGTAAAATCCTGGTGTGGATCTTGGTCTGGCTAAACTCGTATGAGCTCGAACCCTGTTCAAACAATTTGACCTTGAATCAATACAACCTAAGGAAGGACCCAAACATGCAGTGTATTATTGGTCTTAGGGCAGTATTTGTTCTTAGCTGTGAGCTGCTAAATTAACCAGTGAATGACAAAGCTATGAAGTTAAAAAGTTTTCTCTTAATGAGTCAGTGATCAGCCAGATACTGTAAATGTGACATGAACAATATTAAACTTAACAAAATTTTAAAAGACACATCACAAAAAAACAGATTAGAAAGTAGATGTAAACGCATGTCTAGTCGATGAGTTTGGATTGTACAGGCGGGTTTATCCGTGTGATAGCTGTAGGGCTGAAGGTTATTCTGTGGCATGCGTATGCGGAGTAAGATGTTTACTGTCTAGGTACAAGGTTAAGATTCTTAAAGAGGATTACTCTATACAAGGAAATCTTGAAATAGATCAAGACTGTTGCTCTTGATTCGGTCATGTCTAGTTTAAGGTTATTTTTTTGTAGTGATGCACTCAATAGATTTAGTCTTTTATATAATTTATAGTCTTTATCTAATGTGTGTATGCTTAGACAGAAATATGAAGTGTATTATATCAAACCGTGACTTGTGATGAAATTTCATGTGAATGAAGACATCAAATTGATTGATGTTCACAGAAGACTTGAAGCACTAAATGGTGATGAGACTCTTAGCTGCAGTAAAACATTTGAATGGTGCAAATGTTTTAAAGTTATTCTGCACTGTCAAAATTCTCGGTTTGACTTAAATGCCCTTAATAAATTGAAAGCAGTGAGAGAAGGACATGAGAACAATATTTCAGGTTAAAATGCTAAACAGTACATCCCAAAAGTCTCCATACATTAGGAAAATATATAATATAACTTTATAAAACATCCTCTATATCATTGCTGTTTATTTGTAAACACACAGTCATCTCATGATGAATGTGCATTACACGTTTACCTACAGTAATTATGTTAATTTCCTCTATGTATTGACATAATCGGGATGTGCTGCAGAGTATAGACCATGTATTCAATGTTAATCTTCAATTTATTCATCTGTCTGCTTCTCACTCTCCAGTCTCCCCAGAGGTGCAGCCTCGCTTTGTAAAGGGCACTAAGCGCTATGGACGTCGGTCCACGCCAGAGTACACACACACTGTCCCTGATCTTGCGTACACACCGCCGGTGGAGAAAGAGAGGGATGAAGCCACAAGGAGCAGCGATGGGACATTGCCTGTTAAGCGTGAGGTAACACAACCACACACTACACACTCACAGTACTACGCAGCAACATGCATTGCCCTCAACCTCCTGCATCCAATCTCACAATGTTAAGAAAAACAGTCTGGCTCTAGAGGACAGTTCTTAGCCTTCAGATACTAGGAATGGAATGTTCAGCATGTTTAGCACATAAAAGAGTAAAAGATCATTGAGATGTCTTTTAAAATGACAGAAGTTTCACTGTGAAAGGGTGAAAAGCAGTCAAAACAGGGTATAAAGGAGTCATAACTGGAAATCATGCATCTCACATTCTCTTTTTCACTTGAATAAAAGACTTCTTGTGGAGATGTCATTTATAAAAATTTTGAACAGCTTGTAAAGTCGATGTCAATCAATAACCACTCTTATCTGTTAATCTAGAGACATGTTCATTTGATATTATGTAAATTATAATGTGGAATTTTAGAATAAGTAAAGAGATAAGCAGGACTACACTGAATTACAAGGAGCGTTCAAGTCAAACCTAGAACTTTCTTGTGAATGAAGACATATAACTGATTAACATTTACCGAAAACTTCAAGCACAGTACGATGATGAGACCCTTACTACTCCTGGGTAACACATTGGGATGGTGCATACGTTTTAAAGAAGCTCGTACGTTCATGAATGACGATCTCAGCCGAAGTGGCTCAGACCCCGCTGCAGTCGTTTCCATGAACATTCAAAGAGGGAAACGTCTGATCTTTGAAGATGGACAGATAACTTGTAACCAGTTTTCAGAAGAGACGCTTCTATCTGTGGGAACTGTACAATCATTCACAAACACCACTTGCACATTACAGGAACTCGGCTGGGAGTGTTGACCACATCCACGTACAATCCTGCCCTCGCTCCAAGCTATTTCCACATGTTAGGGCCATTAGTTAAAGTAGCTCAAGTTCAAGTAGGCTTTTATTGCCATTTCAACCATATACAGTTTGGTACACAGTAAAACGAAACCACGTTCCTCCAGGACCAAGGTGCTACATACAACATAGATTAACAGAAACTAACTATCTAACTAAGAAACCTAATTAGCTGACTAGCTTTGACAAGACAGATTGACAAGACAACATGAATTAAAAACAGAATTTAACAAAAAACTAACTAGCTAACTTAGAAACCAAGTTAGCTGGCTAGCTGAGACAAGACTTGACATTTTAAGTTTTGTCTCAGCTAGCCAGCTAATTAAAGGATAAAGGAGTTAGCTGATTAGATTTCAAGATATTTGTGATATTATTATAATTTAATAAATTCTTTTTTTGAGCAAATAGTTTTTTGAAGGTTATATTATGTCATTTACTTATTCTCTCTGTCACGCAGCAGCGAATAATTTAAGCAGCATGTGGTCTAGCTCCTGCTAACACCTTTATACAATACACAAGGGTGTGCAGCTAGTGCTTGGTTTTAATTGCATAATATAATGTGTTAGTATACTTGATAATTAACTTGGTGTAGCTTCTTAGTCAGCTAACTACTTTGGATAGATGACATTAGCTAATCCTGCACACTGCTTACTGCAGAAGTGCAGATTTACATCTTATTTAAGCTACAAAGTATTAAAGTAAGTATTTTGGAGAAGAGGGATGGATGTCTTCATGTTCATCTAGCGGTATGTTGACTACAGCAAATACTACTGTATATACAGCATACGTTCACAAGTGCTTCTTGTTTACCTGTGCGAGCATCCATGTTGGTGCAACACAAATTGTTAAACATGGTTTTAAGGAGGTTAGATCTACATTGAAAGGATGTTTTCTTTGTCTATTTCCTTTAGTTAGAAAAAAAAAAACTGAGATGGCAACTAATCAAGCCGGCTATCTGCTGCACCAACAATGCTAAGTTCAAACTTGCCATTCACTCACTCTCTCATTGTCTATACCGCCTAATTTTGGGGGCCTGTAACTTATTTTGGGGGCCTGGAACCTATTCCAGGAGATACAAGGTGGACAGGGTGCCAAGCTATCACAGGGCACGCACTGATTCACACAGTATAGGCAATTTGGGAACACCAATTATCCTAATCTGTCTTTGGACGGTGGGAGGAAACCAGAGTGCCTGGAGGAAACCAACCAAGCAAATTCCATGCACACAGACCCAAGGCGGGAACCGAACCTGCACCCTGGAGGTGCAGGGCAACAGTACTAACCACTAAGCCAAAGTGCCGCCTCAAACATGCCAATCCTGTCATATTTACATTTTTTTGTGGTTAAACGTGTGAATAGTTTTTTACACGGTGGTGTAGTGGTTAGCACTGTCGCCTTGCACATCCAGGGTCCGGGTTCGATTCCCGTCTCGGTGTGCATGGAGTTTGCATGTTTTCCCTGTGCTTGGTGGGTTTCCTCCGGGTACTCCGGTTTCCTCCCACAGTCCAAATACATGTAGGTTAGGCTAATTGGCACTCCCAAATGGAGCATATTGTTTGAATGTTGAATGAAGGTCCTACCACAGTCATGAACTGGGAATAAGTACATAATAAATATATAAAAATAAACACAATAGTAATTACCATTGGCCTCCATGGTCCCTAGTTGGACTACGGAGGTTTCTAGATGGATGGATGAATGGAGTTCCCAAATGGCCCGTAGTGTGTGTATGTGTGTGCTCTGCAATGGATTGGCACCCTGTCCAGGGTGTACCCTGCATCGTGCCCTAAGTCTCCTGGGATAGGCTCCAGGTCCCCGCGACCCTGAATACAGGATAAAGCGGCATAGAAGATGAGTGAGTGAGTATTTAATCTTTTTTTTATTTTTTTTTTTACTTTTTTTTCCCCTCTCAACTTGTTAAACCTAAGTCTCAGGATGCTTGTCACATATTGAGTAGTGCTGTGTGACTTGCCCTATCTTAGTGTGCTGTCAGATAGGATGTTAGGTTGAGAGTTTTAGCAGAAAGACTTTGACCTCCCTTCTTGTAGAAAAATATTGTTATAATCTATAACCAGCGCAATTCCTTTGTTTACTCTTGATTTGCTTCAACAGCTCACTCTGTCAGAAGGAGTGTCTGTGTGTGCGTAGCCATGCGTGTTTGTATGTCCGTGTGTGCAGAGATCAGCAGCTGCGTGTGTGCATTATAACGGTGTCATGGTGACAATGTGAGAACAGAAGCCTGTTTAATCTGTGGTGAATATGCAGACACGTGTTGGCTTGCCTGTTAATAAGCATGTGTGGGTGCACATGGTTTCATGTGGCTCTTGTCGGTCAGATCAGTGTTTTATTGTAGTGTTTTTGCAGACACTTTGAGAACCCCTGGTGCAGAATATAAGAATAATTTAATGCAATGTTTAGCCACAATTTGAGGTGTAATATATTATGAGTTTTAGTTAAACAGATCTGATAAACATCAGGCTTATACACAGTGCATTTGCTCAAGGTTTATTTATAGTATATTGATATATTATTGATAGTTATGCATCCTTAGAGTGTGTGTGTGTGTGTGTGTGTGTGTGTGTGTGTGTGTGTGTGTGTGTGTGTGTGTGTGTGTGGTGGGCACATTTTTCAGCAGGTGCAGGCTATAGCGAACACACGCTGATCTGAAGCATAGCCTTTAGTTCTCTGATGATAGTGGATGAACAATACTCTGCACTAACCCCAGCAGATGTAGAGGTTGTGTGTGCGTGCTGGCAGAGGGCAACAGGTCTGACACGAGGAACAATGTCGCTTCCCCCACTGTGTTGAATACCGATACTCTGAACCCCATCTGCTCTCTACACCCAGAAAATCTCACAATAGAACGAATGGGATAATACCTCCCTTCCCCCATGAATGCACACACATATACACACCCCCCTTTACTAGTGACACTTGACAATATGAAAATGTATGTGTAGAAGTTATCAGTGCCCCCTACAGTTCTGCTAACTAGCAGTTTTCCCCTGATATGACGAAGCTAAATATTTTTCTTCATGCGTTTCAGCGCTGGAATGCTGATGTGAGCAGTTCAGAGGAATATGAAGCAGAAGGTGAGTTTATAATCAAACTTCATTAATAAATGACAATATGCTTGGTAACGAGTATCTGAAGTGATTACTCCATACTAAGGATTCTTCTCTAAAAGTTTTTTTTTATGCATTATAAGTTCAGGTTACTTTGTCCATGTAGGTAGATTTGTTTTGGAATTTTTTACTTCACAATCTAAAATCCAAATCAATCTTCACAATAAAAAAGCAGAAGTTCTTGTGCAAAGGGTGCAATTTGTCATTTAAAGTGATATTGGCTATCCGCTGTAACTGTTTGGTAGAGATGAGAAATACCATGGACCTCCTGATACGATAGTTTCATGATATCCAGGTGCTGGTTCAATTTGTATAGCGATTCTATAAGGATCACGATTTTATTAGCATCCCTATTCGATCTGATTTTTCTGATTCTGTTATAATTGTAAACAACCTTGGCAAAAACTCTGCTCCTATCACACAGGAAGTGTGCCATGTGAATAGTTTAGAGCACAGCACTTGCCGGATTGGAGAGAAATGACAATTTTCCCATCTCAAATGCAAAAATGATGTCCATTTAAAATTTATGTAAAAACTGTGATTTTGGAGTTAGTGTGGCGATACATGAATTGCCACACCAAGAATTGCGAGCGCACACAATCTCTATTGCCTGGAATACATGGACGTAACCTTTAGCTGTGACTTGCTTACCAGTCAACTTGCTTGACCGTTTTACAACTTAATTGAGAGAGTTCCTGTTCTTTACAGAAAGACTTCCGAAACATGACACAGAGGAAAAACATTAAATTGTTTCAATAAAAACACAATAAAATAAGATTTTATATCTATTTATTTTAAGGTTTTATCTACATGGAAGTATTCATGTAAATTGGGCATGGATGGGTAAAATGGCATGTTCTCTGAAACATTAAAGCTTTGATCATGTATCTTAGAAAGATCTATAATAGAAAAAACATTACATTACGTTGTTTTTCCATTTTACATACACACGTTTGTGGGTGTTGTGTGTAGGTCAACTGCACCTGTGGAATCCTGATGAGCCGGGAACACCACGGGGTAGCATGGGACCCCTCAGTGACCAAGAGGAGAGACTTTCCAGCATCTGTGAGCAGCTTTCACTGGACCTGCATAGCACAGCTACCATACAACAATTACGCATGCTTTGCCAGCACCTTGGCCTAGAGGTACACACATGCGCACAAACGCACATGAACACATTTAAGCCTAAGAATGTCAGCGGTTATGCTCATGGAGTCTTATTTTTGTGTTTTAGGTAGAAGAGGATGTCTTCCAGTCCGCAGATGAGGAGAATGTGAGTGTGCAGGAGTTTTTATCTTGCATCCAAACCAACAGCAAACCACCTACTCCTTCTGCCTCAACTCCTTACAGGCAGCTAAAGAGACACCACTCTACACAGGTAAGACATTTGTTCACCACACACACACACACACACACACACACACACACACACACACACACAGAAAGAGAGAGTGAGCAAGAGAGGGAGGGAGGTGGTTTTATAATCTGAACTTTCTATTATTCATGCAATCTAATGAAATATATTTTGAAACACTTTTCCTACGTCTTCTGTCCTTCAGCCGTTTGATGAGATGGGACGCAGGATCGCATCTGTGATGAGCAGTACAATTGGACTGCGGTTGTTTTCTGAATTAGATGATGGAACAGGACACACAGCAGTGGAGTTACTCCTGGACGCATGGCTAGAAGAGGGTGTAGAAAACGGCTCTGAAATCCTGCAGGTTTGTACGCATGCACACGTACGTTTACATGCACAAGGTTTAATATTACTCTCTGACCATTTACATATCTGCATTATAAAAAGCTTTTTTGTCTGTTGAAACGTTCTGGATAAATGACTCTTGTGTGACTTAGTTAAGAAAATGGGCCCAGGTTGATAAATGTTAAAATTTCCTTGTGTTTACCTTGGCATGTTCGGCATATACTGTGCATTCAGTAGTATACTAATGTATAGTATCGATTTTAAACTATATATAATATAGTTTTTTATTATATAATATATATATATATATATATATAATATAATATATTCGGCGTACATTGTCACATGCATGCAGCGTGCATCCCAGGATGTCCAAGAGCAACCAGCGTAAAAGCAGCAAGTACTGCCAGGAAGCGGCAAGCAATAATGATGGAGACAAAAGTGAAAATGATTAAAAGAATGGAGCAGACAAAAGATGGCAGACATTGCTTGTTCTTTTAACATGAATCGTTCAAGCATTGGCACTATTCTACAGAACAAGGACAAGATCAAGGAACATGTTGGTTTTACACTGAGTATAGCCAGTTGTGTTCGTATCCTATAACCTAGACAATGTTTGTTGAATTTAGGAACAAATTAAGTTTGACTTCTAACAAACTCTAGGAATGAAACTCCTTCGTATATTGGGAACTATACATACAGAATGGGATTGTATTTTGGGACTTTAGGGCTGGGCTACAGATAAGCCAAGTCCTAAAGAGAATATTAATCAGGACTTGGCTTATCTGTAGATTAAATGAAAAGTTAAAGTTCTAGAACAATGCCTTTTGTCTAGATCATGAGTTGTCTACAAAATCTTTGTCATAAGCTCAAAGAAAAAAATATATTTGGGTGATTTAAATAACTGAAATAAGTATGAAATGTTCTTGTTATTGCTTTTCTCCAGATAATGACTTTTACACTTTTTGCAGTTTGTTATATAAAAATGTGGTGGTGCACTACTAATGTGTGACTGCATATACATGCATTATACATGCATATACGTTCTTATTAATATTAGGATGTATTTGCATGTTAAATAGATTTAGTGAATGAAGTAAAAAAAAAATAATAAAAAAAAAACATTCTTACTTTTGTGACATATAGGCTCTGGATTTCAGCCTGGATGGAAAGGTGAATCTGAGTGAACTGACTGCTGCTCTGGAGAACGAGCTTATGGTCACAAAGAACTCCATCCACCAAGCTGCACTGGCGAGCTTTAAGGCTGAGATCAGATGCCTCCTGTGAGTCTGCCGAGAGTCCACACCGGGTTCCTAATATCCAAATGTCTTTAAAATAAACCTGCATGCATCTCTTTTTTTTTTTTTTTCCAAGCAGATGCTGCAATAACAATTATTTATCTGGATTCACTGACAAATAGCACGTGTCTAAGTAATGTATTTATAATGAGAATCATTTAGGAAATAACCCTGTAGGTTTTTGTGATTCTGTATGCATGTGAGCTAGTGAGCGGGTGGATCTGGAACTCCGGCAGAAAGAGAAGCTTCACTCAGATTTGGAAAAGGCAGAGAAACTCAAGTCCCAGCTGGCCTCTGAGGTAGACGAGCATCATTCCACCATCGAACGCATCAATGATCTTAACCTGCGGTAAAACCCCATCACTCATCTTTATCTTGCTGTGACATTTTATTTTTAAACTTAAACATGCAGTAAATACACTATCTCTACCTGCTGCCTTAGTAACTTGGTCCGTGGTTGCTGTGGTGTTTTATAGGAAGCTGGAGCAGGAACATAAAGATCGTGTGGTGTCTCTGAGGGCGGACCTGAGCAAAGAGGTGGAGCTTGTACAGCAACAAGCCAATCAGCAGAGAGAAGAGCTGGAACAGGAAATCAGTAGGATCAGAGAGGATGAGACCTATCTCAGAGAACACCTCACTCTGACTGTTAAAGTAATTACAATTTGTTTTTTTGATGCTTGTGCTGGATTGTTCCAGCATTTCTGTTTTTAGTAAACAGTAATATAAAGCGCACTTGATGTCACCACTCATCCTGTGGTTTTTATGTGCAAGAAACACTTTTTAAATTATTTTAGTGTCCCATCTTCTAGGGTATCTCATCCCACCTCATACCCAGTGTTGCTTGGAGCTGAATATCTAGGCTTGTATTACTGAGCTCCTGTGCACTATATACTGTTGCCGCTATACAGTCTGGGATTTCCCTCGTCCCTGCTGACTTTCAAATCAACTTCAAATTAAAATTTTATTTGTCACATACACAGTCAAACACAGTACGATATGCAGTGAAATGCTTATACGACTGCCAGTGACCTTAAAAGAAAAAATAGTAAAAGCTTATACATAAGAAATAATAGGAATGAAAGAAATACTTTAAAAAATAAAATTAACTAGTAAA
>JAOVVB010000041.1:20145534-20174926 GCA_028570985.1 Heterobranchus longifilis
ACATTAATACATATATATATACATTATACACACTTAAGGAAAAGAAAAACTTACAAATTGTATTTATAAGAAAACTTTTAAAACGTATAAATATGTGTTGTATGTTGATATATAATATAATAGTTATCATTCTATTTTTCTTGTGTATATACATTTTTGGCCGACTGCATTAATAATTTATTTTTCACTGGTAGAATTACTCTTACTTCATCTAAACCGACATATATGAACTAGTAACACTGCCTGGTTTTATTAAACGACTCGAGGCTAAAGTTCTTTTTAACCCGTGTGTTTGAAAATCCATGAGGACTGTAGATGCGTCAATTTTCCCACAAATCCTTGCGGAGCGGGCGAAAGGACACAGGACGCTATGTGCAGGGTTGCCAAATGCGTAAAATGAGCACCTTTTTTAACCTACTGTACTAGCATATGATTCACTTTTACATTTTTGCCATTTATTGCAGTGTATTTGGTTGTGTACACTAGATATGATTAATTATATCTATTGACACATGCGTTAATTATAAAGCACGGGGGTATTATCTATATGTAAGTAATAATTTATTATAGACCATGCGGTTATACACAAAGAACTCAAGTAGAGGTGGATTATTTCTGTATAAAAGTTAACTGTTAATAGGGAAAGAATAAGTGCATTCATGTAAGTGTCTCATTCACATTACATCCGGAGTTATCGTTGAAGTCGTGCTGCTATATAGAAATTATGACCTTATGAGGACTGTGGTTTAAGCATGTCTTACAAGAGTATCATTATCACAGACCTGCCTTACTAGTACTACAGTATCTTACTTCTATATTGAACAAAAAAAGAAAAATAGTGCTGGCTGTGAGGGAAATCACAGGTTTATATTAATGCACCCATTCTACCATGTTATTGTTTCTGTATTAAATGTTCTTTCACAGACTAATCAATAAACTGATCTGGAAAAAAGAAGCTAGTCTTTAACAAAAAATAATAAAAATTCAATAATCCCACCCAATTTCCAAACCTTAGTGCCGGTACCAAGCCCGGATAAAATGGGAGGGTTGCATCAGGAAGGGGATTACGGCGTAAAACCTGTGCCAAGTTGTTGTGTGGACCGGATGGTCTACTGTCGCAACCCCTCGATGGGAGCAGCTGAAAGACAAACAACAAGATCACCAGTATGGCGAGACTATCTGTATAGTTTTATTGGACAGTGACATTCTTAAGAACTTATTATTATAAGTGCAATTATTTGCACTTTGCTATTTCTCTTCAACATAATAAGCTGTTTCTTCTATATTAACATTGGTTTCAAGAGTTTGTAAAAGCTTGAAGAGAATGTTTATAGCTGTCAAAACATATAAATATTGTATATGTTAGCATAACAGGGTTGATAGCAGCGTCATCTACGGTGAAACCAGGTATGTCAGTCCGAGCTCAGAGCCACTGAAACCCCGGATCAGACTGCAGAGTTTACGGCAACTGGCAGAAGTAAGGGCTGCCGAAACATTGGAGCAGTGTGAGAAGCGGCAGCAAGTTGACCGCACATGGGGTAATGGTAGCACACAGGCATCAGGATCAGAAATCAAGGCATCAACAGTATGAATCTATGGACCAAACCAATAATCTTGTGTCTTGTGTCAACAGTCCAGACTGGTGGAGATGGTGTTATGGTGGGGGAATGTTTTCCTGGCACACTTTTGGGTCATTACCAATCTATCAGATCTAAAACAACCTATTTGAATGGCTTCTTCCAGCATAACATGTCACAAACTTAACCATGTTTCAAACTGGTTTTATGAACATGACAATGCGCTCAGTGTTCTTTAGTGGCCTTCCCAGTTACCAGATCTGAATCGAGTAAGAAACCTTTGGGGTGTGGTACAATGAAAGATTTACAGCATGACAGTACCCCTGAAAAACATGAAGGAACTGCATCATGCAATCATCTCAACATAGACCTGAATGTTTCTAACATCTTTTGGAATTAGTCCCGTGAGGCTGTTCTGAGAGCAAAATGAGGCCCTAAACAGTATTAGTGTAATGTTTCTAATAAGTGTGCAGTTAGTGTATGTACAAGGGGTGTTCCAGTCAACACAGGATTTTTGATTGTGCAGAATAACAACATAGTTATGAGAATAAAGCTACTATTAGTCCTCTATTTAATCCCTTGCTATTTTAATGCACTAATCACAGCGTTTCGCTTATGCTTGGACACCATCAACATAGTAATGTTCTTGCTTGACGTCATCCTACTGTTTGTCTGAAACACATGCCTCCCAGGACGACCTTTAATGTCTTGATTATGTGGAAATCATTTGATGCAAGGTCAGGACTATATTGGGGATGTGTCAATAACTCCCAGCTGAGTTCCTGTAATGAGCAAGTGGCGTTTGTGAATAATTGTGTGTACAATTCCCCACGGACAGATGCATCTCTTCTGCAAGTTGGTGACAATTTATCTGTTATCTGGCGTTCCACTGGCTAAATGTTCAAAGGAACGACTGCAGTGGGCTCCGAGCCACCTCACTTGGGATCACATGGTCGTACAGCCTTCTTTAAAACATTTGCACCAGTACTGTGCTTTAAATCTTTTGTAAATGGGGTGCATTTACGTTGGGGGGCTGGGGTACCTCAGGGGTTAAGGTGTTGGACTACAGATTGGAAGGTGCCGGTACTAGAAAGTTGCCACTGTTGGGACCCACTGTTGAGAAATGTTGATCGCTCTGGATAGGGCATCTGCCAAATATAAGTATTAATCACAAGAGCTGGTCTAATTTAAATTCCCTCATTGAGGAGTCAGCACAACAGACAGTTCGATACACACAGCAACTCGGCACAGGTTTTACACTGGATGCCCTTCCTGACACAACCCTTCTATGTTATCCAGGTATGGGACAGGGACTGCATGCAGTGTCTGGGTAGTTTGGGGTGTGGCAACCGACCAACAGTGGGGCTCGAACCCAAATCCTTAGACCCCAAAGCAACAACCTAGAGCCTTAACCGCCTGCGTTACCACTCATCATAGTTATAATGATTGTGTTGTTTAAAACATTACAAATGTAATAATTAATAAATTGCTGTTGTATAAGATATAATAATTAATTTAAAAAAAATGTCAGTGTTTGCTGTTATTGAAAAATAATCACTTTCAGTAGTTTCTCATAATCACGCCCTGATTGTTTATCAGAATCACCATTCCTCCAGAGACGTCGTCCACCCAACAGGTTTTTTTTTCTCGCAGATCTGGCAACCGGGCTGTATGGGCTGGGTACGGAGCAACAGGCTGAAGCCTATAGTATAACTTTGACCACTCAACTTATTTCACAGCTTAGACTGTTTTATTCGGGTGAAAATTCGATACACTTCGCGTAGAGAAGCTGAAGTCAGTTCTTTATTAGTTGTGAAAACGTAAGTCGTTGTATCGTAAAAATATTAAAACGGTAAAGTTAGCTAGTAGCCTCGACGTCTGTTTTGTTGTTGTTTGAGCTAACGTTAGCTAGCAGAGGATTGCCCTGGAGTCGAGTGCGGAGTTGATAGTCAGATAACTGCGGCTTACTGCGCTTTAGGTGGAGTTTTACAAACGAAATGAACGCCGTTGAGAAAATACTTTTCGGAAAGCTACCAACTAATTGTTTTTGCCATATTAATGTCTACAACATTCACTGAGCTATGATGCTCCCGAGGAAGAAAAGCAAGAACGAAGCGTCGAAACCAGCCGAGGTCCAGGGGAAGTATGTGAAGAAGGAGACTTCTCCTCTGCTCAGGAGTGAGTCTCAGATTTACACAAAGCTTCCATATGAAAAACTGGGGTTTAAATATTTAGCGTTTTTTTTTTAAAAAGCACGCTAGATATCTATATCTATATCCTCGTATTATCTTTATATACAGTTTACGTTATCTGTTATCCAGCATGTATCAGAGAGGTTACAAAGCTGTAGGTTCATATTGTCTTTTAATATATTTAAATATATTAAAGATATAATATAAATATATTTTAAAAAATGTATATCTTATATATAGGGCTATGTTTAAGATGTTTGCTCATTATTATATTTTTAATATTGTTCTTCATAACACTTCTCCAGTGACATCCCCAAACCCAAAGTCAGTTTGCTTCATATCTAGATTACTGACAGTACAAAGTCAAAAACCGAAGGATAAGAGCATATTTCCTTGCCTTTTTTCCTTTTTTTTCTGCACTAAGGGATTTCACTGGCCTGAAATGCTGGACTGGTATTGGATTGGAGTTGACATTTTTCCATCCATTAAACCCAGTTATTTCATACAGTAAAAGTGTGTGGTGTTTACTGATATAAAACAGATTGTTGGCATTAAGCTAGGTTGTAATGTGTCTTAAAACTGATTGTGATAGATAGGTAGGTACTTTATTGATCCTAAAGAAAATTCAAATTATAGAAAATTCGATTCCTGCCTCGGGTCTTTGCATGTTCACCCTGTGCTTGGTGGGTTATCTTCAGGTACTCCGGTCTCCTCCTGTAATCCAAAGACATGCAGGTTAGGTTAATTGGTTTACATTTACATTTACTTACTGGGCAGACGCTCTTATCTGAACTGGCACCCTGTCCAGGATGTAACCCACCTTGTGCCAGAAATTTCCTTGCATAGTCTACAGGCTTCCCGTGACCCTGTACAGGATAAGCAGTATAGAAGATGAATGAATGAATGAGTGAACGAATAAAAATGTTGCAGTTCCTGTGTAATCCTCCAGATGGTGCACTCTAAACTATTCACGTATTGGCAGGTAGCACAGCATCATGTGTGGTAGGAGCGAATTTGTTTGTGAAGAATTGTAATATCTGCAAAGAATTTCGTATAAAATCTGGATATTAGTATTCTATAAGTTGTGATGCTTATCGAATCGCAATACAAATCGAATCGGCACATAGATATCTAAGGTGTTCCCTGGTGATTCCCGCCCCTACTAGGATGTCACTTTTTAAATATAAACAATAGATTGTATTCAGCTAGCAGCTTTCAACCTTCTGCAATTTTTCCCCCAGATCTTATGCCCTCCTTCATCCGTCACGGGCCAACAATCCCACGGCGAGCAGAGGTGCCATTGTCAGAAGCCCCAGCCTTACCCGGTGCCAGCGTGTACCCACTGAGTCCTTCGGCAGGGACAGACGCAGGTGGACGGAAGAGCTTCTTGCGTAATGCAACACCTCGACCCCAGCACGAGGTTTCTCGTCGGGACAGCCATCGTTTGTCTGCGCCAACATACCTTCCACGATCGCTCCCTGATCTTCCTCACGACTACGCCTCTTCCACCCCTTCATTCATCAGCGATGGTGGACCGATTGCTGAGAACGGAGATGTGGCCCGTTACTATTATCCCCCTGAGGCGTACTACGATAACCAGCCCAGGCACACACGCCGACCCGATCACTTCCATGACGACTACAGATATTACGAGCACAGCGAACTCAATTATCCACGAGGTCCTACGCAGCCTCAGACATCCCAGCCTCACAGTCGCCCCCCTGCAGGTGAGAGCAGTTAGTTTACTCAGCCTACCTCTGTGTAATGTAACTGGAAGGAAAAGTTACATGACAGCAGGCTTTTCTATGTTAAGGGACATGACAATATACAGGATACCATCAGTGACAGATTATTTACTAATGCAGGGGTTTATACGTCAGAGCAGAACCTTAAATTCACATTAAAGTCAAAGTCTAAAAAGCTGATGTCTGAGTCAAGCCTTGAGTCATGATATACGTATCCCTGGCCTTATTTATATCTTTAGATAAGTCTAAGTAAACAGCTTCCTGCTGAGCTAGAGTAACACCGGATAAATCCATATTATGTCACAGCCATTTATGATGAATGGAATGTTGTAAATATTGCTCAGTGTTATGCAGTACTTTAAAATAAAAGGCAAATATGCTTAGTTGTATCAGATTCAGCAGTCATATGATTAGACTTGCTCAGAATAAATGCTTGGGGCTGTTGGTAATATGACATCAGTGTGGAAGGACCGCGCTAAACAAATCTTTGCCAGCAGTATACACACACGCGTGCACATCCATTTTCTCAACATTAATTGATGACCAATCCATTGGAGAACCTTTCCTTGAGATTGGGGATTTTCCTGTGTATGTAATCACCAGGATGCAGTTGGAGATCTTTTGCACTTGTGCTCGGGTGAGCGTATAACACCGGTCCACATTACTGTGCAGAGAAAGTGGAGTACAATTTTATAGATTCACATAATCTGTAGCTATGACCATAGTGTATGTGAGGAGAGGTCAGTCTTGGGGGCCTTACTGAGCAGACTCGTGTGAAATAAACTGGCTGGTGTAAGCTTGGTGCGCTTATCTGTGCTTTAACCGAGGTGAGTGCAGTTTGTCTGATTGTGTGTGTGTGTGTGAGAGAGCTTTTAATGTGAGCTTTTGCATTAAGCAGTTGTCTCCACCCAGTTAAATAACTGACACATGCCAAAGACATCAGCTATGCTACTATAAATACACACTATACTTATCCATCGCTCTCGTTCTCTGTCTCAGTCTCCCTCTTCAAGCCCAGGTCAGGTTTTCTCATGAACCACGCTGCTCAGTGTTTCCACACTTCTGTTGTATGTATTTTAAAATCAAAATACTTCAGTAGTGCTTCATAAACTTTCTAAATAATTGCCTGTTGGTCATGTATGATTGGTGTGAGCTAGGTACACTTATCTGCACTAGTGCTGTAACTGCGGTAAGTGCAGTGTGTCTGGTGTGTGTGTGTGTGTATGTGTGCATGCTGATGCAGTCATGGTAGTCAGTTCTGCATATTTGTCCCAGTTCTAATTTACCTCAATCTATCAATAGTTAGTGTATAAACTAAGAAAGGATTGTGTGGGACGCTAGTGCTGAGGAAGGTGTTGAAGGTATCAATGGACTAAAACACACACACTGTGATCACTCCATGATCATATTTTATTAATTATTGTCTTTTAGGGGCCTTTTTCCCATTTTTATTTTAAATACCTTTGAAACTTGTCCAGTTCCATGCTAATGGGTGTGACATCGCTTTACTGGCTAGCTAGCCAAAGTTAGTCAATGTTAGTCAAGGACCATCGACAACTGACATGAAAACTAAATGGCTGTTCAAACCCTGAGACAACAGGGAATGCACAGCTAACTAAGTTAAAATCAGCATGGTTGCATTAGTTCACCTGGTTATTTGACTCCTAAATATTTTGCGTTTAGATGTCAAAGACTCGTAAAGATTTATGTTTGGGATGTACTATAGAATTTTGCGAATAGGGCAAAAACATGCCATCTGGCACGGTCAGGCATTTGTCTTAATGAAGCTGTGAGAACATGATTTATTTTTCTACATTCTAGAACTAGATATTTTCAAAACAATGAAATAACACACATGGCATTAGGTAATTAAGTGACAACAACTGTCAGCTGTTATTTTAAGACACAAAGGTCAGCTGTTCTGGAATAGTTCTTGCAAGAACAGTATTGTCAAGTGCATTTGCAAAAACCCTTCAAGCACCATGATGAAACTGCCTCTCATGAAGATCATCCCAGGAAAGCAAGATCAACACTTACCTCTGCTCCAGAGAAGTTGTTCATTTAGACTCACCGCCTTAAACATGACCAATTTATAGCACCTCAGATTAGAGCTGTTATGAAGGCGTTACAGAGCATATGTAGCAGACACATCTCAATATCAACTGTTCAAATGAGATTATTAAATATTTTAGATGCTTTCAGCATTGTTTTACAGTGTAGAAAGCAATAAATATCAAGAAAGATCATGGAATTAGAGGATGTGTCCAAACTTATAACTGGTAGTGTATATCTGAGAAAAAACCAACACATTAACAGAGCGATAAACCCAGTAATGTTATGTATCCTGTATCAGAAAAAAGCCATAGACTTCTAGAAATTGAGTTCCAAAAAGCTTTTCCCCTTTTCAAAGGATTACTAAATTAGTCTTAGGGTCATCAAGCTCATCTTGGCGAAGTTAAAGCTTCAGCTGAAACTGGAAATCCTTCTCAACACATTCTTTATACACAGCAAAAATCACTAGTGTGTACACTGAAATCATATAACAGTATGCTGAGTAAGTCCAAACCTTTTATTTAATCCAAAGTTTTTTTTGTTTTTTTTTTCCCCAGATTTTCTCCCTAATTTTGTTGTGTCTAATTCCTCCCCGTCACTAGGGTGCTCCCACCCACATTAGGGCTACTACTACCACTCAGTCGGAAGGCCAGCCGACCACATTTTTTCGCACTGCTTGCTCACGCACCGTTGGGGCGGCATAACGCACTCGGAGGACAGCGCTATCCGCTCCTTCCGCTTGCGTCAGCTCACAGACGCCCCTGATTGGCTGTAGAGCCTTGCTTAATGTGGAAGCACTAAGTACCTCTCATCCCTCCCCTCAGAGAGCTCGGCCAATCAGCTCTCTCTAGACCTCCGGCTGTGAGAGATTACAGCATCACCGAACTTGCGATCTCCAGATGATAGGGCGAGCGCTTTACCACTGCGCCACTCGGACGCCCAGTCCAAAGGTTTTATTCAACCCAACAAGGGACAGGTAATCATTTTCATCATTTTAAACATGAGAATAATCAACATGTAAACCTTATGATGAATCTGATCCCTGGATACACTGTCATAATCCTGTTACACCATCTAACACTTGCTCCAGTCAGATGGTGACGAAGTTAATGTAAACTTGTTGTGTAAAGGCAAATCCTGGTAGAAGGTAAATTGGACAGTTTCAGCTATACTGAACTGCCATTTTTTCATTAAAGCGTTTCAGTTGTGTGTTTTAAAATTATCATTCAGAAGCGTCATGAAAAGAATGAATATAATTGCAGTGTGTCTGTGTATTAGAGCAAGAAGGAATGTTCTTCTTCTGCAGTAGGAGGAGAGGAGCATGGTTTTCCTCACATTCCATCCCTGCCTAAGACTTACACACACACACACGCACGCACGCGCAAATATGCTCATTGACGTGCACGGTCTCACCCAACTGCAGAATCTCCCATCATAGAAGGCAAAATCCTCTGACAGTGAATAATGGTGTGTAGCTTTTAGTTTCTTAAATTTTTTGTGTCTTCAGTGCCGCACAATAATATCGGTTTGAAAACTTTTGGCACTCCCTTGATTGACTGTAAACGGTAACACACTCCCAGTCTCAAGGCTCTGTTTCTCCCTTGTTTTTTTTTTTTGTTTGTTTTTTTTCTTTTGGTCAGAATGATGAGAAAATTCCTACTCAGAAATGGCTCTTACTCCCAGAAGACTTGGATGGACATGCGCGCGCACGCACACATGCACACACGCACACACACAAAGGGAGAGAGAGACTCCTATCCCTTTGGAGGGTCTATTAAAACAGCTCAAAATCCTATAATCAGCAGCAGATGTTCAATTACACATGTAGCTCTTCTGTATTATATGCCCTGATAACAATAGCTTAAAGGAAGGGGGGAAAAAAAACTCAATCTTTACAGGGAGTTTTGAAACAATGTGCCTTTCTTGTGTTCACAACCAGATCATCATCCATGACAAGCACAAATGTTGCCCTATAATTGTCAAAGTATAAATATAAACATGAAACATAATGCTAGAATATGTAGCATTCCTGTAATATTAATATTATTGTCGTTTGTATGTGCATATGTGTTTTGTAGCTATTGGACGCATGCAGGCGAAGTCTCTAGGCAATCTGGCGAGTTTGAGTGGAGAGGAGACTGCCCTCCCACCTGGCTGGACAGTTGATTGGACGATTCGAGGCAGGAAGTACTACATCGACCACAACACAAACACCACTCATTGGAGTCACCCACTGGAGAGGGAGGGGCTTCCACCTGGCTGGGAGAGGGTGGAGTCTGCAGAGTTTGGAGTTTATTATGTTGACCACATCAACAAACGGGCCCAATACAGGCACCCGTGTGCTCCCAGGTAAGTGTGCGTGTTGTGTCGGGGGTGTTTGTGGGTAAAAAAAATTCAAACACTGCAGTGGTGGAGCAAACTGTTTCATTGCAGTCTGGCACCTACTTGGCAGAGCTGTTAGCATAAAATTTCTGTTAAGCAACAGTGACAGTTCTGTTAAGCTAGTGGTTCAAATAATTTTAGGAGGTGGAATGGTTTCACTGAGGTCCACACTCCTGTATTGATGCTACTGGGATTCAGAAATCTCCCCTCAGTGGGAAACAATGCAAAATTGTTTGCATCCTCTATAGCTATACATGTTTTTAAGTTTAAGATTTTTATTCTCTGAATTTTTTTAAATGATTTTTTTATTTGAAAATACAGTCTGATTTTATTATAATTTCTGAAACTTTTTTCCCCTCTGTCTCTGTGTTTTATTCATTTTCCATCTGGCCTGGCCATCAGTGTTCCACGCTATGATCAGCCTCCACCTCTACCTCTACCAATCACTTACCAGCCCCGTCCCCCAGAGCGGAATCAGCCAGTGCTGGTTCCAGCAAACCCCTACCACACCGCCGAGATCCCAGACTGGCTGCAGGTCTACGCCAGAGCACCTCTTAAGTAAGTTCACATACATGAGCTGCATTAATTGGTCTTTTCGGCAGCCTCCTATAGGCATATGTGTTTTTTCTGTGCATTTAGGCCTTAGGTCCCGTAAGCCATATTCCATCCCTGCCATTCTGTATTAAAACTACTTGTTATAAATATAAAATCAAAACGAAAAAATAATTATAAGACTGTTCCATGAAGACCAACCTGAAAGTTTAGAAAACAAAAAGTTTAAGAAACCTCACAATGTTACCTAAATAGTTCTCTTTATCGTAGTGTAGGGAAAATGCCACAGCTGCAAGTGTAGAGTGAAAGTTGGCAAGGTCTACTTTGTAATGTCTAATCTTTATTTTTTATTACTCGCCAGTCTCAGTGTATTGTCACTCTGGATTATTTGTGCCCGGAATCACTCATTATCACTTTTGTGCATTTACTGTTCAGCTTTTTTCATTTTCCAGGAAATAATTTATACAGGCTGCTTTGAAATTTATACACATTGACTTATTACTTTGTTGAAAAGGATTTTTTTGTACAAACCAAAGGAAAGTTAAAACTGTGCATAAAAAGATAAAATTATGTGGTTTTTTTTTTTTTTCCCTCTGGTAGAAAATTGGTAGTGCAAGATACCTACTTATGGAGCTTTGTTGAGCTAATCATTTGTATTTATATCAAGTTAGTTGGCTTAGTGGTTATTACTGTCGCCTTGCACCCCCAGGGTCAAGGGTTCAATTCTTGCCTCTGTGTGCTTGGAGTTTTCATGTTCTCCATGTGCTTGATACTTGGTAGGTTTCCTCCCACAGTCTGAAGACTGTGGAATTTGCATTCCCAAATTGCCCGTAGTGTGTAAGTGGGAGTGTGTGTGTGTGTGTGTGCCCTGTGATGGAGGGAGTACCCCGCCTCGTCCCCAGGGATGGTCTCTCGACCCTCTATACAGGACAAAACAGTATAGTGAGTGATCGAGTGATTTGGAATGTCACTTGTCTTTGCCAGAATCACTGCTCTGTGTTGTGAACTTGGATAATAAAGTGTGGTACGAATTACAAAAGCTTTACACATGCTGGGCTCTAAGAATAAATAAGTGCAGTTAAAAAAATCAAGATCTGCGTGAATGCTTGCTTTGAAAAAGGGCAAAATTTATAACCATCACTGCTCTATTGACTTTACTGCTACCGTTTTCGTACAGTCTTTTTGTAATATCCTCTGTATCATGCTAGTCTTTTATTTCCTGTCTCAGGTATGACCACATCCTGAAGTGGGAGCTGTTCCAGCTGATGGACCTGGACACGTATCAGGGCATGCTGAAGCTGCTGTTTATGAAGGAGCTGGAGCGCATCGTTAAATCGTACGAAGCTTACCGTCAAGCGCTGCTCACCGAACTCGATATGCGCAAGCAACGGCAGCAGTGGTACGCTCAGCAGCCGACCAAAAACTTCCCACACAACATGTGAACTGCAGGGGACACATCCGGAAAAACACACACACCTTAATATGTACACTACCAACCCTTCATGTGCATCTGCATCGTGTCTTAGCAGTGTACTGCGGTGTCAAGTGTGGGGACCCCCAGCCCCCCCTCATCTTCTCCCTCTCCAAACACACACTTGCACTCTGACATACAGTATAGCCGATGCTTATAGGGTTCTCTCAGACTACATGAGAATAGCTGCACACCTCCGAGCAGTGTTTGTATAGTGTAAACTTTATTTTATTGCCTGAAGGATTTAGGTGTGTGGCTCAATTAATGGTCGATGAGTTTTCAATCATTTTCAGCCAAAATACTAAAGAAAGATGCCACAGTGACTGTTATCATCTCTAGATGACACTACAGTGCCTTTTGGAAACATGGTCACTAGTGAACCATTTTCTTTTTCTCACAGATCTCTTCCTGTGATTCGATTGTCTGAAGTGTGCTATAATCTTCTTTTTTTTCCCCTCGGCCACTCAGCCTGTAGCACACTCTCTTCTACCTTGACCCTATGGACAAGAAAACCTTTCTTTGGACTTTCACCAATGACAATCCAGCCAGCTTGATATGTAAAAAGTTTGATTTATTATTTTTTTCCCCAAAGAAATATGTCTTTATTTAAAGACTAGATTTTGTCAGCAGAAGCATCACATGTGATGCAGGGTAAGTGTGAGCTCTTTTGGCTCCTAACTTTTTGTATGGCTATTTTTTCCGTAATGAAATTATATATAAACATATATAAACTAAAAAACCTCTCTGTGCTTTGGAGCAGCTGTATGTTTAAGTCTTTAATTATTGCGTGTATGTGTATGAGAGGGTGAATGTTGGCACTTTGTGTGCATGATAGTTTTGCAGCATATGTTCCCAATTTTCAGTTTTCATATACACAAGCACTCGCATACGTCATATGGCTTGATCTCAGTTTTTAAATTCTGTGTGTGTGTGTGTGTGTGTGTGTGTGTGTGTGTGTGTGTGTGTGTGTGTGTGTGGCTGACCACTATCTGACCTCACAACTCTGGTATAAACTCGCAGATCCTGCCAACTCAAGCGTGTCTCTCTCTCTTGGAGAGTAAGAAAGGGCTTTTACAGAGCATGATTTTCAGTGTAGCGTTTACACATTTTTAAACATCAGCAACATTTTAAGCAAGAATGCATTTTAAGCTAGAATGCATGCCAAGTTACATTTAAGTAAAACTTGCGCATGAGTACATGCTACTGTACAGAACTGATTTGTCATAAAAAAAAAAAATTATAGGCGCAATTATGACTAGAACTGTGCTATTACTGCCAAATGATCAATGATGAGAATTTTTTATTATTATTATTAAAAACTGTTATTCCTTTTCAAACAGCTGTATGCAGTTGTTCCCTTGCTTTCTCTTGATGTTTAAAAGACAAACATTTAACACCTTTTACAGATTAATTATAAAACACCATCATAAGGACTTTCTTGTGCCACAAACTTTTATCTTTGATCGTTAAAAGACTCCATCCATTACAAAATTCCACAATATTAACAACTCTTTTATGAAAGAGTGCCTTTTTATTTAATAAAATTTAAATGACTTTAATTGAGGTCTCTATGAACTATATTAATATTCATTCATTCATTCATCTTCTATACCACTTACTATCCCAGCAGACTTTGGGGACAAGGCAGGATACACACTGGATAGGGTGGCAATCCATCACAGGACATGCACACACGCGCACATACTGTACACACTACAGGCAATTTGGAAACCCACTAAGCACCTGGTGAAACTCCACGCGCAGCCCTAGTTAATCATTAGTAAAGAATTAGTGTGGAAATGATAATCCATTAGAATGAGAGTGATAATATAAACATGTGATCATATAGAATGAAACATTGCTGTAGTATAATGAAGTCTACTCTGAGCGTTCCATTTATGGTCATATTGCATACAATAGCTAAGCCATTTCTATATAGGCTGAATCAGTATATTTGTATGACTGTAAAAGTCAAACCTTATCAGTTAAACTTTTCATCAGTCAAAGCTTAAGTTATTAGTTTTTTCTTGCAGTAAAAATGAGAGAAACTGATCTGGCAATGTGTGATCATTTTTTGAAAGATTTTAGTCATTTAACTTTTCTATTCTGCTCCCAACTCAGGTATCTTTAAGAAACTGAAATAATTAAAAAATGTGCACTTGGATGTTTTGCAAAGACTAAAATCAGACACTTTAGCCAGGGCCTAAATTTATGAGCTGTAGTGGATGGGAAACAATTTGCAGCATTTCCTGGCTCACAGCAGGCCATGACAACACACAGACGGACACACTGCAAGCACTCACCGTAACAACGACTTGAGTTTTTAAACATGTAATATTTAATTCTTTATAAATAGCACTGGATTCAACATAAAACAAGACACTTGTTACAAAATAAAACAGTATGAGTGTAACCCAGCCAGGATAGTGTTCCACAGCCATCAGCACAGTCTTCTCTGCTTTTTAGTGCTGTGTGTACGTGTGAATATTGTGTATGTACGGCAAGAACAGCAGAAGTGTTTTAGATTATGTTTATTTATAATGAACCCTCCTTAACTGTGATGGATCAGTCATCAGAGCTTAAGCTCATTCACCACAACACATATACACTTCAGAGAACCATGCCATATCACCCTTATACCTTCAGCATCAACTCAACGTAGTTCAGTTACAAGCACACACAAAAACTTGCCCTTAATTACAGGGATGCTGATGTATTTGTATAATAAAAGTGCAGAGGGTAAGATTTATATTTACATTGCGTTATGAAATCAAGAGAGGGTGACTTTACGGAATGGGATGTATACATATCTAAGGGATTTTATGTAGGATTGGTATGTCATTTTCTTTGGGGAGCATTGATGAAGTTTATACTTTTATAGTTAGTCAACTGTAGCTCTCCATATTATATATATATTCATCATGGTAATTTTGATTGTTTAATTTTGTTCAATCCTGCCACTCACCTCAAAACCCTGTCAATTCCCTCAGAAAAATGAATATTGCCTAATTCCACAGAAAGTTCTTACTACTTTCTTGGACCAATTCTGCCTATTCCAAAATTAATTCTTGACATATTTGCAAGGCTCCTAAAGGAATTAGGATCACGCCCACTCCCAAAGGCATGTCTAGCAAATATAACTCCTACAGTTTTATATTTTGTGACACAATTGGTTCTAGTTCTCAAATTATAAATATCATAGCACTTTAAATAACCATGGCATAGACCAGAGTAAAGCCTTTAGCCTAAAGTGTGTAACATTCATACAATCACTCAGACACTGCTTGGGTATAATATGGGATGAAACATAAACTAATAAGGAAAGAAAAACTGGACTTAAGTGAAAATGTTAAATCATATCTAAAATTGGTTCAAAGAAAACATTCAAAACTTTGTGACTTCAGCTTTAGCAAAGTAAAATTTCTTTAGCAAAGTAAAACTTTAGCTTTAGCAAAGTGCTGCAATGTGAATGTGGTTGGAAAAGAAAATCATCTTGCCCCCTGCACCTTTAACTTCACATCCAGGTGGCATTAGTTCCCTTTTTAAATCACACAAGAGATTTAAACTATTTGGACAACGTAAAACGCCACCTTGTTACCCGCTACACGAGACCATCCACATGTGCAGTTTGCAGTTCTGCGTGGACGCAGTAGTTATAATCGCAGCCCTCTTCCACCGAAAAGGTGCCAGTGCCTAATCTGAGAATGCTGCATTTCCACCACAAGAGGTGATTCTTGGATGGAAAATTGTAGTCGGCCTGCAATCATTGCACCAACATGACACCTCCAGCCATCTTTATAGTCATTATTGAAATAAAACGAGCACAATGTCAAATTAGTGTAATTTAAAAAAAAAAAAAAAGAAAAACATGTATGACAAACAACTGAGCATGCTATTTGCAATTCCAACTAACTTAATGGGAACAATTTTATTACTTTTAATGCTATATGCTCATCGGCCACTTCATTAGGTACACCTTGCTAGTACTGGGTTGGACCCTTTTTTTGCCTTCATAACTGCCTGGCATCAACAACCTTTTTTCCCTGTTCTGTTTGAACTTTAGCTGATCGCCTTCACCATGGGTACATGGCTAAATCTATTTTCTGCCATGTTATTGGATGATTAAATGTTTGTAAATAAGTAGGTGAAAAGGTGTACCTAGTATAGATGTGGGGGGAAAATCGATTTATTCACGGCAGTAATTTTAATTTTTTTAAAAACATTTTTATATTTTTATAATGTGTTGTAGTTCCTCTATGACCCTCTATGACCGTACTACGCTTTAAACTACAGGTAGTCCCCGACCTACGAACACGTCCGTAAGTCGGATTTGTTCTTAAGTCCGACAAAGTGAGTCTTACACGCCTTTGACGAGAATATACAAAGTAAAGCATATCAATTCACTTGACTAAATCTCTGTCCCCATTCTCCACAAAAACTGTAACTGCGCCTAAGGACATTTAAATGTAACAGTAACGGTGCGCCTTTAAATCGCAAGGGGAATCCCGGATGCCATTTTGTCTCAGAGCTGTTTTCCACTTCAATAGTCCAATATGAAACAGAGCTCATTTTCCAAAATTAGGATTATTCACCATCATGATTCGGTAGCTTAACAGGACAGCCATTTTCTAACATCACGCTTCTGGACTGATTCACTGAAACCCTTGAGGCCAACTGATTTCTCTCCCCCAACACACACACACGCACAGTATACATAATACACACAATATACCGGACTTTTTATATATTCACATACACCTGAAAATATTGTATATAATTGTAAATATTGGTATCTGGTACACTGCAGTGTCTATTTTTTGTACAATTTACTTCCACGATTTGTACGCATCTACGAATGTTCCTAGAACTACGGTCCGTTTGTATCTGCGGAAATTCGTAACTCGAATCTTCATAAATCGAGGACTACCTGTATTCACGTTTTGGTAGACAGCACAGCATCGTGGGTGCGTAGTAGGAGCAAATTATTTGCTATGTTTGTTTAGAATTCTAAATAATAACTGTAATATTTAATATTTTTAAAATCACAATACTAACTATAACAATACACAAAAATCGAATCGGCACTGAAATATCGTGATAATATCGTATCAGGTGGGCCCTGGTGTTTCCCATCCCTAGTACCCAGTGAAGTGTGCGGTGAGTGTAATGAAGTGCCACACGTATCTGGCATTTTGCATATAATCTTTGTAAATGACCGTGTTTGTGATGTGTAACAATTTATGACCTTAGTATTACAAGGTTCTATAATAAGAGATAGAACTTTTTAATACTAATTCTGGAAATTCTGAATATTTCTTTGGATCTTAACCCGGTGGAAAGGGGAGTGGATTATAAAATGATTGTTCCCTGAATCAGTACCAACATCATGTTGGTGGAAAATCCAGCCTGACCTGGATCTCCATCTTGAGATTCCAATCTACATTAATGGATTTCCAAGAGCTATCATCGGTTATACTTATTTCTATGAGCTACAGTCGATGATGCCATGGCAACTAGATCTGATCTTTGTTCCTTGATTAACAATAATGTAAACTTGTTTACATTTTCTCCCTCTTTTGCTTTCTTTTTCTCTCTGCCCATGATGTCACGTGCATGATCCAAAAAGCTCAAGTGTGTTATGGCTGGAGCATCTGTTCAACAGAGTGGGTGTTTGTGTGTGTGTTTGTGTGTGCGCCTGCTCAGTTTCTCTTCTTGTCCTGCTCAGGGTGTTCCTCAGTCTGGTGTCGGGGGAAGGCGTGGTTATACAGCTGCCTATGATTTGCAGCCACATTATACAACTTGTACAGAGCCTGTGAGAGAGGAAAAGACAATGATCAGCATTAAGCGTTGATGTTAATCTTGGTTGTGTGGTTAATTTCAGGTATACAGGACTTTTTATGCCCTTACCTCATTAGTGCTTCCCTACAGCAGAGAGAGAAAGAAAAAAGAGGGAAAAAGAAGAAAATGAATGCAACAACATATGCTGGTAAATTTGGAATTTTTTTAAGGCACAGGGCATGCTGATTTACGAAAGGGGAATTGTATACAATTTTAAACCATGTTTGTAGTACAAGAAGATGAAAGCCAGTCAAATGTCAGAACCCATAATCTTGGGTTACATTTTCTTGCATTGGTCTCCAACTTGGGTTCTTTCATTCAGAAGCTTATTATTCGGACTTTTGACAGCTGCATAGAACAAAGTGAGCGTGTGGCCCTCTGGTGGTGGACAAGATGTCCTGCATCTTGCATGCTTCGCAAGTAATAGAGATCACAAGCAAATAAAACTGAGTCAGCGGAAAAGTCAATTCACTTAAGGGGAAAGGATGAGAAGGCATTAAAGATGTGTTTGCTGCTAGTAGATGTTCCTTTCGGTTTTGCAGACTTCGGCCTGTAAATTTACATGGCTTGAGTGCCAACATAAAACATGAAGGTGGTACTACGTCCTGTTTCTACAGTAATCAGATTAGTACATGTACTCAAACACAGTTTCTGATTAGATCAGACCATAAATAAAAGTGGCTTTAAGTTCTAGGCATTAAACAGAAAAAAAAATTACTTTGTGATTTACACTCACCTCTGTTTCATAACTGATGCTTAAGAAGTTATGTGTGTATGTATTGTGGTACGTGGTATTTTATGTCTGTGATAGACAAGATAAAATGCAGTAAGCTCACCTGGTCCCACAGAGCTCCGGCTACCTGGTCTATGAGGGCGCCGAGCTCTCTGTACTCGCCAGAGTAGCGGATGTAGGCCCAGGTACAAAGCGTGATGAGGGCGAAACCCAGGACCATGTTGCATACGCTGGCGATCACATCCACGCCTACGAAGCCTGTGATGCCCGCCGCCACGTACATAATGAAGATGACCACAAAGAGCGTTGCAGGCGTCCGTGCTGCATGAAAGATGTTCTTGGAGTCGTTGTGCTTGATGTACTGCACAAAGAGCTCGCCGATCTCTGCCTCCAGCTGCAGCATGTAGCGGCGACTGAACTCCTCGCCACCCATCTTCTTCACGCCGCGGAACACGGCTAGGGCTTCCTCACGGATCGCTGCATGACGAGACTGCAGCTCACTCGGGGCCAAAAACGGCCGGTCGCCCCCACTCACCTGTTACGGGAAGTAAGGGATGATTGATATGCAAGGATTAGGGGATGAGTAATGGTGATGAGATACTGAAATCATATGCCTCAGTCATTCAATCTTAGTTTTACACGGTTCAGGGTTTAACGGATCCAAACCCCATGTCAAGAACACTGGGGATGAACTGGAAATACATCCAGGATGCGATGCCAGTCCACATGTCACCATGCACACAAATTCATACCCATTATAGCATGTTTATAAGAGTTAGAAGGAAATCCATGGACACACACAAGGAGAATATGCACAGAAACTTAAGCTCAGGATTGAACCAGGGATCCTAGAGATGTGATGCAACAGCACTACCTGTGCCACAATGTGAAGGTAGCTACTGCTGTGCATTTCCATCCATCCATCCATTCATTCATTTTTAATAACCCAGTTTATCAAAGATCCAAAATCCTTCTCTCCTCCTGACTCTAACGCAGAATGATGAGCAGTATGAGAAGAGGCTGAGTGTTCAGGTTTTGCTAGGTTTCTCACCTCCTCCATCTTTTTGTTGTACAGGTCTTTAGCTGCAGCAACAGCTGCCAGATTATTTGCCTCCGCAGTGGCCTGCACACAAAAGACCACAATATCCCATTAGATACTATAGTCACTTAACTCAGACAGACTTTTCAAACAAAAACAGCTAAGAGTACCTTAGGTGTCCACATGCAAATTTCTCATGCTCTGCTGTGCAGGAAAAGTATTTAACCTCGCCTGGGCATTATAGTGCCGTGATCATACTAACTGTCTCAACAGCAAGACATTCATTTGTCCAAGCATCACATACTGACATTACACATTTTGGGTGTACTGTTTAAAAAGAAAAGTTACACATTACACGTTTGAGGCTTTATGTTATTTACTAACCTTACCAGTCAGGTAGTTTGCTAGTCATTCATTTACTGTTGATGTCAGATGAACATTATAATTAAGCAAAATACAGAAAAACTATACAATGCAAAAAAACTATAGTGTTGTTGAATTCTTGATTCTGATTGGTCGAAATATGATTACATTACTATAACAACTGACATCAGGTTTATATTGATGCACAGGCTCTTATTTCTATAGTACCAACTTATGCAGAGACTTGTACTGTATAATGGACATTTCAGAGGTAGTTGTTAATGTGGTTTTCTGCTTATTTGTTTGCTGCTTTATTTGTTGTTGTTTTTGTTGGTGAGGTAAGGTTTATTTAGCTTTTTTTGAAAAAAGGAAAAGTTTATGTAATAGTCAAATGTAAAGCTAGAAACTCATCCAGACAGAGGAATTTGCTTTTACTGGTTTCTTAGTAACATGACAATGCAGTTTGCTATCTGTAACATAAGTAATAACAGGAAGTAACTTCACTCATACGTACATATTGCAATATTACAGGGGACGTATTATGTAAAATTTAATTTATGACCATTTTTAGGTGTTCAATTGGGTCCCCAGTGTGCAGGTGCAAACAAAATTGTAAGCGGAAAAAAAAAACCTAATTCCCTAATTTGTATTACCCTAGGCTTAAACTAGCAAATTAGATTTCCCCTTAATGTGACCTCATACAAATGCGATATTCCCCCAATTTGTTGCTCAGCTCTGCTATTCTCCGGCAGGAAATGGCTCAAATACACGTTGAGGTATAAAAAAAGAAATGCATTATTTGAGTAGTATTTCAGTTGGAGCTTTAACAGGCAAATATCTAGGGAGCTCTAAGACCCAAATGTTAAAGAAATAGTAAAATATGGGACCTTTATGCAATAATGCATTCCCACAGTTTGAAATAGTAACCTTTAAAATTCTATGCAATTGATGCTGAGTAAATAGATACATGTGTACAATACTGTACCTGTAGCATGGACTTTGGGTGAGGCAACTCTTCCCCTTGATAAATCTTTATATATGCCTGAAAGTCAACAAAGTATAGTGAGATGTTAGCCTTTGACTTGCTCTTAAACATACGCGACCTTCATAAGATCGTAATATAAAAACTGATAAAAGCCTCTTTCAACCTAATGGCAGATTAATAAAAGAAACTTTGTCACCTTAAAGTACTCCAGCAGCCCCCTGCAGGTAATCTTGCTCCCGTTGATTTCTTTAACATCCAGGTTTGTGGGGCTGAGTAACCACGGCACCAGCACCATCAGGTTACCGATGAACTCTGAATCGATCTCTAAGTCACAAGTCACAAAAAGCCGTCAAACAAACTGTAGTGGTCTTAAAGTTTCCACTTTCAGACATCTGATCATCATGTTTATTTATTCATGTTCAATAACGGCTGTAGCAAAGGTCAAGGTTGAAGCAGAGCCTAACCCTGGGACACCAGGATTTAAAATTTTTTTAAAAATTGGATTGGATATAAAATTGGATATAAACTAATTTGTGTGGAAATCATTCAGGAAAGCATTTATACAATGGTATTCTTGAAAATTCATGAATTTTTTTCTATCCTATTATAAACCATATGTTTATATAATTTTATGTATAAACCTATGTAAAACCATTGTTTTATATTTCCCATGCTGTCAAGATTAAATTTGCTATCACAAGTGTGTACAAAGAAAAAGCACAAATTGAATTGGAATACTGTGAAAGTCTGTTTTATATTAATGACTTGAAAGTACCCCGAAGTAATCCCTAAATTTAGAACAATAAAATTTGCCCTCCCATGAAGACAAATGAAATACAAAAAGAGGAAAAAGGAGAAAGAGTTGGCACATAACTAGTCAACATACTGCAATGGCTGTGCTGCATGACTGGAGGATTTTGCACAGATTGGGTGAGGAGGTGCCCTTTTACCGTTCACTCATCATTTTGGCATTTTCAGCTCTCTGTATGTGTTCTGTTTAAACAGAGCTTCTACAAATTAGCTACATTTATCAACATCTGAGGAATTCTGAGTTGCAACATTATAAATCTGGCAGAATTTATTTTTTTTGTTTGATTTGGCATTTGAAAATCTTTACACACCTAAAAGGTTGAGGTCCACTGAAAGCTGCGGAAAACCCTGGATGCGTCTCCAGTCCCATTTACTCATCATTCGCTCACAGATTAATTTTTTTAAGGCTTGAATACTTATGTGTATGTGAGTGGGTGGAAGCACATACCCTTGAGTCTGCCGTCAAAGTGGGGGTTGGTGGCGACCTTGAGGCCGGGATGTGGCATGAGGAAGCAGGAGATGTTGGTAAAGCAGGAGTGAATGTGCTTCCTCACATTCTGCAGCTCCTCATGCTGGTTCTCTGAAATCTACACATGAACACATAGCCATGAGGACACTGCCTCCAAAATACCTTTCATTCATTTGTTCATTCAGTCATTCTCTATACTGCTTATCCTTTACAGGGACTCGGGGCATAAGACAGGGTACTAACCCTAACCCTAACCCTAACCCTGGACAGGCTGCCAATCCATCACAGGGCACACAAGCACACATGCAGACACACTCACTTATACAGTACAGGCAATTTGGGAACACCAATTAGCCTAATCTGCACTTTGGATGGTGGGAAGAAACCCACCATGCATGGGGAGAACTTCACACACACTGAGTCAGGTCAGTGCTTACTGCGACGCCATATACATTAAATTAGTTTACATTCCTTAGTTGTATGCAGAAAATTAACCTGCTCTTGAGTATACTTTTTCTTGTCAAAATTATGGGTATTTCATGAATATACTTTTTTATGCAAATGCTAATAGAAACAATTTACAAATTAACCTGTTCATATTCAGCTTGATATGTTGGTGGAAATCCTTATTTGTTGCCATTAGTAGTAGCTGAAGCGGCACGTTGGTGGTTAGCACTGTCGCCTTGCACCTCCAGGATTGGGGTTCGATTCCCAGCCAGGTTCGAGTTTGCATGTTCTCCCCGTGCTTGGTGGGTTTCCTCCCACAGTCCAAAGACATGTAGGTTAGGTTAATTGGCATTCCCAATTGCCTGTAGTGTGTGTGTGTGTGTGTGTGTGTGCCGTGCAATGGTACCCTGTACAGGGTGTACCCTGCCTCGTGCCCCAAGTCTCCTGGGATAGGCTCCAGGCCCCCCGCAACCCTTAATACAGGATTAAGCGGTATAGACGATGAGTAAGTGAAAGTACCTGAGCACTTTAACTGTTACTCAAAATATGTAGATTTAAAATAGTAGCATCTTTACACCAAGATACAAACCTAATAAACTTTACATGGAACATTATAAATGGCAATTTTGATTTCCATTCTACTTAGTGTTGAGTGTTAAAAGCTAAAAGATTATTTAACCATTAATCTTCAGTAAGTGCTTTATACTGGTAAGGGTGGCGGTAGAAGAAGAGTGTCCTGGGAATACAGAGCATGATGCCGAGAATGCAAACATATTCGGGTATTTAAGAGGTAGAAGAAATAAAGAAGTGATCTGGGAACCCCTATGTGGAAATGGGGAGAACTTGTCATACTCAGACATTAGCCCAAACTGGAGATTGAAGCTATTAGTTGTCAACACTACCTACTGCACCACTTTGCCTTGCTGCTTTCAGATTACTTCAAATAAATTATAACTTTTGGGCCATGACAATTAACTATAAATAGATTGTTTTGCTTGGTTGCTCTTGCTTATTCCCATTCCACACTGAGCATGCACAGTCTTGTCCAATCTCAGAAACTAAGCGGTCTCAAAAACTAAGGGTCGGGCCTTGGCTGGTAGACTTACTGGAGAAACCCCTCTTAGCTGACAGTGGGAAATACTTGTTTTAAAACAAAAAAATATGGGGAAAAAGTCAGTACCTTTTTTGATTTGTTTTTGCCATACTGTAGTAAGATATTATTTAGAAGAACAAAACATTTTCAGCACTGCTGAACAATACCTTACATAAAGTGTCTTATACAAGCACAAAGGAGGATGCATTGTTCTCCATGCAATATGATTTCGCTGCCAATTGAGAGCCCACCCACCGATCCGAATTAGACACACACACACACACACACACACTCTCGCTCTCAGCAATGATTCAGGACATGTCTGACCTTTAGTCTTTTCTCCAGGAATTTCATCCCTCCCTCTTGTCCGTAGGGAAACTCATATGGAAAACTCCAATCTCTCACCAGGAAAATCATTGACTGGAAAAACACAGTATATTTAGCTTACGCAAATATTAAGCTCCAGTTTAACCTTTTTCCTTCCTTTCCCAAACAGCAACAGTAGCTGAAAAAGGCAGTGTGTGCTGAGATGTTTGATCTTAATACCTGGAACGGTTTGAGGAACGTTTCCTCCATGGCCAGTCTACCATATTCTGTAAAGAGCTACACAAAAAGACAAACACACACATACAATCGTAAGGACAGAAAGCTTAGACTCCTGCCTTCATGTTCCTCCAAGGCTTGTGCATTTCACTCGCCAACATCTAATTACAGCTTCGGGTTTTGGATTTCCTTTGAGGTCGGAAAAAAATGTTTCGTTGTTCCACAAAGGTATATGATCTATAAAATATGCTTACTCTACTTCACAAGAGATCCCAGTGTGCAAAACAAATCATGTTCTCTTCTGACATTTATTGTTGTCCTAATTTAATTTAATTTCACAAAATGCATTTGGAATTCTCTTTGGTATGAGAACTCTATTTGACTTGGAAACCTCAAGAGCTTGAACAGGCAGGCTTAAGCAGATGCTGTTGCTACTGTTCTTAAAAACTGCATGCGTTTATGTGTGCCACAGATGCACAAGGAGAGGTCGTACCTGCAGGTGCTGCAAGTCGTCCTCCTGAACATTCTGAGATATGTTATACACCTGCGAAGTAAAGAGAGATCAGCCCCGAGCTCAGCACTTCTGTCTGTGTGATGTGCAATGCACAGGCAATCAGCCTGAATGTTAAACACATCAGAAGGTGTGTTTTTAGACGTTACCTGCATGGAGCTGATCATAGTACTCAGGGCGAATACAGTAGCTGAGTCTCGCAGCGTGGACTGGCTGTCGAATGTTCCCTGTGTGTCCATCAGCAGTACTGCCACCTTCAGGCCAGGAAAAGAAACATAAGCCACACAACAAGTAGCAATAAACTTGGACAATTTTTCATTCAAACCTTGTGAGTTTTGAACATTAAGTGAACAGGCATTGATCATGTACATGCAGCATATACATTTCATAAGGAAAATCAGCCTTTATACCCTAGAGCTGTTAAATTCTCAAATCAGATTGGTCCAAAGGTGTTGATTTTGTAAGGAATAACATAATCTACCGGACCAAAAGAAAGTCACAGTTTCAGAGGAGTCAAATTATTGGCCTGCACCAAGCAAGCGAGAAAACAACTAAGAAGGTTGCTGCAATTACTAAAATTGGGTTAAGAACTATCCTACACATTATTAAAACCTGGGAGGATAGTGTTGGACCATCAACTTCATGGAAGAAATGTGGGTGGAAAAAAATCATGAATGGAGGTGCTGCACCTCCAGGGTCCGGGTTCGATTCCCGGCCAGGCTCGATTCCCGTCTCTGTGTGCATGGAGTTTGCATGTTCTCCCTGTTCTTGTGTGTGTGCCCTGCGATGGAATGGCAACCTGTCCAGGGTGTACCCCGCCTCGTTCTCTAAGTCTCCTGGGATAGGCTCCAGGCCCCCCGCGACCCTGAATACGGGATAAAGCGGTATAGACGATGAGTGAGTGAGTATGGAGGTGCTGCTTCACACACATGGTGAAGCTGCTTCATAAAAAAATGGACAGTAGAAATTATCTTTAATAGTACAAGAAACAGCATTTCCACATGAACAATGTGTTCTCAGGTTTGGGACTAAACAGCTTGGTGGCCGCAAGATACCACTTGTTAGTGAGATTAATTGGAAAAAAGGCTTCAATTTGCTAGGGAGCATAAAGCTTGCACTTTGGAGCAATGGAAAAAGGTCATGTGGTCTGATGAGTCCAGCTTGACCCTATTCCAAAGCGATGGGCGCATCAGGAAGGGACGCACACACCCATCATGCATAGTTCCCATTGTATAAACCTGTCGAGGGAGGGGTTATGATCCGGGGTCCCATTAGTTGGTCAGGTCTAGGCTCAGTAACATAATATGGCAATAAAATCAAGTCCCTGATCTACCTGAAAATAGAGATTAACCAGGTTATCCCATTAATGATTTTCTTCCCTGATGGCATGGGCGTCACATGATAAAAACTGGGTTCTTGAACCATAAGGAATCACACATGAACAGGCCACCACATTGTGCACTGTAATTAAAGCTGACAAAACAATAGAGTGTGCAATTTCTTTGGGCCAGGCTGCATACATGCTATTATAGAAAAATAATCAGTGATGGTGGTGGTGGTGGTGTGGCTGGCACAACTGTCAGAGCTGCACCTTAAAAAACACCTTCTTACCAATCAGATTTGAGAGTTTAACTATGCTATAATTTGGTATCAATTATGTAATAATCAGAGAAGTGTATAACAGACACTCCGTAGAATGTATGCCTTATTATTATAAACTGATGTAAATCTGTCTTGTAACGTAGCAAACGAAAAATCTCTAATTGTTGATGTGGTAAAAAAGAAATGTATTTAAGATTTATTGAAGGAGTCTCCAGTGTCAGCCTTTTGTTATGAGAAAGTCTTTGGGTCTCAGGGTTTTGCGCTGTCCTTTTCTAACTAACTAAAATGACTATGTGTGCTTTTGTTTTGTCTTATTCAATTGAAGAGAATAAAGAGAGGCTGTGGAGAGAACAAATATTTATAGTTTTACATGTTTTACAACATTAATTATAATACCTATAAAGAGTCAAAAGTACTATGTATAGCTACTGTATGTACGCCTGCTGCAACTGCTGCTGCTGCAAAAAGAAAAATCCCCCCTGGGGATCAATGAAGTTAACTCTATCCATCTTTCTATCTAGCTGTTATACAAAAATAATCAATAACCAGGAGGTCTTGTGTGTGGAGCCCTGACACATAACATCACATTAGCTGATTGAAACCAAACCCTTAAATGTTCTGCACAGTGTCATTCTTTTGGCGCAAAATGTTGAGGAATAAATTGTTTAATCGGTGTCCCTATCTATCGCACCTTATTTCCGTCTGGTTTGTCCACCAGGAAGACTTCACTCCAGATTTGGATACCAGTGGTCTCTCTCTCAGAGCCTCCTCTCCATGAGAAACCTGTCAGAGGCTCGTCAGGATCCCCTACCCAGTCTTCAGTCCCCTGTGAACACACAAGCACAGACACATGTTCTCAGGGCCTCCTCACACCCACATTATAAACCAATCATTCAACAAAACCAAGATTCAATCATACATATCCATGAAGCTGTATATGCCTTATTGTGTTAATTCCAGTGCAATAATGTGATACTAAGGCGATAGAAAAAAACTCGAGTAAATAACTAACGGCAGAAATCTGATATCTCTGATGTCTGATGTTACTGGAAGTGGGCATCTCATCAGTTCCCAGATCCTCTCTCTCTCTCTTTCTCTCTCTTCTGCGCTTATTATATGCATGACTCTCTCTGAGATCTCCTTTCCCTACTCTCAATTCCTTCCCCTAAGTGGTCTGATTCTAACCTGATTCTGTACATTAATACACCTTGGATTGTACCTGGTTGTACATGTAGCGTAGCATGAAGTCCATAAGAAATGACTTCCCCTTCCGGAAAGCTCCAGCAACAGATATTGCGACTATCTCTCTGTCTCTGAGGTCTTTGGCCAGCAGGATACGACTCAGTGCTGCCTCGTCCAGCTCGAACGTGTGATCATCCTTCACCACCAGAACCTGCACTGGCCGAGCCTTACCATCCGGCTCCTCGTCCTCAGAACTCCACTCAAATACATGCTTTTCTACAAAAGACCCTGTTATATACACAAACACACATAAAGTTTAGTTTTTTTTGTAAATACAGTGTTTATGTGAAAGCTTACATCCATATTGTCTGGCACTGTTCAAGGAAAACCTTGATCATGGTCAATTTCACAAATTTCCTTATATTTCAATAAGGACTCAACAAGAAATTTGAAGGAATTACAACTAATGCAAAATCCTGAATATTAAATATTCCAATATATACATTATATGAGATTGCCCAAAGTATTCGCTCGCCTGCCTTCACATGCATATGAGCTTGAGTACCATCCTATTCTTAATCCATAGGGTTTAATATGATGTTGGCCCACTTCTTGCAGTTCAACGCAAGAATAACAACTTCAACTTTTCTGGAAAAGCTTTCCACAAGGTTTAGGAGTGTGAATGGACAGCTTCAGCTCTTCTGGAAAGGCTTTCCACAAGGTTTATGACTGTGTTTATGGGAATTTTTGACCATTCTTCCAGAAGCATTTGTCAGCTCAGACCCTGATGTTGGACGAGAAGGCCTGGCTCACAGTCTCTGCTCTAATTCATCCCAAAGGTGTTCTATCGGGTTGAGGTCAGGACTCTTTGCAGGCCAGTCAAGTTCTTCCAGACCAAAATTGTTTATCCATGTCTTTATGGACCTTGCTTTGTGCTCTGATGCGCAGTCATGTTGGAACAGGAAGGGACCATCCCAAACTGTTCCCACAAGGTTGGGAGCATGAAATTGCCTAAAATGTCTTGGTATGCTGAAGCATTAAGAGTTCCTTTAACTGGAAGTAAGGGGCTGAGCCCAATGACTCAAAAACAACCCCACACCAGTTTCAACATGACTGCGTACTAGTGCTGTAAAACTTTGTTCGTTTCCAATTTTAAATGAAGAAAATCCCAAATTTTCAATACGCCCTAAATTTTTTTCTTTTTTTTTTGTACAGGGCCATCTGTCAAGGGGTTACCAATATTAGGCAGCAAGTAAGCAGTCAGTTCTCAACGTTAATGTGTCGAAAGTAGTAAAGTGCAAAAATGGTGACCAGACAACTAGATTGGGGCATCTCAAAAACGACAAGGCTCTCCAGTTACGTCACTTTATTCAATCTGAAATGAGACAGGGCAAAATCCGCTTTGAATTGTCCGATATTGAGAATCATCTCCTTCTTCCAGGGGCTTTGAAGGGTCAGATTTCCTATCTGTATGGCTCCCTTTTATCAGAAACCTCTTCACCTTTGAATCCTTTAAGAAAGGTTTGGGAAAAGGATATGGGCCGATCATTCACTGATGATGAATGGCTCTCTATATGTGAGGAGGTTTTTCACAAATCAACTTCAATTTCTGTGCATGAGCAAAACTTGAAATTCATATATAGAACATATCTCACTCCTGTACGCCTCCACAAAATGTATCCAAATGTATCTCAGCTGTGTTTTAAATGTAATTCAGAAACGGGAACATTGATGCATCTATTCTGGGAGTGTAAGAAAATTAATACTTTTTGGTATGAAGTGCATGATCTGGTTGAGAAAATACTG
>JAOVVB010000041.1:20188625-20202739 GCA_028570985.1 Heterobranchus longifilis
CTTTTTTTATTTTTAGTGTTTTTCTTGTATTTAACATGGATAACATATAATCCACACAGAATGTGAGACAATACAGTGAAAGATGGAACAGTATGAAAAACACTTGGCAGTTTGTTGTTCCAGAAGCTTTACTTGCCTCCTCTCTGAAATGCTGTTATTCAGCAGCTAATCAAATTCATGTGATGCAGTGTTGTAGAGACAGGCTTGTGTGGGTTAGCTTGAAATCTGAAAGCTTTAAATCTCAGATCGAAACCTAAAAAAACAAAAATGTATAGGTCCAGCCTCATGAGTGCTTAATGTATGCCTCACTGCAGTAAATCAAAGTAAAAACAGATTTACAAAACAAATTTCTTTCTTTCCTGTTTAAACCAAGATGCTTGTTTCAGTAGTTGAGCTGGGAAGGCAAGCTGCAAATGGCATCAAAATTGGGTTTAAACTTAAACTGTAAACAAAAGCTTGCCCTTCCTCACAAATTTCTCCACCACTTTCACCGATCTTGCTTGAAAGTTCACAGATTTGTCACGTTACTACAGCTGATGGTATACTACAAAGAAGATAGATGTTTTTTCCTGCATCAAGATGCTGAGCAAGAAAGATGCAACATTTTCTGTTCCAATGCCATTGGGTGTGTATGTGGGTTTTCTTACAGACCTTTTAGCCACTGTGTTATTTGTTCAGATATTTTCCCGGTCTGGGATTAGTCTAGATATATTGCACAGCTGTTTGTGTTTCTGCATGACAAAGTCCCCTGTTTGTGCACTTGGTTGCAGATGTCAAAGTTCTAGCACAAACACAAAACTCAAACATGCCACCTCCTCCTTTCTTTCATATTTACTTTGCTAAATAAACCAACCGATGTTTCTTTCTGCCACATTTCTGCCAATTTCACCTTTCAGACATTTTTGTTTTTGTTCAATTTGAGAGGGTTGCCATGCCCACTTTAGAAACCAGTTCAAATTTGGTCTCTTGTACACCATGACTTTTTAAGGCTGATTTCACACTAGGCAAGATTAATTTGTACTGTGATTGTGATCAAATGCTCCCCACTTTCCAAACCTTCAGCATTAAGTCTTCATTGCCTTCTCAGTGGCATTCAAACTAGCTGAGAAAATGCATGTTTATAGAAGTGGCGACACAAATTACCTTTGTCATTATTTTGCACACATTTGCATGTACAGTTTATTTATTTTATGTATCCATAGGCATTAGTTTAATTTAGCTGCTACTATCCAAATTTTACATCAGTACTAGTGGGTACCTACAGCTCAGCACACGTGCCGATTCTGATGCTACCAATACCCACGAATGGAGTGTGCTGTCAACTTGCTGCCACTCACCATGCTGCTCTAATGTTTTGGCAGATATATTACCTCACGGTATGAGACGTACTCGGTTGCTCGTTTCCCGGAAATGCTTTGCAGGCCGTGTCAAATTTCTTGCTAAATTTTAGTTCTTAAAGTGAAAATTTGCAAGGTGTGGCGTTCATATGCCGAGGCACCACTGTATATAAGTAGAAAAGTAGATGGGTAATATATGACTAAAGAGGTTTACCTGTGGAAGTAGTTTATGGTAGTTCCTCACGCTGCTCCAATGTTTTGGCAGCCTCTTCTTCTGCCTGTCATATGTGCGGTCTCTGTAGACACTCCCCGGTCTGATCCAGGGTTGCAGTTGCTAAGAGCTTGGGCTGAGACACCTGTTTACGCCATAAAGGACACTGACTACTCTTACAGTTGGTGAGGAACACCTGTGAACCTGCTCACAGTATGACTAAAAGGTTGATGACGCTGCCTACTGCCTATCTGTACAAACACTACCCACTATCCATACAATCAAAATCTATCTATCTATACATATATAAATTGCCATCCATAATGCATATTCAGTAGCACACAAAAGACATCATGGAGATAAAAACGGAGATGCGGGTAGAAAGTGATAACGTGCGCTTTTTCTTTCTTACTCACACCCACCCACACACAACTTGTTGGATAAGGTTAATGACCTACAGCCTGGCACCTGCTTCTAACTAGTTCATTATCTGCTATTCCTCGGTGGCTGTAAATGTTCACTCAGTTATCATTTTTTTTTTTTTTTTTTTTTTCTTAAGTGTGTCTAGCTGGTTTCTGACGTGTCTGGCTGTCTGTTATCAGTCCTGGCCTGAGTATGTGAAACACATGCTTTGGGCCCGGCAGTGTTTCACACACAGTCATTTGCCCTTTTATGTCCAGGCATTTCTCTGAGATCAATTACAGGAACTTCTGAATCCTAGCCAGCCTTCAGATCAGTCCCTCCTCCTGTCTCTGTCTTCCATGTCCTCACACGCATTTACCCCATGATCTGCAGTAGCTTTGCACTCAAAGTGTATCCCACATTTTCTTGGAAAAAACATGTATGTGCAAACAGCAATGAGCTAATTTTACTTAAAGCTTCATTCTTCATTGTTTGGATACAAATTGTCTGGTAGCAATGCATGGTTTGAAAGCAGTAAAGAGATTACTATGAGGTGCTCATGGTTGACAGCTACCTCACCACCAATAATAAGTGAACAGTTGCTATTGAAACATGATTTGATTCTTCTTTATTCTTTGCATGTAGGTTTGATTGCAGTTAATGATGTGGTTAATAGGTGATTTGTGAATATTTTTGTATGAAACTCATGAGTGAGACTGAGTGTGACGGTGTGCCTTTTTAAATATTGTTCAGATTACCAGTAAACACCAGAACATCCAGGGCTCTCCTTAAAATTCAAGAGAGCGAACATATGGCACATGCACAAAATGACAAAGAAAGGTGCTGTTTTGATTTCCTTTCCCCACTGAACACAATGTGTTTTATTTTTAATCAACACCGAATATTTGGAACATCAGTAAACAGTTAAAAAAATTAAATAAATATTAAAATACTTGGATTTTTCAAAATAAAATGAAAATAAATACAGTTCCATCTTGGAACCCAGACTTGCAGTTCAGTAAGCTGAGAACATAAATAATTTAATTGTTTTATGGGGGGGGGAAAGAACTACTGAGAATAATATCAAATAATGCAATAATATTTCTGTTATTTCAGTGTTGATGCAGACAAAGATATAAGGATGAAGTGTAGTGTTGTTTGTTTAGGCAGTAGAGAGCAAACAAGGCATGCATGTGTACACATGCACGTTGCGTTGGACCGGGATCACCTACACTATTTTCACTTAGATTTTTTTTTTTATGTTCCAAAAAATGTTTTGTGCTTCTCCATTTTGTTAACATTGGATATAGCTGTGGCAATAGTTAATGTGCTGCTGAAAGGCTTCCTTATGCGGATATTGTTTCTCAAAGAAACGTAATGACTAAACTTAATGATAGTACTAAAGTAAAAGTATTTTTGTGCTCCTCTTCATTCTGTGAAGTAATGTTCTGGGGAAACTAGCTGATGTTACCTAGTAAAGGTAGCAAGTAGCAAGTTTATAGTATCATTGCCCCAGCTTGTTGCAAACATTAATTTCATAATAGTGGTACTTTGGATTTGGCAGAGTAATGGGTTGTGTTGTAGATATGCAATATGAAATATTTTAAGTATTTCCTTGTTGGAAGGTTTCACCTCCTTCGGGGAGGGGCAGGGGTCATGTTACTCTATGCTGCAAACGAAGGATTCCTGCTGTTTGTCTTTAAAAACTGCTCATACTGCAGGAATTTTTTTTTTTTTTTTTAAGGGCACTTTCACAGTAGACATGATTGGTTTGTATCATGCCCAGGAATGATTGCTGCCCCCCACTGCTGGCCAGCATGCACATTATTATTCTGTGTTCCACACTTGCATATTCTTGCTCTCCGTTACACAGGCTCCAGTAAGTTCCTAGTTGGTTTATGAGCCGCCGTTAAACACAGAGAAAAGAACAAGGATGTCAATCTTGACACTGTCAAGATCAGCTTGTTCGCTAGCCTTCCATCTATGACTGTGTTTGGTCAGAGAATGAGATTGGTGTTCAGGTGCGATTTGGCTTTTATATCTGATTCAATCCATGTCCAAGTACATTATACTGTGCCCGAAAGCACCTTTTCCAGGTGAGTCTTTTGTGTTCTTACTGATTAAAATGAACCAGTATTAGCGGAAACGAACCACCATAGTGGTTTTGAAACTGATACTTTCAAACGCTTGTGTACCTTAAAACCAGAAACTGCCCCATCCAGGTGTGAAACAGTCATACTGACCAATCTCTGCATGAAAACAAGGTGCACTGCAGTTTTATTAGGTCTGCTCTCCTCTGCTCCTTCTCCTCTCCATGCCGTTTTTGTCCTCATGTGCCAATCCTGTCTTCTGCTTTCTATTCCTATAACACACACAAACACGAAAAATGCTGCCACAGTTTTGCACAACCTCAGCCTATCACAATACATATTTTATGTTCTGCTCTGGAACTAGGATACACTGCTTGTTTAAACATTGTTATCTTTGTGTTTTAACAGGCTCGTAAAATCTCCACTGGTGAACTAGCAGCTGTAAAGATGATTAAACTGGAGCCAGGTGAGTTTCAGCTTTGGTCAACCATTAGAATGTCTCAGCTATAACTTTCGTAAAACCATTTTATCTGCTTGTCCACTTGCTGGTAACCTTACAGTTTTGCCTTGCACAATGTTTGACTAATTTACAGTCCTTGGTGCAGAATTATAACCCGACATCCAGGTTTTTGGAGACGGGGTAATTTAGGTAGACTCGCCTAAACTGTAGTGAGTATCTTTTAGTCTTCATGGTTTCTTCCATCACTGATTTGCTGAAATATTTTTTAATTATAGTACTGCAGGGAGGTCGTGGATGGCTGTATATTCTTGAGAATGCTGGATCCCCAAAAATGGATCTACTGTATGTTGTAACAAGGTCTTTAACTTGGTCAGACTGATGTCATGCTGGTCATGTTAACTAATATTGACATTTCAAGCTTTCTGATTAATGGCTATTGACTGTTCCGGTGCTGAATCCCAAATAGTTAAAATGGGAAGCTAGTGCACAATGTTGACATGTACAATCCCTTATTCCACACACCAAGTAGAGAGGAGTTACTAAGGACACCAAATGTTTAAGATAACAAAGTTTTCAGATTTTTTTCTTGCTGAAAGTGCTACAGTGAATGGTTTTGGATGTGGATTTTGGTACTAGCATCTGATAAGTAACATATTTTTTGCCATCCAGAAGTGAGCGGGACCATGGCGGACAGACGTCATGTCATTACGTGCAAAGGTTAAATAGCAACAGTTACCAAGTTTGGGATCAAGTCAATTAATTACTCGGTTATTCATCAAAAATACCAAGCCGAGCTTCAATAAACCCCAATGGAAATGCTAAATGTAATCTCCAAGTGAATGACGCACACTATTTTGTAATTGATTTGTAATAAAATTAATCAGTTAGCATGTTTTTCATGATTGAAATCCCATTTAGCTGAAATGTTCAAGAACAAATTATTACATGTTAAATTATCAAATTATGGAAATCGCCTTCATTTGTCTTAATTGATTGCAATTTAAATGATTGATTTTTGGAGTTGCTGCCATTTTGATTGTTAGGTTTTGCTACATGATTTTACTGCACAGACACATTTTTAACATTCCTTTGATTTGATTTGATTTTTCCATTTTTAGGGCTTTAAATGCAGGCACGTCTGCAACTGTAAAAAATTTGAGCCGATTTGTTGGTAGAATTTTGTTGTTGCTAATTTTTGTAGTCTGGTACTAAATACTAATGGTATTACTTAGCATTGACTAATCTGTGTGCTGCTTGACACTTTGCCTAATGTGCCTAATATTCAGGGCTACCCTGAAATAATCTCAGACCACAGTTTAAGTTTTAAGAGGAGTATCTGCTTGATAATGGACTGTTGATTAAAGGCTCCCATCGATCGATCGATAATGACTCAGTTCCTATTGGAAGGATGTCTCTCAACTGGTCGATCACATAAACGGATATCATTGTGATGGCTCAAAATACACATCAGCTACGTCAAACAGCTACATCAACATGCCGTCACCAGTCTGGAAATTACCAGGTCAACTTTAAAAGACATCAAGTTTGCAGTATGCAATGTTTTTCCTAAAACAAAACCATGTGGGGAAAAATGTTAAACGCTTCAACAGAACAAACCTTATTTACCCCTTAAGAACAAAACTACAAGTAAAGGCAATAGCTAAATCTAAGTTGACCCTCACTCACCCACCTATAGAAGAAGCCCCTTAAAAACGCACAAGCCTTACTTTGCAGAAAGTACAAACTCTAAAACTATTATCTTAAAAATAATAATGAGAGAAATAAAAGACAGAGGCAGCTTGGTTTTACCTTACCACTACATGCAAGTGGGCTGATGGTGAGCGACCATTTAGCACAGCAGTACACACTCTGGAGGATGAATGGCTGGATGAAAAGTTATATTTGTAAAGAAATGTCTCCCCTCGCTGTTTACTAATAAGTAGCTAATATTGGATCGCCAAATACATAGTGACCGATGTCTGTGTTTATTTAAAAACATTTGGTGCAGAGGTTCGGTTTATTCATTGAGGCAGCCTTGTTCTGTGTGCTGCATGTTATAACAAGTGAGTATAGTAGGACAGTCATTTAGAAGGGTAAATTGCAGCCAGGTGCTACTTATCAGTACTTAATGTATCATCATCAGGTGTACAGACCTCTATTAAAGGAGATGTCATTGTGTTAACACCTACCCAATGCTTCAGAGCAGCAAACTGCCAAAACAAGTGGAAAAGGTTTTATAGTAGCAAGTGTTGCTGCACAACAATCTGGAAAAGGTTATAAAACCATTTCCTAACATTTTGGAGTTCCATTTTGGAGAATATTATTCACAAGTGAAAAGCATTATGACAGTTGCCAATCTTTCTAGAAGTAGATGTCCCTGCACATGCACCCCTAGCTGAGACTGTGCCATTCTCAGAGAAATAACCCCCCAAAAAATAAAACAAGAGCAACATCTGAGACACCATATAGGTCTTAATGTTAAATGTCCATCATAACACAATTAGAAGAACACTCTACAAGTACAGATTGTCACAATTCCTCCACAATTATGTGAAGTACAAAAACGTTATACAGGAAACGATTACTTCAGTTCATTGCTGCTGAAGGTGGTGTACAAGTTATTGAATTATGGGGTGTAATAAATGTGAAACGATGTCACAATAGAAAAAAGCTGTTATTTATCTTAGATTATATTCTCTTTATCTATATAAATAAAAGAAGTTTTGTCTGTACCTTGGTCAGATTTGTCTTTTAATGATATCTTTACGTTTCATACATTTGAGGACATAAATCCAGTCTCAGAAATTTGTCTGTATGTCTGTATAGCTGATTTTGTCAAAGCGTCCAGCGAACTGGCTGGACAAAATGTAATGAAACTTTGCTAGTCTTTCAGTATTTACCTGAAGTAAAATCACCACCATAAATGAATTCAAAACGTTGAGTAGAAGGGAAGTTACGAGCAGTTATGTGCCATCCAGCATTTATTTATTTTTTTGACAGAATTTGGTGCTTTTTCCATCAAGGTGGTTGTGGTTGTATTCGTCACTCAACAGAGCCAATCAGTGCGCTAGTTTACTGTATATACACGTTATGTGTAAGACACAAACCACCCTATTGCACCTATAGAGAAATCCTCATCCAAATCCTCATGAAACGCAAACGAACACGCAACGAAGATGAATGGACAGATCAGTGTATGATCATTCTTCCTGCAGGAAGTTTAAAACCAGTTTCTCATGTGTTCTGAAACCATAGTGCTAATAACGAACAGTAATGTGAAGAGCAGCTATAAACACAGGTTGTTAAAGCAAGCGTATATGCAGCAATCTGAGATGAGGGTGAGTAAAATATCGAACTGAGATTATGCGCTAAAATCAAAATGTTCAGTAAAAACGATGTTATGAAGTAGTGCCAGATTTAATAATCTCCTTTAAAATAAGATAATTACTTAATGTAAACAAACACCTGCACCTATAAGTATTCATTAGAAAAGCTAAACTGAATATTTTTACTGGGATTTCTTCATATTTTCACCACTGAAACCTTAGTAAAACCTAACAACTATTTTACTTATAGTACTGTGCAAAAGATTTGGGCACATACAAAAATATGGCATAAGCAAAAGATGCTTTTGAAAACATTTCTGCATAAAATAAACTTTCTACAAAGAGCAATAAAGAGTAATAAAATAGTCAATATTTGGAGTGAAAACTCATTGCTTAAAATCAGTATAAAAATTTGTGTAGTTTTATAAGAAAACAGCTGTTAGGTTTTACTGAGCTTGCTGGAGAATGAGTTAGTAACTTGGTCACACTCACTTCTTTCTATTTTTATGCAAATCCCAGGAGCGTACATTAGGTTTTTGTTTCCATCTGAAAACTGGTCTGTCTTAGACTATATATTTTTCTTTATACCTATGCATATGTTCTCCTGTAGTGTTATTTATAAATTTTTAAGTTATGTATGGAAATACTGAATGATTTTGTATGCAGACATGATATACATAACAAAATTGCATATAATATGGTGCCTAAGACGTTTGCGTGCGTGTGTGCGTACAGAGTCAAGCCCGAAATTATTCATACCCCTGGCAAATTCAGACTTAATTACTTTTATTCAACCAGCAAGTTTTTTCTTGATTAGAAATGATGTACAGGAGGCATCATTGTGGAAAAAATTATTACTCACTCTTTTATTTACATTTGAACAAAAACTGGCTAAAATTATTCATACCCTTCTCAATAATCAGTAGAAAAGCTGAAAAACACCCCCAAAACATTAGGTTTCCATCACCATGTTTGACAGAGGGCATGGTGTTCTTAGGGTTGAAGGCTTCTCCTTTTTATGCCAAATGAAGACTACATCATTTTGATGTAACAATTAAATTCTTATTTCATCTGACCATAAAACAGAAGACCAGAAGTCGTCGTCTTTGTCCAGATGAGCATTTGCAAAGGCAAAGCGGGCTTTTGTGTGCCTTATCTGGAGAACTGGTGTCCTCCTTGGGCTGCGCCCGTGGAACCCTGCGGTGTGCAGTGTCCATTGGACTGTCTGCCTTGAGATGTCGCCACCAGCAGAGCCCAGATTCATCAGGATGGCCTTGGTGGTGATTTATTTATTTTTTAATTTTTTTAACCTCTCTATCCTCCTGGAAACCACAGGTGTCACTTTTGACTTCCGACCACGTCCTCTGAGATTTTTTACAGCGCGGAACATCTTGTATTTTTTAATAATACTTTTGTACTGTAGCCACTGGAACTTCAAAACATTTAGATAGGGTCTAATAGCCCTTTCCTGACTTTAGCAGCCGCAATGCAAAGCCGCAGGTCCTCAGTGAGCTCCTTCGTCTTAGCCATGACTGTCCATGAACCAACAGTACTGTAGGGTTACTGTGTGTGTGTGTGTGTGGCAAGTTTCTGTTTGAAGGCAAAAGAAGTCTGACTACTTTAGAAAAGCCCGGAGGTAGACATGATTACTGTTGAACATTTCAAGCACGTTCACACGTGCACCTCAGAAACCGCACATTTTACACATTCTCAAGCTTTCTTTTACAACCGAGATGCACAGTATGTTTAAAGGAAGTGGTCTGGCCTGTTAAGCTAGAGATCAGAATTTTGTTTCTCGTTTCTCAGTAGACACTGAGAACAAACATGTATTAGATTAAAGGGCATGGTTGCATTTCTGTTGCACAGCACATTTATTCAGCTCAAAGTACCATATGACTAGCATCCTGGGTGCTATATAGGTGTTTTGCTTGCATACTCTGTTTACATGCTCTTGCAGTAAGTTTTCTGGTTGTGTCTTGTGTGTATTTTTGAACTATTTTAGTGCAAGCCCAAATTGTAGACACCTGAAGTGGATCAGGTAGATTTATAAAGGGGAAATGCTTAATCCGTATTTTAGTTTGTGAGAAAACTAATGCCATAAGGAATGATCATTAAACTTCAAACTTATTTTTTAAAGGTTTAAAATTGTACTAAAATCGGGCGAAAATGTAATATCAAATCGGGCTGTTAATAAAATTGAGAGATTTATAGAATCACAATTTTAGTCAAAAATCGGCATCCAAGAATCATGATGTATCGGCAGGTGACTGGTGATTCCTACTCCTAGTAATTAACGCTTCATTTGTAGATGAAGAAAACAGTAGGGTGAGCAGATTTTAATTTAAAGACTGTTGAGTATTTGGGTGCACTTTGTATTTGGGATGCATTTTTAAATGTAATGCATTCACTGTGGTGCAACACATTCATCAATAGCATGCAATACATGTGGTGAATACTGAAAGTTGCTTTTCCTTATTTTAAAAGAAATAAAGTGAAATGCTGTTGAATATAAAGAGAATATCAATAATAAAATAACTAATAAATAGCACCTACGCTTTTCAATACAAAATAAACAGTTGTTAACAAAAAAAAAAACCAGAAAGCAAATTATTCTGACACATGAGCATTAAGGGAGGCAGAGAGTATCAAAAGAATAAATACAAACATAACAGCACACTGCTCCAATTCCGCCAACTGGCTAATATGTTTAGGAGTTGTATGACTGAATTTTTTGCTAATCTCTGGCGTGATTGGTGAATTAATAGTGTTTTGTTTTACACTGTGTAAGTGTCACCAATGAGTATGACTAATATAGCATCTGGGATTGTTGTCAAGTAAATAAGTGAACACTTAAATGCACTTAAATGCAGCATGATCTAAATGCAGGGAAAAACATGCAAGTGAATCGCCTTAATTTAGAAATGTGATGCCGTTTATGTATGAATTGAGTAATTAAAAAAGTTTTTTTTTTTGTTTTTTTTTTAAATAAATCTTAAGATTGGTTTAAATGCAGTGAGTTGATATGTGGACTTGACATGATTGACCTGCAACTCCACTCTTAAGCTTAATTTTTCCAAAGTGAGGGTAAATATCTTGATTGCTTATGGTCTTGTTGATTTGCTTTGCAATGGCAGAGCATATTTCATCTGTCATTAATTTTTCTTTTGGTCTTTTTTTCTGTTTTCTAGGGGATGATTTCTCAATCATTCAGCAGGAAATCTTTATGGTGAAAGAATGCACTCATCAGAACATAGTGGCCTACTTTGGCAGCTACCTCAAGTATGGCCAAAAAACGGGTGTTTGTTTGGGTTAAATGATGTTTTTTTTTTTAATGTTCTAAGCAACTTCTCGTCTCTAGGGAGTATTAAGATCCAACCATTACTGCAGATAAGGCAGTGACCAAATAGAGTAAAAATAAATTGTTAATTAAAGGTGATGTGAAAGACAAACCATATTTTCTTTTGTGTTGCAGTCGGGAGAAGCTGTGGATTTGTATGGAGTATTGTGGAGGTGGCTCACTACAGGACATCTACCATGGTACCCCATGTTTGTTTGGTTTTATTTGAAAATAACGCTCATTCTTTTTATCATACAAAACAAATCTGTAGAGTTGTTAAGGTGTGCCAGGTGCGTTCGGTGCACCCGGTGCACATGGACCCCAGAACCTCTCTGCTCTCTCTGCGCTCTCTCTCTCACTCCTTCATACATACACAGAGGGGCCCAAAAATGGTATATACACACAGATATATGCCTCTCTTCTGGTGGCATCAAAGATGGTGCGACTACTGATGTCTTTAGAAAGAACATAATTCAATTTGAGTTTTAAAAATGGGCATAGATCTGTTGCAGTGTGTAAATTCTTGGGCCCCTCTGTATGTTTACACTGATCATCCATACCATTAAAATGCAAAAAATTAAGCCCAGTATTGTGTGGGTTCCCCTGTGCCACCAGGACAGCTCTGGCTCCTCAGAATCATCCAGCAAGACCTCTGGGGGTGTGCTGTCTGGTGCATTCCATGGATGCTCAGTTGGATTGAGATGTGAGGAATTTGGAGGCTGGAACAACATCCTTGTACTTTTTGTCAAAGCATGCTTGTCAGAACACACAGTGCATTGCAGCTTGCTACATATGGGGCTGTGTAGCTCCTGACCGGTCAGAGTGCTCATGCTGGTCCCTGTCCACTGCGTAAAATGCCTAATATGAGCATGCAAACGTTAGAGCTGGTCGACAGAACAGTAGAAGAATTTGTCTTGGTCTGATGGATCATCTTTAATTTTACATCATGTGGACAGTGTGAGAGGGGCGATCAGCATACACAGTGTGATCCCTAGGGCAGTGATCTTCTGGCATTTATGTGTGGATGTAATTTAACCACCTGACTAAACATTGTTGCAGACCAAACACACCCCTTTTATTCCACCGGAGAATTTGTGGGATTTAAATAATCTGCTGTTAATGTCTTGGTGCCAGAAACTGCAACACAATTACAAAGGTTTTGTGAAGACAATGCTTCACTGGTGGCACATGTGAGCTCCATCAACACTCACATACGAACATACCCGCACTGAACTTTCATTTCATTCATTTGTCTCACATCATTCACAAGCAGGCATGAGACTTGTCATTGCTGGCAAAGAAAGTTCTAATGGGTCTGAATACTTGTGTAAATGCGGTATTTATATAAACAAACACTCCTAATCAAAGAGAGTAATTAGATAAGATTATGCTTATTATAGAGGCATTATCTATAACCATATCATAACCCTTTTTCCATTACAATGATCTTGTTCATAAATCAGAGATTGTGTCAGTATTTTGCTACAAACATCTGTCAACACACACACAAGTGTCTTATCTGTGTATGTTTGGTTGTTGAGGTCTGTTTTTGTGTGTGCAGTTACAGGCCCTCTGTCTGAACTTCAGATTGCTTATGTGTGCAGAGAGACATTGCAGGTAAGGCCTTACAGCAAATCATGTACAGATTACCCCTTTACTAGTGCTACTATTTTTCCCAAAACTGCACGAGGTTACATGACTTTTTTTCAAATTACTTGTCAGAGCTTTTTTGTACAAATAAAAAACAATGAAAATGAACAATCAGCAGTCAGGTTGAAGGTGCATGCTTCCTACGAGACATGAGCTTATGGAACTGCAGCACATCTACTATTATGGGGCAGGGATTAAGCACAGACACACATCATTGGTTAGTGCTACTACAATTGATGAGAGTGCCCCCTTTTCCCCCTCGAGAGGTTTTGTATACTGTGTGATTTGAACTCTTGGTTGCTGGATAATGAATCAAATGCATTTCTGCTGATTGGCCAATCACCAGTTGTGTAAAATCAAACAAAATTTGCAGATCCTGGTTATGACCTGATCAATCAGTACATCTCTACAGTACGGCATTTCATATGCTCCTAGAACCACTCTTTTACAGTTTGAGCATAATAAATCTTGGAACGGTCCTCCTGGAATATGGCTGTGACAATCCATTTATGGGATAATTGTCATTCAGGTCATCAGCTGATTTCATGAAAAAAAATGAGACCACTGCAGTTTACTCCAGAAAACTTCTAGCATGTCATCAAGAGGAAGATGGATGGTCACAAACCATCAAGCAAAGCTGAGCTGTTTGCTTTTTTGAAATAAAGTTACCCAAGTAACCTGGTGGAGAGCATGCCAAAACGCATGAAAGGTGTAATTGTAAATCGGGGTTATTCCACTAAATATTGATTTCTTAATGTTATTTAGCTAAAGCATTAAGATAACTTGTTTACAGATTATTTGCTTTTTTGAGCTATTAAAGCTTTGCAAATAGGTTATTTTTAGGGCTGCAACTAACGATTATTTTAATAATCGATTAATCTATCGATACTTTTTTTTCTATCGATTAATCGGATGGGGTGAAAACCCAAAAAAATGAGAATCATTCCTTTCCAACCCTTTATTCAAAACAGAACTAAAATCTTTAGAAAGTACACGAACATGTTGCTCCTGGAGCTGTTATAGTAATAATAAAATAAAAATAAACTAACACAAAAAACATAGACATGTATGCTTTACATCTGCCAAATATATACAGTGGAACCTTGGATTACGAGCATGATTCGTTCCGGTGTTATGCGCTAAACTGCCCCCCCCTGCCATGGATTGCCCATCCTACATAATCGCTATCAAATATTATATTAGAACATAAATTCATAGGTTTATTATCATCAAATATGATATTACTATTATAATAAACTCTAGGCACGTGACAGCCGTCAAGACCATTAATACAAATTCTT
>JAOVVB010000041.1:20202839-20223003 GCA_028570985.1 Heterobranchus longifilis
CAAAATTGCTTAAATCACCTTTCTTTCCCATTCTGACATTCAGTTTGGAGTTCAGGAGATTGTCTTGACCAGGACCAGACCCCTAAATGCATTGAAGCAACTGCCATGTGATTGGTTGATTGGATAATTAATTAATTAGAAATTGAACAGGTGTTCCTAATAATCCTTTAGGTGAGTGTAGATCTCTTCTCTGTAGTAGATATTGTTCATGGTCTTTGCGGAATTGTAATGTGTAATTGTAAATAATGTATCAAAAAAATGTCAAAAATTTAAATATATAATCTACAATTTTGTTACAACAAAATAAAATAAAGTATATAGTAGAAATATATCTAAAATATATAAAATATAAATGTAAAATGTAAAAAGTCAGTGATGTCACTTAGTTGGATAGACAGTGATGTATGGAATACATCTGAGACTGAGACCCACATCTGTTCTATCATGATACAGACATACTAAACTGCATAGAGCTGTTGCATATGATGTCAGACTCAGCATAAAACCAAACCAGACATCATCTTGTCTGATAATCTGCCATATTGTTGTCGTGTATGGAAAATGGCACACAACAGGGACAAGAACCTGGTAAACACTTTTATTCATTTTCCACAGAGAAAAAAAGAGATATGTGGTTATCGTTCATCCAGCAGAGAGACAAGGCTACTCCTGGTCCAAGATGATCGCAGTTTGGCATCACTGGTGCTTGTGTACCATTTTATCTCAGGCAGCATCACCATAAAATAAATGTTAAATGAATTAAAGTAAATATCCAAATATACAAGATGTTATTGTACTTGTTCACAACTTTGTGGATGCTGGGGTTAAACTGGGCTGGGCTATCTTTTTCTGCTTCTCACAGAATTCACTTAGCATTTACAATATTTTTATTGTTAAATTGCTGTAAACAATAGGCTTATTATTATTTTTATTTTTCTTATTTTTCTTCCGTACAAAAGTTTGCATAACTAGTCCCGCACCGTTTGTCGTAGACCTGCATAAGGTGTCAAATCGTGTGGCTTATTTGGGAATGGGGTGCTATGACTTTTCTATTTTTTAGAAACGTAAAATTTACCACATTTGCTTGAAGAGGGTTGCAACCTGTGTCAGAAGATACCCCGCACAAGGGTATAAGTTTTACCCCCGGGGCACAAGAGGTCCCCAAATTTGCCCCATTGACTTATAATGGGGATTTTGGCTAATAACTAGTCCTGCTCTGTTGCTTGTAGACCCATGAGTGAGGTGTCAAATCGTGCGGCTTATTCGGGAATGGGGTGCTATGACTTTTGGTAGGGATTTGTCGCACGGTTTCCCAAAATTCCCAAAAAACTACCCCATTTTTCCCCATTCATTTCAATGGGAAAGGGCCAAAAAAAGGTGCCAACCCTGGCCACTTAGATGGCCTACCGCTTGGCGCTACTTTGTCGTAGAAACATTATTTAAACTTTATACGGGTCACAAGACTTTTACCGACCAAATCCATGTTTCGTTATTTTTTATGGTTGTTTCACAAGAGCAGTTTAAGTTTTATGAAAATTGGGATTTTTCACGGACTGTTCATGCCACTGTCAACTGCCATAAAGACAGAGTGTGGAGAATAATTTGAAAAAAAAGGTCTTCCTCCTTCTTTGCTGCCCAAATGTTTTGCCCTAAATGTATGATTTATGCATCAAAACGTCGCTATCGCTGTCCTCTTTCATCCACTGTCTTCGTCACTGATATCAGATGAACGGTTTTCTCATGAATGCCATCAGAGCGCGGCCTCCTCACTCTCTTTCCCCATAGACGGCCATTCTAAAACTGCTCTCAATTTTCGGCTCAAATTTAACATTGGGGGTGTTTTTACACTGTCACTACATCAGTATAATACACTCTACAGGCATGAGAATTCAATATGTCGTAGTCTGGAAGTGCCTACCTCTCACGGTGAAAGAATTTTTGCGATCGGACCTACGGTATTCGTTGGGAGAGCTAAATTCCTGTTTGCCGTTCTCTGTGTCTGACCCAGAGCAGTGTGCGTGCCCCCCACCCACCCCCCTCCGCCACTGACAGGAGTTACTATAGAAACAAGTCTTCACAGCTGTTTATTGATAAACAGTCTCTCTCTTTCTCACTCAGAGTTTAAAACTCAGCACTTTACTTCTGTGCAAAACTTTGGCACGTATCTAGTCCTGTACCATGTGTCGTAGACCCATGAATGAGGTGTCAAATTGTGCGGCTTAGTTGGGAATGGGGTGCTATGACTTTTCTAAGCTGTGGGCTGTAAATTGCCCCCTCACGGGGCAGTTAATCACCTCAAAAAATCCCATAGACTTACCATTGAGACCAATTTTGACAGATTCTGGCGCAAAGCAAGAATTAAATAGAAATATAAAATTTACCACATTTGAAGAGGCTAGCAGGATATGTCAGAGCATACCTTGCTAGCGGGAATAAGTTGTACCCCTGGGGCGAAAGACCTGCCCAAATTTGTCCCATTGATATACAATGGGGAAGGTATTCCCCATTAAAACAAAAAGTTCTCACAGTTGGATTCCCTGCTATTTTAAAATAGGAGATTGGAAACAGAACCTAACTGTATATCCCATTGTCATAGAGATATGGGGGGCCCGAGTTTTGCCACGGCAAGCACCACTCACATTTTCTTCAGGAAATGTACCTCTCTAGTTTGTAAATATTGTTTCCTTTGTTGGTTTTGGTGCACCTTTTTTGTTTAGTTTTGTATAATACACTTTTGTTGTTTTCTAATTGGTTGTGGTATTGTCATTCTTGTTCACTGGGTTTCAAGGCACTCGGACACAAAGATAAAGATCTCTCTTTCTAGTGTAGCGTCAGTTAAGACAAATTTATCTGAGCGTTACAACTGACAGAAGTCTAACTGGCCAGTTGTGAATGTTTTTTAGCTATTTCATGATAAATGAAGATGCTGAATTTGCATTGATCCAAAGTGGTACTGATGTAGGTGTAGGAGGATACATTAGGCTGAAAAACAAATCTAAACTAACCAATCAGAGAGACTGCAAAAACTTTAGTAGGCCAAATTAACAATGTGGTATCTTAAAATGAAGCAATGCAATGGTGAACTCAGGAATGCCAAAAAGTCTAGAAGAGCACAGAAAACAACTTAAGTGGAGGATCACAGGAGGATCCCCTTCACAGCTTCTAGCTGAGTCAGGAGAAGGTAGGAGTATCATTGTCAAAGTCTAAAATCAACATGACTACTCTCAGAAACATACAGGACAACAACAAAAAAAAAAACACCTGGCCAATTTATCTTTTTAGCCTTTTTTTTTTAAAAAGAAAATGTATCTTTTTAGCCTTATTTATTTTATCGCATGGGCATGTACAGCTGCAGTGGAACTGTCTCACTGGTGTTTATGGGTGATGTGACTGCTGATAGAAGCTGCAGGATGAATTTTATATATATATATATATCACCACAGCCCCGAATGTCTGCACAGTAATATTGCATACTGTATATACAATTTGTAAACAGCTAATGCAATTTGTTGAAGCCCTTAAGTTAAAGCTGAAAGTTGACACTTCAGTCACATACTAATAACTTCATTTTAAATCCACTGTGGTGGTGCTCAGAGGAAGAAATACAAATATTGTGTTACTGTTCAAATAATGACAGACAAAAACATAAGCAAAATGTTTTGCCAACTATTATTATTATTATTATTATTATGATGATAATACAGTGTTGCCACAAACATAATAGTACAAAACTTTATATTGAAAAAAGTTTTTGGAGACAATACGCAATTGCTTGTTAGCTTCTCAATGAAGCTATAAATATGGCTTGCATTGCTAAACACTTAACACTAACACTAATTATCTGACCTGTGAGCTTGGTGTAGGCCTCCATGTCGTTTATGGCATCTGACATTCTGCAGTTCTTTCCACCAGATCCCTTAATCTTAATGTGAGGATTAGCCTTCACCAAGGCTTCTGTTATCCTACAATGTGATAGCTTTTGTTATTCAACTAGCAGCTAAAGAAAATATGTAGTTGTATTTGTGAAATTAAAATCAAACCATTACATTATAACAATATAGATCATTATAAAAATGTCAGAGATCAAACACAGGAGTGAGGGGACATTGGGATTTCCAGATTGCATTTCCAGATTGAACTGGAAATGCAACATAAACACTGTTTACAGGAAAGGACAGATCAGACTCTACTTCTTGAGGAAACTCAGGTCCTTTAATCAGTCTTTTGTAGAAAGTGCAAGTATACTTTCCTGATATCTGCTGGGGAGTAGGATCAGAAGCAGTGACTAGAAAACTAAAAAGTTTATATAGCACTTTTAACAATGGTCATTATCACAAAGCAGCTGCACACAATAAAATATGGGAAAAAAAATCTGGAAATCTGCAAATAGTGACCTTGACCTAGTCTGTTATGAGCCTGTAAGTATACCGAACAGTTCTTTCACCCTCCTACCCCCACAATCTCTCTGTCAAGCTAAACTTTTTCTTCCCGAAGTAAATAAAGCAGTATTTTTTATCGCATCTCTGCCTCCCAGTGCCCATGTTTTCCTACTAAAAGACTTTACACTCTCATTCTCACAAATTCAGGGTCAACCACCTATCCAGGGCATTTGACAACAACACTGTTGCTCTTTCTTGCATCTTAAAATGTCCCTTATGGCCTGTAATTGCTGTTTTGTTTTGCACTACATCACAGATGGGATAATGCAGCAACTGAACTGGGTGACACAACAGATCTGTATACACAGGCCCACGGTGTGCTTTGCTTATGCCCAGAACAAGATGATCTCCAAAACTCCTCTACTCCACCAACATAGACTCTGCCCAGGTTGCTGACTGGCCATAACACACAAACCGCACATGTTCTACTTGCACATTGCAAAAATGCATTCTTCTTTTCTTCCACTTTTATGCGACTTACAAATATATCAAATTTTGTAACAAATTATTTAAAGGTTATAGTGCCTTTTTGGGCAGTGCTGTTCTCCAATGCCAGTGCCTATGAGCATATAACATTTAAATATTAAATATGGGTTCTTGAAATTAATAACCAAATCAGTCACTGTGTTTTGGGTTTTTGGTGACCTGCTTAAAAAAATGGGAAGGTTCAAGTCACCACTGTGACAAACAGATAAAACATTATATATCTATTAGTGTAACACGGCCACGCGAAGGGCAAATATGCGGACAACTACGCAGATTTATAGGCAGGCAGAGCAGCAGAAAGCCATGGTTGCTAGGCAACCCGGCCATTTTGCCAATCAAAGCAAACACGCTACACCTGTCCGGCAGGTTATTTAAACCTCCAGTAACCAGCACACTATGTGTGAACATTAGATAGCACCAAGTATGAGAGCGTTGCTCTGATATAGGGGAAAAAATGTGAAAGTAGAAAGATAAAGAAAAGAAAGAGAAAGCTGATCAGAAAAGTGAAAAGATAAAGAGAAGAGAAAAGAAAAATTTAAAGAAGAGAAGAGAAAAGAAAAAAGTAAAAAAAAAGGAAAAGAGAGAGAACTGAGAAGAAAGGTGAAAAGATTAAGAAAAGAGAACTGAAAAGAGGCCTGAAAGTTGAACAATATATCTCGCTAGAGATAAAGAAATAAAGGTCTGGAGAAGAAGAAATAAATAAGCATTATTCCTTTCACAAAAAAGGGAAGTATATTTATTTAGGTTTACACGCATATAGTTCACAAGACACTCCCTGTTCTTTAGTTGAGTTACCAAGTGGCATAGAAGCACTGCGAGGTGTTTGCCCTAATTGATTAATCCCCGCCAAAGTACATATAATCACCCCACGTCTCAACGCTACCCTCTAATTCCTGCGTTGGGGCTCCCACTCTTACCAACATATTCGGGGGCGCCATATTGGAGCACCAACTCATAACAATACGCTGATATTCTGGGAATTACTGACATCATTGTACTTCTCACTGAAGGCTGATTAATATATATCGTAAATATACTCACATCTCCTCAATGATCTTGGTCACTTTGTGCTGATAGGCTCTGCGGTGTAGGCAGTGTCTTGTGTGAAACATGTCATATAAATCATGGACTTCCTGTATAAATAAAAATGTGATATTAAAACATGGATCTACAAAACAAAATATATATTTGTAATATATAATATGTACATTGTATCATGGTTAAGGAGGATACCTTGTCTCTGGCACAGATTAGCTTCCTTCTCCTAACCTCACACACTCGGGCAAATTTGATGAAACGGCGGTGATCTGAGTTGTTCTGGATACCCAGGTGATAGGAGTCTCTTTTCATGTGGAAAATGCATATTTGTAGTGATTTATGAATATTAAATATGTCCCCAGAGCATTTTAATTCTAACTGAAGTCTTTTCTGCAAACTGCAATTAGACATTACAATATCTCTGCTCTGTTGCAGGAGAGGGATCTCCTTCTTTGACATTAAAATAAATAGTCCTGTTTATACAATTATCATGCATGTGTACATACAAACAATATACTCATATTATTTTACACCATGTTTACCTCATTAACGCACCTGAAATTGTAAAGAGTTTTTTTGTAACATAACTTTTATCTATCTATCTATCTATCTATCTATCTATCTATCTATCTATCTATCCATCCATCCATCCATCCATCCATTCATCCATCCATCCATCCATCCATCATATAATGTTTATAAAATGTCAGGCAATTCCTGTAATAATCAACACTGTAACTTAAAGAAGGTGCTCACAGCTCTTTTAGTAGGAATTATATTAAGGAAACCACCATGCACACTACTGATAACATTTCTGATTACTACTGGTCACATTTACTACTTTGGTTTTAGGAACTTTTATTTGGTTGGCTATTGTATTATAGTCACAGCTTCTTTTTGCCCTAAACTAGTCAGCTAGTTAACAGTTGATTATGTAAATAAAGGATTTTTTTCAATTAATGTGAGGATGGAACAAGTGTGAGACATTTATACAGCACCATCAATGTACCTTCCAAGTAAAACAAATCTGACTTTATCGACAGACTCACCTGGCAAAATAATCCCACTTGTCCACATCAATACCAGTCCTCTTATTTGCCACAATCTCGTACAGGAATTGTTTTTTTTTAGGTCTGCCTTTGTAGTTCCACTAATGAAAAAAGAGATAAAAAAACATTTTCACCTTAAATGTTTCAAATAATTACCAAATAATGAAAAAAACAACAACTCTACTTTATTTCGTGAGGCAAAAGGGACCAGTGGTCCTGCAATTTGTTCTTTGATAAATTTGAGATCGGTGGCAGTGAGACCATGATTCCTCATCACAGACTTCAGATTATTCTTCTTCACCAAATGGTCAAACATTTCCACTGATGCAGTCTCGTGCTGGAGGAAAAGAGATGTGGCACCCAACATGAAGAACTTGCAATACATTGTGCGTGGGCTACTTACTTTAGAGGTTTTCCATAATTATTATCATTTAATGTTTTCTACCATGACCAATATTTAAAAACAAAATAAAAATCTGTTTTAGCTGGGTCTAGCCGGAGAAGCAGGGATGATGGCCTGATTTGGTGTTTACACTCTTTAGTCCTTACCTTCCACTTGGAACCAGGACATACTTTTGGAATAAACAAGCCATCAAACAGATGAGAGAATGGACCATGACCTGTAGATAAATGTGAACAATTTCAAGTATTTCTTGTTTTTTTGTTAAAATACAGTGATTGTGTGTAATGTTTTAAATGCAAAATGATCACAGAATACTCCTTACACCTTAAAATATATTGCTAACTCCTATGCTCGTACACTCCATAAGACGTGCTGGACTCTCTGTTATATGGTTATTTATAGTAACACTTTGACATAAACAGAAATGTTTTACACTAAATCCACCTTTTTTTTTGTCAATTTTAGTCACAACACAACCAAAAATGAAAAGAATCAGGTTTGGCAGTGTAAGGGTAAGAGAAAAATTTAAGAACATAAAGTGTGTGTGTGTGTGTGTGTGTGTGTGTGTGTGTGTGTGTGTGTGTGTGTGTGTGTATTCACCCAAGTCATGGCACAAGCCAGCAACCTGAATACACAAGATGTCTTGTTTGGTGATGTCGAGTTCAGGCTGTTTTTCCTGCAGACTTTTAATGAGACAGCCTGCTAAATACGCCACACTGCAATACACACAAGCCTTAAAATTAATATATAATAATTATATATATATATATATATATATATATTGCAACTGCTTGTATTAATCTGCTCTTTAAAAACTAGGTCAGCTAACTAACAGGATGTAATGAATTAACTGCCACTGTTCTATTGTTTTATGTGTAATCTGACTTTAAATGTGAAAAACTAATAATGGACAGACACACATACACACACACACACACAGACACACACACACACCCTATGGAGTGTTCAAAGCGGTTGTGTGAAGCTCCAGGAAACACAAAGTACGCTCCTCCCAGCTGTTTAATGTTCCGCAGTCTCTGGAACTGAGGAGTGTCGATGATCCTCACCAGCAGGGGGTGCAGCTCAATGTGACCGTGGATCAAGTCATTAAACACCTGAGTAAGAAAAGGTTCACTGTTGCTATTATTATTATTATTATTATTATTATTATTATTACACTGGGTCGCACTGGACACTGGGTCTGGTGACAACTCTGAGTATCTCTAAGTTATCTCATATTGGAACTAATACACATATTTAAAAAAAAACAGGGATGGGGTAGAACTATAAATAATAGAGATCAGTGAATGGCCAAACACAATCATCACAGTCTGGTTAATAACATTTCAATTAAATAAAAAAATAATAATAAAATAACATCCCAAAACACACACATTGCAATACTAAATACATATACTAAATACTAAAAGCATATTGTACATTACACTTTACTGGTAAGACCATATTGTGATTAAAGCATGGGCGGCTTTTTGTAAGTAACACACCTTGGGTTCAGTTGAAATCTGATCATGGCCTGGGGAAGAAAAAATATTATAATAAATATTTTGGCTGTCTCTGGTCTGGGTGTTGTTTCTGTAAAAACAAAGTGTTCAATAATCAAAAGTGTTCTGGAGCTCGAACACTCTGGTTCATTGCCAGTGACATAAATACACATGCTCTTTGTGCATCATTGCTAATCAACTCGTAATCTAAGTCTTTTTTACTAGTATTACCCTCTAAAATTTTCATTTGAACTGCAGCAATACCCAAAGTTTTCTGGGATAGGCTCCAGGCCCCTGCTTACAGGATAAAGTGGTATGAATGAACAAATGAATAGAAAGCCATCACACTAAACTCAAAGTTGGAGTTTCAGTTTGTAGGGACGGGGTCAATGATGAACTTAAAGTTCTTGACTGTTTTCATAGCACAGCAGCTCCACTGATGTATAAGAAACAGTATATTTCATCTCTGCCAACAAAATAATTTTGTGTGTTTTGCCGTCATGCTTACAGCAGCATTGTGTCCCACCTCTAATCTCCTCTCTTTAAGATGTCGCATCTCTGTTTGGGACGAGGCCCAGGATATCTGTGTCATCAGTAACCCTTAAAATGATGCTGAAGCTGTGTTTGGAGTTAGCCACGCCCTCTGTGCTCTTTGCATTGTTAAACTGGACAGGAAACCTTTAATTTCTGTTTAAGTCTTTGTCCAATTTGACTTGTTTAGCTGCTTCCCTGGGTCCTAATGCTTGCTTTTTTTAAATTACAGCATCAGTTGGCCCTGTTTCTATGTTAGTTTGTTAATATACTATATTGTATATAAACTGGCAAGTGTTAGCAAGCAAGATTAAAGATATAGTAATACATTTAAAGTATTATTTTAGAAAGCATAAGCGTAGAATATGAGCATGTACAAATATTACCTGAAAATACTGTCAGTGGTTTTGCAGATATGGCTATGTAAGAAGAATTTAACCACAGTATTATATAAAATGTATGTAATGTTACAGTAATAAACTATATAGAACTGTAGGAAATGTTATACAGGCATTATGTGACATATTTCTAGTGCTGCAATTCAAATTTGAAGTGAGCCAGTGATGAAGATTTAACTTGGTTCTGTACCTTCCTGGTGAGGTTTTGAGTGGCGGTTTTCTCTCTGCGTCATGGCTGCCGTTCTCTTCCTGGATGTTCTAAAGCTCTCGGGGCACGGTGCATCCTCCTCACTCCGGTGCCTTTGGCTTGTCATAGTGCTGGATTTATTATTCTGGAGTTAACAGGTCAGAGTAATGGCATATAATTCTGCATGGAGAAATGAAAGTGAAAGTAAAAACCTGGCACGAGCGACGCGTGTGCGTTTACATACTGAGACCTTGTGTGACGAGCGCTGGCCGGTGCTCACCTTAAACACCACACAAAAGTGGGTGGAACCATTATAATTTGGTTGTGCATGAGTGAGTGAAAAAACACACCTTATTTTTCAAATGATTTAAACTTTGGAGTACAAAACACTTTAAACACTACAACTATTGAGTATAAAACAGTAATTACAGTAATTTGATAAGGTTTACACTGTGTTTAAAATGGTTTACATTTGGGGGTTTTAAATATTGCTTTGTATTTTAGCAGCCTAGTAGTTCAAAAATATTTGCCCCTTTTTGATTTCAACTTTCATGTCACAATTAAATTGTTTGAGGTCTTCAATCTCACCAAACAGTCAGTCAGTTTTTAAAAGTTTATTTAATTTGTAGTTGCAATTAGATGTGTACATGCACTCATGAGTTTACATGCTAGTACACTTTTTTAACCACTATGTGCTTCTGCATACACACGCTCTCACACTCTCAAGCAAAACCTGATCAAATACTTTCAGTGCAGAGAAATGTGTGTTCTCACAGTTTAAGCCCAGAACTATACACATGCATAAGTGAGGCATGGCTCATCCTAGTGTATGAGGTCAATAACAGACAAAATAGAGATTAATTTGAAATTAATTATATACGGCATCTGCACTAAAATCAGTAGAAAGTTTTAAGAACTAAGCAGGTAAGTTATATGGACCTGTAGATTCTATAAAATTAGGTTTCTTCAGTGCTAAAAGAAAATGAAATCAGATTATTGATTAAAAAATATTTTGTTTTGGAAATGTGTTGCAAACTGTTTGAAAATATTAAGCCAAGTGAAAATGTAAAAATAAGAAAATTATATAGTAATAATTAACATATTTCTAAAATATATTATACAGTGTAACCTTGGATTACGAGTAACACGGTTTAGGAGTGTTCCGCAAGACGAGCAAAGATTTTTAATAAATTTTCACTTGAAAAACGAGCATTGTCTTGGTTTACGAGTACCGAGTATCATGTATCACGCATGCGCTTCTTGTTTTGACGCCGAGCGTCACGTGATCACAACTGAGCGAACGGTTTTTCTCTCTATTCCGCGCTGCGGAATTGTGGGTAATCGTCTCCCCTGCAGAGTTTTAGTGCTCATCTCTTACTGGTATAGTAAACAGTACACGCGTGCTTGGATGTTGATTATAACACTGTGACCACGTGTGCGCGCGTAAAACGTATTTTATTTTGTGTCTGTATGCGTGTGTGTACAGCGCGTGTGTAAAGCAAGTCTCATTAGAGAGGTTAAAAATCCATTTTTTTCTCTCTGCTCAAGGCTTAGCCTGCTCTTTGCCTGCTGTGCGCGTCATTGGACACCGTGCCCCACACACACACACCCACCCCTCCTACTTTCGCCTTCACTCTCACACACACACACTCTTTCTCTCTGCTCTACACAGAAACGCTGCTCTGCCGCGATTCTTTTTAGTGGTAAAGCGCAGGTTAATTTGTTTTATTTTTACTTTACAGCAGTAATTCTGTTCGTGTGTTGCTCAATCGAGTGTCGGAGAGATTTCTTGTTTATTTTTCCGATAAAACAGTGTTCCATTGTGTGTGAAAAGAGGGGGGGAGGGGCTGTGTAAGACGAGAAGGGGGAGAGGGGAGCTTACTTTAGATTCTCACACACACGGAAACACTTTCCGTCTGGATTTATTTTTATTTATTAAAATTTTTTTTAAGTAAAGTGCAGGTTAATATGTGTGTGTGTGTGTGTATGTATATATTAGGGCTGGACAATAATTCGATATCAATATATATCGCGATAGAATTTTTTTCAATAACGGCGATACAATTTTTAAACACATTTCCGATATTTCGATATACATTTGAATATATGAGCCAACGGTTTTTCTCTCTCTTGCGTTGTGGAATTGTAGGTAATCGTCTCCCCTGCTGGGTCTTAGTGCTCGTCTCTCACTGGTATAATCAACATCCGTGCACGCGTGTTCTGTTTACTATAACACTGACCACGTGTGTGTGTGAAACGTATTTAATTTTGTGTTTGTTAGCGTGTTTGTACAGCGTACGTGTAAAGCAAAAGCAAGTCTCATAGAGGGTAGAGATCCATTTTTCCTCTCCTTTCGTGTTTCGCGACAGAGGTGTGTGTGTGTGTGTGAAGTAAAAAAATGCAGGATTTAAATGTTACATATGCAAAGAAATAGCACAGATTCATAAGATCATGTGTTTCATGGTCGTTTTTGGTTGTTTCTGTGACTAATAATAATACGAGTACAATATAGAACAGTACAATATGCAGTACAAGTTACACGTTTAAATTAATTGATAACTTTGGTTCTACATGACAAATACATTTTAGAAAACCCGAATGCAGTGTGACAGTTAACACAAACTGGCAGGACTTTCTGTATAAGAGGCTTTCTTTAAATCGGTCCAGTGCTTTATTGCCGCATAGTCACGCTGCTTTAGTTTTAAGGATTAATCCTCCTGTGGTGTCTTTTAAAAAATATATATATATTATTATTATTTTAAAGAAGAGCCTGTTTCTCTGCAGAGCGTGTGTGACCGTGTACTGCTTTCTTAAACTTTTTACGACGGATGGCATCCATTGCATTTACTGCCTCTCAGTACACTGTTCTGGCACTACCGCTCCTTTTCCTGTTGAGCATAGTGGCGTTAGATGGAACTGTCCTAAGTACTAGTTAATCGTGGGTGGCAGATCGACAGTTTAAAAAAAAAAATTTTAATTTTTTTTTAATTTTATTTTTTTAAAAGGGTGCGCAGTTATACATGGGCGGCCCGCCCAAGTATACACTCTGCATGGGGAAACACTGCTTTGTGCGCTTCCCTCCCGACCCTGACATGCCCATCACTCTGGAATAGGGTCAGCCTGAACTTCCCAGACCACTCGACCTTTTGTCATTACTCACAGTCCATTCTTTATGCTCCCTAGCAAATTAAAGCCTCTTTTTCTGATTTGCCTCACTAACAAATGGATTTCTTTTAGCCGCATTGCAGTTTAGTTCTATTCCTGTGTTTTCTCATCGCCCTGTGTGTGTGCTTTCAATATTCAATATAACTGTATAATTACTTTATTTATTTATTTAGTGATTAACTTTACTGAATGTCTCAGTGCACTTCATTCATGGTCTTTTTTTTTTTTTTTTTTTCCCCCCCGACAATATTTTATCTGCCGAGTTGACGTTTCAGCACTGTTCTTTCTGATTTTTGTGTGTTCTAACATTGATAGTTTATTAACCAATTTCACTTATGTTCACTTAGTTGTTTTCTTTGCTTGATGCAGTCCAAAAGGTTTGACTCTTTGGAAACATAGTAACATCTTTAACAATGAGAAGCTGCTCACTGCTTCATCACTTACAGATGAGACACAATTAGTCAATAGTTCTTAAGCATTTGCTTATTAAAATCCTGATCCTGGTAACTTTTTTTGTGGCTGGGCAGTGTAGAAGCCTGAATATAAGGTAGTTTTTCAAGTTCAGTTGAATGCGTTCATTCAGCCTGTTTCTAACATGGGGTCTACATGGATCTGCTCTGATGTTTATTTTATTAATATTTCTGTCTGTTTCCTTTAGGGTCTGAGTTATCTCCACTCCAAAGCAAAAATGCACAGAGATATCAAGGTACCTCCTCCATTGCTCATTGTGTTTCGTTACTGTATCTCTCTAACCTCTTCCTGCTTCCTCTTTTTGGTAAGAAAAGGGATCAATCAAATGCACTTTTGAATGCCTACACTACCAAATGTACGCTTTTTAAATATTGGACTTTAAATATAGGCATAATTTATTTACTTCTTGTTCTCTAAATAGGGGGCAAATATTTTGCTTACCGACAATGGAGATGTCAAACTTGGTGAGTTTTTTTTTTTTTTTTTTTTTTTTCTTTGTTTTATTTTTGTGAGACTGTTCATATAAGAAGGAAGAAAACATTTTCTGTGTCAAGTTTAAATGAGTTTAATAATTTTATTCCTTATATTTGCAAATTGTGTGAGGTGGTTATGATCTTAAATGTATCTATTTATTTATTTTTGTAGCGGACTTTGGTGTAGCAGCCAAAATAACAGCCACAATTGCCAAGAGGAAATCCTTTATTGGCACCCCCTACTGGTAAGACTTGTAAATTAAAGATTTTATCTTCCTGGTGTAAATAAAATTCAGGTGATGCTTAGAAAAGACAGTAATGAGAACTTTGTGAGTTGAATGGATTAAAGAGAGAGATATGAGATGAGACAAAGTTTGTATGTGTGCGCGTGCTTGCAGGATGGCCCCAGAAGTGGCTGCTGTAGAGAAGAATGGAGGATATAATCAGCTGTGCGATATTTGGGCTGTGGGAATTACTTCCATTGAACTTGCTGAATTGCAGCCACCCATGTTTGACCTGCACCCCATGAGGTACTAATCTTGCTCACACGCACCTCGTCATAAAATGATGGTCTGTACATGTGTTAACAGAAACTAAATATAATTTTTCAAACAAAAATAAAAAACCTTTACTGTTACAACAAAGCTAAAAATAGATTCCTCCAGAGCTACCTGAAATAAAATGAGAAAGCCCATGAATAAATTACTTCCTTGTACTTTATAATAAATCACTACAGTGACTATGCAAAATTAAATGCCAGTGATTGTGATTCATGCAGTTCCTCCCCCCCTCCCCCCAACCAACCACATAATGCAGATAATGGCAAAGTCGCATATTTTAAGTGAATATTTTAAATGGGCTTCTGATATGGATCTATTGAGGATTGTTTATCCTTTTCATGAAGTGCATTATCAAACATTATTATACCTGGCAATTTTTTTTTGTTTTTTGTTAATAAGATTAAATGATGGATACCACATTGTCACTGCACCTATTTCATGAATTTGTTTACCCAGAAATGTGTCTTCTGAGAAATACATGACATTACCCAATATGCTGCCAGTATTTTTGTGCTCCTCTCTAAAGATCGGAAGCAAAAAAAGCATAAAGGCTAAAATTTTATATTTACAAAAGATAAAATAAGTAAATACCTGATGGCAATATTAAAAGCTAAGCTATAATGTCAGTAGACCACATTTGCTTTGTACTTGGATCTATTTGGTTTTGCCCTCATGTGTCTCATGTTCGTTTGTATAGGGCCTTATTTTTAATGTCCAAAAGCAGCTTCCAGCCTCCCAAGTTAAAGGACAAGCTTAAATGGTAAGTGCAAGTCTGTAATTTGAGGTGTGTTTGCAATAAATTTCTAACACAGATCAGTGTTTACATAGTTACAGTCCGCATTTTAGTGTCTCTCACATGTGGAATTTATTTCTTTTAATACCCTTATGTTTAGGTCTACAAGCTTTCACAATTTTGTTAAAGTTTCTTTGACCAAGAACCCTAAGAAGAGGCCTACAGCTGAAAAACTGCTTCTGGTATGAGCCTGAACTTTTATCCAGCTTCACCTCTGTTATTATAAACATTGCTTTTTTTTTTAACTGTTGTTTTTTTTTTGTTCATTGTTTTTGTTGTACAGATACTGTCTGTGGAAACATAAAACCACTATAGTTAATATATTGGGTTGACATCATGTGTCATGACACGTCTGTGTCAGATATGGTTTAAATCAGCCTGGTGTTTATACTCTCAGCAGTTGTCACCTTTACAGCTTTTTTTCTTCTTTTTTTTCCAAAAGGTTTTAATGTGTTGTGTAATGCTATCACTTTTTTTTTCTTGTTTGTGTATAGCATATGTTTGTGGCTCAGTCAGGTTTGAGTCGCAGACTTGCAGTTGAGCTGCTGGATAAGATGAATAACCCAGACAACTTGCGTCCCTATATCGACAAAGACGAGGATGATCTGGAGGTATTTCACACAGTCTCTACAGTATGCAAAAGTAATAAACTGAAGTGTAATATGTGGATATCCTGTAACTTTGTTTAGTAACTGGTTATGGTGAGGGATGTCTCTATATGTGTCAAGTCTCTTCATTGCACCTGCATAAACAGTGCTTAACAGATGTTATATTGTCACACATACACACTCTTTTCTTGCATAGTGGAGCACTGTTCCTATAATTAGCAGTGCAGTATTATAGTATTAACTCATCTAACTGCAGTCTTTCTCTCACTTTGTAGCCACCGCATCCTCCACACACCATCCGTTCAGCCCCTAACAAGGATGCTCGAGCTGGGAAAACTCGCTCCGAGATTGACTGTAAGTGAATAAACATATTCCACCTTTTACACAACTCGGATGAACTTTTACATAGCATTGCTCAAGACAAAGCGCAAATAAAACAAATCAGAACGATCATCGATGGGTTAAGGAGGGTTGCTACATCAGACCATTCAGTCAATTTGTAGTTGCTCAATTAACTTGGCAAAGTTTTTTTTTTTTTTTTTTTTTTTTTTTTTTTTTTTAATAAATAGGATGCCCAGCAACCCAGTAATTGGGTTGCAGGGCATCCTTGCATAGGAATCGAAGCTGGACCTTCCCCATGCCAGGTGAAAAACTTACCACTGAGCCACCAGAGTAGATATATAAGGTGACATAAGATTACTTACTTTTAATAAAGAAAAAAATTACAATGCCCAGCAACAGCCATTATGTAGTGTTGTACTGGCCTCAACCTTAAATTTAGATATATGGAAGGCATGTGGAACATACAAGAGTGAGTCACCCTCACTCCAAGCTTAAATAAAATACTTTTTCTGCCTTTACAGTAGTCTTCTGGAGCTCTTTTTTACATTGCCATTTCAATCTTGTAGTAAATGATTTCAGTACAGTAATACACATCACATTTAGGCTTAAGGTAACATACTGTAGATTTAGCTTTGTAATATTAACTAGAGGATATCGCCTGACATTGCCAAAAATGTAACTTTTCTCCTTCAAAATGACGTATCACAGCACTCCTTTCATAATGCAGGCTGTTTCCCTAGAGTATGGCGATGAATACCCTTGTGACTTTTGATCAGAAGGGTGTGTCTTTTGGGAACTTCATTCCTGAATCTTTACTGCTCATAAATCAGATGCAGGGGATAGACAAAGTGATTGTATTTCACAAATAGCAAACATAGGCGCACACACCCAGTGTTTCAGAGACATAAGTCTGACCAACATATAGAAAATATATTTGTTTTTGAAGGGATCAACATGTTGGCATATTGCAGATTTCCATGTTGGAATTTATGCACTGGTACATTACACTTTCGTCTTGTTTGCTTGGCCCTGGGAAGATTGGGTCATTTTATGTATTTATTTTAACTTTGTGGTAATTTTAGTTGAGTAGACTGTAATTGCTTAATCATAGTTCCACAGATTACTTTGTTGACTGTGATCTAAGAAATTCTAGGCAGTATGTAGAGCCTTATAGTGATTTGGATATTGAATGTAGCAGTACTACATCATGAGTTTCAATTCATCTTTGCGTGAGCGCACTAAATGCAGGTTGCTAGGATTTGCTCATGTAGCTCAAAACGGTACAGGCTTGACCACACACTTCTTCAGCTGCTGCCGCACAGAGGACAAGTAGGGTGTATGTGTGTGAATGAATTACTGTGGCCCAGGTAATTTGTAGAAGGGAGTGAGTAAATATTGCCCTATGCACTATACATGGTGTTTGTGTTGGTTTTATTTCGTAGATAACGTCTACAAACTCAACTGGGTGTGATAATGACTGGTGTGTATTTAGCAAGTTGTGGTTTAGTCAGTCTTTTGTTTACACAGTATATTGGTTCTTGTGTGTGTCCTGTCAGGCACAGTGATGTAGAATTGCACATGTGAAGGTAACTGCTAAAGGCAGAAATGATTGATTCTAAAGAGGCTGTTCTTACAGAGTGCTATAGTTAAAATCTCTTGCCCAGATCTGTGAAACTTGTTAAAGCTTCTGCTCTAAAACCTCTTCTGCTTTATTGCTGCAAAGTTTCTGTCTCACATCCCTCTGTAACACCAACACGCAGCCCAGATGTCACTGCAGATACTGACACATGTAACCATGAAATCAGTCAGGTATGCTATTGTCATCACTTTGTTTGCTAATCAAACTTTTACCAAGTACTGTTAAAAAGGAACCCCTACTTTATATTTTCTTTTAAAGTGTAGTTTATTCTTTGCATGGCGTTGTATGCCGCCAGCAGAGCTGGTTTGCCAGATGTTAACTTCAAACAGACATACTACTCTCAATATCTAAATTAAGTTATAATATTTGGATTTTCTCAAGTTCTGATAACTGGTTTCTATGTTTTGTTCATCACTGTGTGGGTGTCTGTGAGTGAGCTCAGAGTACAGCCAGTATTTAGCCTTAAATGGTTATGTAGAAAGTATTTCTGTCGCACTTGACTTGTGTTCTGTCACTGTTGAACAGTGTGCTGACTGTCTATCATAGCTACCAAGTTAAGTTCGTTTGAACTCTTCTCTGCAGAAAAGAAAGACCAGATGTCAACCTGGCCAGCCATCAGCTTTTAATGATGCCAACAGCAGAAACTTTAAGGAATATAAACGCACTATTTTGTTTTTGCTAATGTAAACGGGCTCAGCTACTTTTGATAGTTGTGTTTGGTAACCCATTATGTAATGTTTCTAAAAACGTGTGCTTATATGATGTAATCTACCAACGTTACACACAGAAACGTTCAACAAAGTTAATGTCATGCTTTCCTAGCAAAGTGTTTGTTTGATTAGCTTTACTATATTCATTTTCAACTATCATCAGTTCAATGAACTCAGACTATTGTTAGCTATGTGTAGCTTACCTTATTTCTTAAGCTCAGTGCTAGTAGAAAATGGCAGTTTACCTACACACTGTTGAAGTTTCACTGTCATTTCCTTCATGCCTTTTTAAACCAAGTACAGTTTACAAGTTATTTACGTTGCCAGGTAGCATGTATATGATGAATTATGGCATTGTGATCGTTCTTTTTCCAGTGTGTATTTCTGCTTTGTTGTAGTTAATAAACTCCGATTTGAGTCTCCACTCAAGAAGGAAACTGAAGCAAGCACAGAAATGGTGAGCACATAAACGTTGTAGAATTGTATTTAGTCTCAGCTCACACAGACAGTAGAGCTAGTATGCTAAACCTGCGTCCAACCTGATGTTCACCACAACCAAACTGATTTAGTAGTATACAGTATTAGTTACACATAATTTAGACTTAAATGGCAGCCTAAAAATAAACCATCCTACTCTGATTTGAGAGAATTAATGACGCAATAATATGATGTCACTCTCCACAGGATGTGACCAAAGAGAATGATTTCTCCTCTCAATGGAGCCCATTTGCTGAGGGAGGCATCTCTTCCAGGTAACTATAGAAACAATCAGAATGGAGATCATTAACAAACCAGCCTCACGGGCAGGTGGCCTCATATCACCCCTTAATAACAGACTTTGTCTGACACCTTTCTTTGGAAAATAAAAAAGCTTTGTGTCTTTGCACCTGCTAACCTGCTCTGTTTGTGTGTCTGAGCACACTTTCTCCAGATTGTCTGCCTGCCTGCTCATTTCCTTTTGCTTTGACTGTGTGTTCTTCTGTTCTTTTTTTATCCTTGCTTCCTTTAAATTTAAGGAGCCTTCTGAAAAGTGTGGAGGACGAGTTGTTCATACGGTAAAGCAAGAAGTGTGTTCGTACCCATGGCTGTAATTTGCTTAGCTATTTTTCATATGTACTGAATCCCATTTTTAATTCTCTTAACACACAGTTGAGTTGTGCAACTTTTTACTGCTGTGTTAACCAGTGTGTGCATCATGTCACTGTCGTATCACTCGAAAGTGTCTATAGTGCACTTCTGCATCCATCTGTATAGAAACTGTAGTAAATGCCTTTAACATTGTTAACAAACAGGTTTCCTCTCTCTCTCTCTTTCTCTCTCTCTCTCTCTCTCTCTCTCTCTCCCCCCCCACCTTGCCCCTCTCTCTGAAC
>JAOVVB010000041.1:20224524-20244524 GCA_028570985.1 Heterobranchus longifilis
ACTTTCCTTTATCCTTTCCACTGCTAGCCACATCCATTCAACTCATCTGATGATGTGGGGTTGAATGATGGCTCTTCCACAATTAAGCGGTTCCCAGGCTCAGATAATGGTATGGTTCCTGGTCCACGCAGGCGGAACACACCAGAGAGAGGCAACAGGATTGATCAGATGCAGCATGATCTTTCCTCCAGTGTAAGCAGCCCTGGACTGCTATCACGATCAGCAGAATATGGTACTGTACACCTTTGTATATATTACACATGGGCCATACCTTGCAGCTGACAATCTACACGACATTATCACGACATAAATAACTATTTAGAGTGATCTGTTATCTTCCGGTAATATACAAGTTTTCTTTTTTTGCCAGCATTCTATCCGTCACTTCCTGTGGTGAGAGATTCAGTTTCTCTCACCATTTTTGGACCCTAGAAATCTATGTAGCTCAATGTCCCTTGTGTCACTTCACTTTCAGTTGCATTTCCATGTCTCCGTTTTTTACTCAACTGCCCTACCTCCCTTTTTTCAGTTCACCTTCATATTTCTCTCTTGTTTGTTGTCTCAATAGTTGAGGATTCTGAGGACGCTCTAAATGGAGACACTCCTAAATCGCCACCTGGTCGGCCAAAAAAGAAGGAGAAGAAAGAATTCCCGGTGAGTGTGTATGCAGGTCAAATAGAGGGTGTGAAAGTGTTGTGAAGTACACCACAGGACCATCCAAATTTACGTTTACATTTCTTCATTTAGCAGAAGTACTTATGCACAATGAAAGTAAGCATCCAGCCAACATGCAATGATTTATAACTAGGAAGACAAAAGATTAGTGCTAGTAAAAGTATTTTGTATAGTAAGAGAGAACCGTTGTAGACTATCTTGGTGCATACACAATACGAAAGCTATCAAGATGATTTTAAAACTTGCAAACTTTTTATCTTGCAAAAGTTTGTTATAAACGGTCAGCAGCAGCAGTCTGAATGCACGGTGGGGAAAATGTGAAGAGAAAACAGCAAAAACAAAGTCAAGTATAGCAGTGACTAGAATTTGTGTAAGCAGTTGATCAAATTTTGATCTTATGAAGACCAAATATGCATCAGTTACATCATTCATCTAAATCCACACCAATATTAGCTGTGTGGGGTGTGGACAGTTAGTGTTCATGGAAATAGAGGGAAATATTTAAGTTGCCATTGGATGTAATCGCGCAATTTTTGCAGTTGTGTTGATTTTAGTAATATACATAGAAATGATTGACATTAGTGTTAACAATACTCTTCAAAAGTCATTTTTCATTTCTTTACAGAAGCCAGCAATTAATGGCCTTCCACCTACCCCTAAAGTGCTGGTGAGTACTCGCTTCATTTTCCCCTAGCTTCTTGCAAGACTTCTTGCAGTGCGCATTCAGAGATTTAGTTTTGCAAGGTTTTTTTTTTTGGTGTACTTAAAAAAAACACAAAAAAAAACGAGTAGGTTATTGGAGGATACTGTATAGCTACTGCAGTGCCATTTTAGATAACCAAGATCAATTGGAGATGAATTGAAAGTAAATATTTTATTTGCAGGCAAAATAAATACTGCAGCAAATCCAGTATTTAAGTTAATATTGCTATGAGTAGTTTCAATCTACTCTAAATGGCTTAATTTTAGCGTTCCAGCTGTTAGTAGTGTATTCTAACTAGTGCTTTACAATTAATCACACAGAAATCTAAATCGAAGTGTGCCTGCAATTTATTATAGTTAATATTTGCATCGTTGGGAATTTATGTAGTATTTTTGAGATGACAAATCCTCTTAATGGGATCATTTGTGACATTCAAATAAAATGTTTGAATACAAAACATACAATAGTTACATATTACAGTATAAATCACAATATTTGTCAAAATAATATATAATATTTTTATTATTATTTTTATAAAATGTGCAGTCCTAACTTCCAGCTAATTCTCTCTTTGAATCATTATACATTTTAGTTGAATTGTTCATTTAAAAAAAAACATAAAAACCCTCATTATGGAAGCAATGTGTAGTATTATTTTTCCTTTAGAAATAGTAGTTGCACTATTGTTAATGCTATTGTGACTGTCAGAAGAGAGACACATTTTTATGTTGAAGTGTCTGTACATTTTTGAGCCCCTCTGTATATAAAAATGTGGGCACAGTGTGACGGAGCCTGATATACATCAAATGCATTGCTTTCATTTAAATAAAGTTCAGGACAATCTCTGTTGAATACCGCAATTTACTTTTGGAACAAGGCTGATACTTGATTTCTGTCTCTGTGTTTGCATTTAGATGGGAGCATGTTTTTCAAAAGTGTTTGATGGCTGTCCTCTCAAAATCAACTGTGCCACTTCATGGATTCACCCAGAGACCAAAGGTAGCTGCCTACCTCAAAGCTTCATCTTGTGTGTGATTGTGCTTTCATGCATGCAAGTGTGAGAAACTCTTCTTTTTTTGTTCTTACATTTGTAATGTCTACCTGTTTTGTAGATCAGCATTTGATCTTTGGGACAGAGGATGGCATCTATACATTGAATTTGAATGAGTTACATGAGGCCACCATGGAGCAGGTACTGACCTCTGAGCTTCTTTCTCTAGCATCTTCCATTGAAGAAGTGTGTGTCTATAGCCTAATCAGTGTTTTGTGTTTGAGGGGTTTTCTATATATTACAGAGTATAAATCACTTTCACCATTCAGTAGATGCATGCTGCATGTGTTTCAGTTGTTTCCACGAAGATGTACCTGGGTCTACGTCATAAATAACAACCTCATGTCATTATCAGGTAAGTATCTCAAGTACACTTGAAATAAAACATTTGGACCCTTACCTAATAACGCAGTGTTTTATTTTCATATTCTGTGTTTGACTGTGGGTTTTGAATGTGTGGGTATACGTTTGTGCGTGTAGGTAGGTGTGAGGTTTTTTTTTTTTTTTGGTATTTACAAAGACTCAAAGTTCAGTTGCATTTTGACTTGGTGGAAAACAGTAATTATTTCAAACCTTTTTATTTAAAAAAATTTCAAATATGGCAAAACTACAGGTTAGATATACCTAATTTTTCCCTAATGGCAAATGTAACAAATGACCCGAGGCATTGCATTAAAGGTTATAAGGTGGATCTGATTCAGGGAGGCTTTAAAGTTCCCACACAATTGCAAGCTTTGTTACAAATACAGGGTGAGCATAAAACCTTTCCCTGATTTCAAATGTACTTTGTTCAAAACCTATATTCTCAAAAAAAAATGCATATAGTTTATTGTGAATTAAAAATATATATGACGGTATATTTTAAGATAACCTGGCTCTGGTAAAAGTGTACAAAACATGTCAAGAGCTTTAGTAAAAGTTGTCACTGAACACCGGAATGAACAAAAAGTCTTATCTCTGTAACAATTGGTGGGTGTTTGTGCCAGATTGCATTTCATAAGACTTTTTTTAATTCTCAAAACATCCAGACACATTAGTCTCTAGAGTATACACAGAATGGCGTGAAAAACATTGAGTGTGTGACAGTTCTGTGGGTAGAAATGCATTTTTAATTAGAAGTCAGAGGATTGCATCATGCACAAAACATCAAACCTTGAGGTGGATTGGCTGCAACAGCAGAAGGCCACATTTGGTTCCCCTCCTGACAACCAAGAACAGAAATGAGGTAGACATGGTCTCAGACTCACCCACACTGGACAGTTAGAGATTAGAAAATCACTAGCTCTTATTCCAGTCTTAATCTGTCCTGTTTGAATAGACTGTGCCCATGATGGCCCATTCACCCCAATGATTGATTTGTGAGATGCTTTTCTGCTCATCATTGTTTCAAAGCATCCATATTTGAGTGACTAGGTTACCACATGATGCTTTGTAAAGTCGAGAGACAGTAATAGTGGATGGTATTATCAGGACATCTGCAGTGAAACATTTAAAAGCAAGCACATCTGGTACCAACATTCATACTTTTTCTTCATTCTAATGATGCAAACTTTAGGTGAAGCTCTTGACCTATCTACCAGAATGATCATGTAGATTGTGATGCTTGCTTGTGATTGGCCAGTTACTTTTAGATTAGTTTAGATTCTACTTTATGTTGATTGTGCCAAGTATATATACAAAGTCAGTAAAATGCTTAACCAGAAATGTACAAGTAGTCTATTAACAATAAATAAAAAATGCAGTAAATGTGTGTATGGGTCTATATGTACAGGGTGAGTTTGTCTTAACTAAATAACTGCATGCATGGACAACTCTTGTTAAAGTGGACAGTGAGTGTATATACAGAGCAATATCATCCTGCAAGTCCTAAAGCTGCTTTGAAGGATTGTAGTTGTAAATAGTTATACAAAGCTATATGATGAGAAGCATGGCAAATCCTGACATTATTTATTTTATTTTTTTTAAACAATGCGTTATAATTTTGTTTTTATATATTTTTTATATTACATTTTTATATGCTCATACAGTGAGTGTCAAAAAAACTAAATCTATTTAATAAACAGTTTGTATCAAGTGTGGAGTTTAGTCATGACTTGTGCACTTGGCAATACTGTACCATACTCTTGGCTGAGGAATGACATTTACAATAATGACAGAATTATCAGGAACAATTTCATAAAACTCACGATATATGATAGAGACACAGATAAAAGTTAAAGTATTAAATTAAAATTCAATACAGTATGTATTTAATGGCACTGTGTCAAGTTATGGATAATGGATAAACATCAGGCAGAAGAAAAGGTGTCTTTACCCCCCCCCCTTGAGTTTTTATTTTATTTTATCATGCTCCTATTGTCAGTCTGTCCTCTACAGTTAATCATTTCACTGTATAATGTTCACGCTTTTTGCTTTTGTCATACTCAGTGTCATTGTTATAGTAGCTACATGATTCTATTTCCTCTTTTGCACTCTCTTCTGTCCTCTCTGATCATGGCTGATCTCACTCCCTGCTGACTGCTTTAACGTCTAAATCGCCATAATCAGAAGGTAAAAGCACTTTTACACACTTACATACCAAGCGTACCATCATTTTCCTCACTGTGCACATATTCATGCCTATCAGATAGCACTTTTTTCTTTCTTTAATTGTTCTCTTTAAAGCCATGTTGTAGATGTGCATCACTGTGCTTATCTTAGCTTGCTATCATTGTTGCTGTCACCAGAGAAGTCCAGAGACACCGCTGAATTGTGTGGTTGTTGCCTCTCTGCCACATGTCCTTGTTGTATAACATGTTATAAACTGTGTTTAACCTGTCAATTACCATCCTGTCTCAGGGAAAACCTTCCAGCTGTATTCTCACAATTTGATTGGCCTGTTTGAGCAGCTCAAAAAACCTGGACTTGCTACACAGTTGCAAACTCACAGGTTCCCTGAACGGATACTGCCAAGGTACACAAAAGCAAGTCTTTGGCTGTCTGTCAACACACAAATGTTCAGTAGTACTCTACTGTCTAGTATTGTTTTAAGCTACTGTTATCACACAGTATTTTTTAACAAATTGAAGGTCCAACATCTCTGATTTTTAGTAAGCAGTGTTTTAGATGTATTTTTATTTTAATTGCCCACAGCAAAGTGTTTTATTGCTGGACAGTTTACATTTTTACACTATGATCTGTGGTTAATTTAATCTAGTTGTCTAGGGTGCAATCCCAAATGGTTTCTTATTCAGATTGTTTGGTATAATACATCAGAGCTGATCACCCAGTGCCAGCATACATTATTTAGTACAGCATACAACATTTGAGAAAAATGTACTTTTGTTTAAAGTCATCTGGTAATGTTTGAACATTGCATTTAAAATTTTTATATGTTGGACACGAGACATGAAGTATTGTCACACTGTTTGTGTGGGTGTACGCTTGTCTTTAACATATAATGTCTCATGCTCAGACGTTTCCTCTTTGAGGCCAACTGTCACACAGTAACACATTTTTTTATTAAATAGGATATCCCTGGTTCAATGTCAGAAGCATTTAAAGTTATATTTTGTACACAACACACGCTAAGTCAGGATACAGATAGACCTGGGTCACATTTGCGGCTGAGCCACACTGTTTGGTGGAGTGGTGTTCACGAGGCCTTGGGTTGAACCCATAGCTACTGTAAGCTCAACTTACAACAACCTTAATTGAACCCAAACTTACCTTCCTAACCTATGACTTCAGCTTTGTCGAGTACCACCCAGTTGGACAAACACAGCAAAGGCAAACACCTAGCTATTTCCAGACATGATTCCTGGCATTTTCCTAATGTCATATAGCTTAAGTATTCTTATATAGACTCTTCCACAGGCGAATAAATGGACATTTGTATACTTATGTTGCTGGCTGTAGTGGAGCCACGAATTGTGCTTAAGTTTCTTTGGTCTAGGCCTAGAACTAATGTAATTTTTTCGGTCTGCACTAGAATATTTACAATCCCCCCCCAAAAAATAAAGTGCAATTATTACTGTTTGTATTTCTTTCTCTGTTTCAAAGTTCACTACATGGGCTTAAGCATCTGTTACACTGTCATGATATGTTTTGGATAAGAAGCCACTTGGGTGGCTAAGAGAACAAAATTTGAAGCAAATAGTTTAATAATTGGTCTTGCACAGATTTTAAATCTGTGGTCTCCCAAAAATCTCTTTCCACTTTTCAGCAAAATGTCAATTTGTTTATGAAATACCCTCTATCTGATCGCCATTTCATTGTTTATATGCACAGAGTTAACATTTCCACTCATGATGATCTGTCTGGGTTTATGTATGTAATTGCACTTTAAATGGCTTCCTTTAATGTTTTTTGTACTGTAGCTTTTCCTAATACACCTTGGCATTTATGCGTCCCCATACTGAAACATCATTTGAGCTTAGAGCTTCGGATCATTATTAAAATTATTAACATTTTTGAAATTATTAAAAACTAGGTGTAAAAACATTTTAAACACATTTGCTGTTAGTTGTTCCTAGAGACTTTTGGGACACCATGTTGTAAAAGGAATGTCAAATATAGCAACATCAAAACATAACTGTGGCTTAAAAAAAAGTGTACCATGCAGTGATCTCAATTGCTTCAATGTGAATTTCTTTATTAAATATTTTTTTAGTTTCTGTGGGTTTTGATAAAACCTCTACTAATGCTTGCTCTTTTGATTGCAGTATGAGATTATAAGAGTTGTTAGGTGTCAAAAGCATTATCAAAATATAAATGTACGTTTTACACTAGTTTGTCAGAGCTATAAATGTTTTTGCAGTGTTGTCATTAATAATTTATTAATCATGTTTATTCGTTTCTGTGGTTTGTTTAACAGGAGATTTGCCCTGACCACAAAAATCCCTGATACAAAGGGCTGTCACAAGTGCTGCATCGGTGAGCATTATGGACAAACTAATGTTTTCCTGTAGTGGTAACTTTTAGTAGGAGTAGCCAGATGAGTAGTATGTACCAGAGCTGATATGACTTGTTCCAAAGCCATTTGTACGTGGTTACTGTCGCTGAAGCACATATGAAACATAGTATTCACCCATTTTCCCTCTCTCTCTCTCTCTCTCTCAGTGCGCAATCCATACACTGGATTTAAGTACCTGTGTGGAGCACTGCAGTATGGCATCGTTCTGTTACAGTGGTACGAACCTATGCAGAGGTTCATGCTTATAAAGGTAAATAGCAAACATAATGTTGCATTATGTGCCATACTTTTGAAAGCCATGACTGTATCTTCAGTTTTATAAACCTTTCGATCATTTTCTGTACTGCAGCACTTTGATTTTCCATTGCCGAGTCCTTTGCGTGTTTTTGAGCTGTTGGTGGTGCCGGAGCAGGAGTACCCCCTGGTGTGTGTAGCTGTCAGTCAGGGCACTGAGCCCAGCCAGGTTGTTCGCTTCGAAACCATCAACCTCAACTCCTGTTCTTCCTGGTTTACTGAGATAGGCTCAGGTACCCAGTCACTCCCACACAGACTCACAGATTCTTAAAAAATGTAGCTTTTGCTTAAATAAATAAATTTAGTCAAATAGTAATAATGCCATGATTTATACTGCCGCAGATGGGTTAAAAAGACCAGTTTAAGGGCTCCCTAGTTAGTACTTGTCATCTTGACTGGAGATGAGTTGGGATTGACTCCTGGGATTAACAGGAAGAAAATCAGTGAGAATTGAAATTAAAGGAAGAACAAACAATTTAGGACACTTATTGTAATTACCCATTATTTAAAACCCAATACATAATATAAAAAATCATTAATTACATTTATTTTATTCTTTTTCGACCATGAACATGACTTTATCCAAAAACATGTACATAAATATAATTAAAATTTAAACAACACAATTTTAATTGTTAATTGAATTTTTTGCCTATCATAGGCATCCACAATATGACTTTATTTATTTTATTTTTTTTTACTTTCCAGCGGCGAATCAAGTTGATGCAATTCATGTTACTCAGCTTGAGAGAGACACTGTGCTTGTGTGCCTTGACAGTAAGTATGGCAGCATTTAAAAAAATTTTTTTAAAAAGATGGAGTGAGTGAGATAGTTTGACTTTTTGTTTCTCCATCTACAGAAAATCTAAAGATCGTGAACCTGCAAGGAAAGCTTAAGTCTAATAAGAAACTGTCTTCAGAACTTAGCTTCGATTTCTGTATCGGTTCAGTAGGTAAGTGTATTATTTAGGCATCCTGTCTGTGTATTGTTTATTAACGTTTGTAAATGTGGTTGTAATGGTTTTGTTTTAGTGTGTCTGCAGGACAGTGTTTTGGCTTTCTGGAAACATGGCATGCAGGGAAAGAGCTTCAAATCTAATGAGGTATGGTGTCTTTTTTTTTTTTTTTTTTTTTTTTTTTTAAACAAATATTTATCGACTACTATTTATCAAATCAAAAAAAAAATTTAACAATTAAACAGGAAAAGTAAAATGTCATTCATTTTTCTAATGATGTTCTACATCCTACAACCTTACTACTTGCCTATGTGGTAACAGTAATCCATTAATTAATTTCTTTCAGAAATTATTATGCCTGTTATTACAAAATCCTTTAATTTAAGGAGGTATTTTAATAATGGCTGGAACAGGGGCTGCTCTGTGTTAGACAGGTACTGTTTTGGTTCTCATTGGGTAAATATTTGTGGTATGCATAGTGTGAGCAAGATAAAAAGCTATCAGGAGAAATTTCCCTCATATTTCTGCATTGAGGTTATTGTGGCAGTTTAGTTGATTTTTAAGCCATGTGTATTGTGTGTTTCATGAGGACTTTTGAAAAATGATGAGCAGTAGTTGCTATAGTAGTCTAATTGTAAACTGGTTTATGCACCATGTCAGTATTTTTTTTATAAAGTAGCCAGGAAGTGTAGAAAATGTTCTTCTTAATGCGAGCTCAATACTACCATGACTATATCAGTGCTGTTCTTGGAAGGGTTAATTAATTTGGTCAGAGGCAGTCCTATCAATGTCCTTTTCCCTCGATATATCTGTTTCAAAAACACTAACCTTTTGTTACTTGAAAAACTGTGATGTTTAATAATTATGAATTTGTTTTTGGCACCTGAATTGCCTCAGTAGCATCTGTTACGATGGTGTGTGTAGTTGGGTAGCAGTTTCAAAAAGTCACCCTATCAACGGTCATGTTCACCTGATCAGCTTCAGACAAACAATAAAAGATCAGAGATCACCTGAAGGTGAACCACGCTTTATGAAAGCAAATACCCCATGTGTGCGTGTGATTCCGTGAGTGAGTGCATGAATATGAAAGTCTGTGTTTTCTAGAAGACATTGTGAAAGGTAATGTAAAATTGATGTCCAATCAGAAAGTAGCAGCTGCTCAAAGAGGGCGATTAAATTATTCAGCTGTTTTTGTCTTGTATGACCCTACTGAAATGCCATCAGCACCCTCAAGGTTCCAGTCTGTGCACTCGACTGCATGTGTATGTGTAAGAGGGAGAAAGAATAGCATGCTATAGCATAAGCCTGACAGGTGTTACACCGGCACGGTCACCTGGTGTAATTGCCTGTGCTTGCATGAAAAGGGGATGGGGGATTAGTCGGTCATGATGGAGTGCTGCACTTGGCTGTTGTCACTGTAGAACTTTGAGTGGTGTCTGCTTTCCTTGCACTAACCAATTTGTTTGTTAAAATAAATATTAATATTAATAAGTTAAACAAAACACATTATAGAGGAAACGGTTTATTTCTTTCAGACTTGTACACAGATATGATTGGAATAGGAGTTATAGTTTACTCATTACTAGAACGCATGACTTTCCTACTGGATATAAATGTAGGATGTTTTTGTAAGTTAACTATACCAGACTCTTATTTACTGTAGAAACTGAGCCTCACCCAAAGGTGGACAGCAGTCAACCTCCGCTGTTCCCTTACTACACCTATGACTGCTTCGTAGTTAGACTTTGTTCTTGCATGCTAATTATAAGTACAAATTGTGAATACTTGGTTCCAATCTTTATACGTTTAGGCCAAAGGTTTTTAAAGCACATGACTGTCATGCTTTTTGAACATCCCATTCCATATATAGTCCTCCCTTTGCTGGCATATTAACCTCCATCCTTTTGAGAAGGCTTTCTTTATTTCTATCCATTCACTCACAAGAGCATTAGTGTGTTTGGGTGCTAATGTTGGGTGAGGAGGTCTGGTGTGCATTATTCCAGTTCATCCCTAAACGTGTTCTGAGAGGTTGAGGTGAGGGCTCTGTCACTTGAGCTTTTTTCTCTGACATCTCTGACAAACAATGTATTTATGGATACTTTGTGCACAAGATCACTATAATGTGAATAGGGAGAAAATAGCATTTTAAAGATACTGGGGCAGTGACTACAAAACAGAAGCACCTTGGACATTAAGACAACTGGTATCTGATTATGAACTGAATTGAACAGGCTTATGTCTATTTTGCTACAGCACATAGCTGTCAAACAAATTGAGCCTGACATTCACTGTGTGGGAAGAAAACTTTGCTAGCAAGGTTTTGGACAGCTTTAGGCTGTTCGACTGATATTTAACCGCTGCATTTGCTAAAATGGCTTCCTAACTAACGTGATTTCAGCAATGCAGTTGCCTAGGCAAAAAAAAAAAAAAAAGAAATTACATTATTTTGTTAAAGATAAGGTGTTAAAGTACAGTATGTTAGAGACAAAAATGTTTTGGGCAAAACCAAAATTTTCCATGCCAGTGCACCAAGCAGGTAATGTATTGGTTTTGAGCTCCATGCCTTTATTAATGCTTCTTTTATTTGCCTACAGGTCACACAGGAGATTTGTGACTCGAGCAGAGTGTTCAGACTACTTGGATCAGACAGGTGGGAGCCTCTGCTAGTATCGTCACTGTTTCTTCCTCTCATGTTCTCTTTGTTCCATCTGGCTTTCACCAACTCATTTAGTGTTCCCAGTGGTGTGTGTTTCACATTTCTCTCTCTATTTCCTCTTTACCTGGAAACATGCTCTCACCTTCCATCCCATCTCTTTCCATCCTCAGAGAGCCAGTGATTTGACTTTCTGCTTCAGTATCTATGACGAGAGACACACTGGATCTGAGTGTGGGCGTGAGCAGGTGCATTTGTAAAATGAAACCTCCCTAAAAAAAAATCTTTTTTTTTTAGTGTGGATCAGGTATATAAGCATTTAATTTCAAGAAACCCTCGAAGGACTTGATGATGATAAAATGTATTAACATATGACATTTGACATATTTACTGGTGATTTTTCTTTCTTAGTTTTGGCAAACACCATACTAATGCTAAGTAGAAGCCCTATTTCTCTCAAACACCTTTCTTAAAGGTGTTGGAATAGTTCCTTTGAGGTCCGGTCCGTGTTGACATAAGTGCGTCACTTAACTGATACAGATCTGACAGCTGCCTGTTCATGGGGTGAACTTTCCATTCCACCAAATCCCAAAGGGTCTTGTATTAGATACTGATCTGGTGATCAGATTCAGTAAAGTCACCGTCATGTTCATATGACCTGTTTAAGATGATATTATTTTATGGCGTGACACATTACCTTTTGACTGGTATTTAAGGGGTCTAATCCATGCCAAGAAAACATTTCCCCACATCTTTATACCCCACCAGCAGTTTGGCCAAATTATGACTCAACAACCTGCATTTCACAGCAGTAATCCAGGTTCATCTGACCAGGCAAGGTTTTTTTTTTTTTTAGTCCTCAGTTATCCAGTTTCTGTGAGCCTGTGCCCACTGTAGACTTGGATTCCTGATAGTAGAGGAGCCTAATGTGGTCTTCTGCTGTTTGGCGGCGCCGTGCGGCGCCAGAGCCACATGTGGCTCTTTCATCCCCTTGTTGCGGCTCCCTGTGGATTTGAAACAAAATAAATGAGTATTTAATTGAAATTTATTGCACTTTTTGAGCCCAGAGCTGCATTCCATTCCGAAGTGTACTTCACAGAGTGCTCCCGATTCCCTGCTCCGTTTGCAGTGAGTGGGAAGGGAACTTCTCTTGACAAACCTCCACCATTCAAAACAGTCTGCGAAGTCACCAGCGCTGATGTCACTTTCTCCGTATTATTCATGATCACAATAATAATTGAATGTAGATGTACTAAGATGCATTTATTTTTTACAGATTACTAGCCTATATAATAAAGATCTCTTGATTTAATTAAAGTTTAAATTATTGTAATATTTATATGATGTTCGTCGATAATAATGATAAATACATTAATCTTTCGGTCCAGTACGCACGATAAAAGGATGACGGCATTGCTGCAGTTGGATAATTTAAGTTTAGCTTTTTATTTTATAAATACGAGGAGGACTTAAATAGACATTGATTATTTTATTTGAAAGTAGCCTTAAATCCAACATCTTTTTTGGGGGGGTGGGGAAATAAGATTTCGTTTTTTTCTGTAGCAGTTCATTGATTTCATAAATGCAACACGCTATTTTGTTTTATACATAGCATAAAGGTAAAATAAGATATGCAGTGTTCTCTTTATTTTAGATGTCAAATGGGTTTTGTGGCTCCCGGTGTTTTCTGTGGGAAACCGGTCCAAATGGCTCTTTGAGCGGTTAAGGTTGCCGACCCCTGTGCTAGACTGTCCAGACTGGTTTGAGATGTCTTTCTGTCAGCTTGAAATGGTCTAGCCATTTTCCATTACTTAAAATGGCATTTACACCTGCAGAACCACTTCTTATATTTTTTGCTTTGGACACCATTCCTTGTAAACAGGACTCTTGACACTATCCTGAGAAGGCAATAGAAAATACTGAAGTTTAATCTTCTCTCTCCTCAAATTCTGATGTTTTATGTTTTGTCCTGCTGCCATGAGGTTGGCTTATTTGACGGTTGCAGGAATGTGTAGGAATACTGTAGATATTCTAATAATGTGGAGAACGAGTTTATACTTTAGAAGAAGCTCAAGGTGCAATGTGTTAGATTTGATCTGTATAGTTTGTGAAAAGTGAGAAGATCCAGTATTGTCAGTTCTATCAAGCACAAACAGCCGCACTTTCTGGAAGAACAACGTCATTGTAAGAGTACAGTATGGGAGGAGATGGTGTCTGTTACACATACACGTTCTTCCCTATGACTCAGAGGTTGCACTCATCCATTGTGAATCAGGTGCATTGGCCTCGGGCCCCCAGGCTCTGGCCTCTGTCTTGAAGAGATGAGCTCTGCTGTCACAGCTTTCACTTTAACCTTTTTAAGAAAAATTGTAATATGTTGCACACAGCAGGAGGCTTGATTAAGGGGACAAAACATTCTCTCCTTTCTCCTCATTGAATTTTATTTGATTCCTGACAAACCTTGATCCTTACATACAAACGTGTTTTCACTTGCACGCGCCCGCACACCTCTCTGCCTATACTCTATGTTTTATTCACTGTGACACGGGCAGTGCCAGGCTGGTGTGTCTGAGTGCTGTAATTTCATCTGATGCCCTGTGCCCGCTGCCTCCCCCTCTCATCTCTCCTTCTGCTGAGGACACGACCAGTCTTGTGTCATACTGTTTCTTTTCTCTCTGCTAGTCTCTCCGCTTGTGTATTTTTCCTAATTAAATGCAACAGTCTGTAACCTGGTGCTGTAGCTGTGTAGTAGTCTTCCTCTATCCTTCACTTTTTGTTTCTCTCCCTGAGGTGTAATGTGTCTTGTGTTTTTAGGGTGGTGGTTTTGGAGAGCAGGCCCACTGATAACCCGACGGCTCTCAGCAACCTTTACATCCTGGCAGGCCATGAGAACAGTTACTAGGCTGATTCTTGCTGATACTGCTCTCACCTAGTCACTGCTCTGGCATTGTGGATTCAGCCCTGTCTGGCAGTGAACTCTCTCCTCTCTCAGTATGCTGCCTGTTTAAGCAAAGGTTTGAAGACGAAGTGAGCAGAGGCTTCTGATCATGCCTTAATAATTTCCAGAGCGGACCTTCAGGCTGGTTCAATCCATGCATCTTTCTGCCTCAGTCACTGGCTAATGGCTAGTTTTAGAATTAGATTAAAAGCATCAATTCCTGAAAATGTATTTAACATCTGAAATGTCTGGAGAAATATTAACCAAACAGCATGACTGCAGGAATTGTCCTTTAAGTGCCTTTTTTGGGGCACTGTCAGGTGTGCTTCATTAAATCCTTTGAGAAACAGGCTCTCGGTGTGTAATCAGTATGCAACTAACATATCTTCAAACCAGATGTAGATTTTAGATCACCATTTGGAAGTATTTAGCAGGAATGGAGTAAACAAAAATTGAACAAGGAAGCAAAGATGTATTGCTGTTGGCTATTTAAAGTGTAAATTATTGAGCTGGAGTCATGAGTTGTAGTTTAAATGCAGTGTTTTCAAAAGCACACCAGCAAAATCTCACTTCCTTAACAGAGCAGGACTCCGCAAAGCCACATCTTTATTTTACTGCTTTGTAATAAAATAATAAATCTTTCCTGCTTGGTTAAATTTTAGAATGCATTTATGATGTAAAATGGTATTCTTTTTATTGTAACTTTTATTCAATATTTGCACCATGTAAGCACTTTTGTACATTAATGTTTTTTTGTATTTAAGAATGACAAAATATGGGAGATGCTAGGTTTTTATGACTTGCAGAGTATTTCCATGGCTTCAGTTCTAATGTATGCTTTTTTTTTGTAATAAAAAAAACAATGTTAACAAGACTTTTTTTTTTAACTGTCAAAAGAATGAGTGACTTTGGTCTGTGATCAGGGGTGTGCACGTGCTGGTTGGCACCTGTAACAAATGTATGGTCCTGTGAAGCACTAAACTGCAAGCATGTGAGATCTGTACTCTTCCTCATGTTTTCCCTGTCACCAGGGATGAATGATTACTGAGCAGGTTTATTCACACTCCTCTTCTGCAGAGCTGCAGAACTACACAGCTGACTGGGTTTTCTGCACTTGTAGTTTGAAACCTGTGGTGTAAAGCAGTGGAGTAACGCTGGAGTCCCCTGTCCAGCATGTTTTGTTCTTCCTCTGTACCACTCCTGAGCCAACTAATCAGCTAATTAACAGCTAATCTTTCTCCGTGGTCAAAGCCCATGTAATTCCAGCATCATTAAAACATGAGGCATTAAGTCTAGTTTATATCTCAGTGGGTGTGCTTTTGTGAGCGTTTTCCATAATTTCTAGTAACATTTACAGTTATAATTGCTGATTATGAATTGGCAGTATAAATACCTAGCCAACTTAAGACTTTATTTAGCAGTTCTTAGCAAAATGAGCAAAAATTATTGTATTGAATTGAAAGGAACTGTATCTGTAGGACGTAAAGAAAACTCGCAACTGTGACAAACCTTTATTTAACATGATTGCCTTCGAAAAGGGTGTATAAAATCAGAATTTGTTGAATTGTACAAGTCTGTTGGACCATGCACATCACTGAAAAGAACTGTGAATTGTGTACAATCACCTGGATGTTTATACCAGAACCTGTCTCCAACGATAGATCAATACTCTTTTACATGAAATCTCTTAAAATGATGAGCAGAAACTAGATATACATCAATGCAAACATGGAGGTAAGGACCATCTCGGTCTCTGGAAGTTATGGAAGACCTGTGAAAATAAAGGAGCTTGAGTTGATGTTCTGTAAGGTAAAGGTATAAACATCTTCCACCCTGTACAGAATCAGTGCTTGCTTTAAAAAAAAAAATTATGATAATTCTCCAGGGGATTGTGGAGGGTGCCAGTAATTATGCAACCAAGGTTTTAGAAGGATAAAAGCTCCCTCTTCAGCATTAAAATACTGCATTACACTAAGACATTTCTAGAAAGGTGGCAGTGATGCCTGGTTTGATTGTTTTGTGATCGTGCTGATTCAGATTTGCTCAGTGATCCTGTGTGTTGCTGTGGGACTGAAGTGCTCAGGTTTGGTTTGGAGCGTGTGTGGATTTGTGACGTCACTGGGCTGTGACTGAGAGGGTGGAGCCTGTGCGCGCTGTTTCTATGGGGACCGAGGCGCACGGAAATGCCCAGCTCCTTCAGGCCACCTCACACACCCCTTACACACTCCCACGGGCCAAACACACACACACACACAGGCTCTGAGCTTTCACTGCCCAAAAACACCTACCTGCAAGGCACAGTTTGGAGAGACCAAACGCATCAAGGTAGGCAGCTTTAATCACACACACTCTCTGACATTTGTTCCTTAATTTACCTTTCATCAAAGAGAACTTGTGTTAAATCTCAGAATCGCATGCATCAATAAATGTTAACTTATTACACATTTCTAGCTTTGAAAGATGTCCTCCAGCGCTCAGGCACTTGGTCAGCAGTTTATTGTTTTAACAGCAGTGAGATCTGCTCGATAACACCGAGTGTAGAAAAGTAGAGAAGACTGTAGGCTTTTAGGATTATTTATTTTTAGCTAAAACAGACATATGCAGAGACATTGCGCAATGATTGACGGATGGTTTCCGATTCAGAGTTTACATCATCACAACAATCATCATGATGAAGCTGGAACATTTGTTATGTACTCCAGAGATAAACGTAGCCATGCATGCGTGAAGGCTGACTTGAGTGAGGTTAATGTTTACCAGGTTGTGCAGTGGATGAGGGAGCTGGTGCACCACAGCGCTCTGGGATTCCGCTTGGCTTCACAGCATGGAGAAGTATGAGAAGATCGCGAAGATCGGAGAAGGCTCTTACGGAGTCGTGTTCAAATGCAGAAACAAAGACACGGGCCAGATCGTCGCCATTAAAAAGTTCGTGGAGTCGGAGGATGACCCGGTCATTAAAAGAATTGCACTCAGGGAGATCCGGATGCTGAAGGTAAAACGGAAAGAAAAAAAAAAACTTTTCAGTAGAACAGCTCGATGTGTTTAAACGCATCCTCTCTGCGTGCGCGAGATGTACAGACTCCCGATACGCAAAGCATTTCCAAGTAAACTTCCCTTTCTTTTCATTAACCAGTTTTGTTTGTGTCACAATCAGCAGATTCGTTATCACAAATAATTGCATTATGTGAATGCAAAAAAAAAATAAAAAAAATCATAAAATTAGTATTAATGCGTATTATTATTATTATTATTATTATTATTATTATTATTGTTTGTTCTTGTAATATCCCCATATTATATATGACTATTTTCCCAACCTTCATTCTGATTGCTGACTCTGATCCACAACAATATTGAAGAGAAATTACAAGATACACAACACTAGAGTTTGGGTCTGAACCTCGGGTTAAACTAGCGGTTCTGATGCTTAGATACCAAATGATCCTATACATGTCCATGTTGCTGTGGTGGCTCTATAAGGTGTATATCTGTAAATGCTGTGTATCTTAATTAAATGTTTAGAATCAAGTTTTCAGGGGGAAATCAGTGGAAACTTATAGTCCACTTCAATTATTTTTTAAAAGTACAGTACACTCAGTTACTCCTATTCGTGGAAGATGATGACAGTAAAACTGATGTATCTCAGATGGTTCTGGCCCAGTGACGAGGACAAGTGCAGTTCGGTGCCTTTATTTCAGAAAGGGGACAATCTTCTTCCTCATCTTGATCAGGAGGCTTATAGATATGTTATCCAAATATTCCAAGCATCATAATTATTTATTAGGACTTTTTATTGGAAAATGTATATTCCTGATGTTTTAAAAACATGTAACAGTTAAACATAATCTTATTATTATTATTATTATTATTATTATATACTATTATTATACTTTGCATTATTTATACTTTGTAAGTTTGTGATTGAAACCCCTTTAGTTTAACTGACCAGGCAATCCAGGTTATACATTTTGAGAACCTTATTTTCTATATCATTATCTAACACCGCTTTTGTTGAAAGTGAAAAAAAAAAATTCCATCATAAATTTTCGCATTTCTTTCTGGAAGGAAACAAATTATTTTATTTGTGACACCAACAAAAGTGGTTAAAGGGCTGTCTATAATGAAGCCGCTTAGGAAATTGGCATTGTTCTAAAGAACCTTATTTTGGGCACCAAGACTTTTTGATTAGTTGGAAGACTTGTGATACTGCAGTATTTTGACATGTTTTGACATGAGGCATACTGGGAAGTCAGGTAATGTGCCAGTGTGTAACTGGAGCCTGTGATTTGGTTCCATTGTTATTTGGTCCATAGAACGCTAATGTGTCATGACTTTAGTATTATCAAGTCAAGTCAAGTATTGACTTTAGTATTATATGGTCCTTTCTGGGGAAGAATGAATGACAGTTGCAGGAATATAACACTAAGCTTTCAATTTGTTTTTGGAAATGGTCATTGGATTGGTTAGCTGAACTCATTTTGGCATGTTGTTTTGATAGCTGGCATGTAGTTGGGTTTGTAGCACCTATTGGTCATCTTTATTCTCAGGTCCATGTGGCTTCAGGTTAAAGTCTAATGGAGTAACATTCTCTGTGTTCATAGATTAAAGATGGATTGTTTGCTTGAAATAATTAATTCATGGCTAGAGAAGACACTCCATGAGTTCATGTCTTATAAAAAAATCACCTCAGAAACATCTACATACATACTAAAAATACTGAATGTCAGTATATTATTGGACACCATATGTACAGAAACTTTAGTTCAACTCTTTGGATTTGTACTCTTCATGAGTTTATGTGGGTATGCGTTTGTGAGAATTGAATGGAAATAGAGAATAGGTTTGTTTTACAGATGCCCTTATGTGCTGATTTTTTTGGTTAGTGTGTGAGAAGGGAAAAAAGGGGAGGGGTGAGAGCAAATGGCTTTTCATTTGCACCGAAAGAGTGGCCCATATAACATTAGCGAAGGAGGACTGAGGGTGGGTGACCTATAGTCATTAATCACCGCTCTTTGTTTGCATTTTACAACCTCTCAATGTGTATGTCGTGTGATGTGGTCAGATTCTGCTGGATTATAACCTTATTGCTTTACCAAATCAAAGTGGTGGTGTATTATGCTGTATTTAGTTGAGTTACAAGTACAAACCCCATACTTTAACTAAGCTGGCTTTGCTGTCATGGGTAAGATGAAGGCAATGATGATCCTATGAAATAAGAGGGAATATGGTTTCTAATCTGTTTGTGTCGTCGTCGTCGTCCCCCCCCCATCCTGTTCTGACAGATAAATGAACTCCCCCTCCTTAAGACATGGTCATATTTCTATTTGGGGAAGTTCGCCATTTTTAGCCATGTAATTATGTAATAAATCATGTTTAATACCCATAATCCACTTTTTACATAGAGTAGTGGGCAGGGCTAAAATTTGGATACAAGCATGAATGGATTTTGGGGCCTCAGTGCAATCACGTGTGTGTCTGTGTGTGTGATTGTGGTTGAACTGTTTAATGGCTGCATCGTAAAGCATAGGCTGCTTTAAATAGGCTTTTAGATTGTAACCAGTTGCTATTGGAGATGCTGTGTGTAGGGTTGGTGGATTTTATGATACCTGGCAGATAAGACATGCAGCAGCTTGTCTCTGACGCTCTGTCCACTTACACACAGAATAGAATCCTGCAAAAGTTAATAGAATTTCCCACAGTAAAAACTCTGTGTGTGTGTGTGTGTCTACAGCAACTAAAGCATTGTAACCTGGTCAACCTGATTGAGGTATTCAGG
>JAOVVB010000041.1:20257609-20275872 GCA_028570985.1 Heterobranchus longifilis
ACTAATGAAAATGGTGTTTCTTCTCATACATTATTAGTAATATCAAAGGGAACTTTTACTTATTTCATTCAAATTCAAAGCAAATAGGAAAAGCACTCATGTAAATAACAATATCACTAACTTATTGTGAGTAGTTGTATTATTATGATGCAAGAATTATTTCACCACATGTATTTATTGGATCTTATACAAAACAATTTTACAGGTTTGTCACATGGGAGTGCAGTGTTAGCTCAGAAATGATAATTTCCTAATTTTCCAAGTTCGTAATTCTCAGCTGCACAGTTGAATTAAGGTCAGCTTTTATTTGTCACGTATACATTACTGGACCGTGAAACTCTTTATTATTTGCATGTCCCAGCTTCTTGTTAGTAGCCTGGGGTCAAGCGTCGGGTTTTGGACCATTGTACGGTGCCCCTTGAGCAGACAGGGTTAAGGGCCTTTCTCAAGGACCCAACAGCAGCAACCTGGGAGAGCTGGGGCTCGAACCTTCCAATCAGTTACTCAGAGACTTAACACACTGAGCCACCACTACAGCTTACAATGATCTTACTGCTTTATTTTAATAAGAAAATTTCTTCTAAGCTTTATTAATTAATTGAACTGATGCCAACGGTACATTCATGCACATGTTTTAGTTCAAATGCAGTCTTTTCTAAATTAATTTAAAATAAACTATTTGCAGAAATGGAAGTTAATGAACGTATATGAAAGACCGACAGTGTTTCAGTTTGTACTAGTGTTTACATAAGTGCAGGTGGCCTCAAAAGATTAAAAAGTGCTATAGTGATAAAAGATCTTATCTGTAGCAGTCTTATGAGGTCTGTTTTTAAAATGTTGGTGGTGACATTAGGCACGCACACACACTCTTTTCCCTTCTAGTTAAAGGTTTCTTTTTTATCAATAATATCAAACAGATGACTTATGTGAAGCAGGAAACTAATGCTAGAAAAGTCAAAAATGTTAACAGATTAAACTGAATAATTTTATGGATGTTGGAGTCAATAGAATTTGCCAATACCTCTTAGTTAATTCCAGTCACAAAAGTTAATCATGCCTTGCTGATTGAGCAGGTAATCAATGTAAGGCAACATGTACTGTATGTGTTAAAATCCATTCGATAGGTACATATTAGTGTTTTAAACACTTGATCTGATTGTTTCATTCTCATATGAGATACACATGAGGTATCTGGTTAGTAGTTTCTATGGAGGAAATTGTGCTTTCATTTCTAATCAGTAAATTTCGTCAGCACAATTCTCTTTCCCTAGTCTTTACTTCGGACTATAAAAGCCTACACTGAAAAATGCTCAAACTCAGGATACTGGAGCTGTGAGGAATCAGTGTTACTCACTGTGCCACCAGGTTATATCTGTCAAAAAAATAAATATCTTATCAAGTACTGAATAAACTAATAAGTCTAGAAGTAGTAATCAGACTGTAACCACATCAACCACATCAGACTGTGGTTGGTACTTCCCCATCAAAAGTAAATATGTAAACTTTGTGTGTTTTTGCAAAATGCTATAATTTCACATCCCACAGTTTCCACATCCCACAGTCATAATCAGTAAATCAGCAAGCAGTTGTGTTTAACCTGACATATCAAAAGCTAAAAATTCCCACACACCATGTGTATCTCATTTCTCACATACAGAAAGAAAATATTAACTCTTGATTGCTGTAGTGTTATGTCTCTGCTTATTTTTAATTTTCGTTTGGCCATGTTTTTTTATTTAGTCTAAATAGAACAAAAACAGTGCTAGTGAAAGTTTAAGGTTTTTAAAAGAAGATCAAAATAATCATAACATCATAAAAGAAATACATTGTTATAGACAACATTGTGTGCCAATGGAAATTACCAAAACCTGCTAATTATTTTGCAGTAAATTTCCTTTTAAAAAAAAAAAAAAAAAAAAAATAGATTTCAACTTGGATAAAGGTGGGAAAATAATTAATTTAGTAACATCTTTACTCTCAGCAGCGTTGCAGGGGATCTGGAGGAATTTGTGGTAACACTGAATGCAGGGCAGAGTACACCTTAATACAATTCTTTACACTGCTGTATGTGTATTATATACATCTCACTCATTTTCTATACAGCTTTATCCTGTATTCAGGGTCGCAGGGACCTGGAGCCTATCCCAGGAGGCTTAGGGCACGAGGCGGGGTACATCCTGGACAGGGCGCCAATCCATCCAAATAAAATCCAAGTAAAAACAGAGGTGGGGGCTTATGTGGGGGCTTATGTACTTATGTACAAAACATGGTGTCAAAATATCTGTCACTGTTTCTTCTTACTGCTCTGCAGATTTTGATTACTAAGTGCAGGATCTTTTATTTACCATGTGACATGCGTCGTTGTGATAACTGTTCTCTCTTTTTCTATTTTCTCAATCTCTCTCTCTGGAGAGCTAAACATGGCAATCCTGAGCTGCCAGTGATCCAGACTGCCCTCCAGACATGTCTGATTTATCCTGGTGCCCTGCTTCTGGTTCGAGATCCCATTGTATGGTGGCCCCATGTGGTCTGCTTGGGACGGTTCCACTTAAGCATGAAAATAGTCTTGGACTGAAATTCCTGAACTATTGTGTCAAAAACAATCAAACAAACAAAAAAAACAATCAATAATCAATCTACAGTCTAATAACGCACTACAAAACCAATCAAAGAAGTGAAGACAGCGGTGCATTCATGCATTCGCAGGTCAGCCTAAAGCATTTTTTTATGCAGGAATACAAAAGCTTGTTGACACATGGACAAAGTGTATTGAAAAGCAAGAAGATTATTTAAAAAAATATATGAATTTGTATTTTCTAAAAGTTAATTATGATTAATTTTACAGCCAGAGTGAGAATGCATTTTGACTCACCCTCATATTTGTCTGGCTAGAAATACTGATTGTAACTGGCTATAACTGTATCTCACATGACATAGCATGGTTGCCTTGCACCTCCAGGGTCTGGGTTCAATTCCCACCTTGGGCCTGTGTGTGTGGAGTTTGCATGTTCTCCTCATTCTTGGTAGGTTTCCTCCCACAGTCCAAAGATGTGCAGATTAGTACTTGTATACAATAAGGGAAAAAGCACGGCACTTTAATTGTCTATTTTTTTTACATGTTGGTTTGTTAATTATTATTATTATTATTATTATTATCAAGTACATATTTTAATTATATATTTTTTTTTGTTTGTAAGAGGTGGTGGATTTAAACTAAGGGAGTGTAAATTAATTACGGTATTTTTCATAGAGTTTGAACTTACCAGAAATCAGTGATTATATTTAATTTAAACTGTAGCACAAAATACTTAGAGATTTCATTTTATTAAATTGGAAAATATTACGTAAATAATGTCGGATTTTGAAAATGACTTTTGTTTTAATGTGTTGACGGGACGTTGCTGAAGTCATTGAGCTTCTTTTGTGGGCTTGACAAGCGACTAACGCAGGCTTGGGCAGGGGAGCTAACAGGCTAAGAGGCTAACAGGCGGTGTACCATCTAAAGTTTCTCGAGATTAGCAGGTGAACCTTCACGGCTTCATGGTTCCCTTCTATCTCAACACTTTTGTGTGGAAATAGGTAAAGCGGCACATTCATCAGACAGGAAGACATCCACAGACACACAGAGAGAGAGAGAGACAGAGAGAGAGAGACACACACAGAGGTAAGACGTCATGCTAGCGGCGTTAGCTTGCTACACTCTGGCTAACGTAAGCTAGCTACTGAGACGTGTCGTTGGACCCGACCTGCTATTTAGCATCTGTTTTTGTTTGCTTGTGTTACACTAATCTATGCACTGTTTCTGCTTATTGGTGAGGTTTTTTATTTCACGGAAATACTATCAGACACATCCTAGAGACCTGCCATACCTGCCGAGCAGGTAGCAGCTACTTTAGCCGTTAGCCGAGACAGACATCTATCTGTGTTTAGTAGCTACTAATGGTGCTGGTTATTCGCGTTTATCTGAATCTCAACTGAAAAAAAAAATGACACATTCACTGAGACTGAACGAAGTCGCTTGAAATATACTACAACTCTTTCTTTAAAACGCCAGAAGAGAAATAGTCGTATTTTGGGCGTTGTAAAAAGGAAGGGGTCTTTAACTGGGACACGTTTAACTGTAAATAAAATTATCCATCTATTTTGCACAGATAGCAGAATATTTTGCAAACAGACTAACAATGTCTTAGCTGCTTATTGAAAGCAAAGTTTTTGTTAGTTTTTTGTTTTGTTGCTATTATTTATAGGCACTATACGATGATAATGACAGGGATAATGATAGTGATTTCCAGCATTAAAACAAACACGCACTGACTGTGCTTTCTAAAAACTCACTCTGACAACTGGATTTCAGGAAACAAATATTGGAGTTATGTTAGGTTTGATTCTTGCACTTGGAGTGGCGTACTCCGGTTTCCTCCCACAGTCCAAATACAGGCAGGATTGGCTTTCCCAAATTGCTTGATGTGTGTGCCCTGTGATGTATTGGACAGGGTGTACACCGCCTCATTCCCTTCGTCTCCTTGGATAGGCTCCAGGCCCCCCGCGACACTTTACACAGCATAAAATGGTACAGAAGATGCACGAATGAATGTTAAGACCAATATAACCCCAACACATGTCAATTTGTCTATAGTGTGTGTTTGGACCTCTAGTTACTAGGTTAAACACACAGTCATCAACTAGAACCCAGGTTCCTAATTCTGGTTCAGAAGAATTCTCCTCTATGACACCTGTTTCACCCTATGACCTTTGGTATTTATCTGGTTAGTTGAAACTCTACACTGTGAATGATGGTGGAAGTAAAGCCATCCCTTTTTGATATATGGTATAGTCTTTTGGACATTTGAAAGACCCAGACATTTTATACTGACTTGTATTCAGTTTTGCCTCATAGTCATACTTGTAATCATACAGAGACCCCTGTATTTTGGGGGAAATTATTGTACATTGAAAATTTGGGTGCATTGCCGCCATAACTGAGTGTACAGTGTTGACTACCAAAGTAACTGCAATGGATTTTAACTATTCAAGCAACTGTTTTCGAGCATCAATTATTATGCCTACATAGGCCTAATATGATTCAGTGACTTATTGTGATTTTTTTTTTTGTGTGTAGCAATTATCGCCACACTCAAATCGTTTTTTTTCTAAAATGAAAATCAATATATTTAAATAATGTGTGTTTGCATTTAGTAAATGTTGCAGTTTAATCATACAGGTGGTGTACTTTTAAAATACTGTATTCACATAGCACAGCATCCTGCGTGTTAGGAGCAAATTATTTGGCAAGTTTGTTTAGAATTGGGGGGGAAAAAAAAAATATTTTTTGTTAAATTAGGATATTTATAAAATTGTGATACTAATATAATCGCAATACAAATTGAATCGGCACCTAGATATCGTAATATTGTATATTTTATTGTGTCTAGCCTCTGGTAATTCCCATTACTACTAAGCATCTCTAGAAGACATCAGCAGCTTTTTCATGACTTGTCAGTGGAGATGTGGCTTGGCTCATTTACTACAGATCCAGGGTTGGTTTTCTGTGACAAATTGATGGCAAATTATATATAAAAGGATTAACCAGACTGGTTCCAAATCAGAATCATGCTGTTACACTATGATACCAAAAAAATTATTGTACATTTAGGGATTTTTATGTTGATTGTCATACAGAGACCAAAATTATCTTACGAATATGATAATTATAGTCCATCTGGCAACACTACTTATATTGCTACCTGACATGTTAAAGTGAGTCGAAAATCAAGGTTTGATTTAAATATTATTATTATTGTTGTTATATATTGTTTTTTGAAGCCCAATAATTTATCATATACAGTATATGAGCCCCTGGTATTAAGCATGCTTAGCTCTTTAGTTTGTCCTTATCATAGTCCTCATATTTCTCTTTGAAATGCTGTTGAATAAAGCATGAGTACTCTGTTGAGTATATGAGGGTCCAGCTTTATAAAAAATATCCAAATGAGCAAATAACATCACTGAATGTTTAATGTTCATGACTACAGATTATGATTTACTCTACTTAGTTTTGAAACGGTTGTTTTGAGACTGTATTAATCAGACCAGAGAGGGTAAATAAAATAAGATAAAATAAATTTTCCCTTTTTGACCAACCACCACCAGTCCTCTAGCTAATCTCTGGCCCAGCTCCCTGCCTTCAGTTAAACAATGTATATAAATATGTGATTGGATAAAATACAACAGAGTATCTGGAAGATGAGCTGGTTCATATTTAAGAAACTTGTCACTTCTGCTGCAGTGATTTTATCATTTTTGTTTCTTTTTTTTTCTATTTACTATGCTGAAATATATCACATAGACGTACATTATTACTATTGCTGCACAATTCATTGCATAAAAATAGAAATCTCAGTATAGACCAGTGCAATTATTTGATCGCAAAAAGGCAGCAATTTATTACAGGTAATGCACACAGAGTTATATTATTAATTCATGTGGAGTTTGTCGATAATTCAATGCAAGTATTTTTGTTAATTTTTTTGAATATTTTGAGATGATAAATATAACATTTGTGCCATTATTTGCTGTTAGGCAAAATAAATACATTTAAAACTAATATTTAATAGTGACGTATTACAGTTTAAATAACTCTCCATGTGATTTTATTTTTTTAAATATTTTTTTTGATCAGATCATGCAGACTTAATTATTACTTTAAATATAAGCTGCAAAGTTTTTTTTTTCCAGTTTTTTTTGGTTCCTTTTTTAAAATATTGAAGGGCTAGTCTTCATCCCGATTAACAAAAACCTATTTCCATTTTTTAATTAGTGTTATTTTACCATATTTATTTAAATCAGTGATAGGAAGACACCAGTGTGACTTCCACTGAGGTATTTAATCTGGTAACGATCTGTGATGTAGACATGACGCAGTTCATGAATGTAAAAACAGACCAAAACTTTTATTAAAGCAGGAATACCAGTCTGGTTAGCGTTAGTTAGGATGTTGGGTGTTGAATCAATACTAGATAATGTCAACCAACCTCCAGACCTTTGATTTCAAAACTGTATCACATTAAAGCTTGCGCAGTAGAAAACATTAAGGAATGGTCGCTTATTTCTGGGGGGAAAAAAAGACATTGTTTTTGAGAAAAATTGTCCCAAATTTAGCCGTGCACCACAGAAGAAATCACATATCACACAGTCATAACTTTGAGTTATAGTAGCAGCATCAAGAGGGCAGTCAGAGAGTTTAAGACACAAATTGCAGTTTTTTTTCCACTTCAAAGAACAAAAAAATGATGATACATGGTTCCTCACCTTTCATAGCAAAACTATGATGATGCAGGTGCACAAACTTTTAAAACGATAGTTCTTGTTTGGTGAGTAAATGATGTTTAGTTATGATATTACATAATGTTTCGTTAAAGTAAATTTTTCTTTTAAATAACGAAAGAGAGAAGCACATTCCCATTGTTCGTTATTTAAATTTGTCATATCACATAACTCTAAATGGGTTCTTGTTATTAGAAGAAATAATAATTTTCAAATTAGTTGGTTGCCGGGAAAAACTTAATTCTAAAAAACAATTGTGTGCTGCACAAATTCTGTGGGTTTAAGTTTGAGCTCGCGCATGTGTTTAAATTGAAGCGCAGTGAGAGCGCTCTGCTAGCCGCTCTACATTCACATAGGCTGGAGGTGAAGTGAGTGTGTGTATGTGCGCGCCAAAGTAAAAAGCTGTTTATTTGCCACAGCCTTGTATCCTGCTGTAGTGATTCTTGCTGTGAACAACGATGACTCAGTGTGCCACTGCTGCTTGGCAGGGCTACGGAGCACAGCGGGGCATTTGAAGAGCTCGTCCATCTTGTCTGGCAGAGAAGGAAGAGCCTGTGCTTTGTGCATGTTGAGTGTTAAAGTGTGCTATGTCTCCTGCTGACGGATTGTGCGTGTGTTTTTTCACTGTGTGGAAATGGTATCTTCAGGACATTTGCATGTGGTGAGTGTGGAGCTGTGTCGAAGCAGTACAGTCACACGTCACCGTCACTGTTCCCTCTGTCCCAGCTGTCCATCCGCTCAGGCCGCACCCTCTCTGCCTGCACGCTCAGCTGTCTGCCTCTCCAAAACTCTTTGTGATTTGTCTTTTAACCTCTTTGAAAACTACTGAATATTTAAATTTCTTCATTTAACTTCTCTAAAGCTGTGCCTGCACAAATGGTGATCCAACTGATTTTTTTTCCTTTTCTTTTATAGGGATCTTGCTTAACACAGAATTTTAGTGTTCATTAACTAATATCACATCTGGGGTTGTGCCGTTGTGCTTAATATCAGCACACCTGTGATGTAGTCGTATTCATAAGACATAGCCCAAGTACTTAAGATATCACAGCTGTGCTGATATTCAGTACAAAAACACTCCCTCTCATGTGGTATTGCTCTTATGCCACAGTTCTACAAATGCTATTAATCAACAACAGATGACGACAATCATCCTTTCGTGTCTAACAGATATTTATTTTATTTATTTATTTATTTTACCGGTGAAATATATTGTAAAAATCTGTAATCAGTGATTATTTTTTTGTTTGTTTTTTGATTTCTAATTAATCAGACAATGTTAAAGTGTCCATGTTAAAGCAAGCACTTCTTATTTAAACATCTGATAATTTTGTAAGCATTTCTTGACCACAAACCTCAGGATCCTAAGCCTTGTGTACTAGAACCGACATGATTTTAGCCCAGATTTCCCAGTGAATGTTTCTGCGATGTGATTTTTCTCAGTCAGTCTGTGAGCAGTTGCCTGGGCGCTGATATTTTCAAGCATGATCAATTTTTGTTGTTGTTGAACTGCATTCTGTAAACCATTTGTGAATAATAATGAGAGCAGTGCTGAGAAACAGTCAGCGAATGTCCTAGAGGAAATCAAATTCACCTGCCGTCATGTGCAGCAGATCAATGAATTCAGATCCGTTTCTGTGGGAGGGCGAGGGCAGACTGGAAGCACAAATAACATTGCTTCCTTAAGTAGTTACTTGGCATGTATTATTCCCAAGTGGTTGTTAGGAACATCAAAAATAAACACAGCATGATGTACAATGGCATACAGGTACATTTGTGTCTTCTACATTATACTTCCTGTTCTCTTTGAATACACGTTCTGTATACACACAGGTTTCCCAGAGCAAATGCTGTGACATTGGATTGATTTCCCTTTTTTTTTTTTTTTTTTTGCTTTGTTGAAGCACTTAGCAGAGAGTAAATGAGAGATTCCTGCATATTCACTGACAGGATACTGGAAAACATTGGTAGTTTGTTGTCAATCATTAATCAATTTAACTTTTCTGTTTCTCAGCCGTATTTGTTGATTACAATTTTTTTTTCTAGCAAAAGCTTAAAGTCTGGCTTGACAGGCGGTGATGTTATATCTCAGGTTGAGGGACTGAACTAGAAACTCGGGTTTAATTGCTTTGGACATACTGTTTTTTTTTTGTGCTGGACCAAGAAGATGCCAGACCTGGATTTTTGGCATCTCTGATCTTGGACAACAGTTTCTCTCACCATGAATATAGACGTAGAAGAGGACATGGAGTTAAAAAAGAAAGTCAGTCCTTTAGCATGCTTTTTATACATTAAGTTTTTGGTTTGTCCTTGTGTCCATCTATGCAATTTGTAGTAAAATATCACAAGGCTGAGTTAAATGTTTATAGGACTTATATATAAACAGTAATTGTAACTAGCAGATGAACTCATTAGGTTTTGATCAGAATTAAGAAAAATTTTTTAAAGCTTGTTTCCTGTTGGAAGTCTCCTGTAAAGGTCTTTCAGTCATAGACTTTTTGGCAGCAGAGGCATCACAGTCCGTTCCGTCTAGAGGTGTGAATCATAGGTAGTAGATAGTAGTAGGTAGTAGAGAAAATTGATTCTGTTAATTACTGCGATTCTTTTTTTGTGGCAATTCACGTGCACTACCATTTTAAAAGTTTGGAATCACTTTCTAACTCCATGGTCTTTCCTGATTTTTATTTCTTTCTACATTCTAAGGCAATGCTGAAGGCCTCCGAAATATGCAATAATCTCCTTCATATTGAGGTGTATCTGCTACTTATTCTTTGTAAAGCCTTCACAACGACACTAATCTGAGGTGCTGTTTGTTTATTGGTGATTTCTGAGGCTGGTAACTCTAAATGAACGTCTCCTCTGCAGCCAAGCTAAGTTATGGTCTTGCGTTCCTGAAAAGGTCTTCATAAGAGCCAGTTTCATCATGGTGCTTGATTGGTTTTGCAAATGCACTTGACATTATTGGTCTTGCAAGAACTGTTCCAGAAAGGCTGACCTCTGTGTCTTAAAATAACAACTAACTGTGAGTGGTGTCACATAATTACCTAATTCTGTATGTGTTATTTCATATTTTTGAAATGTAGAAAATGAATCACTGAACAAAAACAAAGAAATTTGCAAGTGATGTCAACTTTTGAGCGGTAGTGTATAACCCCAAATTATTATTATTTTTTATTAGTTTTTCATTTATATATGTTTGCATTTCAGGTGGTAAAATGTTTCCATTTTTTTTACAAACCCACATTAAAGTAATAAAAACTAGATCTGGGCAATTAATTGAAAATTAACCTCTAATCAACATAATCTCGCCATTGTCGATTATCAATTTTTGTTTTATTTATTTTTTAAAACTTTTAATTCTCAAAAAAAATCTATTGATAATTTTTCCACTGTGTTCATGTACTCTTCCCTTAAAAACACACTACTGTGTGTATGTTTGTGGTCATGTGACTCCTCCCACTCCAGTCTGCAACATGAAAGAAAACTGTATCATTAGGAGAAAAAGAAAATCCCAGCTTTAATAGTTAAGCATGTTTACAGTACAAACCTTGTCAGGGCAGAAAAAGCGATAAGACGGAGAGAGAGAGAGGTGGAGTCAGTGGCAGGAGAAAGACTGCATGTAGTGTGATTGGTATGGGAGCAGAGGTCAGAGGGGTCACTGAGCACCAGTGGGAGAGAAGGGGGATGATGCTGAATGATGCACCGTCCATGCTGGTGTGCTGTGAGACTAAGAAAAGAGGACACGCATGTCAGAGTCTCTTTCTCTCTTGGGCATGAATTAGCACATCTGCTCTGCATTTGACTTATTTCCTCTTGCCTAATCACCCGGGGTACTGCTTAATCCTCTACATCCATAACTCTTGGGTGGGGTAACTGGGGGCAGTGGCAGCCTGTTGAATTTGTGGCTAACCATAATACAGCGTTGGGTGTAGACTTTTTTTTTTTTTTTTCTCCCCCCAGCACCACATTTGCGTCAGATCGGTAATCGGAGTATAAGGTTTTGTTTTTGTAAGCATCTTCAAGCTCTGACGGCGGGTGGTAATAATGAGAATAATCAGGGCGAGGGGGGGAGAGGGGGTTAAAGCAATTTCTCGTGTAATGGATGCAGTCTTTCCGCAGTGAGTTTCCTTTGTCAGACAGTAAAGCAGCTGAACCTCAGCAGGACGTGTGTCTACCTGTCAGTGATGTCGTGCCTGTGCATACGTGCATGTTTGTGCCTAGAGGTGATTTGCTGAGGTCAAAGCTGGGATCTGCCTGCTTTGTGTGGACCTTTTTAATTCTGCAGTGCTTGTGCTCTGCCTCTTTCTCTCGCGCGCTCTCTCTCTCTCTCTCGCGCTCTCTCTCCCCTCCCCCTCTCCATGCTCAGAGGGTGGGGCTGCTACCGATGACTCTGTGATGCTTGCTTTTCTACAGTCTCGACATCTAGCTTTAAGATCAGCCTAGCCTGTTATTGTGATTCCTCAGAGGTGGACGGTGTTGCTGTGCCGACAGGGCTCGGCCGTGTGTGAGGCATTGTTTCATCAGTGTACGATGCTGATTTTGCTATGAGGATCTGGTGCTGACGCTGAGGTAGGCTGCCCTTTATTTATTTATTTTTTTATCCCCGTCTCCTGCCAAGCTGCAGCCGTCGCTAGTAAACACCCAGTCGGCGTGACGCTCGTTGTCCCACGCCGTCATCAAAACCGTAATTAGCTTCCAAAGCTCGGGCTATTTTTAAAAAAAGTTACTACTTTAATCTATTGTTTCCTTCATGCCACGTGAGCATTTATCTTTTGTTCCTACGAAATGTAGCTTTAATTCAGTTCCAAGTACAGATTTTTTCATCGTTTTGAAGACGCACACCTTTATTGTTTATAGGTTTAGCTTCCATACAAAATGAACATGAGTTTCAGTAGCCTAAAAGACTTTAAGGTTATTAATGACAAGGGGTCTTGCAAAGGACGGTTTGCTTTAACAAATAACATCAATAATTAATCCCATTTGCCAAAGACGCTCAGGACTCACACATTACAGCTGCATGGTCACGTCCAGGTTTTGAAGACCTGTGTGTTTTTGTTGGATTTAAGCCTTTAATCCTTTCCCTACCACCGCTGTGCGTTTACTGAGTGATCGCAGTCCCAATTCTTCACATTTGCAAAAAAACCTTTAACGTCTTTGCTGTTTATTATTTTTTTTCCCCCTGCAGTATTAGCGCAGGATTGTGAGAAACTCTACAATGTCACATTAGACACCCATTTGGAAATCTACTTTGAAATGTGCATGTGCTGTGATCATTTGGTGAACACACAATGCACACCCACACACACCAACATATTAGTAAATGCATGACAAAACAGATGAATCTGACCTCAGCCCATGGTTATGAATTCTCTTCCTCTATCTGAACTGCTTTATTTGTTTCATTCCTTATTATTTTTGAAATATGCCACGTCATATGGTGAAGACTACACATCAGCTTTCTCTCTCAACATACACTTATTTGATTATCGTGTAGCTTTGCTCTCTAATGCACCTGTTGTGCTAATGCATGGCAAAGCTGCAATACTTTAAATGTTTGGCAGAGTGTATACGGTTTAATATTTCCTCCATATCTTTATGCAACCAAGAGTATTACATTCTAAAGCAACATGTTATTTATAGTGTGATGTTTAAAATGATATCAGCTGTGCAGATTATACATTCCATTATGTTGTCTTTTAGAGCTGAAGATGTTTAGATCTTGAGTCCGTCAGATTTCTCGGCCTGGAAAACGTCGGCTCAGTTCTTCTTATAGAGGGGTTTCCTTAATTTTTGCTCTTAAAATGAAACGTTTGGTGAATAAAAATCAAACGAGCCAAGTTTCTGAAAGACTTTAAGTGAAAACTATGTATTTAAATAACATTTGGGCCAGAAACATATAAATGGGTATTAATACTATTATTTCTATTAAATATAAAATTACTAAATAATAAAATTATTAAAGATGGGCAGCACCGTGGTGAATTGGTTAGCCTAGTGGGTCGAGGGTTCGATTCCTGCCTTGGTCTGTGTGTGGAGTTTGCCTATGTTCTCCCCCTGCTTGTTGGGTTTTTGTTTTGTTTGCACGTGTGTGTGTGTGTGTGTGTGTGTGTGCGCGCGTTTGTTGTGCCCTGTAATGGACGGGCACCCTGTAAGGCATCACTGCAGCTTGATAACATGATTGTGTCAAAAAACAAACAAAAACTCATACATTTTTGTCTCTTGTCCTCCGGTCACTGCTCGTACAGCTGTAGCACTGCTGCTATCTTCCTGCACCTTACAAATGCTTAGATCCTACATCTATATCCGACACAAATGGAATGTATATTTGCACCCTGCAAATGGAAGTTTGGACGTATATTTGTATATTTACAAAAATTCACTGTTTACATTTACTCAGATGTATATTCATTCAGATGTTTACAAGATGTACTCACTTGGTTTATTTATATCCATTTATTATAAGTAAACTAACGTACGTTCACACAAAAATGATGTGTGATTCTTGTTGTCCGTTTCAGTGATGCCACGTCACAGTGATTCAGACAGGCAATGAAACATTTCAAAAGACTGCATTAGATCAGAATTGTGTAATATGTCAAAACAGTGTATCTAGTCTAGTAATTCACTAGCCTTCAACACATTTAGAGAGCAACATGATGGTTCAAGCACGATTTATACTTGGGCATCTTTTTTCTTTTAAGCTTTGTTATTGAAGCTCTGATGAGGAAACCTTGAAGATATGACCATGGAACTTTTAGTACAAATTTTTTATTATTATTATTATTATTTTTTTTTATTTGAATGCCGCAAAGTCAGTTTTGCCTTTCTCTAAGCATGGTTGATTTTTAAGCCTATTCATACAAGAAAAGCTCTTATGGTGCCTGCAGCCGATAAGTTCTGTGTGCTGTTCTAACCTTGAAGGTAAGCACATAATACAGGTAAAATGTTTGGGCCATGAGTTTCAATGCCAACATGAGGCATTTGAAAGCATCGCTGGTTCCTAGAGCTAGACTATCCAGCATGTTTCCAAACCAGGGAGAAACAGGAGGATATATGGTTACATTACGAACACGAACATTTATTTAAAGCCCCGACTCCACATCAGTGCCTGACCTCACCACTGCTCTCGTGGCCGAATGAGCACAAATGCCCAAAGTCTGACACGTGATGCTCAAAACATAGATGCAAGCATGGTGGTCAGGTGTTTAAACATTTGCTTATATAGCCTATGAAGTATTTGGGCTATTGGTTGCATTTACAAAAGGTCAAAATTAAAAACAAATAACAAAAAAAAAATTCTTGCCTCTCTAAGCCAAGTTATGTTGCTCTTCCCAGGGATGGTTTTGCCTCTGATGATGTGTAGGCAGCCTTAGTCAATTTTTAAAATTAAAATACACCTTATTGCCAAAAGTATTTACTCGCCTGCCTTCACATGCGTATGAATTTGAGCAACATCCAATTCTTAATCCATAGGGTTTAATATAATGTTGGCCCACTCTTTGCAGCTTTAATTCTTCTGGGAGACCATTCTTTCAGAAGCGCATTTGTGAGGTTAGACACTGATGTTGGATGAGAAGGCCTGGCTCGCAGTCTCTGCTCTTATTCATCCCAAAGGTGTCTATCAGGTTGAGGTCAGGACTTTTTTTTTTTTTGCGCAGGCTGGTCAAGTTTTTCCACATTAAACTCGCTTATCCATGTCTTTATGGACTTTCCTTTGTGCACTGGTGCGCAGTGGGGTGTGGGGTTATTTATCAGGAGTTGGGCTCTCTTTCTTACTTCCAGTGAAAGGAAGTCTTAATGCTTCAGCATATCAAGACATTTTGGACAATTTCATGCTCCCAAATTTATCTGAACAGTTTGGGGACGGCCCCTTCTTGTTCCAACATGACAGCGCGCAAAGCAAGGTCCATAAAGGCATGGTAAACCTTATGGAAAGCCTTCGGAGAAGAGTTGAGGCTGTTATAGCTGCAAACTGTGGACCAACATCATATCAACTCAAGTTACTCAAGTTCATATGCATGTGAAGGCACGTGAAGGCGAGGGAACAAATTTTTGTTTAACAACCTTGTTAAACTGCACTCTCTTTCTCTCCATAAGCAGCCTAATATAGTTTATTCTGCATTTGAGCCCTCAAGGCATTCAATCGAAATGAGGCGATCATGATCTTTATAAATCACACGAAGCATTTTTATCTGCGCTCCTAATGAGGTGTGTGAAAATAACTTGAATGCGATCATTATGAGCAGGAAAATGTTCTTTACAACTGTTCATCTACTGGCAGCTTGAAGCATTTTATGGGCCAGTAGTTGGCATCCTGCTGAAGGAAATCTCAGCTCAAGTCATCTGTGCTAGCACAAGAAGTGTGATGATTCACAACTCTATTTTGCTGTTTTAAAGTAGCATTATATCAGAAAATTTGTCTCTGTGCACAGGCTGTTTCTAGATTATTTGACATTGCTAGCAGCACACGATGCTAGATGGAACACTTGGGTCTGTCTTCTTCCCCCACTGAGCAGTGACTTACTTTTTGTTCACTCTTGTTTTGTTTCTGCCTTCGCTTCCTGGGTTGTTTTGTTTTTTAAAGCATCTTGGATGACAGCATTGGATTTCAATAAGGGTGTGTGCAGTTGTAAATCAGGAGCCGGAAAAGATGCTGCTCTGTTGAGTGCAGAGGGGGTTGATGGTGTTTTGAGGCAGATGGTCTTCAGCTGGTGCCTTGTGTTCACAGACCCGCTCTCGTTTTCCCTTAACGACACTGCCGTCTCTAATCGGTATCATATCGGCGCTCCCGGTGCTGCGGGTCTCGCGCAGGAGGAGGGAAATGAAACACAATCAGCTTCAGAAACACTTAGGACTGTGACTGTAGGGGTAAAAAAAAAAAAAAAGCGTTATTTTAATCAGCCTGTTTCATTACTTCTCCCTGTGATAATGGTTTTGAACTTCCAGGCCAAACAAAACACACAAATAAAAATATTTTGCTTTGCTGATGGTTCTTGCAATAGTAAATGAATCAGTATTTTTAGTCAAAGCTATTTCTGAACTAAATTTGGTTATTTAAGCATACATTAAATGATTAGCATCAAATAGAGGCATGTTTTTTTTTTTTTTTTTTTTTTTTTTTTTTTTTTAAATAAGCGGATGTAGGCTGCTGCTTCCTTGATCAATGTGAGGTCTTTGTAAAGCTGTTTTGAATGTTGTCAGTCTGTATTGTTCCTCTCTCAGAATTGCAGTGTTCACGTCCACATGTGATACATGAGTGTATTGTGGGTGTACAAACTCCATTGGAACATTGGTGTTATTAAAAAGCAAGTTTTAAATATCTATATTTTAAAATGATTAAAATAATTAAAAAAAAAATTAATATTGAGGTAACATAGGGTCAGGCAGATCGGGAAAGTATGGCATGCAAAGTGTGACCAAAGCAGTTAGTATAATACAGTTATTACTGTAAGTCCCCGACTTACGAACATTCGAGTTACGAATTTTCACGGATACGAACATTTATAGATGCGAACAATTCGCAGAAGTAGCTCATGTGTATTGTACAAAAAATAGACACTGCAGTGCACCAGATACCAATTTTTACAATTGTATGCAATATTTTCAGTGTGTAAGTAAATGTAAACAGTTCGGGAGCACAATGATTGAAAATGGCTGTCCGTCCTGTAAAGCTGTCCCGATAATGAATTAATCCTAATTCCGTCCAATACAGTGGAAAACAGCTCTAACACATAATGGCGTCCGGGATTCCCCTCCCGATTCAAAGGCGCAGAGACGACACTTTGTTAAATTTGATGTGATTCATTACCTTAGGCGCAGATAATTATTTTATTATTTTTGGCCACGTGATGTCAGTGTGGGGAATGGGAACAGAGATTTAGTCAAGTGGATTGGTATGCTTTATGTTGTATGTTTGTGTCAAAGGCATTTAAGACTCACTTTGAGCGACTTAACAAATCCGACTTACGAACATGCTCCCGGAACGGACCACGTTCGTAAGTCGGGGATCCTGTGTAGTGCTGGTGTACAAATATTTAATATTTGTCTCTTTCTTTTTTTTGTATTTCTGTATTTCATTTCTCTTTTCCTCCTTGCTGAAATGAAGGGTCAAATGTTTGCCAATTATAATGATACTACCGATACCTGATGACACTAAATTATGTATTTAGTATAATCAGGGATTCCTCACCAGTAGCCTTATTTTGTGAAGTACTTTAATACTGTAAAATAGCATTCTTTTCCCCATGGCCTTATGTCATGTAGGCCCTTTTGTGATGCCCTTTTGTGATACATGCCAGCTTTTCCACAGAACTCCTAATTAGGTCAAAAGGTGCTGAAGTTCTTGTTCTACAATTGCCCTTTTGTTCCCAATTTGGTCATTTAGTCATTCACCAATCTGACAGCTCTTCTCTCGGACACAGAAATACAGCTGACCACATCGTTTTTTTCTTCTTTTTTTTCCCCCCAGCCGCTGCTCTTTAACTGCTACCTTTTGTCTGAATTTTTACCCGACTGACCTTTTCATGTAAACTCTTATGTGCTTTTAGGTTGCCCCTCTTATAGAACATGTCCACAATGGTGTATCCTCGTGAAGAGAAGCTGGAGAAGCTAACACAGGAGGAAATCATCTCAAACACCAAGTTGGTGATCCAGGGCCTGGAGGCACTGAAGAGCGAGCACAACTCTATCCTGCACAGCCTGCTAGAGACCATCAAGTGCCTGAAAAAAGATGAGGAAGCCAACCTTGTGCATGAGAAGTCCAACTTGCTCCGCAAATCTGTGGAGATGATTGAGCTGGGCCTGGGGGAGGCGCAGGTGGGTCTCTCTCTCTCTGGGTTTGTGGTATTAAGAGTGTCACAGCCAGTTTTTAATGCATCACTTCTTGAACTATTAGAAATCTGTACTACAAATAGGAATTTTCTTAAAGCTATCTTTAGTAG
>JAOVVB010000041.1:20287047-20300665 GCA_028570985.1 Heterobranchus longifilis
TGAACTATCGAACTGTCAAGTCCTCAGAGAAACAGCTGCCAACACCAGTCGAGGCCAGAACCGTCTTCTAGGTAGAGCATAGAGCGTAGACCATATGCTCTGACACCAGCTTCCTAACAGGGATAAAAAATAAATCATTGAACTACACTGTGGCAAATAATTGAATCTTAGATCAAGTAAATACCTTACCTTACCTGTTAAAAAAACCCCAAAAAAAACCTGAACCTGTTTCCCCTCATTAATTGGATTTGCCTTTCACACTCTCCCACTCGCTCTCTCCTTATTCTCCTGCCCATGTGTAGTCAGATTTCGTTCATGGTGTAATATCGTTTGACACATGAGTTGGCACATATCCCTGATACAGCACATACTGAGAGAGTGTGTTACAGGGTTGTTCAGGAGCATCATTCTTTTTCCCCCCTCATGTGATTTTAAAATTGTTTGCTTGTTAATACAGTCATCCTAATAAGTGTTGCTTGTCCACTCATAACTCTTCTGTGGTCTGGTTTACTTAAGGGCAAGCATAGAGACAACACCCCATATGGAGAGTATGGCGGCTGGTACAAGGCCTGCAAAGTCAACAGGTATCTCACACAGGGTCTCAAATGCATGAAAGACACCTTTTTTTTTTAATCTTGTGTTTTCTGTCAGATTAATTGGTAAAACGGTTTGTTAAATCACCAGTCCGACTGTTAACACCACTCTGAGGAATCTGGGTGCGCTGTACCGCCGGCAAGGCAAGATGGAGGCTGCGGAGACCCTGGAGGAGTGTGCTATGAGATCCCGCAAGCAGGTCAGTTAACTTAATCTAGTGTGTGTAGTGTTAAACACACTTTTGGAAAGCAATCTTAATGCATCATAAATATTTTGAATTCAAACATTCATACTGATGCCTTCTTTTTACTTTTTTGTGGCTTGCTTTGGATACCAGAGTAACTCAGTAAGTCATTTTGCCCCAGTTCTTCACAAGTCATAAGCTCTTCCTTATCCATAAACCTCCTCCCTGTAGAGCAAATATTGTAGATTAATCCACTCATGGTCACCGCATCACAACCAGTGTAACTTGGTAACCATCTATATAAAGTAGGAATTGAGATGGGACTGCTTAGAGGTCTGCTCTCTAACCACCTGCATATATTTGTGATTGTGTCTTTTAGGGGATCGATCCCATCAACCAGACCCGTGTGGTTGAAATTCTGAAGGAGGGTGATGGGGACAGGAGGAGGAGCAGGGACAGCATGTCCAGCGTTAAGTTCGATAACAGCTCAGAGGCTGGAGAGGAAGTGAGTATGGGCATAGAGTGGACCGGGGTAAGTACATATCCACCTCATCATCCAATCAGTAGCATTCAAGAACAGCACAGAGCAGCCTCACCCTGAGGTTTCAGACTTTCTGTCAGCAGAGACCATAGCAAAATTGTACTTGAGATTAAACTTACCTTCATTACTTCCAGTACTGATAGAGTGGTGTGTGTGCGTTTTTTTTTTTTTTTTTTTTTTTGATGGACCGTGACAGACGGATTTGTAAGTAGATTCTTGAGTAGCAGGATTCTCAGCGTAAAAACATCAAATGGAGAATAGACTTTAATCTGAAATGGGGTTTAGTCTGGCGCTATGCAGCAGAGTGCAGCTCTTTTCTAAGAATAGACTTTAATCCTAAAGGAGTTCCCCAAAAAAACAGCAGCATTTGCATCTCACATGCGTCTCAAGCACTTATTTTATTGCAAGATTAGTGAAACATAGGTCTGTATGTCTGGTATATTTGACAGAATGACTCAAACCTAGAGATTAATTAGTGCACAAACACTTCATTATATAAATACAGAGGTAACAGTCTAGTCTAATGTATTCACGTAAGGCTGCTCTGCACTGTTAGTGAATACTGATGTTTATTTCGAACCAAGTGCTGATTGAGTGTCCTGGCACATTTCATCTGAGTTTAAGCATGGTTGTTTTGCTTGTCCCATTTACTTATTGCTTTATGGATTAATACATTATATGTTTCTGTATGATGTCACATGTCACAAGCATTTGTATCTGCACAAGCATCTGTAAAAGCACACGCCTCATGCAGAAGTCAGTGTTTAAAATTTTTTTTCCCCTTCACTAGTAGTAGTCTTCGCTACCAGCAATTAAATTTAAAGGAGTTTCCTGTAATTTCTGAACATTTTCTTCGAAAAACTATGATTTGTTATATTGGTAAGCAGTGGATCTAGCTAGTTTTTTCATTTCTTTAAAAAAAGAAAATTCCTGGACCTGGATTTCAGTCCCTCTTCTGTTAAAGTGTTGTTTAGTTGTTTTGCCAAAAAAAAAGCAACCCCCCCCCCAAGGCAAAGTGTTAATCCAGAGAAGAAGATTGTCTTTCATTATCGCAATTGCAATTCATGTTGTAGCAGTAAAAAAAAAATACAAACTGCTAATTTTATGCTTCATTTAATCTTAGAACATTATTTCTAGCATTTATTCACTAGTCTAAATTTGTAATTACTACATAAGCTTAAGTGTACTGGGAAAATCTGATTAAATTTTTTACAGAAATGAACAAATAAATTTACATTTGTTTTTACACTATGGTTTTTAATATCTTATCAACTCTAAACTCGTCTGAGCATTGCTCTGCTCTTAAGCTCAATGAGTTCTTTATTCAAATCTCTGCTGGTGAGCGAGGACTAAACCTGTTGGGGGCTTCTGCTGGAGCGTGAGATGCTGTGTTTGTTCCAGATGCTTGGCTTGCAGCTGCAGTGTTTCCAGCTTTGCTTTATTTTAAACATCTCTGCATGCGCTGCTCATCTGTATAATCCCATGGATACTTACATCATATTTTGCACTTTGCTTTGAAGTTGTTTTTGTTGTTTAGTTTTTTTGTCTTGGTGCAGCACACTGACAGTGCACATTAACCGATATTCTACTGCTGCTCACGTTTCAGTTATTTTGGAGTTTTATAGTTATGTAACTTGTTTTTGTTAGTTATCGGAGAATCCACAGACCCTTCTACATTTCCCAATCTATGACTCTGAGGGTTTAGTTCCAACGGGTAATATTTAAACCGTCAGATTTATTCAACTTCTCATTTAAGAGTATGTGTTGGATTTCTGAGAAAACTGAACCACAGAAACTCCACAACTGGGAGATTGTTGTAGAACCCAGCCCACATTTTGAGAGTCTGTGTTTAGTCTCCAAGTTCTCTAAGGTGGTGTATGGAGCTGTGTGGGTTGTGTTGCGCATGATTATGGTCATATCATATCCCTGACATTGCACTTTATACTGAGGAAAGAACTTTGTACTCGGAGTGAATAAAGCTTGCAGCTGTGCTTACAGCATTCATAGCATTTTTATTTATTTTTAAAACCTGAACATACTAACAACAGACACAATCTTTGACTTAAATAGAAAAGATCTTAGATAAACATGATCTAAGACTAATATTAACCCGATAAGGAGACATTTATTTAAAACAAATGGAAAGGAGTCTGTAGGAGTAACACCCTTCCTGTTGTTATTTTTCAGCTGCAGGCATGAACGAGGTTGCGTTTTTGTTCGGTAACACATTTTCTTAGCAACTTCTAGAAAAACGGAGGGACTTAATTACGTCCTAATTACCACTTTGTGGAATTATCCCACTTTGTGGATGCTTCACAAGACTAAATGTTACTAAATGGATATACAATACCAGTCAAAAGTTTAGACACAAGTTATTTTCTATACTCTAGAACAATACTCTATTTTTTTTCAAAGCTATGAAACAACACATTTGGCATTAGGTAATTAAGTAACAACACATGTCAGTTGTTATTTTAAGACACCTAATCAGAACAGTAATGAAATGTATTGTACATTTGCAAAACTCATCAGGCACCATGATGAAACTGGCTCTCATTAAGACCTTCCCAGGAAGGCAAGATCTAAACTAAACAGCCCCAGAAATCACCAGTAAACAAACAGCACCTCAGATTAGAGACAATATGAAGGCTTTACAGAGCAGACACATATTAATATTTAACCTTTAAAGGGGAGTATTGCATATTTTGGGTGCCTTCAGCATCACTTTACAATGTAAAAAGAAATACAATCAGGAACGACCATGGAATTAGAAGGTGTATTCAAACCTTTGACTGGTTCTGTAAATGTATGTTATTCTTAAATGAATAAACAATTATAATAATTAATAAATTACTATAGTTTAAGTGAAACATGTGGGGATGTGCTGCTATTGGAAAATATCAAGAATGAACTTTATGGTGTATCATTTCTTTCTAACAGCACACCTTGTCATGTTTTATTTCTTTGTTTGTTTGATAGACCTTCTTCTTCAACATAATTTCTAGTAGTTTTACCAGTCTATGTACTGTACATTATATAAGCTACACGCTAGCACATACCATTGTGTTGCACGTAAAACTTGGAAGTATGCACAGCCACATTGCAAATGGAGTTAAGCTGTGCGTGTGTTCATGTATGTGAGTGTACATTGAGTTTAGTTTGATTTGTTTCTGATGGCACTGAGCACATAATGAGTGCAGAATTCAGCCATGCCTGGATAAATGAGAGGTCATTGTAGAGCTTCTGTACACAGTTGTGTAAAGTTGGAGGATTGCCAGGGTTTCTAAGAGCAGACTGAAAGGAAAAGCCATCATGCTACCTGGTCACAACCCAGCCCTGGCATCTGTTTTATCATCACTAATGAACTAAAATCTGATTGCAAGTCTACAAGCTGTTTGTTCTAGTAGGAGCAGTTGTAGATAATTAAATAAATAAAGTGTATTTTAGGTTCATTAATTCATAAATTGGACATGACCTTCACCTTTTTTTTTCTTTTTTTTCTTTTGCATCATCTAACTATGCATGCAATTGTGCACCCAAGTACATTACGTTCGAGCTGTTGTCTGTGTTACTAACCAACTGCACCCATTAGTTTGTTGGTCTTAACATCGCCATGACAACCAATCAGCCAATGAGCTCGGTTCTTCCGGATGTGGTGGATTGTACTCTCTTCGTGATGTCCTCGTCTCCATCTTGAATTAGAGGAAAGCAAAGTACCAATAGCAGCTAGTTTCAATAAGGTGGCTTACAGTTAGACAGTCCTTATTTCACCTTTGCACCTACAGTACAAAAGCCAGCATGGGATGAGCAGGGACTGTGAAACAGGAAAGGAAAGAAAAACAAATTATTTAGTCATTTCCTTGTCATCTAGTCATTTAGTCATCGTTCAGTTTAGACATGAATCCAGCAACGTGTAACAACCTCCACGCCTAGACCAGTTTTTATTTGCTTTAGAGTTACTGCAGCATTGGCAGGCTACGTATGTGTGTGAGGTTTGTGATGGCGCGCAGGGCAGAGTGTGCCAGGCCCGCTTCCACCCTCCCTGCTGCTGCAGCTGAGTCACTCGTACACTCCCCTGCTGGAGTCACACAAAGGGTAGAACAACAAAACCACATTTGCGTAGCCAGACAATGCCCATCACTGACCCTGCTTTTGTGTCATTTTGAGGCCAGTTCTTCCCAGCTAGTGAAAAACGTGAACTGACTCAGTGATCCTGCTTAACGCCTGTAAACCTGTCAGAAATGACCAAAGATGAACCACATGCATCATTGTTGGACCTAGCATAGCTGTTGCCCTAGAAAAAGTTCCACCCATTTATCTCTCTTTTTCCTACTGGACTGTCATTTCAGACAGGATGCGGAAAAAAATACTATTTCCACTTCTGTGTGCTTCTACCATCGCCTGTAATAACCTGCGGGTGTCTTCACACCCTTATCAGTGAGATTATTTAATGATAAATAAGATCAGTAAGTGTCAGATGGTTAAGTACTAATGAGAGAAGGTGGTCAGCTTTGCTTTGAGGTAAAGATGTATACTGTATTATATATTATATTTTTCCACCAAAAGGAAAATATTGCATATTGTGGTTTATCGCTTGTGTGAAAAGCTGGATATAGCGGGAGAATGATACTATTTTGTGGACTTTCTCCCACTGTCTATTGGAAAATTTGTTTAATATTCTTTCAGCTAATGTTAGGGCTTCAGCCTTCAGTGCTGTAACAGATTACTATTGCCCATGAAGCAGGACAGCAGCTGCATGTGAAGACTTGGTAAAACATTGCCCCTTCATGTGTTGGCCTTGCCAAGAACTGGCCCTAGAGCACATACTTTAATAACAAATAATGACATCATCATGTTGTACTAACGCAAGAATACATAAATATTAGCGTGACATCCATGAGAATAATTAAAACAAAGGAAAGACTTCTAGTTCCAGCTAGACATAGGAGACTAGCGCTAGACCAGGCTACCTACAGAGTTTCTTGTGATTCTCAATGGTGTGGTTTCTCTCTGTCTGTTCTCTTATTTTTCTCTTTATTAGGCATAAGCCATCAAGATTTTCCCTCCACTTTAATCTCCCTCCCCATCACATAGCAAAGGATGTTCTTGTTCCCTCTGGTCTTTCAATTACACACCTGCAGAATCATCCTGTCCCATTCCCGGGGTCCTCGGCGAGACTGCACCCTGATGCTTTCACCTGTTCACTCAGAAAATTGGGATGGTCGCTTTTTGCTCTTATTGCTCGATTATCTTTTTCTTCCTCTTTCTCTTCTTTCCGCTAGCCCTGATAATTGTAGCTGTTTTTCCTCTGTCTGCTTTCCCTTTGTCACTCTTTGTTTTCTTATTCAGTATTAGCTGTATAAAGTGATCTTCACAACATGGGTAAATGGATAACAAATGCTTCATTTTGCTGATTAGACTGCTTTACTGCGTTCACAGTATTGAGATTGGAATTTGTTTTAAAATATGCAGTAAATTATTACTTTTTTAAAATTCTGTATTCGTTTTAAATCTCATATTTGATTGGCTTTTATTGAACATGTAAAGTTTGGTAACCTGTATGTCCGTCTTTTTTATTTTAAATCCGTGATTTTTCCAGATTATTATTATTATTATTATTATTATTATTATTATTATTATTATTATTTATATTTTACCTAATTGTAATTAGTAAAATATCCAAAGGTGAACCAAGAGATGAGGACAGCTATGCCTGTAAACATTATTACAGTTAGTGACGGCATGCAGTGGCATGGACATTAGACTTTTCTGCTTTTTTTATGATTATTATTATTATTATTATTGTCCTTGAGTATTAATTTGAATTCCATATTATGTTTACAGCGCTTGTAAATGCTTGCTATGTCTTTGGTTTAAACATGACAACGCAATAGCTCTAAGTCTCGGGCATGTTCTCAGTTTCCTGCTCTGCTGGACAGTGCTGTAACATTTTTTCAGCATCTACGGTTTAAAGAGAAATAACTATAAATACAGACTTCAGCACAAGCAGGGCCGCTCCAGTTCTCCTTCTCAAGCCTGCTCTGTAACATGACTGGAGTTCCAAGTAGTCAGATCTTAACTGTTCCTGGTGTGCGTTGTTAGAATTTAACTATAATGTTTACCAGAGTATCAAAACAAAGGGACCGAGAAGGTTTTATGAAATAACAAAAAATGGAACTACATTTGTGTCTTCTAGTCATATATAATCATTGAACGCTAAATATATAGATATATTAAGGTTCTCGATTTGATTAAATAAGGGAAAGCTGATTTAAGATCAGTCTTGAGTTCACACATGTCTGCAGTCTGATCAAGAAGATGAGGCACTTGCAATTCATCAAATGCTTTTAAATGCACCTTAGGTAAAACACCAAGAGAAAATGAAAAGTCCTGCACGTGAATAAGGTCGCTGTCGTACTCCAGACTGCAATCTGTCCTCTGAAATAAAAGTAGAGGATTCTGTCTACACTAAGGTTCAGCTTGTTAACTGAATGTTATGTCAGTAGTGCACTTGTGTAATTAATTGAACACTACACACCTAGATCATATCGCCTGTCGACTACGCCATTTCTGATTTCTTCTCGCAATTAACATGCGTCACCTTCAATCTCACCGAAACACTTCCCCGAGACAGTAAAGGGTGTAAACCCCGAACAAACATTTGTCTTGTTATTCTAATAGACATCATTATTGTGTTTAGTGGAATGTGGATTATTTATTGAGATAAATATATATATAAATATATATGATGTTAACTTTGGTTTTCTAGAGCAGTAGTGCTGACCTGTAGACACTATCGTAGAGATTAGAACTGCATATATATATATCTATTCATCTGTCTGCATTGTGGTTGTTGAATCTTCAATAAAGATTTCATTTGCGAAGTTTGGCGGTGGTTTATCATGAAAAAATGCCATTCCCTTTTAAACATTAATTGACATTAAATTAATAATTTGAATATTTTTTCATCTCTTTGTAAAAGTCTGAAATGTGTTTTTTCTGATACACGGGAGTAATAGCGGGCAAGCTGTCCTCGGAGACTGCATGTTTATCAATGCGCCTCCTGGTGGTCTCTCTTAAGTAATGAATTTCAAAACACTGCTACAGGCCCAGACATGTTCGAGCCCTTCTGTCAGGAAGATACATAAATATATATACACACTGTATGTATTCAGCCATTGCTGGAGAAATTGGTAATTTCCTATCTGTAGTTTCTAGCATATTGCAGCTTTACAATGACACTAAGTTTTTCAAGTCCTTCAAAAAGGCTGGTTGCATGAGAAGACAAGATAAGGCAGAGACTCTTAGTGTGGAATCAGACCAACACTGCAGCTGGAATTGCTCGCCAGTTCAGCACGGAACAGGGTAAGGATCAGTTTTGGCATACAGGGTCACTGCAAAACGCCTAAAGCTGTTGTTTGAAGCTAACAGCCTTGAGTCTTGATGTAAACATGATTGTAAAAAAAATCTCTGGGAAAAAAAAAAACCTTATGAGTGATGTCCTATGGCTGATGTGTTTTCATTCAAAGCAAGGGCCTCTACACTTCTGACTAATTTTTGACTGCTGTAACCCCTTAAAAATGAGCTATAATCATCCCATCTTTTTGAGTTTGAGATATGTACATACATACACATACAGTGGCAAGAAAAAGTATGTGAACCATTTAGAATTGCATGGTTTTGTGCATTAATTTGTCATACAATGTGATTGATCTTCATCCAAATCAAGGGTATTAACAAATATAATGTGCCCAAAATAATAATGATAATTTAAGAGCTGCTTAGACTGATAAAAACCCCTAAAACATTTTGAGTTTGCTTCGCACAAGAAGAATACGCTTATGTGGGCCATGCCTCACCAAGAAGAGCTTTCAGAGGATCTATGATCAAGAATTGTTGATTTCCATAAAGCTAGAAAGTGTTACAAAGTGATTTCAAAGACTTTAGAAATTTACTAGTCTACAGTTGGGTAAATGGAAACACTTTGGAACTGTGGTTAGTCTACCAAAAAGTGGATCCCCAAAATGGCCCGAAGAGCACAGTGAAGACTCCCCAATGAGGTAAAGTGTGATGGGTGATGGCCAAAGATTTGAAGGCATCTTTGGAACTGGCTAATTGGTCGCCAACCAGTTATTCATTCAATTCACTTTTTCCACTACCATTTTGGCATAAAAGATCAGATTTTTTTGTGTTATTATTTTAGGCACATTATATTTGTCAGTACTCTTGACTTAGATCACAATCACCAATTAATGCAGAAATCCATGAAATTCCAGAATGTACACATACTTTTTCTTGCCATACCTCTCTTTTGCTGGTAACATGATCATGTCAATTATGGTGTGAATGCTGATATAATTTTTTTGGAAAAGGAAAACATTTAGCGCATCATAGCAGCAATCCCTATTTTCTGCATCATAGGGCCATTTACACTTTGCTTTTTTTGTGAAGTTTTATTTTATTGGATGTAATTATGATTGTTATAAACCGAAATCTTGGCGACCACTGACGCTTTTTTTTTAATTTACCAGCCCAATCTGGCAACCCCTTTCATTACCTGACTTGCAGTTCTTCAAATATCCACTAGGCTGCAATGACCATAGACTGGCGGCAAAAGTGAATCAATCACCACAGACTCCATGTTAAAATGTCGAACTTTACAACAGAATAAATGTTTCCAGCCTGGTACAAAAAAGATTTTGGTCTCTATAGCTGAAATTCCCATTCATGACAACTGTACAGGGGTGAATTTTTATCTCATCAGTTAAAATTACATCAAGCCAAACTGTGTTGCTGATTTGAGTGCTATGCATCACTTTAGCGATCAGCTAACTGGAATCATTGTAGTTTAACTTGCTGCAAGAAATGTAGGAGTTGGCACAGAACAACATGTAGGGTATGGGTCAAATGCCAAGTAACGTTGACCACCAAGCAAAGTTAGCTAGCGTATGGTACCTGAGGTAAGTAGATATTCTCCAACCAACAGCCAGGCCCCATATTTGCCCATTTCTGGATTAAACTGGGTTTAAGTGGAGTCAGCAGTCACAGTCTCTTCAGAAGGTGAAATAATTTACTCTATGCCAGGTCATTGGGGCAGCTGCAGTCATAGGTTAAAGAGAAATGTTTCAGAAAAGCTTTAGCTTAGTTCAAATGAATCCAGGAATGTGAAACCAATATAGTTGCTGTTTTATTTATTTCCATATTGTGCCACCATAATCTCTGTTGAGTTTTGGTACATTCAGGAGGTGGTTATCTTGTTGCAGTATTATAACTGTATATTCAGCATAGGGTTAGTGTTCGAGACAGCTAACACTATGCTTGTTGTCCAGGAAAAATTTTAGAATTTTGTCAAGTGCCAGACCACATGAAATAAAAACAGTAAAAATAGGCTCAGGACATGTAGAGCATGTAATTTAAGTGTCATGGTCAGACTGTCATTATAAGGTAGAGTCATCTTTACTTTAGCTGATTTGAACAAGCATTACTTGCAGGAAACAGAATGAGATTGGCCATTTAAAATAATAAAGCCATTTTTATGGATTAATAAGCAGAAAGAGCCTTGCTGTTGTTAAGAGGCTGTAGTCAGAAAAAGAAATGAGGATTTCAAAGAAAAAAAATGCAGTCCCTACAGTCAAACAGGGTGGAGGCTCAAAGATGTTTTTGTGGTTGCTTTTCTGCTTCTGGCACTGGATGCCTTGACTGTGTGAACGGTATTATGAAATCTGATGAAGACTTTTGGGGCTCAACGTAGTGGCCAGTGAAAGCTGCATCTCCACCAGAGGTCATGGGTCTCCCAGCAGGACAATGACCCGAAACACGCTTCAAAAAGCACTCTGAAATGGTTACAAACAATGTGCTGGAGAGTTCTGAAATGGCCAGTAATGAGTCTGAATCCCATAGAACACCTGTGGAGAGATCTCAAAACAGCAGTTGGGAGAAGGTTTCCTTTAAATCTGACTGACCAGTTTGCAAAAGAAGAGTGATCCAAACTTCCAGTAGAGAGGTCTCTAGAAACTCGTTCATGGTTACAGAAAGTGATTGATTTCAGTTATTTTTGCCAAAGGGGGTGCTACCAAATATTAAGTTAAGGGTGCCAATAATTTAGCCGTGTGCATTTTTTTGGGTTCTGTGTGGAATTGTATCTGTTTTTGGTGATGTTTCAATGCAAACAAGAAACATTAAAAATGAGTACTAAAACATTCATGTTTAGACTATATATTTATATATCTGGTGACTGGTGAGGAATACTCTGAGTGGAATACACTGAACTCATTTCATAATCATATAACTAGTTTGAGACATCTGTGCTTGGAGACGTGACACACTATCATACTGGAACAGTCCATAATAAGATGGTTGTGGCCATAAAACCATGTGCATACTCAGCAACAATTCCCAGCTATGCTGTGGAATACTAATGCCTGAGAAGAGCCAAAAATATGTGAACTATTACCCAGAATATTACACCACCGTCATCATTACTTACTGTTAACCCAAGGCTGGTTGATTCCATGGTTTTACGCTGTTAATGATTAATTATATTCTAATTTGTCTATTCAGAAGTAAAGATTCATCAGGCCAGCTAACATTTTCCAATCTTCATCTCTCCTCCTCTTCAGGTTTGGCTTGTTGTGCGATTTGAGATGCTTTTCTGCTCCTAGTGGTTATTTAATAACCTGCCAGCTCAAACCAGCACAGCCATTTTCTCTGATCTCTCTCAACATGTTTTTTTAACTGATGGTTATTGGATGTTTTATTGTGTTGGCCAGCATTCTGTGTAAGCATTGTGTACTTCTCATTAAGGTTGTTGTACAGGAAAATCCCAGGAGGTCAATAAAATTACCCTCTCATTCTGGTGACTGCAGCTCTTGACCTGTGTGCACGCATGATTTTATGCATTATACTGCTGCTATTTGATTGCCAGATGGGACAGCTACGTGAATGAGCATTGGTGTACTAGCATAGAAGTGGGGCTCGACAGAGTGTATTTGTGTGCCTGTGTGTGTGCGCGCAGTATTTATAATTGTAGTAATTGAGTGCTAAATTGAAGTACAGTTTTGGGGCTCTCCAGACGTGTGTGTTTTGTAAGTTTATGTCAATAAATAGTTTGGACACACCCTCTTATTCCATGGTGTTTCCTGATTTTTATTTCTTTTTCTGTTGTAAAACAATGCTGAAGGTGTCCTATGCAATAATCTCCTTTGAACAGTTGCATCTGTTACTGTACTGTACTGCACTGCTCTGTAAAGCCTTTATAACGGCTCTGACCTGAGGTACTGGGTGTTAATTGGTGATTTCTGAGGCTGGTAACTCTAAATGAGCAACTTCTCTGCCTCAGAGGTCTGTTTTGGTGTCGCTTTCCTGGATTGGTCTTCATGGGAGCCAGTTTCATTATGGTGCTTGCTGGGTTTTGCAAATGCTCTTGACAACACTGTTCTTGCAAGAACTATTCCAGAACAGCTGACCTTCATTTCTTAAAATAGCAACTGACGACTATTGTTATTATGTTATTACCCAATGCAATGTGCTATTTTATAGTTTTGAAAAAATGCAGCATTGTTTTTAAATGTGAAATCCTAACTTGTGTGCAAGCGTTTGACTGGTATCCAAACTTTTGAATGGTACTGTATGTTTATAAATGTAGTAAATAAGTGCTGGTGTGTGTTTGAAGGATGGTAGTGGGGCTCTGCACAGGGGTGGCTCTCTGGGAAAGATTAGAGATGTGCTGCGCAGAAGCAGTGAAATGCTGGTGAAGAAACTGCAAGGAAATGGACCTCCAGAGCCGCGCTCGACCTCTAAGTAAGTACACAGTACACAATCAACACAATTACTGTAGTGGTTAGCACTGTCGCCTTGCACCTTCAAGGTGGTCTCAGGGTCAGGGTCTGAGTTTGATTTCCCGCTTCTGCGTGCATGGAGTTTGCATGTTCTCCCCGTGCTTGGTGGGTTTCCTCCAGGTACGCTGGTTTCCTCCCACAGTCCAATGACCTGCAGTTTAGGCTAACTGGTGTTCCCAAATTGCCAGTACTGTGTAAATGAGCGTGTTGGTGTGTAATATGTCTGTGCCCTGCGATGGATTGGCACCTCATCCAGGGTGTACCCCGCCTCATGCCCTAAGTCTCCTGGGATAGGCTCCAGGCCCCCCCCGCGAACCTGTATACCGGATAAAGCGGTATTGATGGTGAGTAAGTGAGTGAATAATACAACTTGGACCTCAGTTTTAATCAGTGGTATATTAAGTCTGCTGTTTATCAATGGATTTATCCTGTGATGCAAATTTGCACCAATAATGCGCAGTT
>JAOVVB010000041.1:20304762-20317318 GCA_028570985.1 Heterobranchus longifilis
GTCATGTCTGTTTCTCGGTCTGTCTTTCTGTCCGTCCGTCCGTCATGTCTGTTTCTCTGTCTGTTTTTGTCTGTTCGTCCGTCATGTCTGTTTCTCTGTCTGTCTCTGTCTGTCTGTCCGTCCATCATGTCTGTTTATCTGATCGTGTCTGTTTATCTGCTCGTGTCTCTAACTATGTCTATCTATCGTTCTTTCTGTCTGTGTCTCTGTCTGTCTGTCTGTAGACAACGTGGTAGTAACGTGGCTACTGGAAGAACAGAGGATCTCTGTGTGTGTGTGTGTGTGTGTGTGTGTGTGTGTGTGTGTGTGTGTGTGTGTGAGGATGGAAGTGTCCAGATTAAAAATAAATAAATAAATAAGGTGACATTTTTACGCACAAACCGGTTGAGTGTAGGAAAAGCGGTGAGAATCCCTCCATACAGGAAGCGCTGGTTCTTTAATCCAAATGCAAGAAACCTGTTTGTTTTCCTCCACAACACATTCATTTAGGCACATTGTCAGAGTGGGTGCCAATACTTCTGGAAGGCACTATAATTGTGGCATCATGTCCAGGAGGCCGAAACTGAAAAAGGAAATGTGTGTGAATGACTTTATCAGGTTTAACAGGAATATAAATGTATTTGTTTTAGTAAGTTAAGGGTTTATTAATGAAACGAGCAGTAATTATTAAGAGAACCGGAGAGCAGAGGATTGTGGGATACGTGTCAAGAGTGAGCCGTGTGTGTGTACACGTGTACATGCAGTTGTTTTTGTCCAGGTGTGTGTGTGTGTGTGTGTGTGTGTGTGTGTGTGTGTTATTTTTCTCTCCTCCTGCCAGCGAGTCAGCACCAGCTCAGATAAGTGGTGCAGGAAGAGCCGGGGCTGAATGACTCATCCCCCAACGCTCCTCTGTCCTGATTGGTTAAAAACTTCCTAACCGTAGAGAGGAGGGGCAAACAACGAGAGAGAGAAGGAGAGAGGAAGGCACAAACGAATCGAGGGAAAGAGAGGGAGAGAGAGGTGCATGCTTGTCTCTCCTGTCTCTGGGAAAAGGACAGAAAGAAACGGAGAAAGAGAGACACATGACGTGGACACCGAAGAGACTGAGAGAAACAGAGAGAAAGAGACCGGAAGAGAGAGAGAGCGTGAGACAAAAAAAGAAAGACAAATACATGGAAAGAGGGAAAGAGACATGCAAAGAGAGACGACCATGCACAGAAAGACATGAAGAGGGAGAAACACAGTAGAAAAACTTGACATGCCAGAGAGAGAGAGAGACGCACACAATAAGACAGATGGAGAGGCACAAACACCTGGGGGAAAGAAAGACACGTGTACATAAAGACTGCCATGTGAGGAAAGAGATGCACAGAGGGAAAGAGACAGGAAGGCAGAGCCACGTTAAAAGACAAACCCATGGTCGGAGAGAGACAGGAAGAGACGCCTACAAAGATAGATGGACAGATTGGGGAGGTGACACATGCGCAGAGAGGAAATAAAAGAACGAGACAAAGAAAGACAGACATGTCGGAAGAAAGACCAGAAAAAAGAGACACAAAGCCAGATGGGGACAGATGGAGAGAGTGAGAGAGAGTCACATGGTGAGAGAGAGAGATGCACAGGGCAGAGATACATGAAGATATAAACATGTGGAAAAAAAACACATGGAGAGAGAGACACATGAGGAGAGGGAATGAAAGAGACAAAAAGACTGACATGTGGAGAGAGGGATACTTGAGACAGAGAGACAGGAAGAAAGAGATCCCAAGGCAGACTGTGACTGACATGGGGAAAGAGAGAGACAGGAAAAGGCACACAAAGAAAGATGGACATGGGAGGAAAGAGGGACAGAATGAAAGAGACACACACACAAAGAAAGACCAACTCATGATGAGAGACACAGGGTAGAAAGACAGGATGAGAGAGACACAAAGAAGGACAAACAGATGATGAGAAAGAGACCGAGTGGAGAGACAGGATGTAGAGACAGGATGAGACACCCACAAAGAAGGACAGGTACATGTGAAAGTTAGACACACAGAAAGTGAAGACACTTGAGGAGAGAGAGACACACACAAAGATGGACAGAGCTTAAAATTCTGTGTAATATTTTGAGTTTGGTGTTTGTTTTGATTTTTTGCTTTAAATTTTGTCGTGTCGTTAATATTGAATCTGGAGTTGGAGGAGGAACGAGGTGGACGGGAGGACAGACACACACACACACACACACACACACACACACACACACAGACACAGACACACAAGAGCTGTTGTTATTGTCATTAGTAAGGCTGTCCCCATGCCTGCCTTGAGTTTTGTAACGTCTTCCTTGTCCTTTTCCTCTCTGCAGAATGTCATCAGAGGATAAGAGTGAGAATCCCTCTGAGCAAGGACCTTCTCCTCCGCAGAGCAGTGCCGGGGCCACGCCCTCAGGGAGCCCCGCCCCCGCGGACAGGCGCATCAGAGGTCGGCCCCGCAGGGACTCCACAAACTCCGCCCCCACACCCAGGCCTACACGCAAGTACGTACGCTGGGGCGCCTTTTCTTTTACACTCAGCAGGCTTGATGTAACCTGAGTGAGTGATGGTGACGATGATGATGAGAACTCTGTTATGAGAAAATGTTCCTGCCTTTATGACACGCTGGGAATCCTGTGTTCTGATTGGTTAAGGTCTTACACATAGCCTCCCTCTCTTTCTCTCTTTCTCTCTCTCTGCATGTCTCTCTCTGTATCTCTCTTTCTCTCTGTGTGCCTCTCTGTTTCTCTATTTTTGTCTCTCTGCATGTCTCTCTCTCTCTCTCTCTCTCTCTCTCTCTTTGTGTCTGTCTCTGCATGTCTCTCTCTCTCTGTATCTCTCCCTGTCTCTCCTCTTTGTCCCTTTCTCTGTCCCTCTTTGTGTCTCTCACAGCATGTCTCTTTTTCTGTCTCTTTGTCTCTCTCTGCTTGTCTCTTTTTCTTTCTGTCTCTCTTTGTGTCTCTTTTTTTGTCCATCTCTGTCTCTGTGCTTATCGGTCTCTCTCTATCTTTGTCTTTCTCTCTCTGCATGTCTCTCTATGTGTCTTTCTCTGTCACTCTTTGTGTCTCTCACAGCATCTCTCTCTCTCTCTCTCTCTCTCTCTGCGTGTCTCTTTTTGTTTCTTTTTTTGTGTCTCTTTCTCTCTCTCTCTCGCTATCTCTCTCCTCATCTCTCTTTGTCTCTTTCTGCTTGTCTCTTTTTCTTTCTGTCTCTCTTGGTGTCTCTTTTTTTTTGTCCATCTCTGTATTTGTGGAGGCATTTAGATTTTAGATGAATATTTGTGTTGCTCATTAGTTATGGGGAGGAAGCCAGGGAAAGGGGGCATAATCCATATGAACTACAGCTAAAATATCTATTCATAATCTGATCTTAATGGCTTTACATTCCTTTCAAATGAGCTCACACACAGTTTTGTGCTATGTTTTTATTTGTAACATTTTCTGTGACTAAGACTGTATCAGCAAGTCAGGATTTGCATGCAGAATAGACAGTAATAATGGTGCGCCGTATTACCCTAGTTCAGTGAATTCATTTTGAATTACAGTTCATGTTTGACTGATATGCGCATTTGTCTGGGTTTAACTGTCTTGTCACTGTTTGTTTGTCTGGATCAGACTTTCTTTATCCCTGTTGCATGAACTACCTGAGATTTTTTTCAAACCTTAAATATACACACTTGCACTAAAATAATCTCCATAAAACTATTTTTTCATAACTACTACTACAAAAAAGCTCATATTATAACCAGATGTGTGTATGCTGTGTTTGCACAAAATCCCATATACTCATTTACTTTCCATTATGCAAATAAATCTGTAGCTGTATCATTAGTGTAGCTATATGGGTTGGAATATTAGTTTCCAAATATTTGTAAAGGCATTTAGATTTTAGATCAGTTACGCTCATGTCTGAATATTTGTGTTACTCATTAGTTATGGGAAGGAAGCCAGGGAAGGGGGGAATAATACGTATAACTACAGCTGAAATGAAATCTTTTTATTCATAATCTGATCTTAATGGCTTTACATTCCTTTAAAATGAACTCACACACAGTTATGTACTATGTTTTTATGTGTAACCTTTTCTATGGCTAAGAATGTATGTCAGCAAGTCAGGATTTGCATGCAGAATAGACTGTGATAATGGTGCAACGATTTACGATAGCTGAATGAATGCCTGCTCATTGAATTACATTTAATGTTTGTCCGCCATGCACATTTAATAATAATAAAAAACAAAAATAAATAAATAAAACCCCTAACCAAAAAAAAAGAAAAGTAATAAATACCAGCACACTGTAAAAGTTACATTTATGGCATTTGACAGATTAACTTAGTCAGAGTGACTTGCATTATGTCATGTCATTACACATGCAGAGCAGATGAGGGTTAAGGGCCTTGCTTAAGGGACCAACTGGGGCAAGTTGTGGTGCTGGGGTTTGAACCTTGGACCTGGAAATGTAGGACCTAGTCCATCACCTTACCCACCAGCCTACCCCTGCCCGAGGGTCTATACAAAACTGAACCTACATCGTAGACGAAAATTTGTGGATGTGCAGAGATGTGCATACTGGAAATGTCCCAAATTCCAGAACAACAATAAAAGCATGTTTATAGAAATGTAGTATTTAAGCTTGTAGGGCAAAGAGAACATTCAAAGAAGAAGATAATCCCAACAAAAAAGTAAATAAAAAAAAAAAGTCTCAGGCTTTCCATTCAATTCAAGAAAATAAACGTCTTTTTTCTACTTAAAAATAAAAATTTACAGAAACACATTGTTCTAGATTTTCTAGCCTCCTTCACTGATCTCATTGTCATACAGGCTTATTTTAAATCTCAACAGCTTAAAAAAAGTAGATCTATACATAACCTATAAATACCTATAAACAGCTTGAATCAAATGACATTTTATTTATATTCTACAAGTTTTTCAAAAACAGCAAAGAGTAAAGCATAAAGACATGACATTTTAATCACGATGTGCATTATTAATTGAAAGTTCTGGGGCAAAACCTCTTAATAAATAGCCAAAATATCAGGATGCACATTTAGGAATATTGTGTCTAAATAGTTAAAAGTAAACTGTTGGAAATAGTTTGAGAATCTCTGCTCTGAAACAGATTGGGCTACAGTTTTGTTCCTTAACATATCAAAAATCTAGTGTAACTGAACAGTAAACAGCAACAAGTAACTAAAGGCGCAGAAGATGCATACTTAAGGATACCACGCTGTTGACTTTTTTTCCTCCTGTGAGTTTAAGATGAGACTTTTCCTGCTTATCTGCTTATCGCCAAAATATTCCATCATTTCATCATGCCATGACACACTACCTCCATCTGGCCCACGTCAGAGTACACCACTTGATTCTGATTGTCACTGAAGGACCATATTAGGTTTGTAAAGATCAGTGCTGGGGATCTGCCCTGCCTTGCCTAGTTGACATGCTTATACGAGTTCCACTCATGTGTTAGTGCTGCACCGATGAGGTGTTCTGGTGCCATTGAAACCTAGTCCAAACAAAAACCTATGATCTGGGCTCTGTCAATGAGCTGGAGCCGCTGGTACCGCGTGCAGCCGAGGGCAAGACTGTACAGCTTCCTGTCTTTTTATACTTTTCAGTTCTCTGATCATGAGTAATATAAGCAAGAAGCCATAAAAAAGACATAAAAAGTCCTAATTTTTCTTTTGATATTTTATGTCTTATTTCAGATTGATGATTGATAATGCAGCAGCACTTGCTTCTCCAAGACCATTGCTTATCTTTTTCCCTCTTGGCATTGTATTAACACACATTTCTGTTTAATAAATAGGTGGTTACTTGTTCTTTTTTTAATGTGGAATCGATTCATTTTGAATCAATGAGGGATATCATTACATTTTTACAGTATTCGAAACTTGTGCAATAATCATACTGTAGTATGCAAGTTTCTCAATTAAATAGTGACACATTTTATAATTTATATTAAGCTCCAATTATAACATGCATTATATGTACAGGGTATTTTAGTGCAATAGTGCAAAATGTTTCCAGGTTTAATCTAAAATATGTAGCATACCAAGATAGAATTGCAAATGTTTAATATATTTACAATATACAGTATGTAATATTTACAGTGCACTGCAACAACAAAAAAAAAAAATTTGTATTTACAAAAAGTAAACAATCAAACCATCAATATTTGAATGTCCAATTAGTAAAATATCTCAAATGTATAGCTATTTTTTATCAAATGTATTTTTTTTTCTTTTCAAGACAACTTGTAGTGAAGGGGAATATTAAAACTAGTGTTTGTGTGTAGGGTTTTTTTTTAAATATGTTGGTTAGAATCATCATATAAATGTATAAGTGTTTAAGCAACAAAAATTTAAACTTATATATTTGTTTAAAAAAAGCTTTAAAAAGTTTAACAGGTGTTTTGGTACAGTAAGTGTCTGTTATGAGAGGCGTTCAAGTCCAACCCGGAAAATTTCCCTTGAATGAAGTCGTAATACTGAATTACATTTACAGAAGACTTTAAGCACGGTACAATGATGAGACTCTTAGCCACAGCAAAACATTTTGGTGCAAACATTTTATGTGCGTGAATGATGATCTCAGCCGAGACGGCTCGGAGCCCGCTGCAGACGTTCCTGTGAACATTCAGCGAGTGGAATGCCTGATCTTTGAAAATAGATGAATAACTTCTCGCCATCTTGCGAAAGAGACACATCTGTCTGTGGGAACTGTACACACAATCATTCATCAACACCACATGCACGTTACAGGAACTCATCTGGGATTTACTGCCACATCAGCCATACAGCCCTGAACTCGCTCTAAGCGATTCCCACATGTTTGGGCCATTAACGGAGTTCCTGGGAGGCCAGTGTTTCAGACATGACGCAGAAGGTCAGATCATGGCTTTGGTGTACTGAGAAAACCTTCTACCTTGTTGGTGTCCAAGCATTAGCGAAACACTGGGATAGGTGCCTTAGTGTATAGCACGGGGTTATATAGAGAAATAAAGTGAGTTTTTATTCTGCATAATCACAATTCAAATCCTGTTTTGGCTTGAACACCCCTTGAACTTGAACACCATTTGTTTGTAATTATGAAGCTTATACTGTACATTTGCCAGGACAGCCAGTCATTTTAATTATCTTTGTTATTGAAATTGTGGCCATAAAATAAACCATTGAATCAATGTTTTTCATTAGAACTGACTTAACAGAAATCAAATATAGCAAACAGAGACAGTGTAAGGAAGTTCCAGTTCAGATCTCAAGACCTCCACAAATCAAGTATTAACTCAGCGGGTGATTATGAACCATGTCTGTTTAGCTGCATGTTCCTCATTTTAGTTCTGAGCCTTTGTTGTCATCTATTTATCATATGAGCTCAAGAAAAAAAGAAAAAATGTGTGTGTGTGTGTGCACATGTAGGGCAAAAATGGTATATATCTCATATCTTGGTGTGGACCAAATACCTGCATGCATGTGTTTATTACTGTATGTGTACTTTTACAATGTTTTCGTTCGAGAGTTTCAAAAAGTGAAAAGTCAATTGAGTTCGCATCTGATACGGTCACACCTTATCTATCCCGCGCTGCCTCCCTTCTCTCTGCAGACTTCACTTTGATCTCTCTGGGAAGCGGAGAAACTGAGAAAGAAATAGAGATGCGGCGAGAGACCCGTTTCCCACAGCTGACTTTAATCAAAACCCATGTTTATGATGCCTGGATTTTTTCCACTTGAGCAGTTTCTCTGGCTCGATTAAAGGATATATATGACAACCGAGAACATTAAGAGCAGGTTGTGAATTTTAAAGTAATCAGCAAAAGGTCTAAAGGTTAAAAAGCCAGGGGAAAATGGAGGATAAGACAACACAGTGTAACTTTGAAATGGTTTTAGTGCGGCTGTCTCTATGTACGTTCCCACTCGGACTTGTTCCTCTCATGGACCACCCTGTGTCTGCTTACTACATGACCATTACTCACCTCTCCACATGGTCAAAGTCAGATTGCGATGTTACAGCAAAAGCAAAACATACAACCTTAGCAGTCAGAGCCGTCATGCCTCTCCGCTGCTGCTGAAAAATCCCAGAAGTGTTGGCAGTCATGCTGTAACTCAGAGATTGCAGGCATTAGCATATGTTTGACAGGCATAAATTGGATTAGGATACTGCGTGTTTGTGACTTAACTGGAATTTTTACCCACAGGGCATTGAGTGAGGAGCAGAGGAGTGGCACTGAATGTGCTTAAACTGTCTGAGTTTGAAAGAATGTATTATTATTATTATTATTATTATTATTATGAGTAGTAGTATTTTTTGAGATGAGAAACTTCATTATAGCTTGCACTAAACTGGATGCTCTAGTGGTTCGATATGTATGGTGCTCTGGGAAAGCTCTTCAGTTGATGAAACTGATTAAAACTGATGTTTCTTATGTATACAGCAATATTTAAAAGGTTACTCCCGCCTCGTTCCATGTGACTTTACTTAAAGTAATCGTTTCCTGTATGACTTTACCAGTCTGTCACATTGTTGTGGAGAAATTTTGGCCCATTCTTCTTTACAACCTTGCTTCAGTTTACAGTTTATTGAGGCTTTACAGTTGGGTTGAGGTCTGGACTTTGACTAGGCCATTTCTTTTATTTAAATTTTTTTCTCCTGACACCCTTCTAAGCAAACAGCATTTTTTCAGTCTTCTTCTAATTGTGCTTTTATGGACTTTAACTTTTAACATGCTCAGTAGGGTCTGTGATATACAGTAGCTGTTGGTTTTTTTGTATTTCTCAGAGCATTGCATTGCATCTTGGGGCCAACATGTTGGGATGTCCCCACCTGGGAAGACTGGCAACTCTCTGCATGCTTTCCACTTGTGAATAATCTTTCTCCCTGTAGAACGCTCAACTCCAAATAGTTTGGAAATAGTAATGTTATAACCTAATATAATATCTAAACTAACAATAGACTAATAATACTTACTAATTTTATATTATTTCATATTACTATGCCCCTTTTTTAACCTCACTCAAGTAGAAAACTGTAGAAAACACTACAAGAGCGTCACCAAGGGATGACCCGTACACACAGACAGCAAGAAATAAGGAACTCTAAAGCAGACAGATCGTAATGGAAAAATGCAGAAAGTACTTTGCCGGAATAAGATTAACAGAGACGCTTACGAAACAATTAGTTCAATTTTTTCCGAACACAGAGCGCAGATGGCCAGACTTCCCTTCGTTAAAGCTAAGAAACAAAGGGTTCAATAATCAATAAGCAAATCCATTACTATCTCTTACTACTTTCTGTATTATACTACATAACCAAAATTCATCAATGAAGGCTGTAATTTTTTTACCAACCCATAATGTATATGTATATTATCAAACGTCAGTGTTTAAAATCATATAGGTTAATAATCAAATTATGATTTAAGAATAGGATTATTTTAAGAATCAAAATTTTAAATATTAAATTAAAAATAATTATAATAATTATGCAATAATAATAGTATTTAAAATAATATAATCTAATGCAATCAAGCTTTGACTAAATGAATCATATTGACCCTAACAGTAATTAAGTTAATTAATTAATCATTATAATCTTTGGATCATAAAATGTTAAATAAATAAAGTATAATAAAAATAAAAATCAACTAATAAATCCTTTCAACAAATTTAAACATACTTAAGACAGTTGAGACATGACTGTTGGGAAAGGAACAGGAAAACAGGAAAATAAGAATAAAATTATTAAGCATCTTAGAAAAAGCTCAAAACCTTCTCTGATTAAAAAATGAAGCCATCAGCACTAGTGGTTGATATTCTGGGTAGGAAAAGATTTAGAGTTACCACACCACTAGGCCGAACGTATTAACAAATACCGATTGAATATTAAATAAAGGAGGTACTGGTTTTGTTTAATAAATAATTGCACATTAAAAAAAAGTTACATGTTGTTTGTCTGAGGGTGTATTTAAATACTGAGACCTGCTACGATCAGACGTAAGAGTTAGCAGATACTAACTTTTGAATATGGCAACACACATATGCAACCACTCAAACGTTTGGACACATCTTCTCCTTCTGCTTTTATTATTTTCAACATTGTATATTAATGAAAAAAAAGTGTTGAACAACCCTGGACACTTGTTTTTTCTCTTTGCCAGACCCCCACACATACACTGTCTTGCTATCATGTGAGAAGTACCAGACCCTATCTCTAAACCACTACATGTTTTACAACTTAAACTCAATTCAGTTTGATTTGATCTTATAAGTGCCTTTCGCAAATCACTGGGTCGACGTCTCTCTTGCTTCTTTAACTGTGCTGTTTTCCCTCACTGGCCTATATGTGGTGCTCTGGAACAGTATGAATTGTTAGGAGGTGACACATAACTCAGACTGCTTTTATAAACCACAGGCCTAATTTTAATGCCACCAGTTTATTAGAGCTTGAAACCAATACTGTATTAACTTTCTTACTCATCATCATCCAGAAAAGAAATGGAGCCACATTATTATCTCTTAAAGCAGTTTGTACAGCTTTAAATGCAGAGCTGTTTTGACAAGAAAGTCATGGTAGAGATGATGACATGCCCGAGAAGACACTTTTTTTTTTTTTTTAAATTGCATCATATCATGACCAGTGAATGATGATGGGTTATGCAAACAGATTGTCTAAATGATGACGTAGGGTAAGTATTTTGTTTGGGATCTTTATGAGTTTTTGCTGCTACATTTAAATTGTGGATGGAAAAATCTTTGAGAAAGGTCAGAGGAAGATGGTTTGACTGGTTCAAGCAGACTAAAAGACTGCTCTAATTTAAATAATCATTCTTTACAAATATGGTGAGCAGAAACACACCACTGGGTTCCACTAATGTCAGTCAAGAAGAGGAATCTGAAGCCCTTTTTCATACGCAAATACCAAGGCACTTTTTTTGCACTTGTACACAAAACCCATGTATTCTGCACTAAGCCACTTTAGTGAGCACTTTCAAGCAACATGTAGCTTTCAGAGGGGCGTGGCATTTACCACAAGAGCATTGTCGACTAGGGTGACGTGTACCAGTGTTGGAGTGCTCTCAGTGCACATTTCCATCACTCACCACATGCACCAATGATGGTGGAGCTCACTGTCTCCCCGATTCTTTCCCATTTCTTATTGAACAGGCGATTTGCTTTAAGCTAGGGCAGGGGTAGCTTAGTGGTTAAGGTGTAGAGCTACTGATCGGTGGGTCCCAGGTTCAAATCCAGGCACCACCAAGCTGCCACTGTTGGGCCCTTGAGCAAGGCCCTTAACTGCTTATATGCGAAATCAGATAAATGAACATCGCTCTGGACATTTGACAACCCAACCAATAATAGACAAATCTGAAATCTTGCAACCAAACAACCCTGAAGGTGGAATAAAAAGATTTTATTTATTATTTACATATTCCCGTGCCCCTTATTTGAGGCTAGTGCTGTCTCCTGCACTTACAAACATAACTCAAATATAAAAGCCTTAGCACTACTGATTAGACTCAATCTCAGCTAATATTTCAGTTTATTGTTCTTGAGGCACTACAGCTTTAGCGCTAATTAAATGCGGGGAGTAATGCTGATATGCTCCATACAAGAGATCCGTGTGTTAGTCTACTGTTTACTTTTGTTTAAGCTTCCCAACGGCATGTGGCACACATCGCATATCTCAAAACCTCAGCTTCGTGTTCCATGTTGGGCGGCCTTCCCATTTCACACAGATTTCATCTTGCCCGTCTCTACCTCTGCTCCCGGATTAAAGGCAAGTCTATCTTGATCCCAGATTCTGCCTCTGTTTCTTGCGTACAGAATCCCGAGACACAACAAGACGCCATGTTCCCACCTTTGTGAATGGCGCATAGTTTTAAAAATGTTTTAAAAAATTATTTATTTATTTATTGTTTCTTGATAGTCAGGTTCCATGGGATTGGATAATTACATGAATAAGCACATTACATTTATTCCTAATGAAGCAGGTGTACGGTTATTCCTAATGAAGTGTAGAGCATGCATTATGCAAAACAATATTTGGTTGGTGTTTTGCTTCAGAATAGATAATGAACACGCATGGAAACATAGTTGGTACAGAAATCCCTAGTGGACAATTCTTCCGGAGGCTGCCTGTAGACGACTATTTGATACTATTCTTACCAAATTGTATGTACAGTAAGTGCTTACTGTACCAGTCAAAGGAACATATGCAACTTGAAAGTTAAAAAGTGTTTAGTAGTGCAACCTGTGACGGTAAACACTAGACAGCCGCAAAGAACCATTTCCAGTAAAATGTATAGATGGTAATGGCATTAGAGTTTGCCGTTAATACAGTGATGTTTTTTTGTGTGAGAGTTATAGAAGGCATGTGAGGTAAAAGGTCTGTTCAGGTGAATACTGGCTCACTGTTGCACTTGCAATATAAACCCATTTGCCATCATCCAGCTCATACAGCTAACAACAGTGTTCTGTGTTTTCCCTCATAAAGTGCAGTGAAAGCTCCGTACACACTTGTGGTATATAAGACTTAAATACTCCCCCCCCCCCCCCCCCCCC
>JAOVVB010000041.1:20374895-20391143 GCA_028570985.1 Heterobranchus longifilis
CTCTGTGCCTCCGGCTGTGAGAGGAAAACAGCATCACCCGGGGTTCGAACCAGCGCTCCCCGGATGATAGGGCGAGCACTTTACCACTGCGCCACTCGGAGGCGTTTGTACTTGTGTTTTCTGAATCTATCTTAAAGAATTGAAATTTTGCAGGGAATTTACATTGGCATACGAAGCATGTTTGGCATACGAACTAAACCAAATGGTGGCTAATTTGCACGTAGAGTGCGTCAGTGAAAAGCCAAGCGAAGTGTGTTTATGATTTTTTTCGCAAGATTTGGTGAAGACATACAGTAGCATTGTATGTCCCAAGAAAGTTTGCAATGATGTTACAGTAGCATGAAGAAAAGTGAGCCACTTTCAGTTTCGCTAAAAAGCAGCTAGTACCAAGAGGAGTCATAAATTGGGTTAAGTGAGAGTTAATGTCTATTTATTTAATATTTTACTTCATTTACACATCTTTTCTAGTTTTGATTGTTTTTATATGGAAAAATATGATTGGAGTGTTGGAAATGGGGAACATTGGTAATATTTTTGGATGGCTGGAACGGATTACCTGCATTTACATTATCTCCTATGGGAAAATATGTTTTGCAATACGAATTTTCAGTTTAAGAACTCTCTGGGTTAAGATAAAATTCGTATGCCGAGGTTCCACTGTACTTGTGCTAGGCTTTACTATTATTATAAACATGCAATGTTGGAATTAGATTATGCAGTTTTATAATATCTCAAACAAATGTTAAATAAAAATCTCTCATGTAAATATTATCCACTTGCAAACACTTGTTGAAACGACCTATATGTAACCAAGGTCCAGTCCACCCAAATCTTTGGGTAGTAAAATATTGACCCTCAGTCTTTACAAATACTTTGCCAAGAATGAAACACCCACCATTTCAACTGATAATCACAAATCCAAACAAGTGTCTTCCGCCTCTTGAAACCTGGGAACTCAAAAGATTTCTCAGGAACTAACATGACTTCAGATCACATTAAACAAGACTGATGACATTTCCACTTGGCTGCCATTGGGTTTTGGTGTTTCCACACTCTACAGGATGTTGAGTCATACAATGCACCCCCACTACAGGATAATCTGGTAAAGTAATTGTTTTAGATCAAACAAATCAAGGATACATTGTATACTTTTCAGGAAGGATGAATCATCCTCATAAAAAAGCCAGTTGTTTTCTATTTTGACTCATGCATTACTTTTGGGTTGCTTTCCTAAATATCACAATCTGCACAAAAATGGTTGCGTGGCCACAGAATGAAACACTGTTCCTCCCAATTCCTCGACCACTGAAAATCTGTGTTCACTACAGAAGACCTAGGATTCTGTAACTAGTATCCCTATAGAATTCTTTATTGAAGAATGATCTCAGATTCCTTGCTCTGTATTCTCTAATCTCTTCAGTCATCATCGAGTGTTAAGGTTTTTTTTTTTTTCCCTCCATGTACCTCGGAATTGGAATGAAATGCAATTTGTGCAGGACCATGACGAAATACTGTATAATCGGTATAAAAACAAAAAAAATCTTTGCTCGTCTTGCGGAACACTCGCAAACCGCATTACTCGCAATCCGGGGTTCCACTGTACATGAACATGAATCAGGACAATAAATACACAGGACAGTGTGCTCTAAGTAAATAGGACAGGAGAAATGTAAGGTTACAGAAGATTAGAATCGAAACACTCTCTGAAACAGTTCCAGTCTTGGGCTCATTCCTTCTTGACGTGGCATGTTGTCTTAATGATGCAGCATGTGGGATTTATGTTTTCTCCTGATAGTCCATGTTGGCCTTATTAATGGTTGCCAGTGTTGCAAATATCTTGCATTACTAATCATTTACAAGTGTCATTTATGCAATATATCACTTTTACAACGTTTACTGGTTACAGCACAATTAAATCTGTTCCAAATGTGAGCTCTTAAGGTGAAATTTCGCATTGCCAAAATATGACCGATATTACAAATTACCGTCACTAAAATTATATTTTTGCATATGAAAACAATCAAAGACATTTAAATGAAGTAAAATATGGAATAAATAGACGTTAAACCTTACTTAACCTCAATTTATGGTTCCTGCTTTAAAAAACAAACTGAAAGTGTCTCTGTTTTTATTTTTGCGGCGCTCCTTAGTAACATTCTTGGGTCAATCGTATGCTGAAAATGCTTCGTATGCTGATGAAAATTCCATGCGAAATTATGTTTTTTTATTTGTTATTACCTTATTTTTTATTAATTATTACCTTAATTATATGTTATTTAATTGTTATTAAGCTGAAAATTCGTAAAGCTGGGCTTTCGTATGCTCAGGTACCACTGTATATTGAAATCATCTATCATTATGTTTACAATCCACCGAAGTGTGTAGGTTTGCACAGAATATTAGGGTCTTTCAACTCAATACGTTTCCAGAAGTTTGCCAGAATTCTCGGAAGACAAAACTTGATTGATATTATATCTACAAACATTATTGACATACCTTTAGGCTGCACTGAACGTGTTCAGTGTCGGTAAAAGACAGCTGTTGCCGTTGTATTGTGAATACACCATGTAGAGCTTGTTTCCTTTACTTTGGAAAAAAAAGAAAAAGCCATTTGTGAGTGTGTACTCATCAGTTCCTGGTGATACAAGTTTATGTCATTAGGCATAAGTAATGACACGCACATGCAAGTTAGTTTAGTACAAGCACCCCTTGTGAAACATCTTTATACTGCTTAGGACTAATAAACCATTTTCTCAGAGAGTTCCAACCACGTACAAATGGTGCTTTGTAGCGCTCTTCTTAACCTTCTTGAGGAGCAAAAGGCACCTTGTTGTCTTCATTTCTTATCTGGGCCAGCAGTCTATTCTCTCTCTTCTCCCAGCTTTTGAAGTGATATCCCCAGTCTAGTTTTCTTTTAATGATTAATACCTGACAGTTTACTATTACTGAGTTTCTTGTGGCCTTTGAAGACAGCTGCAGTACCTCAGTGGGAGTGCACTCTCATGCACTGATGTAATCTACAGACTCACTTCCTTCACATTCAGTTAAGGAGTTTTTAAGACAGAATCCTGCTGTCGGGAAAAGCAAGGGGTAAAGGCCTCGTATCCAGAGACGCAAAATCATTGGAGTCGAGCGCTTCTTGACTGAGGATGAAAATGAGGGTTTTCTAGTTCAGTATGTATTTCGCATTCTTGGTAGAATTTGTTATTCATCTGAATCTTTTAATAAAGGTTGTGCATGTTTTTGTAGTGAGGAGACATGCATCTGTGGGCATCTGTTTCGCTCCATTACAGCGAGGGGAAATAAATATCCAGATGCTTTTGCTTTTGTTATTTAAAATCCAGTGCCTGTATTCATTTGAAATGTTTCTACTTAGAGTGCCTTGAAAAAAGTATTTGCCCCTTCATGCACCCTTCAAGTCTCTTCACACTTAAATGATTGAGACCATCAAACAAATTTTAATATTACACAAAGATAACCACAGTAAATACAAAATGCAGTTAAAAAAAATATGATAAATATGAAAATATTTATGAATTAATAATTAATTAACTGTAATTTTTGGAAAGCTGATTTTTTTAATTTTATTTCACTATTCCATACCTGTTCACATCTGTTGAATTAAGAAATCACTTTCATAGAACCTGTGTGACAAAGTGACTCCAAAAAATCTAACAACTTGATCTAAAAGAATTCAAGAACAGATGAGAAATAGAGTCATTTACATATATTACTCTGGAAAGGGTTACAATGCCATTTCCACGCTGAAAGCCCTTTTCCACAAATGGAGGAAACTTGGAACAGTAGTGTACCTTCCCAGAAGTGGCCAGCCTACCAAAATCACTCCAAGAGCACAATGAAACCTCATCCAGGAACTCATAAAAGAACCCAGAACAACTTCTAAAGAACTGCAGTCCTCACCTGCCTCAGTTAAGGTCAGTGTTTATGATTTAATAATAAGTAAGAGGCTGGCCAAAAAGGGCATACATTGGGAGAATTCCACTGCTGACCAAAAAGAACACAAAGGCTTGTCTCACATTTCTCAAAAACATCTTGATTATCTCCAAAAATCTGGGGCAAATATTCTGTGGACCGATGAGACAAAAGTTGCGCCCTTACATCTGGCGTAAAACTAACACAGCCTTTTATAAAAAAGAACATCATACTAACAGTAAAAGATGGTGGTAATAGTGTGATGGTCTGGGGCTTTGAAGCTTCAGGACCTGGACGACTTGCCATGATTGATGGAACCATAAATTCTGTGCTCTAACAGAAAGTCCTAAAGGAGAATGTTCAGCCATCACTTCATGACCTCAAGCACACTTGGGTTATGCAGTAGGACCATGATCCAAATACACACCAGCAAGTCCATGGTGTCATTAAGGTAGATGTTTCCACTGATTGGGAGCAACCATAGTAAGTGGGCTTCATTCACTTCTCAGGAACATTATTATTATTAAATAACACTCAAGTGAAAGCATCAACCTCGGCTTGGTTGCCTGGATGCAGGTGTCTAAGCATAAGGCAATTTGTATTGATAATCATAATAATAGCCCATTCAGAAAACAAAAGCATCATGTGACCACTTCAATTAAAACAGCTTGGTGTGATCAAATTGAATTTGAAATGAGAGGGAAGGTGATAATCCGTTCCATATTTGCCATGTAAACACTGGATCTGGTCAGGTCTATCTTCCTGGAATAAATATTTTCTTTCTGCTCATGTTTGCCCAACGTGGAGGGGGTTCGATTTTTTTCAGATGAGTTTAGGGGATGGAAATTTTCTTTCCATTCCTGATCAGTAACCTCTCTGAGAACACAACACTTCCACCGTGCTTTACTACAGACTTTCCTTCTTCTGGCTGAGCAAGAGGCACTGATTGGCCAATGATCTAACCAGTCATAGAAGAGACCAAATATTTGTAACCCATCATAACACAGAAGGTGCGATTTATCAGAAAAGATGGGAATCCTAGATAACCTCAAGATTGGGGGGGGGGAAATTAGATTAGATTTCTATCAGATTAGATGTTTTATAGTGGGCAGAAACACTTATTTATCATTTAAAAAAAGTTATATTCTGCTTTGAGCATGTGAATACACATCAGATCAGCGTCCATGTAAATCCCTATTCCTGATTTAATACGCTCAGTTTTGTTACCAGTGTTATTACTTTATTATGTTAATTTGTTTCGAGGAGGGCCAAGGGGAAACAAATTAAACATTGACATCCTGTTTTTAGAATAAGAAAGAGGGAACCTTCAGCCTCATTTTGACACCAAGATTTCTCTGCTACCCCTAAAATTAACTTCATCAATTTAGCAGCATCGATTTATAGCCAAAAAATAAAAATAATAAAAATAATAATAATAAAATAAATAAATAAACACATGTCTTCCTATAACAACTGGAGAAATCAGCTTGGATGGTGTTCATTAAAGTGCTTTAAAACAATGTTTAGGATTAAAAGTAGTGCTGTCAATCTCTTAAAAAATTTCAATCTAGTTAATCCCAGTCATAATCTGTGATTAATCATGGTTAATCACAAATTTAAAATACTCAGATTTACTTGTATTATAAATGTACAATGTTGGAATAAAGAAATGTATGACAAAACTGGTTAGAGGAAACCGATTGTGCAGTTTTATAATATCTCAAACATTAACATTTAACAAATGTTCAATTTAAATCTCTTGAATGGGACCGACCCTGCATGCAGTCGCTGGCTAGTATAGGGTGTGGCAATCCACCAGCACTGGCCTTGAACCCATATCTTCAGATCTAAGGATTAACAACCAAGAGCCTTAGCCACCTGAGCCACCACTCCCACATCTTACAGTTAATGTATTCTTGTTTAATTTTTTTCCCTTGACGGTAGTTTGAGCACACAACTATGATTTTATCCAAACTTCCATCACTACATCTGGTGATGTTACCTTTTTTATTATCCATGCTAAACATGCTGTTATTACACACAGCCAGGTAACCGTGCTGTGATTATGGGACGCCATTAGGGTCAAACTAGGTCATGTGATTCATTTGTGTTAAAAAAAAAAAAAAGTAATGCGTTAAACTTTCTAGATTAATCGTGTTCATATTGAAAGCTCTAATTGATAGTTTCTCAATTCTGTTGAAGAATCATTTATTAACCGATTTTTGCCAGAATTGATCATTTTAAACATTTTACCTTCTGCATTCTATTGGCCATAGCACGAAATTACCCTGACTTATTATGGCAGGTCATATACTGTAAAATAAATGTAAATGCAGCTCTTCTTTCACTCCATCAGTAAAACTTGGTGTTCTATTCAGTGTTTTTATTAGTCTGATTACAATAAAATTCATTAACGGATCGTTTCTCTGGTTAAACAGTGTAGTGTTCTGAATGGTCTTTAAAAGAAAAAGCCAAGGTGATGAATGTTTCAGTGGCTGATTTGTTGCTTCTGTTGGCTCCGCTGGGCTTTGATGCTCTGACCTCTTATAACAGATAGTGGCCCCTGCCTTTATACATCACCAGGGCTATTAACAACTGCATCCCACTGAACCTCAAGGGGGAACTGCTCTCAATTTCATTCTCTCTCTCTCTCTCTCTCTCCCCCACACCTCATACCGTTCACACAGGCTCAGTAGGGCTGTGGTAATTGGTAGTGGTGTATGTAGTAATTGTATTATTCATGTGACATTTTCAGCTTGTACTGAGCCTCTCACTCCGTCGAGAGTTCCTTGAAATTTTCATATTTCATTTATCATCTATGCAGGGTCCATATTTATACATGTCAGTGCACATTTAAACACTATAACAGACCTCTAAAGACATTCCCAGAATGCTTCCATAAAATACAGTCCAGAGAATTCCTTGTCTGCTCTTGTATTATCATATCTTTCTCAGTGTGTAAACTATCTAATATATTATAATCATGGGCTTGTGGCTAAAATTAAAAACAAACGCTGATAAAGTAAGTTTGTTTTTCTGCAGTAATGCCCTGATTTGCATTTCATGAGTTTGGAGAATCTGCTGTTTAAGCGAAAAAATTGGGAATGTGTACACTGAAGCAAAAAGAAGTCACTTTACCAGGGAAAATATGGTTCTTTCAGTGTGGTACATAAGAAATATTGTGTGTGTGTGTGTGTGTGTTAGTGCGTGCATGCATGTTTGTGCGTACGTGTGGCAGGTACTGAACTGAACATTAAAACACTGTTTAATGTGAGAAGAAGTATTAATATCTGTCCATGTTCATTTAACTCGTTAATAGTGAGAGCAGTCTGCTCACTAAGTGTTATTTACTGCTGTCAAACTGGAGCTTGTGCATTGAAGCGTATGTTATGACTTTTGAACTCGTAGGCACATGTTGCAGCATGTCTGTGGTTGTATAAGTGAAAGCAATATTGCTACAATTTGTAATAATGGTTTACAATCTGCAAGTGGATATAATTTAGAAAAGAAAATCCCCCTTCGGGTCTGTGTGCATGGAATTTGTATGTGGGTTTCCTCCGGGTACTCTGGTTTCCTCCTGTGCTCAAAAGACATGCAGATTATGGTCATTGGGGTTCCAGAATTGCCCATAGTGTGTGTGTGTGTGTGTGTGCTCTGTGATGTACCTGTCTTGTGCCCTAAGTCTCCTGGGATAGGCTCCAGCCCCCCACGACCCTGTGTACAGGATAAAGCTGTATAGACGATGAGTGAATAAGTGAGCGAGTGAGTGATGCAGTATATTTACATATGGAGCGTTATATAATCCTGCATGTGGTGCACTCTATACTTTTTACATGGCACAGCATCTTGTGTGATAGGAGCAAAATAATTGCTTAAAGTAAATAAAAAAAATAAAATAAATTTGTTTAGGAGTGTAACAAAATCTAAAAAAAAAAAAAAAAGATTCATCTCAAATTGGGATGTTTATAAATCATGATACATATAGAATCGCAATTTGGCACCTAATGTAGGTATCTTGATATCATCATATCGGGACATTCCTGGTGATTTCCATCCCTAATATATTAACAAACGAATAAAACCCTCCTTTTTTCTTTGTTTCCCCATGGTTCCCTCTGTCCCTGCCATTCACAATCCCTCCGGTGATCTCATGATTGAACTGGTAGCTGCGAATAGTCTGGCTCAAATAATATAACACAAACAGTCAGACAGGCTGATAGGCATACAGATACAGTATGATCTGTACTTCCAGATCATTTTCAGCTGCTTATCTGACCTGACACATGACAGAATTGTCTTGCTGCTTTATCTAAAAATGTCCGACAGGCTGCCAGTTGGATTTGATCACAGCCCTTTAGGCCAGTCTGAGTTCTTGGCTCCCTAATACACATGCCTGTAAGCTACTATTCCCTGTCTGTAAGCTGTTCTCTGTAATGTATCCTGATTGTAGCACTTTGTGGTAACATTAACATGAAAATCAGCTGGGTAATACTGTTATACAGTAAAGGTAACGATAATTACACTGGTTCATTAATAAACTGTATTCCATCCATCCACCCATCTTCAAACGCTTATCCAAAACCAGGTCGCGGGGTAGCAGTTCCAGCAGGAAAACCCAAACTTTCCTTTTCCTGGCCACCTTAGCCAATTCAGACTGCGGGATCCCGAAGCATTCCCAGGCCAGTCTGGAGATATAATCTCTTCACCTAGCCCTCGGTCTGCCCGGTGGCCTCCTCCTAGGTGGACACGCCAAGAACCTTTCTTACCAGATGCCCAAACTACCTCAAATGACTTTCTCATCCTACCTCTAAAAGAAAATCCATTTCAGCCCCTTGTATCCACAATCCCGTCCTTTCAGTCATGACCCAACACTCATGACCGTAGGTGTGGGGAGAAACAAAGATCAACCAGTAAATCAGGAGCTTTGCCTTTTGACTCTCTTTTTGTCACAATGGTGCAGTAAAGTGACTGCAATAACGGCCCCGCAGCTATGATTCTTCGGCCAACCTCACGCTCCAATGTCCACTCACTCGTAAACAAGACCCCTGAGATACATGAACTTCTTCATTTGGGGAAATAACTTGCTCCCTACCTGGAGTGGACAATCCATCATAAAATGTATTAAAATACGCTATTCATAAAAGTCTCACGAATTCCTGTTTAATGACACTCTGATTACTTAAGTGCATTTTCCGACTCTAAATTAAAGTCAATCTTGAAACCATTATCTAATATTATGTACACTGAGCCACAGCTGAACCTACAATATAAGAGCCTGGAAAGACATCAAGATAACCATATATCCTTCAAAAAATGTCATAAACTCCTGAATACTACTCTTAGGTAAACAATTACAAAAATATGGATATGGATTATATGGATTTGACTTAGGTGTAGATACAGTATAGCAATGGATATATCTTGTGTGCATGTGTATATTTCCATATCCAACTTAGAATACAGATTTGACAGGCTTTTAGCGTAATTGTTCCAGGAGTGTGCAGAAAGCAGAGGAAATAGGCATGCTCTGAAACATGATCTGCATCCTAAATACCTTCTTTCCAGCACTACTCTTTGGTGTAGTAGAGCAGTTTGAAAATTCGATTAAATGTTAAATTGCGCAACCTGTAATTAGCACCAACCTTTATGAGTGCATGTATGTACATGACTGCACCACTATAAATATCCAAAATTTATTCTCCTGCTTCGCTCTTTCTGTGTCTCTTTCCTGTTTTTACAGTGCTATGTGTGCAGTCTTCATCTCTGCACTTTTCCAAAGAGCCCAAGTCTCAGGATGCGCTGCATGGTCGCAGCGCCATGCTGCGCTGCGAGGTCAGTGAAGCGGCTGACGTGCGATACTCGTGGCTGCAGAACGGTCAGGCAGTGCGGGAAACCGAGCGGCGCTTCGTGGAGGACGGAAACCTCAAATTTACAGCTGTGGATCGCCGTCTCGACGCGGGTAACTTCCAATGTGTGGCCACAAGCTTGACCTCGGAGGAGGTGGCCACATCCAACAACGCCTCCTTCAACATCAAGTGTAAGTAGATAAGACCTGCCCTGTTTGTTGTAAAATGCCATTGCTGAATTTCCTTCTTCATTTATGTTTAAGGAAATCTTGTTTGCCATCTTATATGAGATCATTCAATATTTTCAAATATTTTTGCACTTTTAAGTGTAATAGGGAAGGTGGGGAAGAATGGGTCCTACAGTTGGCGGTAGTGCGACTTACTGAAAACAACAAGGAAGACGAAGAAAATTCATGGAAGCAGTTATGTGTATTTATATACCAATCATATGGGTTCATCCTCAGCAGCGAGTGGCCTCACTTACAGCATTTGGCAGACGCTCTTATCCAGAGCGACTTACATTTATATCTCATTATATTCTGAGCAGTTGAGGGCCTTGCTCAAGGGCCCAACAGGGGCAACTTGGTGGTGGTTAGGTTTGAACCTGGGACCTTCTGAACCGTAGTCCAATGCCTACAAGAAGTAGCTCGTCGGGACTAAATGGGCAACATGACCATAGCCTTCAAAAGCAGACATTTCTCCAAGAGACACTGCAATCTGAAATATCTGTAACAAAATAAAAAGGCAGGGAAAGCTCCTTTTATGTTTCCAATATAAATTTTCTATGTTCAAATGTTACAAATTAGTCCTCACATGTTGCAGGTGACCTCTTATCTTATATATCGATGACATGCACTTTCAAGGTGTCGAAGAAACTCAATGGGGACATGTTGAAAACATTTATTTTTTCATTCATCTTCTATACCGCTTATCCTGTATACAGGGTCATGGGGGCCTGGAGCCTGTCCCAGGAGAACTATGGCCTACGGCTGGACAGGGTGCCAATCCATTATAGGACACAGACACATACTAAGGGCAATTCGATTGTGTATAGCTGCTTTGTGACAATGACAATTATTAAAAGCGGTAACCAAGTAAAATTTAATAGAATTGAATTTGGGAACACCATTTAGCCTAATGTGCATGTCTTTGGATTGTGGGAGGAAACCCACCAAGCACAGGGAGAACATGCAAACTCCATGAACAGAGACCCAAGGCGAGAATCGATCCCTCGACCCAGCCTTGCTGGTGCAAGGCGACAATGCTAACCACTAAGCCACTGTGTCACCAGCCATGTTAAAAACATTACTGAAAAAGAGACTGGTTTGTACTAGATTTGTGTGCAGTGTAGAAGCTTCTCCCTGGCCTAGGGTACAGATAGGGGATTTAGGGGATTCTGCAACAAATAACTCAAGATAATCTCTTTCAAACCAGAGGCTTGCTTTTGTACATCTTTTCCACACCTACACGAGCACTTCCCTTGTATGATATTACATGTCCTCTCTGAACATTTGAAAAATTGGCTTGATGTACCACCCACCTTCCGTTTCTCATTTCTTCGCTTTGTGTAACAGAGTGTCGCTCTTTGTTCTCAAAAAGATGCTTTTGTGTTTGGAGTCACCATGGATGGGAATCTTGCTTGCAGCTATGTAATTATTCGAGTCCGCATGATCAATGCTTTTGCGTTTACACTGGATTTCACATGCTCTTCATTCGCCAAACCATTGTACTTTTTCAAAAGCACTTTCTACTTAGAGGCTTCATCTTGGTTTTTGGTGTAATCAGAAACATCAGATCCCACTTAGGTTTCACACGTGACTAAAACCAAAGCTTTCTGTTGCACTCATGTCCTAAATAACAGCCCTGTTTTTTCCATGGACAGACGCCACTCTCTCTCTCTCTCTCTCTCTCTCTCTCTCTCATTCCTCCTCCCGTTGGATTGATCTGACATATTAATGCCTTGGATGGGAAACCCTGAAGCTAGTGAGAAGTCTGACATTGTTTTACTGCCCTCAGTACTGTTCCAAAGAAGAAGAGTCAGAGAAGACGGCTAATGTTTAGCGATGACTTCTAGTAGATGTCTTTAGATCTTAGTCCAGAAACAGTCTGGAAGTTCAAGAAGAGCCAAAGACAATGTTTTTTCGTTTCCTACTTTGAATTTCTGTACTGTTTCCTGTGTACAGTAGGTCTGTGAGGTTTAAAAAGCTGAACTCATCATTTACATCAAGTAGGTTTGGGTGATCGTGGGAAGTAATGCACCGTTAAGAGTAAAATGTAGTAGAGGGACTACAAAGTCGGTTTCATGCCTTTTTTCATACTGTTGCAGTTTACACATATAATTTCACAGAACTGCTTTGAAGTCTCTCTATAAAAACACATCCTCATGCTAATACAAATAGGTGTGGGACTACAAATACTTTCAAGTTAAGCCCTTAAAGTGTGTGTGCTTAGGAGATGTTGAAGGGGGATACGTCCCAAGACACACACAATAAATTTCTGATCTTGCCCACCAAATGTATTTGTGTCTTAAATAAAAAAAATTCTTGGGACTTATTTTTCAGAGCTAGTTTATTATTCCATGACAATAAACTAAACTAGTGACAAAACTTGCAAATGATTGATAAAAGTAATCTTTTATTACGGTAAATGTTTTTGCATTGCTTCTTATCAGCTGTATAGATTTCCCCCACTTCAATATCAGGTCTTTTTTCATAAAGTTTAATCCAGATTTATGGCATAACATTTAGGGTGCAACACTAGAAAATATAGGAAAAAATAATATGTTGAATACGGTATATTTATTTATATATAGATATGCATGTAGCCAGTACCAGGAGACTTTAGAGCACTTCATGCTTCTGTCTGCATTATCCACCTTTATGGAGATTCCGATTTCCTTTTCCAGCAGGACTTAGCAGCTCCTCACTGTGCCAAAACCACCACTGATTTGCTGACTATCAGATTACTGTGCTTGATTAGACATGCAACTCACCTGACCCGAATTCAAAAAAGAATCTAAAGTATTGTTAAGAGGAAGATGAGAAACACCTGACCCAACAACACAGACGAGCTGAAGGCTGCTATCAAAGCAACCTGGCCTTCAATAACGCCTCAACGGTTCCACAGGCTGATCACTTCCATACCGTGCCGCACCGATACAGTAATTTGTGCTAAAGGTATTGAAGTATTGATTAATAATCAGAATTTACATGTTTATTGATAAACAAACCGGGACGGCACAGTGACGTAGTGGTTAATCTGTTTTCTCAGTTGTTCAGAAAGTCAGGAGAAGTTTATTCCACCACCTGGGTGCCAGGACAGAGACACAGCATGATGCATGTGTTTTGTAGCTTAAGGGTTAGTGGGTCAATCAAGCTGTGGTCGAGGCTCAAAGGGAACATAGCAGTGTTTGGAATGTGAGACTCCTGTTGCAATGCGGCTATGAAATACTTGGATTTATTAGTTCATGGTTTGGTTTTTAACATAGCCAAAACCTGTTATTGTATGAAATATGATGACGGCCCATGCACTCAGAAATTGCTGAATTTGAATAACCTATTAGAGGATAAACGATAGTTCTTGAACAGAACACATTTGATATGACATTCGACATATTGTATTTACTATTCAGTGTTTCCCACAGCAGCCCTCCGAGAAATCAGGAGGTTGATCTTTGACTTCTCCAAATTCTTAAAGTTATAAAAAAAATCGATTTTGGAGAATGACGGTTAGAATTTTAGAAAAAAAGGGCCAAAAAAATACACCCCCTCACTTCAGTGCTCTTTTAGTAGCTTCGTCAGACAAATGATATGCAAGTCCATAAGCACAGCATCAGTTGTTTAAAGTAAGTACAGTAACCTATCAAGAAACATAATATGCATGTGCTCCAATACATTAGACCATCCGTCTGGCTGGGAACCATTTTCCCAATCCTCTAGATAGCCTCCTATGACACTACTCAATGACATTGTTTTTTTTTTTAAATACATTTTTTAGTCATGTCCAATTCCCACCTATCTTGTTAGGGCACTAAGGGACCAGGGTGTAGGCCAACATGTGCTCCCTCCAACGCATCCTTTTGAACTGCTGCTCCTGCATTGTATGGTCAATCTGTTTTCTCTAGGCTCCCAGTTACAGTTGGCTGTAGCATCAACCGGGAATCGAACTCACAACCTTCAGACAATAGTGGTGGACAAGTTTGGGTCGCCCCACTCTTGAGCCCCAATGACGTTATTCCTAAATGAATCTAAAAAATGATAGCGATTACATCTCTGCCTTAATTCTGCAACTGCTGCATTAATAACTGCTCTTCCCAACTTTGGCTAAATGCCAGTTGGGAATTGCTTTAGGGATGGCAAGCTATGAGCCATTCCAGATCACAGTGTGCAACCTAAAAACTCGCAGAGGTTCATTCCCAAGTGAGGGTTTAGACAATGGTCTGTATGTTATACGTAGTGCACTATTCACCAAGTGAAAGGCAGACTAAGGGTTCAGCCAGGCGGTCTGCCAAAACACAGCTTGAATTGGTCAGTGGTTTGAAAATCAAATAAACTTAATTCAGATTATTAAGAAAATGCAACAATTCTGTTATTATTCGTCTGTATAGACAGTTTCCCAGAGCCAGCATACCAACAATGATGCTCTCATTTCTCTGGCTACTGCAGCTTACATCACAACAACAGCGTATCTTGGCAAACTTAATCTGTGTGGGCAAGTAATTTAATATTCCCCGACATACAGTGCTGTGAAATAGTATTTGTCCCCTACCCCCCTACCTTTTTTGCGTATTTGTCATACTTAAATGATTCAGGAAAATTATTTTAATATTGCACACAAATAACTCTTTTTATTAGGGGGAAAAAACTGTCCAAACTTACCTGGCCTTATGTGAAATAGTAATTCCCCCTAAACCTAATAACTGGTTGGGCCACCCTTGGCAGCAACAACCACAATCAATCATTTGCGATAACCGGCAAGGAGTCTTTCTCATCACTGTGGAGGAATTTTGGCCCACTCTTCTTTGCAGAATTGTTTTAATTCAGCCATATTGGCGGGTTTCCGAGCATGAACAGCCTGTTTAAGGTCATACCAGTCCAGATTTTGACTAGGCCACTCCAAAACCTTATTTATTTATTTATTCATTTATTTTTAGCCATTCAGAGCTAGACTTGCTCATTTTGTCTGTTCAGATAACACTTTTTTAAATTTTTGCTGTCCAGAAATTCTTGTGTTTAGGTAATTCTCGGTCGTCCCTCTCCTTATTGACGATATGTGGAGACCAGCATGTTATCATGTGTGAGATTTACAGTATAGCTGTATATGTTTCTACTACCCCTATCCCCATCTCACCTCAATCTCTCCGGTACACAAGCACTAACACACCTGTTGCTGATTCCCTGGGATAGTGTTGTGTGTCACGGTCCATTTATATTCTGAGCAGTTGAGGGTTAAGGGCCTTGCTCAAGGGCCCAACAGTGGCTACTTGGTGGTGGTGGGCTTTGAACCTGAGACCTTCCGAACCGCAGTCCAATGCCTTAACCACTGAGCTATAAGGGCTTCTGTACACGCACCAGGTTTTTTTTTTTTGTCCACACACAAAAGAGACAGCTGGTGGACTGTAAATCTGTATCAACAGTCTTTTTCCAGAATCGATTACTGTACGTTTAATGCAATTACCAGGAAACAGGTCAGGAAACACTACACACTGTAACAGATGAAAAAATGCAGAGAATTATGAGACAAACTGGACAAATGATTTACTATTATACATATTAACATAGCAACAGCATGTTTTTTCTGGCACCGTGCACATGTTGTTCACTGATGGATGGAGTACACTGGAGAGCACTGATAGCAGCGTCGCTTGGCTCGAGCGTAGCACTATGTAGAGAAAAAGTGGAAAGAACAGAACAGTGTGTGTCTGTACTCCATCCGTTTGAGGGCTGCAGCTAAACCCATCCTCTCTGAACTCCCTCCATGAGCAGGGTTTGGCATCGGACACTAACCCTAACCCGGTCTCATTAACGAAGGATACTTGCTTTCCCGGCACTGCGACGGAGCTGACCTGAAGGGATCAGGAAACAGTCCGAGCTCTGTCTCAGGCAATTAACTGTGATTTATCGTTGTAATAAAAATGCACCCCGCCACAGACAAATAGCAGTCGAGGCTGAGCGAATGTTTAAAGGAGACCTGATGACCCGTGTGCACGAGAGAGGATCGCTGTAATGTCGCTGTTCCTACGCAAACATTTCATTTTCTTCGCTCTTTTGGGCACATGAAAGGGTCCAGAGTAATCACATGGCTCTTCAGACAAACTGACAGGTGTGTGTTTCTGAGAGATGCTTCCTGAGCTGAAAGGTCTCAGACATCCACTTTAAATAAGAGACAGCTCTCCATCACCACACACACACTAACCATGTCTGTGTTCAAGTGCACATACTTGCTGAGTGTGTAGAGAAAACAGATACTT
>JAOVVB010000041.1:20397747-20414097 GCA_028570985.1 Heterobranchus longifilis
GTGGAACTTCGAGTGGATTGTGAGTAACGCGGTTTGCGAGTGTTCCGCAAGGTGAGCAAAGATTTTTAATAAATTTTGATTGAAAAACGAGTCAAGTCTTGGTTTACGAGTACCGAGTATCATGCATCACACATGCGCTTCTTGGTTTGACGCCGAGCGTCACGTGATCCCAACTGAGCCAATGGTTTTTCTCTCTCTTGCGCTGTGGAATTGTGGATAATCGTCTCCTCTGCTGGGTCTTAGTGCGTGTCTCTTACTGTTATAGTCAACATCCATGCACAAGTGTACTGTTTACTATAACACTGTGACCACGTGTGTGTGTGTAAAACATATTTTATTTTTTGTTTGTATGTGCGTGTGTACAGCATGCATGTACTGTTTATTATAACACGTGTGCGCGCGCATGTAAAGCAAAAGAAAGTCTCATTAGAGAGGTTAAAGATCCATTTTCTTTCTCTGTTTCAGCCTGATGTTATGTGTGTACGCGCATGTAATTTGACCCCCATTTTTATGTATTTATTTTTTTGGGCTGTGGAACAAATAATTTTATTTTCCATTATTTCTTATGGGAAAATTTGCTTTGATTTACGAGTGTTTTGGAATACGAGCCCGCTTCCGGAACGAATTATGCTCGCAAGCCAAGGTTCCACTTTTTCTCTCTTCTTTCCCCACCTAATCTAATTTCCTCACCTATTATCGCTCCTCCTCAGCTCTCCTCCCACTTTCTTTCCTCTTTTCTCCTCTGCTCTTTCTTCCTCGATTGTCATTTTCTTTTTCCTTCTCTATTCACATTTTCTATTCCTCCTTTCTTCTGTCCTCATCTGTCATTTACTCTCATTTTCCTCTAATTAAATGACTCAAGATTTCATACTAATTGTATACAGCATTCAACCGACGTCTCCCCTCTTCTCTTTTCTCCTCTTCTCACCTCTCTTCTCTCCTCGCCTCTTCTTTCCTCTCCTCTCGTGTCTCCTCCTTCTCATTCCTTTCTTCTTTCATCTTCTCTTCTCTCACCTCTCCTCATTTCTCCTCTCTTTTCTCATCTAAGGACCTTCTCTCACCTCATCTCCTTTTTTTCTTCTCTTCTCTTCTCTTCTTTTCTTTTCTTTCTCCTCTCTTCTTAATTAATCTCCTTTCCATTTTTGTTATCTTCTCTCCTTGCTTCTTCTTTCCTCTCCTCTTCTCTCACCTCTCCTCATTCTTCCTTTTTTATGTCATTTCCTCTTATCTTCTCCCATTTTCTCTCCAGTACTCTCTTTTGCTCTCAGCTGGTTGTCTTTTTCCCCTCTCCTCTTGTTTTCTCTCATCTTCTCTCCTGTCCTCCACTCCCATTTCCAAGACTCCTTTCTTCTCTCCTCCTGTCTCTTAAATTGTCTTCTCTTTCCTCTGCTTTCCTCCTTTTCTCTCTTTTCATCTTCTCTTCCACAAACTTGAGGTTATTATTAAATCTATCCAAAATTACCACTGAATCTAATTACCATAGCAACCCGCGCTCACGGTGAAGGTAAGATCCGTACAGTACGTGTTCCTGGATCTTGGGTGCTCATTAATCTCCCTGATCCCTAAAGCAGCTAACAGGAAGCTGCCAAGAGAGCGCTCCAGTACAGACGCGAGTCGAGCTGCTTATGAGATCCTTTAGAGTTATGGGTCTATAATGGAAAAGAAAGCGAGTTAGTATTCAGATGCTGGAAAGGAAGCAGGCACAGACGTAAAAAGGCGGTTAAGTTTGACTCGAATGCGCAAAATAAGAAATGACTTGCATTATATATACTTTTTCAAAGTGAGTTTTTTATTCCTTTTTTTCTCTTTTTTTTATGCTTCACTTTTTTTGTGTATTCTTCATGAAGGCGATGTATTTTCTCTGCCCCTCACTGTTTCTGGAGGATCTCTATCTATTTGTATGTGTGTCTAATGAGTGTGTGTAATATGAGTATTATATTCTCATCAACCTTCTCATGAATTATAGAATGGACAAAAGTCTGTAACCTTTAAAAAGTTCCAGGCTAAATCCGGTCAGGCTCGTCTGTACGAAGCAGCAGCTCTAGCGTGTTTTCGACGTGTTTCCCATCATCCCCCTAAGGGCTGCACTAGGCAAGCCAGACTGTGAAATAACGTAACGTGACAACCCTATGTGCACCCCCTTTACTGTAGCTCATTCTTTGCATATTTTATGTCCTATAGAACTTTGAAGCCCAGGAGCATTCGACTTGGACAGCTCAAGTGTTCACTCTGGATTAACCGCCCCCCTCCCCCCAAATCTAGGTCAAACAAATCGAGAAAGAGACTAAACAGAGGCACAATAATAATAATAATAATAATAATAATAATAATAATAATGCTTAGAGTTGCTTCACTGCCCTGTGATTTTCCAGTATATGATGAGGGATGGAGAGGCGATTGCACTCTTCAACACCCTAGTGCATTACTGTGTATTGCTAAACAGCTCTAAAAGCCAGACCATAGTTATTCCTTAATAATATATATAATAATATTTTGCTCAGGTTCCATATGATTTCATGCATAAATGAAAAAGGGTTAAAAGGTTGCGTTATAATTTTTATAGTGTAAAGTCAGCGGCACGGTGGCTTAGTGGTTAGCACTGTCGCTTCCCGCCTCGGGTTCTGTGTGCATGGAGTTTGCATGTTCTCCCTGTGCTTGGTGGGTTTCCTCCGGTTTCCTCTCACAGTCCAAAGACATGCAGATTGGGCTAATTGGCGTAAATAAGTGTGTGTGTACCCTGCGATGGATTGGCTCCCAGTCCTTGGTGTACCCTGTCTTGTGCCCTAAGTCTCCTGGGATAGACTGTATACAGGATAAAGCAGTAAAGAAGATAAGTGAGTGTAGAGTGCCTTGCGGAAGTATTGATACCCCTTGAACTTTCCCACATTTTGTCCCAAACGTAAATGTATTGTACTTGTAAATGTACTGTAATTGTAGCAAAAGCTGGTTTTGCAAAGTATTGAGTCAAGGAGGCTGAATACAAATGCAAATGCATACAAATGCCCAATAAAATACATTTACGTTTGTGGTTGCAATGTGACAAAATGTTGAAAAGTTTAAGGGGTATGAATACTTTTGCAAGGCACTGTTTGTGAGGCCCAGATAACATTTTTAACATTCTCATGAATTATCTTGAGGGCTGGAAAAATATAGATTTACACTGTAGATCGTCTATGTGTGTCCCGAAGGGACCGCTGTATTTTTTGCTTTATTCTTTTTTTTTTTGTGTGTGTGTAGTACGTTCTGACCTTGCGAAATACTTATCTTTTTTGTGTAATACATTTATTCTTTTTGTGTAATACCTTAGGGTTTTCTTGTGTGTGTGTGTGTGTGATACCTTATTTCTCACGTATTATTTTTTTCTTGCTTGTGAAAGAAGAAAGAAAAACCCGAACAACTGAGTGGAGAGACATCACGAGATCTACCAGGCAGATGTAGAATCATGATAGAGTTTAACTTAGACATTTAACTTCCTGTGTTTAACCCTTCAGTGTTCCTCCTGGACTTGGTATCGTTCGTCTGTATTTGTGGTGTTTTTTCGCCGTTATCTCGGCTCTTTCGCCTCCTCTGAGACTTTGCTTGGGTTGACCGTGACTCGTCCGCGTGCTTCAGCTGTCCGTGTTAGACAGATATCTCATAACTCCTCACAGCCGGATCCATTTACATTTTAGTGTGTGATATGTTTGCTTTCCTGAAACACACTTCATCTCTCTGACCTCAGGGCTTGAGAGCGGCCCGGTGACGCTGAAAGAACCTGCCTCTGTGGAGGAGATCGATGGTGCTGAACAAATCACATTACAGTGCCAGATTGATGGACACCCAAGGTGAGCCAGTGGCGTCGGATTCTCTTACTTAATATTTCTCATTCTCTGTCAGTCCGTATTTATTGTGTTTATAATAGGTCTTATAAATAAAACACACTGCAATAATTAACATCATAGTAATACATTACTCTTCCCTCAAAAATCCAACATTTAAAAAAAAAAAAAAACGTAATTATCTATGACTCATTGTGTAAGACCGACCAAATGCCTCTGACACAAAGTCTTGTTTTTCTCCTCCGGACAGGCCGACCAGTAAATGGTATAAAGATGGAGTGTCGCTATCAGTTAAGGAGAGAAGCTTCACTCTGAAAAAACCTGACCCTGTTAATTCAGGCACATACAGCTGCTGCGCACGCAATGGAGCCGGACAAGTCTGCAGCAACACCAACTTCACCCTCAACATTATAGGTGCGGAAAGATATGTACAACTCATTTCTTCATATTTTAGCCAGGCGTTCTGGATGCAGTATTGAGGATTATTTCTCCAGACTTCCTAAAGGACTTTTTTTTTTTGTTGTTGTGAGGCATCATTTTCAGTCCAATCCACAAAGTACCCTATAAATCATTCGAGCATAAAAACGTCCAACTTAAAGCATGAACGAGAGAGAAACAGGTGCAGATGATGACAGATGATCAGGCCGGTGATGCTGAATGCTGAGTGATCGGAACAGATGAGAGGGGAAATGAGGTTGCTACAAGCACTTTTTAAAATGTATCTTTAGTCGCTTCGCAGCCTGTCGCAGTAAAAGATTTGTTCCCATTTCTTTAATTGAATCCAAATAATTTCATTTAATATGAAGAAATGAGGCGTGGCTCAAGCAAAGGTGCCTATGCTGAGTAGTAGAAAATAATAATTCTATTAGAAGGACATCTTTTTAGAGCATCATATTATAACACTGTCTTTTATATTTTAAAATAAAAGGTAGATGATTTATTATAGAGCATACTGGATATGGTTTAATAATAATTTCGGTAATTTAACTGAATTAAATGTTTTTTGGGTTTTTTTCGTGAAACTGTTTTTCTGCTTTTATATTACATTTAATATTCCTTGTTTTACTTTTTCTTTCTTTCTTTCTTAGATTTATAAAATAAAATATTTATAAAATATTTTCCTCATATGTTTCTTTCACTGTACATTTTCATATTTTGTTCTTTTCTACATTTGATTTTTTTTTTTCATTTCTCTTCATAAATATGGCACTTACAGTAGGTAATAATTATTCATCACATGTACTTTACAGCACAGTGAAGTGAGTTTTTCGCATATACTGTACCAGTTAGGAAGCTGGGGTCTGGGCACAGAGTCAGCCAGGTTCCAGCGCCCCCTGGAGGAGGGAGGGTTAAGAACCGTGTTCAAGGGCTCAACAGTGGCAACTTGGCAGTGCTGGGGTTTGAACCCCCCGACCTTCTGATCAGTAACCCAGTAACCCACAGCTGTTTGAGCCACGACAATATGGAAATGTCTTCAGTGTTTTAGACATGAAACCTTTTTACACGAATGCTGTTTCCTACATTCCTCTGCCTGTTCTCTAGTATTCACACTTCTTCGAGTGTGACACAAACCACTAGCTTTTTCCAATCCCCGGCTGTCCTGTATGGGTCAGTCTGTATCCAGCAATGTGTAGCCCCAGATTCCTGTTCCTGGCTGACAGAGATGGAGCCAGATGTGATCCTCTGCCTCAGGATTTGGCATGTTGTTCGCGCTGACATGCTTTTCTGATGGTTGCAAAGAGTGATTATTTGATTTACTGCAGATTTCCAGCTTGAACCAGTTTGGCCATTCCAACATTAGACCTGGTGACCATTAGAAGGTTTTTTTCTTTTCTTTTCTGTCATTCTGCGTTAACTCTAAAGATTGCAACACGAAATTAAAGAACAACCGTTTCATGTGGACTCAAATTCAACTTTTCAGTGTTTTTCATCTGTAGACCTTTTTGTGCTTCTCATGCTGCATAAGACGGAATAGCAGACCTCGGTTGATGTAACGGTTGCTCCTGAACTGAACTGATGCTGTTCTTCAATTATTAATGAATCGAGGATTCGAGTTTAATATTTGTTTAGGATAGTACTGCGTATGGCACGCTCCACCATACTGTACATTAAGGTTAATCATCATTATAGTCCACTCACTCTCCTTTCTGTGACTAAGATATGTGTGGGTGTTTATTCTGAGCCTGTCTACCATCTTGAATGGAAGGGGTGTGTGGGTGTGTGTGTGTGTGTGTGTATTACTCCTCTGTGCTATGAGCAGGTTTAGTGAGATGAAGGTGAGCACTGAGGGACTCTTCACGGCTGTCAGCAGCCTTTAATAACGCAGGCTATGAGCCGCGTCTGTAAATATTTCAAAGATGAGATGATTCCATCTACCTCTCCCAATCTGTCCCGCTTTGTCTTCTGTCCCTGCCGATGGTAACATCTGTTCTTATAACTAAATGCCAGCGCATACGTGCGCACACACACGCACACTTACACACACACTCGCACACACTATCACACACACTCTCACACACTCCTCCATCTGTCTCTGTGTCACAGACAAGTCGATTCCTCGTGTGCTGGTGGCTCCAGAGGATCAGGTGGTGTTCAGGAACGAAGAGGCCGTGTTTCACTGCCAGTTCTCCTCCAAACCTCCAGCTGTTGTGGAGTGGTTCCACGAGTCAGAGCGTGCAGTCAGCAAGCCGCGGTCAGTCCGAGTCCCGCGCTGTCTTGTCCTCTTCTCCTCTGTTTGTCCTTTTCCTTTTCTTATCTGTTTTCCTTTTTTTCCCCATTCAACCTTTTCATGTTTTATTTTTCCTTTCCTTTTTTGTCCTTTCATTTTACTTTCTTGTTTTTCCTCTTATTTTTCTCTTTTTGTTTTTCTTTTTTCCTGTTCCTCTTCGTTTTTTACAAATCGCTTTTCTTTTATCAACTCTGCAATTTTTTTCTTTTCTTTTTATTTTTTCTCACATTTTTTAGTTTCTTTCGTCTTTCATTTTTGTTTGTCTTTTGTCACATTTTCCTTCTTTCTTTTAAACTGTTTTTTTTTGCTTTTTTATTTTCTTACTCCATTTCTGTACTTTTTTCTATTTTTTATTAATTTTTCTTTGTCAAATTTACCTTTTCTTTGTCTTTTTGTTTTCTTTTCATTATTTTTTTTCTCTCATTGTTCTGTTCAATTTATGTTTATAATTCTTTTCTTTTTCTCCTTTTTCATTTTCTTTTCATCCTGACATTTCCTTCGGAAAGCTATCCATCTACAGTATCTATTTATCTATCTGTTGTATCTCTTTATTTTTTCCATTCATATTAATATTTTTTCAGGTATATGTTTTTTTCTTTTTTCCCTTAGTTTTTATTCTGATTCCTTTGTTTTTTTTTTTTTTTTATACCTGTTGAGACTTTTTATTCTTTATTTAACTTTTTTCTTTTTTCATTGTTTTTCAACATTTCTGTTCCATGTTTTCTCTCTTTATTGTCTCTTTGCCTCCTTATTTCCTTAAATTCATTTCATGTCATTTTTTTCTCCATCTTTTTGGAGCTGAAGCACTGCTGCTGTAGAAGTCTGGGTGTATTTTTTATTTATTTTTTCACTCATAAAAATGCTTTTATTCGTGGAGCAGCGCAGTGTTCCTGTCGGTTTCCTCTCATGCTGTTTCAAAGCCCCAGCACAGGGCAGCTCAGAGGAACTGCATTATACTAATTACGTGCAGGCTTTTCTGTTGCTGTTGGCGCTCGAGCTGCGTGTTTCTGCACAGGGGTCACAAAGATGACTTACAACCCAGAGATTTAGTTTAATCAGTAAAGGTGTTACTGCTGAGATAAAACAGAAAAACACAAAGAGACTCTTTTTCTTTCATGCTTCTTTCTCTTTGTCTGTCTGAAAGCTTGCATTGAAGATGTAGATGCGTGATTCTGCAATTTTTAACTCTTCCACTTCTGTGTGTTTGTGTTTCAGGGTTTCAGTGTATGATAATGGCACTCTGCGCATCGCTCAGGTGAAACCTCGGAACACAGGCCGCTACACTTGTGTGGTTCATTATGGAGGTGATAAGCAGGTGCAGGTAGAAGCCACTCTGCACATCGCAGGTAAGAGTTAACATTTTACTAGGGCTGTCGATATTAACGCGTTTTAACGTTTAACATATTAACGTTAATGCCTTTGCTTAATCTAGCTGCTTTAACACATTACTATTTTTTACACAAATTAATCATATGACCAAGTTTGACCCTAATGGCTTCCCATAATTGCAGCGCGGTTACCCGCCTGTGTGAGATATGGTAATAGCACGTTTAGCACGGATAATGAGACGGCTGAGGAAACATCACCAGGTGTGCTGAACGGCAAGGTACCTTACAAATAGCTTCTAGATGGAAGTTTGGATTAAACCAAAGTTGTGTGCCCGAGCTACCTTCAAGGGAAACTATTTTTACAAGAATGCATTACGTGTAATATATGGGAGTGGTGGCTCGGGCGGCAAAGGCTCTAGAGTGTTCTGAGGATCCGGGTTCAAGCTACACCTCCTAGTGGGGTTGCCACACCCCATACTACCCAGTCACTGTGTTCAGGGCTGGTCCCATTCGAGAGGTTTTAATTCAACATATGGTAAATGGTAATGTTTGAGATATTATAAAACTGCATAATATGTTTCCTTTAACCAGTTTGTTATATATTTCTTTATTCCATCATTGCACATTTATAATACAAGTAAATCTGAGTATTTTAAAATTGTGATTAATTGTAATTAATCACAGACTCTGACTGCGAATAACTAGATTTAAAAAATTGTAATCGACTGACAGCACTACATTTTACACACACATACTCTTCTTCACATTTAATATAATGGGGTAAAACACCAATAAATAAAGAAATAAAACGTTTATTTTGACTGATATATTTGACTAAACTGGTACGTTCGTAAGTCGGATTTGTTCTTAAGTCCGATAAGTGAGTCTAATACTCCTTAGACACAAATATACAATGTATATTTGGATCCTCAGATCCTCAGTGTAGTAAGGTGTTAAGTATCTAACGTTGGAAACTTCAAAGCACTTTTGCAAGTCGCTGGATAAGAACGTCTGCCAAATGTCTATTTGTAAATGTAATTAGCTCAGACACCTTTAATAAAACACCTTTACTAACACTCCATTAACAACTGCCAGTCTTCATCATTTTGATATAATAATTGCTTCTTTGACATTTCAGCTTCAGTCCTGTCTCTGTGTCTCATCTCACCAAGTGTTATTGAGTCTCTCTCAGGTGCCGCTGCGCTCCTTAAATTTTCCCGAATGTGTGAATCTCGAATGCAAAAATTCAGATAATCCAGGACTGTGGCTATGTAAGCCTTTAGGTGGTTATTTGAGTGTGTAAAGCCTGGGTTTATCTGTTGTGGGTGTGGCTGTTTTTATATCCTGACTCCTGTGAGCATGAGTGCTTCTCAATTGTAGTCTTACTATAATGCAGAGGTTTCTTCAACTAGGGTTGAGCTGTATAACAAAAATATGACTGTGTAACCCCATATGTACAGTAAGATGATGTAGAGGTTTTCTAGAAAACGTGTAACTAGAAAGAGTTGCATTTAAGTAAAAGCGGTTCAGTGATATTTTATTTGACGTCTACAGAAAGAAATCATTCGACTACAAAAGAATAAAACAGAACAGAGACTCTGCAGAAATATGTTCAATATTACTATATGAAAAATTCAGTGCATAGTCATAACTGATGGGTCAGCTATCTGGCCAGCATGAATGAAAAAATAATGTAGGGGTCCTTTGACATTTCATCGACCGCCCTCCCCCTGTGATCATAATGCAGCTATTCAAATATTAGGCCTAAATATATATTGGATATTTGTCTTGAAATGTGCATCATCCACATTTTTATTATTCAACTTTCGTCATTTTGGAGTATGCATATTCAAGGACTCATTAATATCTATAACTCTGTGAATGACTGATTTGTCATTACCACAAAACTTGATAAGGCTTCATTCATGGACCCCATTTTGAGAATTGTTAAAATAATAAAGTGATCATTTCTACTTTGACAAAATTTTAGTTTCACACTTCAGGGCAATGACAAGCGGTGAGTACATAATTACAGAAGAACATAATTATTCTGCATGATCTCTAAAGCTGCAGTTTAGTTTTGCAGAGTTTAACTGAAGCTAGTCCCTTGTTAATCTCCCTTTGGGTTGTTCTGGATTATTCTATACCAGAGTAAATTGTTCAGGGGTGAAGGTAAGCTGCTCTACCGCTGGACTGTCATTCGAACTGCAAAATTGGCTATAGCTGAATTACTTTAACATGCTGATATATGATTTCAGAATGTAGTGAGTTTTGTTTCAGCTATATGTACAGTATGTATGTATGTGAAGTATATAGAATTAAATTCTCTCAATGTTTCCTTCTTCTTCCTGTTGCAGAGATTGAAGATATGGGTGGCAGGCTGTATAAGTTCTTCTCTACAAACAACGTGGAACGGATAACATGTAGCCCTCCACGTGGTCACCCCGAGCCTGTGGTTTGGTGGGAGAAGGATGGAGCCCGAGTGCCCTCTGAAGGCCGTGTGTACCAACAGGACACAGACCTGGTCTTTAATCCCACTATGGCCGGAGACTCGGGAACATACACATGCATGGCACAGAATAAGGCGGGTCAGAGGAGGCAGGAAGTCGGCATCAGTGTGGTTGGTGAGTATGGACTAATGAAATATCTGTAAAACTCATAAAAAATTGTGCTTTTTAAAAGAAATAATACTAACTGAAATTATTACCAAGAACCGACCTTTCATTTTCCATTAGACATTTAAAGTGACTTTGTTAAGAGGACTCATCTTTCTATACCCCCAGGTCTCCCAGAGTGGGTCAGTGAACCCCAGGACACTGAGATGGAGGAGGGGCAGCCTGGGTACCTACACTGCTATGTCCAGTTTACGCCTCCTGCCCAGGTCACCTGGTACCGTGGCTTGAAGGAGATCAGTGAGGAGGTCAGACTCGTATTCTGAGAAAGTTTCATTATTCAGGTTTAATTCTAGAATCAAAATCATTTTACATGCATTCATATGTGTAGTCTAATTTAGTTGATCCTGTTATAAACTGTAATAAATATATTATTTAATTAATTAAGTTTAAATAAAAGTTACGTCTCACTTGGAATTTTAAATTTGCTTCCTGGCATCATGCAATTTTTTCAAATCCCACAGTTTACCGAATATTAATGTATACGGCCAGAAAAATTAACAGAACACTTGACTTGTGCATATATATAGTACATATTGTCCCTAACTTACCAACGAGTTTCATTCCGGGAGCATGTTCGTAAGTCGGATTTGTTCTTAAGTCCGATAAGTGAGTCTAATACTCCTTAGACACAAATATACAATGTAAAGCATACCAATCCACTAGACTAAATCTCTGTACTCTCATGACACTGCATCATGTGGTGATCATCATGCTCCCGGACTGATTCACCGAAACTGGTGAGGCAGAATCATTTCTCCCGCACCTCCAGACGCACACACATACAATACACCGGACTTTGACGTTTTATACATTCACTTACACACTGAAAATATTATATATAACCATAAATATTGGTGGTGGTATGGTTGTGTAGTGGTTAGCAGTGTCGCCTTGCACCTCTAGGGTCTGGGTTCGATTCCCGGCTAGGTTCCATTCCCATCGCTGTGTGCATGGAGTTTGCATGTTCTCGTCGTGCTTGGTGGGTTTCCTCCCACAGTCTGAAGACCTGCAGAATAGGCTAATTGGTGTTCCCAAATTGCTCGTAGTGTGTGAATGAGCATGTGTGTTCCCTGCGATGGATTGGCACCCTGTCCAGGGTGTAACTTCAGCATACCTCATGGTATAGAAAATGAGTGAGTGATTAAATATTGGTATCTGTTGCATTTTTTTGTACAATACACGTGAGCTAATTCCATGATTTGTTCGTATCTATGAATGTTCATAGAACCACAGTCCATTCTTATGTGGACACACCCACATGCTTACTTTCACACTATGGGCAGTTTGGAAGCAACACTGAAAGAAAACCGGAGTACCCGGAGCAAAACCCACCAAGCACTGGGAGAACATGCAAACCAATAAGCCACCATGCCACCATACACACACAATGAGTTTTCAAGTCAAACCGGGACTAGTTGAAAAAAGGCCAGTAAGCAGTGTAGTTTTAATCTGTTAGGAGCTCAGCTGTCTTAGTGCAGCATAAGATCTTCATTATTAGTAGAGAGAGTATTTAGGGAGTTATTATTTCTCCAGTTGAGATCAATTAGTAAGACGGTGGTTTGATCAGCAGACACAAATGTGGTTTTGTGGCAGGCAGAAGCATTGGAGAAAAACAAAGTAGAGTGTAAATGTGTGTTTGATTTCCTGCGACTGCCCGGCATCGTATTCAGGGTGTATATCCACCTCAACCCCTAGTATTCTGGGATATACTCTAGCTCCATCATAAACCTGCTCAGTATAAAGCTGAGGATAAACTGAATGATTATTTGAGTTAACATCATTTTTGTCTCCATCTGCAGAAATCTCAGTATAAGTTGTTCCCAAATGGAACTTTGAGGATAAACAATGTTGACGTGTATGATGGACAGAACTACAAGTGTGTTTGCCAGACTGCAGGTGGTGTCCTAATCGGCGAGGCCAAGGTCCACATCCTCGGTGAGTGAGTGAGTGAGTGTGTGTGTGTGTGTGTGTGTGTGTGTGTGTGTGTGTGTGTGTGTGAATGTCTTATCTTCACTCTTTCTATATACCATGGTTTATCTTCTGCGTTGTTAAGATGGTGGCACTCTGAGGCCACAGATCTGTCTGATAAATCCATTACACACCACATTAACCTCCATCTCCATCACCTTGCCTAGTTGGAGGCCTCACCTTGTTGTCATCCTTGCCAAGTAGTCCAGATCTTTATCTGGCATGTGTGAATTTTATATCCAGTGATCATTCACACAGCCACTGAGTGTACACTACATGACATTGTGTCATGAAACCTTAATGCAGCATGTTCTTCTATCTAGCAATTAACCAAATGCTAATATTGTGCCATTAATCACAATTAAGACATCAAAGTCACATCGAGAGAAAGATCAAAGTGCAGCATAGGTACAAATACAGCCATAACATTACAGCACAAAACATTATGCACAGTATTTTGTAGGATCCCGTTGTAGGGGTGCGCTGTGGTGTCTGGCACCAGGACGTCCGGGGTGTACCATGTCCCTAAGTCTCCTGGGATAGGCTCCGCTACCCTGTATACAGGATAAAGCGGTACAGACAGTGAGAGTGAGTGAGGCTTCTTATGTACAATGTGTGTGATGTTCTGCATGTGTGTGTGTGTTCTCCAGAGAAGCTTAAGTTCACTCCCGCTCCTCAGTCCCCTCAGTGTCTCCAGCTGGACAAAGAGGCCAACGTTCCTTGCTCTGCTACAGGCAGAGAGACACCCACAATACACTGGACCAAAGCTGGTAAGAGAGACACGGCTGGTGTTTGCATTGTGCACAGAAACAAGGCAGAAGATTTGTGTTTATAAAAAGGTTGTTTTGACTGCTGTGCTGCTGCACGATCTAAAACATGTCTAACCCAAGCTGTGTCCTGAAAATCTGAGATCTAGTTCAATCTTCTCGCCTACTCTCTCTGTCTCGTTTCTGTAGATGGTAGTGCCATTCCTGCTCACGTGAAGCAAACCAATGGGACTCTACAGTTTGAGAAAGTGACACGGAGTGATGCGGGGAATTACACTTGTGTAGCCAGTAACCATCTACAAGGAAAAATCAGAGCCTACGTCTCGCTCACTGTAGGAGGTGAGATGAAGTGTGAATTTCTGTGCATGATAATTCTTAATATAAACAAAAAAAAAAAACAGTAGTGCAAAATCAAGGCAGATAAAATCCAAGGAGAAAATGACAAATTCAACGCACGTAATCTAAAATACAGAGTTTCAGAATACAGTACCTCGGCATACCAGTGCCTCAGTTGCCTCGGCCTAAGGTTGGCATAAGGCGGAACGAACTGAGCCAAACCGAACACCAGCTAAGCCGCTGAATACTTGTTTGCGTCAGTGGAAAGCCAAATGAAAGGAGTTTACATATTTATAAATCTTTTTGCATTTTTTGCCAGATTTAGTGAAGACATAGCACCATAGGTCCCAAGAATGTTAGCAAGGACAGTAGCAAGAAGAAAACGGAGCCATTTTTAGTTTGGCTTTTAAAGCAGACGGTGCCAAGAGGCATCATAAGTTAAGGTTATCTCATCTACGCAGAGTCAGCGGGATTTCGCGCGGTGGCCATAAGCATGGTTTATTGTGATTCACCACGGGTTTTGGTGTTGTGATTATGTGTCCAATCTTTCTGCGCAAAAGAATTAAACATAACATTTTTTGGTGATTCTCGTAGAAGCTCGCGGAACGTCGAGCGGTCACTCGCGGTGGCTTGCGGCACCTAACATTGCGTCTCACTCCGAGTCAAAACACGTAGGTGAGATAGGAATATAAGTGAGGCTTAATGTCTATTTATTTCTATTCACTTCCAAATATTTTGATTGTTTTGGGAAATTGGTAATATTGCACATATTTTTGGACCGCTGGAACGGATTATCTGCATTTACCTAATTTCCTATGGGAAAAAACGTGTTTTGCAATACAAGCTTTCACCTTAAGGACTCGCCTCCAGAGCGGAATAAGTTCATATGCCGAGATACCGCTGTAATAATTAAGGTTTCACAGACAAACACTGTCGAAGATCTGTAAAGAAGGCCAGTCCGAGGTTAAGAATACACAAAGCAAAATAAATAGGGATAAATTTAATAACCTAATAAGAACAATAAGCAGTTTACTGTATCCTATTTTACAGAGGTTTCGTCTAGAAAACCAAAGTAAGAAAATGGTCCAAAAATCTTATTATCATTATTAAAACTTAAAATTAGAACGGTCATTATAATATTTCTAAATGGGATGTAATGCAGAATTTTATTCCACTTACTTTTAAAGACTTTTCCTTCTGTTTCTTAAAATCTTTTTTTTTTTTTTTGATTCTCTCTGACAGTTTTTCCAGTTATTTTTCTTCCGTTCTCTGGCAGGTTCTTTTGCCGACTGTTTATTTAATTTCTGAATTATCGTCAGTACTGGGTCTACCTAAAGGCTTTTTATAGCATTTCCAGCTTTGTGAAAAATGAACATGTTCTGTTTTTAGATCTTGTGAACGCCGTTTTTCCAGTTTCACTAAATCTCACTGCAGTTAACAGAAAGGAATTTCATGCGTTGAATCAAACTTGATTAAACTCCTTAATAAAACCATACTATTCTGGCTGTGTTTTATATTTAGAAGATAAAATGTACAATAGGTGTGTTGTACCCCTCAGGAGCAAAGAGGGATGTAAACTTTGCTCGAATGTGTAAAACCAGTGCTGAACACTCGAGTGTGTGACATGTCTGCTAGTGCGGACGTGCGGTGCCAAAAATGCTCCTTGTGCCATTTTCCTTGTGTATATTGGAGCACGCTGGAGCTCAGGGTTTTAAACTGCTTGTCTGGTAGCAAGCCAAGCTAAGAATATAATACAGTACTCGCCCATTTCAGCACCTCCACCACATTGCTCACTAATCATTCTCAGCGTCACAGAGTAATCCATATGTTCATATTGTGCCATTGTGTCTCAGTGCACACAGAGTTTAAGGTGGAACCGGAGTACACTACAGTGTATCAGGGTCACACTGCCACACTGCACTGCCAGGCTACAGGAGACCCGCAGCCCTACATCCAGTGGATCGTCAAGGACAAAGCTCTGTCTGTCGGCACCAGCAGGTCTGTCCGCTTCACTTGATGGATTTATTTCTTTCTTTCCTCTTCGTTGATCATTTCATGCCATGTTCCCAATGTCAGATAATCTTCAAAGTTTGACCCAACTCACTTACACTACTAGCAGTTTATTTTCTTGATTTTTGTCTTTTTCCCTCTCAGATTTCAAGAGATGCCCAATGGTTCTCTTATCATCAGCGATGTCACCACCGCTGACACAGGAATGTACACATGCATAGCTGGCAACAGCTGTGGCATCCGACATCGAGTTGCACAGCTCTACGTCGTAGGTAAAAAACCCCACAATGGTGCCTCACTACGTCACTGCAGATTAACTCGACCAGGTCAATATATCCTAACGTGGCTCGTGCATATGATGGATACCTCATTTAACAGCCTTCTCTCCAAAATTCTAAATTCAACATGCCTGTATTGCTCATTACTTCACATTTTCTTCACCTAACTGTAGAATGCATTGACATGAAGGAGTTACCATAGTATAATAGAGCACAATATATTATACATGGATCTGCCATATATTGAGTAGGCCCCCCCCCCTTTTGCCACCATAACAGTGAAGCACTTTGTGTTCTGACACCTTTTTTTTTTTTTTTTTCCCCAATTTTCTCCCCAATATTAGTCTTAGCCAATTCCCCCCCCGCCGTCACTAGGGGGCTCCCACATTAAGGCTACTACTACCACTCAGTCGGGAGGGCGAAGACTATCCCGTGTTTCCTC
>JAOVVB010000041.1:20415918-20427610 GCA_028570985.1 Heterobranchus longifilis
AAAAAAGAAAGAAATTATTAATACTGGTATATATATATATAGCAAGACCAGCATGTTAGCCCTTTAGGAATATGTTAATTCCATTTTTGCAGTATTGCATTTTAACCAGCCTGTACACTCAGATAAATACCCTGAAAATTATTCAATCATTTAAAAAAAGTTGTTTAAAGTTCCCAAAAAAGTGCCATAAAAGTTTATTTTTTTAAGTGGCATCTTGCACATAATTACTTTATATTTGTTTTATATTATGTCTTTCTAAAATGTGCATGTGACTAGAGATCCACAAGACCATGTGTAAACTAATACTATACATATTATACCTTGTGTAATAACATTATATGTGAATGCCTAGTAGGTGCTGTGCAGCACAACGGCCAAATTACAGCTGAGATCCAGGAAGAGGTGGCTTTTACGAACCTAGAGACTGTGTCTACAGCTGAAAAACGTCACAGCAACACAGACAAATTCCACTTTCCCAGAGCAGCCTTGCAGACCATCACTACACTAGGTAAAGTCTCGCTCTCTTACACAATCAAACACATGGGTTACTGTCACTCACATTGTCCCCAATGGTGCACTTCTCATCTGGCATGGCAACCTTTTTTATGCGTGCCATGATGCCGGAAGGTGTCCCATTTTTTATTCTTACACACACAACATTCAGCTCTGTGTGCTTCGGAGAAGTTGGCATAGATGACAACTCACCAGTGGGCTCTTATTGATAAGCAACGTGGTTTAGGACGGTTCATAGTTAATAGGATTGCTCAGGGCAGAGAAAAACATACTTAAACCAATGTAACCTGAATGATTTGATATGATGCTCCTGTGAAGGCTTTAAGTATGAGAGGTGTTCAGGACTTTTTGATTGTGCAGAATAACAGTTATGAGAGTAAAAACTCCTTTTATTTCTCTATATAATTCCCTGCCACACTAACACACTTATCCCAGTCTTATCCCACTATTATCAATAGTACTTGGATTCCAACAAGGTAGAACGTTTTTTCACAGACTGCCTGCTTTATGTCTGAAACGCCGGCCTCCCAGGAACTCCTTTAATGCTCCAAGCATGTGGAAATGCCTTGGAGCGAGGTCAGGACTATATGGGGGATGTGGCAATAACTCCCAGCCGAGTTCCTGTAACATGCAAGCGTTCATTCATAAGATCATTAGATCATTCATAATAATTACACATTACATTTGCAGTGAAGCTGTGTCCCATAAGTGGGGAGTTTAGGCAGGAATTTGGAGCAGGTTGAGGGAATCCTGAGCACCCTTTTGAAGCCTGAAACTTTAAACTGGGACATCTGGACTTGTGGACATCACAGGAATGTCAAATGAATGACCATAATTCTTTTTTCATTTACAGTGCATCAGGAAAGTATCCACAGCGCTTTACTTAATTCTTAATTTACTTTAATTTAATTTCGTTATGTTACAGCCTTTTTTTCCGAAATGGATTAAATTCATTATTTTCCCCAAAAATTCTACAAACAATACCCCATAATGAGAACCTGAAAGCGGTTTCTTTGAAATCTTTGCAAATCTATTCAAAATAAAAGAAGAAGAAAAAAATCACATGTACAGAACATAAGTATTCACAGCCTTTGCCATGACACTGTGAATTCTTTCCAGATGCACTGTAGGCTAACTATCTCTAGTCGTACATTTCTCTAGCCATGTCTTTGTGGTTTATCCCAGAAGTATACGGTCTTGTAATATCTACTTGATCTGACTTGATATCAGATATCGCTTGGTCATTGTTTTTTTCCAGATTTTTCCCAGATTTTCTCGCTAATTAAGTCGTATCCAATTCCCACCCGTCACTAGGGGGCTCCCACATCAAGACTGCTACTACCAGACAGGGAGCGCCAAAGACTATCACGTGACACCAGCCGACCACATCTTTTCGAACTCATTAACGCACCATTGGGGGCGGCGTAACACACTCGGAGGACAGCGCTATCCGCTCCTTCCGCTTGTGTGAGCTCACAGGCGCCCCTGATTGGCCCTGAGTCGTGATTGATGCGAGAGTCCAAGTCCATCCCATCCCTCCCCTCTGAGAGAGCTCGGCCAATCAGCTCTCTCTAGGCCCTCGGCTGCGAGAGGTTACATCATCATTGTTCTTTTTGATAACCTTCCCAGTGTCCGGTGATGCTTGGAGGGCATGTGGCTGATCCCACCCTGGCGTCTTTGACAATTTCATCTCTGCTCCTGATTTAACATGGATGCTTCATGCAGAGATTCATTTCTTTGCCGTAGCAAATGATCTTTATTTGCAGGAAGGATGCTCTTGTTCCTCTTTCTTGGTTTGTTCCTGCTTCAGTATCTGTCACTCCCTGTTTATCAATATCACTGCCTAGATTGGTGACAGCATCATAATGACTCCATGACATGGTTGACAGCGTTGGTTGGCATATCCTAACCTGCTGTACGAGAAGTTTCCAAACAATCGTCATGTCTACATTGTCAAACATACGTCAGTCATGCACACCGATCTCACATTGTCGTTAAACAGATTCATCTCCCGCACTGCTACGGCCTTTTTTAACCTTTTTTTTTTTTCTTCACGAGTCGCAGTACAGTTACTAAAGAACCGTCACTACACTTGGACACAAAATTAAAAAATGCTTTACGCACGCATACACACGTGGTCACAATGTTATAGTAAACAGTACACGGATGTTGACTATGAGAGTGACTGACACAGAGCATGAGAAACGATTATTCATAATCCCACAGCGCAGGAGAGGGAGAAGAACCATTGGCTCAGTCGTGGTCATGTGATCCTTGGCAGACAAAGCGTAATACGTAATACGTACTACAGAACTCGTATATTGAGACCTCACTCGTTCATCAAGTTAACAATTATTTAAAAATTTTGCTCATCTTGCAAAACACTCGCAATCCAGGGTTCCACTTTATCTTTCACTGTAGGCTTGTCACAGTTTATAGGCAGGTTCCTTTCAACTGGTGGTATCTCTGATGGCTTTTGTGGCACACATTGCTGTTGGTCATCTCCTGCTAATGGCTTTCTCCTTTGTCATTCTCTGGTTGTCACACTAGCCTCGCTGTACTTCCTTGAGTTTTTCAGAGAGGTTAAGGTTAAGAAATGTCTTCCTTGTCTGTAGTGTAACTGTGCTTGTCAGCTTTTGATACATTTCCTTGCTGCCTAATTGATTACTGCATACTCATATATTCAAGTTCCTTCTCTGATCTGGTTTGACTTTTGTCTTCTAAGACTTTTCAACGTCCCTGTTGAGATGTAATGCTGAATGTTTTTTTTTTTTACCGTATGGGGAGTTTGGAGGAGGCAGTGCTTCCTGTCATTTGCTTGTCAGGGGTCTCTTCTTTCTGTAAAATATCTTTCTTGAAGTTCCTCCAGTCTCTGTGCATTTCTGGTAATGAGTTGGTCTTTCAATCCAGTTCTTTAGTTGCAGTTTCAGCCACAGGCAGATAATAATCTGCTCCCTTACGTCACTTGCACATCCTGCAGGGTTCTTCTGAATGTCTCGGCGATGTCGATGTGGTCCATTTGGTTCTTAGTTGGTTGGTTTGGTGACACCCGCAATTTCTTGTGTACTGTATTCTGGTGTGGGGGAACATGTTGACCACATTATTTAGAGTACACAGATCTGCAAGTCTCTTGCATGCTTGCTCAAGTTGCTGAGTACCCAGATCAGAGTACGATGTAGGGCTTAGGGCGTGCAACACTACAGTTACAGTAATAACCTTAATCGTCAGAATCGTGTAATCATCTGAAACATCTCCATGTCTGATTGTATGTGCGTTTCTGTTCTTGCAGGCAAAGGGGAATTTGGTGAAGTGTTCTTGGCCAAGGCACAGAGGATCGAGGAGGGTGAAGAACAGACCGTGGTACTGGTGAAGAGTCTGCAGAGCAGAGACGAGCTCTCACAGGCCGAGTTCAGGCGGCAGGCTGACATGTTCAGTAAACTGAATCACACCAACGTCGTCCGTCTACTTGGCCTTTGCAAAGACATAGAACCCCACTACATGGTCCTGGAATATATAGACCTGGTAAATACTTGTACCTAAAAAAAAAACGTTTGTATTATGGATAAGATTAAGCATACATGAGCATAATTTGCACATGACATTACAATGAATTAGCAGATTATTCAGGGACTCGGTTATCTCTCACATTATGCCAGTGAGAGTTTCTCCAGAATGAGTGTGAGCCAAGAGTTCTTCACCACTCACAAGTTCCAATAAAGCTTAGCGTTTTACTGTGTTACCGTTGGACGATTGCACTTTGCTGGCATCCACCCTTAGTGCAATCGTGTCCAGCTCTGAAGGTGGGTGGCCAGATCTGATCATATTTAGAACTGGCGTTAGCACTTGTTTATTGTTATCTAAATATCATATTCACATACAGTTCACTGCTATACATAGAAAGTAAAAAAAAAAAAAAACATGCTGGAGAATGGCAGAAGATTTTTTCTACTTATATAATTCATGTCTAATTAATTGTCTCCGAGATAATTATTAATATCTTTTTTTTTTCAGGGTGATCTCAAACAGTTCTTGAGGATATCCAAAAGCAAAGATGAGAAACTTAAACCGCAGCCTATCAGTACCAAGACCAAAGTATGTCAGTTCATTTTTAAGCCTTAAGCCGCTATGAAAATACTGTAGATGATAAGTCAATAATAGTTAATGAGTCAAGTCTTCCATCATTCGGTTTTACCTTTCTCCGCTCCTCTTGTTTTATCTTGCCGCTCTTTAGGTGTCCATCTGTGCCCAAGTGGCTGCTGGGATGGAGCACTTGTCTAAACAGAATTTTGTCCATAAAGACCTGGCAGCCCGGAACTGCTTGATTAGTGGAGAAAGACAAGTCAAGATTTCAGCGCTCGGCCTCAGCAAAGACGTCTACAACAGGTCGGTACCGCAATATACAGCATATAAGTATAGACACAGGTATTTCTTTACAGCAAAGAGGTTATTTAAGGTCATCTTGGCTAATTTGTACATATTTTTTTCTCTTTCTGCTCTCATCCAATGATGTGCTGTTTGTCTGGCACCGGGACATTATCCTTTAGGTGCTGTTGGTTGTGGTGTGTGGCCTCTGTAGATTGGGCTTGTTTGTTCGGTGCTTGATCGGATTGGGATCTGGGAAATTTGGACGCCCGCGCACTGTGGGCTGTGGTGCAACGGGTGCTTTGGTGCCTTTCTGTCATAGCCTTTCTATTGTATCTATCTTTTTTAGCCATTTGTGTTGCATTGGCTTTTCTGTGTGATCAGCCCGGACGGGCTGTCTTTTGGTCCCCACTGGCATGGATGCCTTGGGTGCCCATAATCCTGTTACCAGTTTGTGGTTGTTAGTCTTTCGGCTGCTCCCGTTGAGGGGTCGCCAACTGATCCGCACAACAATCTGGCACAGGTTTTATGTCGGATGCCCTTCCTGACGCAACCCTCCCATTTTATCCGGGCTTGGGACCGGCATTGCATTCAGTGGCTGGGGTTTGGGAATTGGCTGGGAAACGAACTTGGGCCTTCCCCATGGTTGGCGAGAAACCTACCACTCAGCCACCAATGCCCTGATCTTGTCACAAGTTTTCTGGTATATAATTGATAATCAATATTATTCGACTCACCTGGCGGTAGTGTTAATGTTAAGGTTGATCAGTGTATATATATATATATATATATATATATTTATATATATTGGCATATATGTTTTGTAAAAATATTACCAAGCTATGATTAATTGCATAGCTTTATATTTTCTTTCTCTCCTTCAGTGAGTATTACCACTACAGACAGAGTTGGATCCCTTTGCGCTGGATGCCTGCAGAGTCAGTCTTTGAAAAAGACTTTTCCACCAAATCTGACGTGTGGGCTTTTGGTGTACTGATGTGGGAAGTGTTCACCAGTGGTGAGCTGCCGTACTCCTCGCTGAGCCATGAGGATATACTCGAAGGTGCGAACACAAATGATGACGCATAAGCCACTGTGCATGTTGAGTTACATTTATAGACCTCAATCTCATCTATTTTTGTATGTTGCTTTTGTCAGTGTCTCTATTACGCATGTCAGTATAGACACAGTCTGTCTTTCTGTTCTAGGCCTTCAAGCTGCCATGCTGACGCTTTCTGCACCGGAGGCCTGTCCTTCTAAAGTCTACAAACTGATGTCTCGGTGCTGGGCTCCCAGTCTCAAAGAGCGGCCATCTTTCAGTGAGCTTGTCCAGGCTCTGGGAGACATTCCATTGGACAGCAAGGTGTAAGGACTGCCTGGTGTGATGGAGCCACACCTATCCTGTTCTGCTCTGCTACAATCACAGACTCGCTCAGACTGGGTCCCACACATTTCAGGGAGCAAGTGTGTATGAATGACAAACAGGGACGTTGATATCAGGGCAATGTGTGCATGTGTGTGTGTGTGTGTGTATGTGTGAGACGATCCGATCCCAGAGACTTCGATCTGCCTTAGCGATGGCATTAAAAGACATGTTGACCATTCCATTTTAATGACCTGTTTGTGCTATTAATCTTCAGTTCTGTCTGTTTTTATCACGAGATCTCCTTTTTAATTTCCGGAGCCTCCGATGATCTTCAAGGGGTACGATCTTTGAACTTGATCTTTCACCTCTGCTGGCGCAGGACAATCCAACCCTAACCGGAGCGAAACCAACAATGTGGCTCCTGAAAATGCTGAACTCTGCATTCAGTGCTCAGCTAATGGACGTGAAGATGGTGTTCATATAGTTGTGTGCCAGAATGTGTGTGTGTGTGTGTGTGTGTGTGTGTGTGTCCTTGTGTGTGCCTCTGTTAGATTTGCAAAGTGGATTGGTGTACAAGTCAAACTTTTGTCATGAAGGGTGATGACCTTTTACGGCCCTAAGCACCAGAATAAATTAATATTTCTAGTCTATGCTTTGTACACACGTAAGTGCAAGGAGAGTTGAAGATGGTTTGTTACAGCTGTACTTTTTATTATAATTTTTTTAAATATTTGCCTTTTTTACCTTGTGGTGCTCATATGGGACAATAATATTTTGATGGAGAGAACTTGCAATACATCTTATTGCCTACAAGCCTGAAGCCATGATGAACAATGTATTCAAGATTTCTGCATAGCGATATTTATAACCACCTGACCGTATTATTGCTTGGCAAAGTCCCTGTTACATTCATTTATACGTACCGACACCATGCACTAATTTCACTTAAAATCTTGTTTTATGTAATAGTTTATTTTTAGTGTAGAAGGACATGTGTGAGCCTTTATTTATGATGAAGGTTCTGTAATTTTATAATATTTTTTAATGGAAAGGTACTCTGAGATACTTTTATTATACATTTATGTACTCTGCTCATTATTACGTCTCGTTTTGCAGAAAGTGTTGTAGGGCAGCTGAGAGTTTCAGTGGTCACCATCAATTTGAAGGGCCACACGTGCCTAAGACATGAAGGATTCTATTCAACTTTGTTTCATATCTATTTTTTATATGATGTATTTTTTTTCTCTTCTGTTGGTTTGTTTGATTTCTCAGAAACACATGGTCCATGTCTGTTTTTATTATAATTACATGCTAGGCACTCACACTTAAAAGTGTTTTGTTAGTCTACTTTATCAGAGGTCAAAATAATCACAATGTATGCTGCTCACATTAAACATTCACATTTGTAACAAAATGCTTGTATTAACTTTTTGAAGTTGCTATGATGGCATCAGATGACACCTGAGGCCTGTGGGATCACATCAACTCAATGAATTTGTGTGTAAATCTGATGCGGGTTTTTTTTTTTTTAAATAGCAAAGAAGGTGCACTCATCGTCTATACCGCTTAATCCTGTATACAGGGTCACGGGGGGCCTGGAGCCCATCTCAGGTGACTTGGGGCATGGAGCAGGGTACACCTTGGACAGGGTGCCAATCCATCGCAGGGCACTTTTCAAATCTGGCCAAAGATGTTTAAGATGGATTAAAATCTGAGCTTTGACTCGCTCATTGTAACACATACACCTTCTTCCATCCATTCATTTAAGAATCTCTGTATTCCAACTAGGGAACGTGGAAGCCAATGGTGACAGTTGTATTTATTCCCATTTAATGGGAACTAACCATGGTGGGACCTCCAGTCAACATTCACACATGCATTCACAGACTACGCACAATTTGGCAATGCCATTTAGCCTTTTTAAAACATTTGAATGGTCTGTGAGAGGAAACTGGAGTACCAGGAGGAAACACACCAAGCACAGGGAGAACATGCAAACTCCATGCACAAAGACCCAGAGGCTGGAATCGAACCCAGACCCTGGAGGTGCAAGGTGACAGTGCTAACCACTAAGCCATCGTGCAACCATACAATTTCCTGGTTTTGGATTATTTCAGTGTTAGACTTTACTGTTTTGTTAGGGTTATTGTCCTGTTGGCAGCTGAACCTCCACCATACCCTCTTACAGACTGTAGGGGTATTTGACTCCGTCCAACTTTCTTTAAATCCGTACCAGTATCTCTAATAAAATAATCTCTTTAACATGCTTCATGTGGAGATAATGTTCTCAGGGTGATGAACAGTATTGGGTTTCCACTAAATGTATAACATCAAAAATGTCTCTTTCGATTAGAGAATGAGAGAACTTGTTTGCTGTCGAGTTCTCTCTTTGTGTCATGTCCATGCTATGGTTTTCCTGTGGAGAGCTTCTCCTCTCTGATCTCCCGAGCCCACAGTATTTCTTTAACCCTTTTGGTTGCATCTGTGATTGAAATCCTCCTTACTAGATGATTTACTTTGGGTGGAATACTTCATCGAGTCCTCAGTGTGGCACAGTTCAGCACAGATCACTCTGAATATCTAGCCAGAGCATTGTGTCTCTCTGGGGATTATGGTCGAAGGTTTATGATGCTCTGTGGACACAGCAGGAATTGCACTGATGGTCCAGCCATAGCCTTATGTGGAATCATTATGTCCAGTGATCCTGGACAAGCCCTTTTTGACTTATTTTACACAACTGCTATTTTCACCGAAGTTCTCCTGCATATATATCTTGCAATGATAAAATCTTGGCTGTGATCAAAGTGCGATCAGTCAAAATTAAGAGTTAAAAACAAGGATGTCTAAAGTTTCCAGAAATAATATAAAAATATACATGGTTGTGAGTTTTTGGCCTCACAGGGGGGACAGGTTTCCAGTTTCTCCTCATTCTGTGGTTGATTGGTTGTTGAAATCCTTTAGTGGAATTCCAGTCCAGACACCCGCTATGGACTCCAATCACTGATATTTGATGTGTTGGTAAAATGGATAGATCATGAACCTGTTCTTTTGTGCATTCAAGGAACGTCACTCCAAAGTTCTAAGCATGACTTTGCCATGCATATGACACCAAATACGACCTAGTTGTTGAGTTCTCACTGCATTTGAGAATAACGTGGGGCACAGTTGGTTATTTCACATTTATTAAGCATGCAATTATTAAACAAACAACACAGTATATATGAAAGGAGGTTATAAATGTCCTCAGCAATTTAGGACACATTATGGAAGGCGGCATTTTGGCTTAGTGGTCGCCTTGCATCTCCAGGTTCCGGGTTTGATTCCCATTTCGGGTCTGTATGCATGGGTACTCCAGTTTCCTCCCACAGTTCAAAGACATGCTGATTGGTAATTAATCCCAAATTGCCCATATTGTGTGTGTGTGTGTGTGCGTGTGCGTGTGCGTGTGCGTGCGTGGCCTGTGATAGATTGGCACTCTGTCCAGGGTGTACCCCACCTTGTGCCCGAAGTCTCCTTAATACAGGAACCCTGTATACAGAGTAAAGCGATACAGATGATGAGTGAGGGAGTGTTTTTATGCCAGTCAGTCTTATCTTTTACTGTGTCTACTCCTCATTGGTGTATAAAGGCCTGGGTGTCTGTGGGGGGTTATCCTGGTCATTGTCTTGAAGATAACCTCAGTATCAGTATGCATTTATGACTATCCCTCTGTCATTACATAAACATGGGGTGTCTATCCTAACTTTTTGTCAATGTTTCCTTGTATGGTTTATGTTACATAGAAACGATTTGGCACTGTCCCACAGTGTTAAAATGGCCAAGAGTAGGCACCTTTCAACCTCCCTTTATGCTATAAACAGATGTAGGCGATTTGCATTTCTGAGTAATGAGGGTACGTCAGAAGGACTGGGACAGAGCCCAGATCAGCTTGTCCACTGGTGCATTGTTGTGATCGGTTCAGCAGAGGGTGCTATGGCCTGAGGCTTGTATTCTCCAATGCCAAAAATTCAATCAGCTAATATTAGGCTTCTGATCAACTGTTTGGCTATTTTTGTCATCTCTCCAAAAACACTGATATAAACAGGAATTCCTAAGCAATCTTCTCCTGGCCTATTTTTGGACCTAACCATGTTTATGTATTTCTGCACTGGGAACCGATTCCTCTTTCTATTATTTCACTATTATTTATTCTTATAGCAGATGCTTTTTTATTATATCATGTTTGGATTGCAGCAAAGAAGGCTCACAAAGTGCAGGACACATTTGTGTCTTCTTGTTATTGCCAGTGGTGCTTGTTATTTGCCAGTCATGGGTGCGCATCGTGAGCCCTGCATATTTTGCCATGTAAATACTGCCCCAGGATCTCATGCAGCACTTCAAGTGTTTCTTTACCCGTCTACCTATAGCTTAAATTACGCAATTCAAAACAGGCTAGTTTTTGTTCCGGTCTCCTACATTTGAGCAGGCTTGCTCATCTTTTTGCACTTACTGTGTTTAGATTATAGAATTAAAGGTTCAAAACTTCCTTTTAAGGAGGGATCTGGAGTCTATTAATCAGTATAGGCTTGCTATCTTATATGAAACATTCACATTCTTTTGACAATGAGTTGTAGCACGAACGCATCTGGAAAGCGCCGCCTCGTCTGCTGTTGTATTTTACTAAGATAAAACGACCTCTTTAAGTTACAATAATAGATCAGGTTCATGTGCAGGTATGCTCCTGTTTCTGTTTAGGCTTCAGGGTGTTTTAAAAATTCTTAAATCAGGCCCCAGTACAGGGAAAAGGCCAAAGAAGATAAACGTGCAACACTTCATTAAATATTTTAGATGAATAAATTTATATATTTGTCAGTAGACAGTATTGCTACTTAATGCATTTATACAGCAGTTTCCGAGGAAACTAGTTGCACCTTTGTTAATCTTTTATAACATTATTAATACATTGTATTAGTGTTTTAAAATAAGTTTGCAGAATACAGATTATTAAAGAACAATGGAAGTGTCTTAAAGATAAAAACACTCTCTGTATATATAAAGATAAAAACACTCTCTATATACAGTATATATATAGAAAAACATTCTGTACATACAATTTATCCTGTACAGGGTCGCGGGGCCTGGAGCCTATCACAGAAGACTTTGGGCAATCTGGGAAAGCCAATTAACCTAACGTGCATGTCTTTTGCCCATCAATAACGGGGGAAACATGCAAACTCCATGCACACAGACCCGAGTTGAAATAGAAAGAGAACCACCATGCCATTATGCTAAACAATACGCCTCAATGACACATATGTAGTGTTTTTTTGGGATAAAAAACACTTCAACAGTTATCGATTCCATTTTTATTTAAAACTTTTTTTAATTATGGCAATTTGTAGTATTATTTTCCTTCTAAAGATGTTAGTAGTCGCACCATCATTGATGCAATCAATGTATAAAACGTTATTA
>JAOVVB010000041.1:20427710-20440629 GCA_028570985.1 Heterobranchus longifilis
GTGTGTGATAGGAGAGAGTAGACCTATTCCACCATATATTTGTGGGGAAAGAAATGATGTAGCCTCTACAATGCCCAAACAAAAATAAAATAAGAACCTACACATGTGATTGTTAGTAGCCTATAATTTGGGATCTTCAGTAGAATTTATCTAAACTTATGTAGGCATATACCCACCAACATCAATACAATAGGCTATACTGTACAAAATCTCATCTCAACTCAAAAAAAACAATTCCTCTGACAGACTCATTTCAACTTTCTCGACCAAAACAGATCAATAAAGTGATATTTTGGCGTAAAGACTCTGGGAAAACATGCTTGACAGAACAACCTGTAGGGAATAAAAAGTTGGATGTTTTGTTATTTTGGTGCCTCTGCCTGGCCACGGTGACGTTGTCGGTAGCGCAACCATTTTGGTATTTATTCCAATGAGTATGCCGTATCGACCAATCACAGCGCTACTCAGATAATCCTCAGCCAATCGATAGGCGACGCTGTGACTCACCAAATAAGGAGAGACAGCACCATATAAGGAAACATTGTATCTCTTTATAAGGAGGGAAGTAGTTCCTGGGCTGTAATATTACTCCGCGGTCGTAAACGCGCTTCAAAAAATACACATTTTTATGCGTCCCTGAACCATAAAGATATAAATATTGGCTATATTGATGGAGTGACAACGAGGATTTCGACGCCAATAGGCAGACACGAGCGCTATTTCCGGTTCACAATGCGGACTAGGTGACATGGCGGATCGACAACGAGGGCGCTCTTCGCGTTTTCCTTTTTGAGAAAGTGCTCAGAGTTTTGGAAATAGAGGAGGAGGGTGAACCAAACTGAGCCGGGGTTGAAGGGTCTTGGGGGCAGCATCACTTTCGAAAGTTTGTCTCGGTAATTTCCTGGAGTATCCAAACCACCAACTGATCGGGTTTGTTTACATTTTGTGGCCCAGGCGTGTATGCGTTTTATCGGCCATTTGCGAGACAACGCGCTCCAGCTCTTTAGGCTGGTTGTTTAGAGACTCGGTTCAGTAAATATAATGTTACCGAGCCGGGTTGGATCGGCACCATCTGGAAACGGGTCAGCTTCGGGCAGAGGTAACACAGGACACGGTTCGGGGATTGTCGGCAGCGGGATCCGTCCCGTTTTGGTCAGAGCAGGGCAAGCTTTACCGGGGGTCAGCGAGAGTACCGGTGCTGCCGGGCGACAGGGGGACAGAGACGCCGTCGGGATGCTGGGGGCTAACGGTCCAGGGGGTCCGAGAGGTGTGAGACCGGGGAACGGGACTGGGGTGACCCCTCTACAGACCGCCGTCCAGGGCAACATGGTGGGGTTAAACGCGGGAGTTGTGTTGCCTCACGGAACCAGGTTCGACCCGGACAGAGAGAGTGCTCCTCTGTGCAGCGGCTCGGATAATGACTCGGACTCCGGGGACGATGATGACCCGGTGGGTTCACTCGGGGACAGCAGGAGAGGGGTGAAGCGAGAGAGAGGGGAGGTGGAGGCTGCGGTGACGGGGCAGGAGGTGGGGATGCCTCCCGGAGGTTACGGCATGGTGCCCGGAGGGGTCGCCGGGGCAAAGCCGGGGAAGAAAACACGTGGGCGCGTAAAGATAAAGATGGAATTTATTGACAACAAGTTGAGACGTTACACCACTTTCAGCAAGAGGAAGACTGGTATTATGAAAAAGGTGAGTCAAGTGATTGCCTTTGGATCTCATCCAACTAGGCCTACACAGTAGTTTGATTTGAATGAGTGTTTGGCCTCCATATACTGCAGTGTAATATGTGGTGCTGTGAATTCATTCATGCAATTAACAATGAGGTTACACCTTAAATATCTCCTCCAGACACATTTTAAAGTATGTAAAAATAGCTATGATTAATATTTTGTTTAACATGGTTTTCCCACACAAAAAGTAAAAAAAATAAATTAAAAAAACCCACTGAAAAGGGGCACATCTACTCTTCACCCTCATTAAGAAATTCTGGATCTTTCCTCAAGCCCCGCCCACCACGGCTGCCATAGTTATGCTAGTCAATCAAATGACTTGATTGGTTCCATAGACATATGATGTCATAAAACCTGGCTGTCTGAATCTGGGTTTTTGAGACATTGTCATACTGCAGTTTCAAGGCAGAAATTATCAGCCTTGGTGTTGACTCATGATTTCACTCATGATATGTCTTGTAGCAAATAAGAAATACCATATAGACATGTTAACATGGTTAAAAACTTAATTTTCACGAGAGGGGCTCTTTAATAAGATGTGCAATCATAACATCAGCGGGCAAGTACTGCACCTGTAATTATAATATAATAGTGGGCCTACTTGATATTTAGAGGTGTTTGGCCTGTAGTAAATCAAATACAAATTTCTTCCTTTATAAAAGACAAAAACAATTGTGGCACTGCATGTGAGAGAGCATTCATGACAGGCAATTGGCTTTAAATAGACTTGAGCAAATGACAATTCTATTTATGACCTGACCACCCCAACTATCACACATATACACATGGCCTGACACTCACACACACAGATTTTGCAGATAAACTGACACACTCATCCATGCACTCACACACAGACAGACAGACAGGCCTAGAACTGTTGGAAGTAGTTCCCATCAGCAGCCCTCAGTGCACACAGGCTGTTCCCTCTGTCACTGTGAAGCAGGGCTTTGCTTGCAGGCTGGCAGCCATGCGGTGGTGAGCAGCAGCGGGCCTGTAGGTGCCAACAGCTGACTAAACCCCAGGGAAACAGGATCAGAGGACAGTCCAAAGAGCACTGAGCAGAAGAGAGAAAGCCAGGGACGGTCTGTGCATGCATTATGGCACTGTACATTTTGATGCAAGCCGCATCCAGAGATGACTTGTCTTGGTTTCACTTTTGTTAGTTGGGTATGGCACACAAGCAGTGAGAACTTGCTCTATGTAGTGATACGTGTCTTGATTACTGTCTGCTATGTTTAGTTCCAAAGCAGTATTTCATTGGAAATCCACAACTCAAGCACACGATTGCTGCCATGCCCATGATGATAAAGTGTTGCTATTAGTGATGCACCATATACACATTTTTCAGCCTATACCAATAACCGATAATTACCTGCTTCTCATGGCTGATACTGATAAGATAATAATGGAAAGGGGCAGCACACACAGCTCCAAATCTTGAATGTCGTATCGGGTGCACAGTACTGGCAAGGATCAAATAAACAAAAACACTGGCACTCACAGATAAGTAGTCATCTTATTTATTGTGGGCAAAAAAACGAATGCGTTTCAGCTAGAAGCCATCATCAGCCGATACCAATAAGATAACCGATGAATATATAACCTGTAGTTTATGCACATGTGAGGGTAACAAAAGCTAAGATATAGTGAGCAAAGATGGATGATTTATTATTCCATAGCTAACCGACATCGCTATTGTTAACAAAAACAAACAACACTTCTGACTCTTTAAATGTTAATTTATTTTTATCTAGTAAAGTACATCAAAAAAATAAAAAACATACTTTGGCTTTTTTTATAGAGCATTTTGCCTAACAATTCAAATTAAATACTTTAACATAATCTGTCAATCATACATCTCAATGTATATTCAATACGTGTTTATTGGCAGATCAAACCAACATTAAAGGTGCGTACCGCCACCTACTGTATCGGAGTGTGTAGATGGAGATGCTGCACTTTTTAAGTCAATGAAAGCAATTTGGCTTCGTATTATCAGCCTAAAATGTATCTGCTATAATTTAATAAACAAATTAATACAGAATAATATCAATTTCCCATTACCTGGCCGGTAATTTATCCCGATATATATCGTGCATCCCTAATTGCTATTTGACATCAAGGCATCTAAAGTTGATTAGGCCTATTTGAAGACGAGGTCAGCTGTTGACCAGAAGCACAGCAATTGTTTTGTTGTAGACATGGTGATGTTTTATTATAAAGTTAAATAAACACAATGCTTTATTGTAGTGCAAGAGTTTTCATTTGTCCTTGTGGTACTTTGAAGCGCCTGCTGTATTTCTCCTTTTTTTATGTATCCCAGACTGTTGTCGTGGAAACTGAGGTGTCTTTATGTAGGCTCTTGGTTGGCAACAATTTGACACGCTGTGCGGGTAGAGATTTTTGAAATGTTGCCTACACTATGTCAGCCATCACAGAAATTGAGAGGTGGGTGGAGAGTGGGAAGCTTCATAGTAGACTGGTCTCAAACTGGTTTTAGGATGAGCCTCGTTTAATTTTGAAGAATGTGGTGAGTGATGGCCTATTTGTTCTCTTCTCATGTATGCTTTAGGTTACGTGCATGTAAATACTTGCACAATACAAATTGTTACCTCAATTTGATGTACAGGATTACTCAATTAGTACTTGTGGTTCCTTTTTTTTATTCCAATATTTGTCCAGTAAAGGGCATGTTTTCATGTTTGCCCTTTTTGTAACTTTGCTCAGTAGGCTGTTTTCATGGCAGACATTTTGACTTACATTTTCTTAAATTAATATACTTAAAGTAATAATCTCAAAGATTTTAATTTAAATGAATGCCTTTTAAGTCACTATCTATCGCTGAATGAGGTAACACAATGGTGAGTCAGCCTATGGCCTACTGATGAAAGCCCTTGCATTTGCAGTATTACAAATTAATTAATTAATTAATTAAAAAATAAATCCAAAGTTATTAAATTTACAGTGATATAAAACAGAGAAATGCACTAAATCATGAATCTGCCCACTCCACCGAGTTGACTGATTCGTCTGGCATTGTGCTGGTTTCTCAGTTGAAAAAACAATCGAGCCTCTGAGCGCCGCAGGGGGACTAACGATTAGCCAATCAGTGCCATGGGCGAGACTAACGCCGTTGTCAGCTGTGTGTTTACATTGAGACGTCATGTCTTCTCAATATCGCCAAAATCGTAGGTTGTTTTTACTTCGCTCCAGTGGTGTACTGGGCATCTAGCATCCCGTGAGCCAGCGGACCATCAGAAAATCCATAAAGCTTTTAAATTACTGGCCGTCTGGTCCTGTCTGAACTTAATTATTCTATCCATTCAAGTCAGCACAGGGCAATCCGGAAGTTAGCCGGCTCAGACCGGATGTCTCTTGTGATTGGCTAGGGAAAATCAAATCTCCCTCCCCCTGAAATCGGTTACAGTGGAGGAAATGTCAAACTGAAGATGTAAACGGAGTGTAACAATTCTGTCTGATATCAGGCAACACCAAATCCTCACATTTGAGAAACTGGAACAAGCCAAGATAAATTATAGGTAAATTAACTAATGCACTAATTGTTTCAGCACTGCACACAGTGCCTGCACGCCACAATTTTTGACTTTACAACATTACGACAGCAGACGTTGTTGAGGGGGCTCCAGGGATTTAAACTAGTAACTGTATAGTCACAAGGCTACCTTTGGGAATAGTGTCCCAACTCCCAAGATAACACCTGAAAAATAAACCACTGTTTATTGTTGTGTTACATATGTACATGTTTGCTCATGAGTACATTGTATGCTCCTTTTTAAAAAATTTGATAGGCTTGACTAGGAAGTTCTATGTCACATAGGAACCAATTACAGCCAGGGTGACCCCCCCCTGCACTCTGCAATCATGAATATTTATGAGAAAATCAGCAGAGCAAGGAAACTTATTAAAGCATTGTGTGGGGCTAGTGTGTGCCGCCACCTAGCACATTTAAAGTGACAAATTTAGTGCTTTTCTGCCTTGGATGTTGTAGTGGAAGAGGATGACAAGCTGTGTGTAGTTCATTACCTGCTTCTGTAATGCTACATTAGCAGGCGGTGAGGTGAATCATACAAGCAGAGATTCCCTTTAACACTGTCCTTCAATACACACCAAAAACCCTCTATATAATTAAGGTTTGAAGTGCTCAGGGGAAACAAGCGCGGCGTAGCATCGAGCCACTGTAGCAGGAGCTGGTGATCATCATTAGCCTTCTGTGCTCTGTCATCACATTACTGCACACAAAAGACAATTCTACAATCAGCATATGGCCACATATATAGGAGTGGACTGATAGGGCCCATAATGAACACAGTGTTTGAGCATGATGGAGTAGACTAGCATGAATGCATGGTTTTATAACGGCTCAATAAAATCCTTTAATTTGAATGTGATTTGTCTCCTCCTCTCGTGCTCCAGCTGCACAATGGCACATCTATCAGCCACCGCCGACTGTACTGTGTTCACCAAGGTGATGGCACTGTGCCTTCAGAAGCATCCTCCACATAACTTATGACTCATTTTAGATAAAAAGGCTTTCTCACGAGTTCACTTTGAGTGCAGCATCAGCTTGTGTTTGCTCGTGTTGGATGGAGTTGAATCGCATTGTGCTTTTCCTTTACACAATGCAAGTGTGTTGTGTGTGCATGCTGTATAATGAATGACAAGGCAGCAGACTGTGATGGTGGCCTCATGTTTCACAGTCAGCTACCTCCTGTGTGTTAAGAATGATTCCTTGAGCATCCATCAAGACTGGGTTACTACAACTCCCCCAGTCCCCTGCTGCAATCGGTCTCTCAGCCATATCACACTCTCTATTCTGGGAGCCTTATCTCATGTTGTTTTAGCTTCATTTGTGCTGTACGTCAGTTCACTATATGGGTATTTTTAGATTCTAGTGTTTTCTTGGCTAGGTTTTTCTTTTACCCAGATGTTCACTTATGGAATCTCTTATATTTCCTTTCCAGTAGAGATTACTTTGTCTATGAGATGAAGGTAATCTAAGCCCTAATTTGGTGAACCATATATTTCTGATGTTTCAGATCTAGCCTGACTCCTGGCCTATCCTCTAGCTGGTTTCTCACATGAACTCCGGACAATGTCCGACGAATCAGGTGCAGGCATTGTCTGAAGTTTCCCTTTCACACATTTAGCACACAACAGGAGATTGTCAGTGTCAGACGTGTTCTCACAACTGGAAATACTCCATTTGGTTTAGACGAGGGGTGGCGCCTGGGTAGCACTAAAGACTTTCCTAGTCGACCAATAGTCATTAGTTCAAGCCATCCCACATTTTAGATTTCCTCCGTATGCCCGACATAGTTAACTGCAGGGACCAGCACCAAATGCCTGACTTCCTGTGTCCGTCATTTCAAATTAAAAGCCCTCAGCAAAGTTTTGACCTAATTTTGACGAGTTTTTTTTCCAGCCAACTTGGTCGACTAACCTTTGGTCGACTATTAGGGGGCAACCCTAGTAATTTGGTCATAAGCAATAGAGTCTCTTGCTGTTCCTTGAATTTGTCTGACTATTTCGGAGTTCCAGAATCACGTTGTCTCTCCAGTTAGACATTTTCATTGGCGTCTTCCTGTAAAATCACCCATTTCTTCACCCACGGATGTTTGTTTTCTTCCGTTTTCGCCGAGCCGCATGATAGAAACGTCATCAACACGCCGACTTGCTCGCTGTGAATACTCCTCTGAATGAGCAGCTCGATACGCACATGGGCTCACTCGGAGATCACACAGTCTTTGTACTAGGTTGCCGACAGGGTAAACTCTGTTTGATGTCCAATCCAACTCATTTAGACATTTGCGTTGAGGTTCACACATACAGTTCTGCATGGTAATGTCGAGATAATTTCAGGTTTGCAGTGCATGTGTGAAAGGAGCTTATGAGATGAAGATAATCAAAGCCCCAATTTGGTGAACCATATCTTTCTGATGTTTCAATTCTACTGACTCTTGGCCTATCCTCTCTATCATATCCTTGAGTTTTCTTCTTTCTCTTCCCCAGGCCTATGAACTCTCCACACTGACGGGAACCCAGGTCCTGCTGCTCGTGGCCAGCGAAACGGGTCATGTCTACACTTTTGCCACCCGCAAACTCCAACCCATGATCACAAGTGAAACGGGCAAAGCTCTGATCCAAACATGCCTCAACTCGCCGGACTCGCCGCCGCGCTCCGACCCCTCCACGGACCAGCGCATGAGCGCCACGGGCTTCGAGGAGACGGACCTCACCTATCAGGTGTCTGAGTCGGAGAGCATGGGCGACACAAAGGTTAGAATCAAAAAGGGGAAAGGTCTGCTGTTGTAGACCGGCCCTCCAGGCAGTCAGGACAAAAAAATTAAGAACACACTCCATTTCTTTTGGGAAGATCGTAGCTGTGAATCCCTAAAATTTAATGCACTCATTTATGTCTGTCCTCACAGCTCTCTTCCACTGATATCAGCAACAATGGTACTCAAGTTAGTCTTTGTGACTCACTGTCTGCTTTCCAATGGAGACATGAATTGCAGTGCAAATAAAAGAAAAAACTGAGAAAGCACCATAGAGAGTTACTAATGGATATAGTGTGAAATCTCTCCAGAAAAGGCTAGACAAGCACACAAGGAGAGCAAATGAATCAAACTCACAAGCAGCTGTGGAAAATAATCTTTGTCCTATTGTAAACACAGTTTTGAACTTTTGCCTGTTATATGTGAGGTCTCTGTTTTGGGCTTGTGGTTTGGTTCTGAGCACCGAGTAATTTTTTAATTAAACCAAAAGAGTCCTTCAAAGGGCTCTAAAGTGAAGGGAGAGCCAGATAAGATGTAGTGTATTATCCCACTCACTAAAGGGAGATATCTACACTTTACCTTTCTGACCTCTCATCCTGGAAAGCCTCGTAACACTCTCAAAGATAAATCACGGCAGGTCTGGGTTGTGTTAGGGTGAGAAACATGCAGCAGGCTGCACGGAGGACTTTGGTGTTTATCTTTGATTTTGTGATGGAGCTGTCTTGTGCTCACGGATGAAACACTGAAATTGTTAAGCAGCACTTACATTTCTGAAAATATTGGAACTTCACACATTTTGTGCCGTTTTCAAAATTGCTAACCTTGTAAAAACTGTCAGGACATTAGGCCTCGTCCACATGTACACAGGTACTTTTTAAAAATGTTGCATTTTCTGTGCATTTTGGCCTTTCATCCACACCCCAACTTTTTTTTCGAAAACTCAATCCCAAAGTGAAGATTTTTAGAAACACTGAACACTTTAATCTCCTTTTGTGAGGCGTCACAAATAAGGCGACATTTTGTGCAATGGCAGACGTGGCCAGAATAGTGCTGGTTTCTAACCTTGCTAAAAGAACTTTTTTACATGTTTACACATAAATGTACAGTTACTCTTCCACTGTATTGAGGAAAAGAGGCTTCAGAACGCGCTGCGCAGAGATCGAGGCGCTGTTGCAGCCAGGTAGCCTTTCGGCAACAGCTTTTTTTCAGGCTTCTGATTGGCCAACATCTTCTTCTTCTCTGCGTGACTGACCGACATGGCTTCATGGTTAAGATTATATCACTGCCTGTTGGTTTGACATGCTCTTGACAGCTCTTCAATTATGTTTTTGCGTTTACATATGGGTGGAAATTTTTATTTTAAACAGTGCTTGTGTGGACAGGATTTTTTTTTATTTAGAAAAGATGAGGGAAAAACCCTGTTTTCAAAAATAGTTGTGACCTCTTGTCATCCCGACTGAAAAGCAGCAGTTATAGCGCTCCTGTATTTCCCATTACATTAGTGCGAGGGTTCTTAAACCTCGAGTCTTTGAGATTTTGAAGTGAAGCGATAAATTCATCAGCAGACACACTTCACTGTCCGCACTTTCGTGCACTCACGTGCTGCAAGCCGGGATTCACTCCGCTGTTTACACGGCTTAAGTACGCCCCTTTGAAGACGGACACTTCCAGGCCTGTTTGCATGCGTGCTGTTTTTACAAGGCACTAACTAACACGTACCATACACCGTCAAGGATGGGAGATCAACCTTTGCATGTTAAGCCACTCTCATGCCCGCTCTGCTCATTGATAAAAATTAGATTCTGCCTCTGTTGCCATATATGGTATGGTTTCCCTGCCTGCTCTCTTGGCTGAGGCCCCTCGCATTCCTTATAAGCTGCAGCTGTCTTTGGAGTCCTGTGATTCCCCCCCCACCCCCCCACACTCATTTAGTGATATGGAGGGGATGTAAGGATGTAGATATGAGCGGTTGGAATGGAAACATTTGAACGATATTTTACATCCCGTTTCATAGGCGTCCTATTTTGTTGGCTGGCAGTGACGCTGTGACCTCTGCCCCCCCCCCCGCTGAAATTATGAGTGTGGGAGATCAGCATGGGCCCTGTGATCACTGCTCACACGAGAAATTGTCACTGCCATTAGGGTCGGGAATCGGTTGAATTTTATCGATTCCGATTCTGCTTATCGATTCCGGTTCTTATCGATTCCCAGTTTCGATTCCAATAAGGTAAAAAAAAGAGGTCAAATGTTTAGAAAGCAAAAATATATTTTTCTTTTCAGAGCTTACTTTGACTTTTATTGTTTCATTAAAATAAGTCAATTCAAAGTTAGTTGGATTCGGTTCTAATCGGTTCTCATTTTTTAAGGGGTACCCGGTTCTTGGCAATTTACTGTCGGTTCTATCGGTTCTCGGTTTTCGGTTCCCAACCCTATGTGCGATCCATGTCAGGATCAGCGGCGTTAATGGTTAGGACATGGCAGGTGGATACGGAGGCCTCGATGTCGAGCGATCATTTCTGTGCAGTAGGTCTGTTGCGTGCACCTCTGCAGCATCTGGACACTATTCATCAAGAGAGTAGTATGTCATACATACAGTCCACGCTAGTCTAAACAGTTCAGAGTTTGCAATGGCTGGTGGGGGGGAAGTGGAGGACATTTTGGAGAAGCAAAAGACAGAGGCTTAGAAGATAAGTGAAGTAGACATGATTTAGTGCTGTACGCATTGCTCATAAAATCATGTGACTAGAAAACTGGTGCTCAAAGTTTGTGGCCTTTATTACTCTTGCTGGATTAAAAGAAAAAATCCTGAGAAATGGAAAGATTTTAAAATATCAACAGCAATTGGTGATGTAACTACATCCAGTTTTAATTTATTTTTTCTTATTATCATGAATAATGGGCCCAAGCACTGGTACAGAGTACCGATGCTATACCTAGCATAGCAGATAATAAATAATGCAATATTATGTTCCAGGAATTGCTGTAGCACTGAAAATTGTGAGTAGCCCACCGTGACTGAATTAATGTAACTGAATGACTTTTGCTTTTGATGCTAGTCCACCAAAATAAAAGCCCAATTAGAAGGGGACTCCGTCAAGGCTGTGCCCTCTTTCAATGCTAACAAAAGTGAAAAATAATTTGTGAAACCACTCCAAAATATAATGGGTTCTTCCTTGGCCCATGCTACACCGTACCAGCAAGTTACATGAAAATCAGGCCAGTAGTTTTTCCGTCATCCTGCTGACAAACACACAATCAAACCGAACCGAAAACATCATCTTGTTGGCGGTGGTAACAAAGCCATCCCATAATGTTCAGCAACACCATGGATAAATTAGCACATGACAAGTAATTTTACATAGGCTGTCTAATAAACGATCAACAGTTTCCTTCTAAAATTAAATTTGGAAAAACATGATGGCTGCTCTGGAAATGTTATCAAATTTCTCTAACTATTCACAGAAATTAGTTTCTAACTACATTTTATGGCGTGTAATGAGCCGTGCAGTTTCAGAGTCATGCTTCTCATCACCCGACAACATCTTGTTTTCGTAGTTAATAGCTTTGTTTGTTAAAGTTTTAGACTTTGAAAAGGCTGAGTCACATTATCATCTAATCATCTACTGATTGGTCTGGTGCATATCGAGTGAATTGATTCTTGGGTAATCTGGTACTGAAAACTGATCTTGCTAATCTAGCAGCGGGAGAGATGTCAGAGTGAAGAGCACAGGCTTCTTCCTGGAAACATAATTTGGCATCTACTCTCAACAGTCACAGCGGGAAGAATCAATGTATTCTTCAATTGAGAGCGTCTTTAGTTGAGCAGATTGCAGTGTTAAGATAATAAGACATCAAGTTTAAGGTGCGTGACTGGTAAACCCTGGCTTTTCTATTGTTATTGCTCCCTCAGCACACTTAAGTACGTAAAAACCAACAGCTGAAGGCAACAAGTTCGAGACTGTTATCTAAGGGCTGTAGAAAGGCATTCTGGGAAATGTAACGTCTGATGTAGAGGTAAATGATGTAGGTCGAGGGACAATAAATACATCACAAAGAGGGTAAATTTGTTATTGCAATCTTTGGATTGTTAAGGCTTCTGTGTCTGCTTCTTAATAACGTGCCTACAGTACAGATGTTTTTATGCTTTTTGGGTTATTTTTGGAAGGGGATGGCAAATCCCACAACTCATGTTTGCTTAGAGGATCCAGCTTAGGATAGAATTCTCAGTATCACAGTCTCCTCTGGTTTTTCCCCTCCTCTTCTCTCCCTCACTTTCTCTCTCCTTTCCTCCCGTTCTCCATCCCTGTCTGTTCCCTGCTGCTCTGGCTGTCAGTGCTGCTGCTGTTGTAATTCTGGTGAAGTCTATTTGTCGCTCTGCTCATTAGCACAGAATCTCACATCGTCTTTAATGTTACGAGCAAAACATCCAGACTGAGGCCACTGTCCAGACCAACAGCCGACATGTTTGTTTTCCCTGCAGTTCGGCTCTTTCCTGCGACGGATCCGACAGCCCCTTTATTCAACATAATTGCGCGCATATAAATGTGTACGCATTTGAATTGGTCTCCCTAGAGAAATTGAAGTGATTTGATAATTAATTTGCAGTCTTAAATGGAGAACTGTACTTGAAAAGATAGTGCGGCATGTTCTTCTGTTTTCCTGTTGTAAGGGCAGAGCGGTGGCTTGAAGTAGGCGACAAGAGAGAATCAATGAGATAATGGAAAGTTAATTTACTCAGATATGCGCTCTTATCACAACGCTGCTCCTAAACAGACTGTATGTAGATAGAGAGTGTCGGTGGTGTCGGAGGGATTCTGACGGTGTCGGCACGGAGTGCAGCATGTTGGCTGTGTTAGAGGGGAGGAAAGCAACGTTATGTCACCCCCCAAC
>JAOVVB010000041.1:20500774-20515518 GCA_028570985.1 Heterobranchus longifilis
ATATATGTATATGTACACACACACACACAAACACACTCACTGTCCACTTTATTAGGAACATTTTTGCAGTAATTATAGAGTGCAATATTCAAACATCTGGTATCAGCAACCATGCCATGAACTAAATTAGAGAACATACATTTTCTTGTAATGTTTGATAAAAACGTTGACCAAAGCTCTTGATCTGTATCTGCATGATTTCTTTTTTTTTGCATTTCAGTTCTGCCACAGGATTGCCTGAATAAATATAGATATATGAATGTGCTGGTTTTCCTAATAAAGTGGCAAGCGAGTGTATATTATGACTACTTACCTGTAGATAAAGGAGTGTCTTTAATGCATTGTAATATAACTATACATGGGTTTTTAATGAATGTTAAACAACACAGCCGAGTAGGACAGGTTTTACAGACATTTTTAGAGGTTTTTAATTTTTGTACGTCAAAACTGCCTATAAATTTGCAACATAGTAGTGCTTACTGTCCCTTTACCCTTTAATAATATTCGTATAGGAAAATTAGCAAATGTAACATTTGATCTTTGTGTTAAATAATCTACTTCAATACATAACTAAAAATGTCGGCATAAAGTTCACATTAAGAATAACTCTATTACTGGCTATGGATGTACTGTATGTAATATTTATCTGATGTGTGTATGTGCATTCACATATATCTTTATGTCTTGTTTATGTCTGTGTTTTGTCTATAACGGTGTGTTGTTATTCCGTAAAAACCTTCAGTAATGTGTGTGAGTTCATGTATGCATGATCAGCGGTCATTATGACAAATTCATTGGTCCAGCCAGCGCAGTGTAGGGTAGAGATCAGACAGCGTCCTGCGTAGATGGCAGTTCTGACTCTTATCCCTCAGCTCCACAACACACTCCACCTGTTCAAACACACAGCATAGCCTTGCCAATTTTTTTTTTTCCAGGAATGAGCTAAACTATGTTAATAGGATGTGAGTGTTCTATTTAGTCCTGTGCAGTGATTGAGTGCTTAAGCACATACAAGTGACATCTTTAAGCCTCTGTTATGCAATGCAGACAGGAAACAAAGGCAGGGATAGACTGCTGCCACAGGAAATGATTTCTTACCTGTACTTTAAAGAGATCTACCCGATCACCGTACCCCCGGTAGCAAATGTCCAACAACCTGGTGAAAAACATGAGCAGTGACAGATGAAAAAATACCTAGGCAGTGTGGAAGAGGACTAATCAAAAGCCTTCTCATATTCAATGCAGCATTTGTGTTGGATTTCTTTTTGTCCCAGTGACAAAGCTGTAACATTAAAGCAATTTATTAAAGGAACACGTATCTGTATTTAAACTGAGGTTGATAATCCTACTTCAGATATCCACCAGAGAGTTACTTTACACTAATGACCCAAGCATTGTGGAAACCTGACCATCATACTCGTATGTGATATACAATAGGATGTTCTTGTATGCTGTAGCATTACTAATTTCCCTTTACTGAAACTTGGGGATACAAACCTATTCCAGCGTGACAGTGACCCTGTGCACAAAGACATCTTTTGCCAAGGATGTATTGGAAGAACTCAAGTGTCCTGTACATGAGGCTTGACCTCATCCACACTGAACACCTTTGGGATGAACTAGAATACTTACTGCACTCCAGACCTCCTCGCCCAACACCAGTGCCTGACCTCACTAATGCTCATGTGACTAAATGAGCACCACAGCCACACTCCAAAATCCAGCAGAAATCCTTTCTAGAGGAGTGGAGGATATTATAACAGAGGAAAAAGGGGGTAAATGTGGAAGGGGATGTTCACAAAGCACATACAAGTGTTACGATCAGGTCTCCACCATCTTATGGCCATATAGTGTATTTGGTGGCAGCACAGTGGTTAAGTGGTTAGCATTGTCGCCTTGCACCTCCAGGGTCCAGGTTCGATTCCCGCCTTGGAGTCTGTGTGCATGGAGATTGCATATTCTTCCCGTGCTTTGTGGGTTTTCTCCAGGTACTTTGATTTCCTCCTACAGTCCAAAATCATGCAGATTAGGAACTACAGAGGTTTCTCGATGGATGGAGTTTATTTAATAGAAAAAGAGCTTTAAAGTCATAGAGACTTAAATAATATGAGTCATGAGTCCAAGAAGCATATCTAGCTCATGCTGATTTTATTCACTCCAGTGTTGACCATATTTTACCGAAATGCCATGAGTATTTGAAAATATTAAGGTCTACACTGCTTAATTCTGTGTACAAGGTCACGAGGGGCCTGGAGCATATCCCAGGAGACTTATGGCATGAGACGGGGTACACCCTGGACCATCCATCGCAGGGCACACATACACACACACATACTATGGGCAATTTGGAAATGCTAATTAGCTTAATCTGCTAAGGAAACCGGGGTACCCAAAGGACACCCACCAAGCACAGGGAGAACATGCAAACCCCATGCAAGCAGGGGCAAGAATTAAACCTGGCTGGAAACTGAACCCGGATCCTGAAGGTGCAAGGCGAAAATGCTAACCAATAAGCCACCATGATGCTGGAAATATTAAGGTGATACTGTAATTTCTCCATAATTCATTTAAGGTTGTGATGTTCACTGTCCTACTGCACATCTCAATTTCTTGTGAAAATAATTTAATACGGATAAAATTTTATTACATCTTATGGCTGCATAAATACAATTAAAAGAAGACTGAATACAAAGCCTGTTTTCCGCTCCTGACCTGACGTCTTCCCGAGCCAGTATGTTCAGCAGTTTAGCCATGTCTCCTGGCCCATCTCCCAGCTGAACACTGATGCGGCTTACGCGGTCATCCAGTACCAGAGCTCTGTCTACACACTCCCTCACCATGTCCAGCTCCATGTTAGCACTGGCAACTACCAATGCTACTCTGTACGGGTAACACACACACACACACACACACACACACAGAAATGGATGTCATAAATATTTCTCTATTTGGTACACTCAAACAGTTAACTAGAAACAAGATAGTTCTGGATCATGGATTATGTTATTTTTCTGGAACTGGTCAGTTGGAATCTTGTTATAAAATTGGCTTGTAATTCAAATAAAAAAAAAAATCCAACTTTATAGAATTTCAATGGCACTTCAGAACTATTTGAAGTAGAAATCATTGCTTTGATATCGCTTATGTAGTGTCATGTAGCGAAACTTAATGGTCATGAAAGCATTATCACCAAAGTGTCGACCAAATTCTGGTTTACTCTTGCTAAGTGCCCTTGAGATGATTAGTAGTTCAGCTCACCTTTTACCCCTTAGCTCTGGAAGTTGCCCTGCCAAGATGGCTGCCAGTCCCATGGCTCCCTCAGTATCTACGGTGGTGTGCTCATACTCCTGAAACCTCAGCATCGACACCAAATTGTCTTTCTCTCTGTATGGTAAGAATAATAAATTATGATTAAGAGGCTTGCCATGCGATGGACTGGCACCCCGTCTGGGGTGTAGCTCGCCTCGTGACCTAAGTCTCCTGGGGATAGACTCAACGATGAGTGAGTAAGAGATCAAGAGGCTTTGGCTTTTATTTATGATACTGAAATTGTGCTCCAGCCTCTAAATAGAACCTAGACAGCATTTTAATCAAATCTGAATCACTTTAGTAAATGTTTCCTGTAAATTAGGAACTCACTATAAATGCTAGCAATGTAAATGAGTTATATTGAGGCATGAGTTATATATGTTAATAAGGCAAGCTAGTATGTTTATTTAATTGAATGGTTTTTGAATGTTATGGGATTAGGAACTTTAAGTTTCTAGAATGTTCCAGCTGTCAAGATTTCTTGATGTTGCACATACTGTAGAAAGGTAAAAAAAGGTTTTCTATTATTGCTTCATCTAACTGGGAACGTTTGGCCGTATTAAGCAATTTTATATTCAAGCCATGTGTGAAAGTTTTGATTGGTCAAACTGAATGAAATATACACACATGCACATGTTAACACGTCTGGTTGATGCCAATCAGTCGTAAAGTACCAGTGCATTCGCGGTACAGATGATTTGTGTTTAGCGATCGCCACAAAACTCCATAAAAGTCAAAAGTCACAGGACGTTGAAAGCAGTGAGTGTGTTCTTAAAACCTTCAGAGTACCGTAATTAACATTCACTGATACCTTTTTAAACAATGTGGTGCTTTTAAAAAAGTAGACATTGTACCGAACAGAGATCATCTTATCCACCGTTTTCTTGGCCATCTGAAAAGTGCGTGCTCCCAGTGAGTGCTGCATTAGATCTAAGATATAAAGCAAGAGCTAAAGTAAAAGCCATGTCTGATTCTGGAACAGCCCATAAATTGAAAGATGAAAAAGGAAAGAGGGAAAGATTTTGGGATGAAATTAAGATGAACGTTTATTAAGAGGCAAGCAAACACACTTTTACCTCGGTAGAGTTTTTTATTTGTGGCGCGGGAGAAATCACTGACAAGAGAATCTGTTTTGAGAGACTGTAGCAGAAGTGGAAACTCCTCTGGCTCAACCCCCTGTCAGGAAAGGAAAAAAAGATTATCAGTGATAATGGCCCCTGCCTTTTCCTTTGGGCTCCTTTCTATATGGTTAATGCCTCTTCATTGATTGTTAGGTATAACCATCATTATATATATATATATCATCCATATATCATATTTGAACATACACTCTACCAGATGTATTACATAACCATTTAGAGATGCATTATCTGCTGACATTTTCTACAACGTCTACAGTATATGCGCTATTAAAGTTATACATTTGCCACATCTTCCCTGACGTTCTTTATTCAGCAAGCAATAAATTAAATGCCACCTACATACGGTGCTCATTTAGTGCTCACCTCTTTGACCATAAACCATATGTAATCACAGAATCCTTGATAGCACATATGAATTAGCCTTATAAGACAGAAATGATCAAATTTCCCACATGTGTATAGTAGTTAGAACCTGGTTCATACATACTATGATTGAGATGCGATGGTTTAGGTGTTTAATAGCAACAGCAGTCCCAACCAGCACTCCACTCTGTCCCCCAGCAGGCACAATGACTGCATCCAGTTTGGGCACTTGCTCATGGACCTCAATGCCTACTGTACCCAAACCTGCCAGGTACACGACACGGTCATCCCTGCAAGGTGGAGAGGGAGACAGATGGGTTGGGTATGTGAATAAACCTATGCTTGCCTGAACACCCCAAAAAAAAGCTAAGCCAAATTACTCACTGTGTAAATACTACACTCTTTGCAATGCATTGATTTCTTGAATTTCTCATACAACTAATTGAAGCTGCTGTTATCATAATGATCACTAATAATTGTGCAGAAGAACAGATTAATGCTGTAGCACTCACTCCTCTAGGTAGAGGTAGTCGTTCTCCTTGGCCAGATGGTGAGCATGGTTTTGTGAATCCTGTGCCGTGCTGCCATAGGAAATGACCATGGCACCATAGTCCCGGTACATACGCAGCCGTGGTGGGGAAGTGTAAGCAGGCATTATGACAAAGACTGGGATTCTCAGCCCCACTGCATGGTAAGCGACTGCCATGGAGAAGTTACAGTCTGTGGCCACAATGACTCCTTTCTTCTGCTCATCCTGCAAATATGGGCAAAACTTTTATTAATTTTGTAGTTTTTTTTTATTATTATTGATATTTCTTGATTTATTTATTTTTTTTATAAATAAAAAATAGCACTAAGAATAATATTAGTATGGTTTAAACTTAAGCCAAAATAAAATGAATCCTATTTTTAGCAGAAATGAGCAGTGTTGGGGAAGGTACTCAAAAAAATGAATCTGCTACTAATTACTACTTTAGAATTGTAATTTGATTAAATTACTGATTATTACTTGTAAAAAGTAATCAGATTACTAATTACAGTACTTTACTTTCAAGTTACTTTGAAAACGTCTCACGGCGTGGGCCTGTGATGGGCGTGCGCCTCTACCTGTTGCCGCTCCTCACTCACTCCGTAGGCTCCCTACGTAGGCGGCCCCCCCTCTGCAGGTGCGTGAATGGGCCAGGTTGCTAGGTCGGGTCAGCTGGCGATAATTAATGTTAATAGATCTCAGGCTTTCTACTTTTTTTTCCACTTCCTCCCTCCTTTAACCCTTCTCCTTACTTGTTTTTCTAAATAAAATTACCCCTTTGTCCATGGTGCCACCCGTGCAAAAAGGGCTAACCCATCACAACATCAAATGTAAAAAACTACAAAGTCCAATGATTGATTAAAGCGCATGCTCGTTAACTGATGCTGCCACACAAAACGTGATTTTAAAATGCATTTTGATTAATTTCTAAACACTATATTTGTAACGCTAGTAACGTAATGTTATTGACATCGGTAACTGTAATCAAATTACATGCATTTAAAATGTAACGTGTTACATTACCTCGTTATCAGGAAAAGTAATTAGATTACAGTAACGTGTTATACACAACTCTGCAAATGAGCTATATAATTTTATCTGTACAGGGTCGCGGGAGGACTGTAGTCTACCCCAGTGGACTCGTGTACTGTAAGTAGGATACACTCTGGACAGGGTGCCAATTCATTGCAGAGCACACAAGCTCACATACTTTGAGCCATTAGGAAGAGCCAATTAGCCTAATCTGTATGTCTTGGGAGGAAACCCGCAGAAAACGGGGAGATCATGCAAACTCTTCAGGAAGATCTTCTGAACTCTACTCTGGGTTTCAGTCTATGACTGGTGTGAGGCGGGAATAACCTCTGTATGGGACAAACATCACTTGAACAAACCACTTTGTGGCAGGTGTTTGGCGACAACGAGGTGATTACCGAGGTGTAACTTTTCCTCAAGGGCCTTCAAAGATGGTCTCCACCAGCTCATTCATCGGTTGGAGAAGTGTGTCGCCTTAGGTGGAGGATATGTACTGTAGCTCACGACCAATGTTCATTTCTTCACTACATTATTTTTTCTTTGCAATAATAAGAATTTAATGACGTGATGAACCAGAAATATAATACAAATCTGCAGCTTTTTAAGTAATAAACCAACAAACCTAATACATTTCCCACCAATCCCATCAATTTCTGCAAATGTATTATGAAATGCTGTTACATTTGTGCGAAATTTATTATGTTTGTGGCATTATTCTATTTAATGTTGCAGCTTTGCTTTAATTTTGTGGTTTCCTACATTTGTACTTTTTGCTCTGGCGAATGTTGCACACACCCATACACACCTGGGGCAATTCAAGCATCACAAGTCTATTTACCAGAATGCCATTTGGGCAGGTGGGAAAAACTAGTGAACCCAAAGGACATGCACTTGGAAACAATGAAACCATGCACAACTCCATAGAGACAGTAAGTTGAGCTCAGGATCTTACCAGGGTCCCTCAGTTGTTCTTTAAAGGTTGTTTGTTCTCCACTTGCTTTTCTTACCTAATTCGCTTAAACTGACACAATTCATCTACAAATCATTTTTTTTTAAAAGTAATTAAATTTGTACCTGTTTTAGGGAGGAGAGCAGATACAGAACTCCTCTCTCCTTTACTGAACCCGTGTAGTGGAGGTACTCTTTCTTCAGAAAAATCTCCATACCATACAATTTTGATAGTCTGGAGTACTAAAAAGCAAAAAACAAACGAACAAAAAGTTTCAGAGTTGTTTTTTTCTGTTCAAGACTACTTAATGCTTTTTATACTTCCTGACACCAAATTAATCCAAGCTAAACATTTTACAGCTTTAAAACCTGCAAGACACAACCTCTTTAAAATGTTTCAAAACCCGAAAATATTTTTCAGGAAACTGGCCTCCATTTATGTTTACATTTACTGTTTAGACAAAAAAAAAATTTGAAAAGTGCCAGAATATAGTTTGGATGAAGATGTCAGACTGACTTTTGTTATTACAGGCTAGAGAATATCTTGTCAAAATATTTATACAGAATGGGTGGCCGGTTCGGAACTCCTGCTAGAAAGTAACATGCTGAGGCTGACATACTGTGCAGGGGGTCTTCTGAATTCCTGCCTGTTGGATATTTAATACTGCTGCACTGATGTCCTCAAAGCTGAGGTACTCAGCGGGAGGCTTGGGTGCAGGCTTGATGTCATTGTTGATTTGGATGGAGGGTTTAGGAGGTGCCATCAGTTGCATCTCTGGCACTTCTGCCACGTTGGTCTTAAAGTGTCTCACATCCCCATTCAAGTACTCCTCAGCGCCAAAGTCTCGGAGACGCTCGGGGCAGATGAGGGTGGGTCGACGGATAAGGACGCCGTTGCTGATGATGCTATCTTTTTGGCATTGGCCATCACGGGGTGAGCATGTCTTTATGTTGCTGCTTGAACGCTGATCATCCCTGAAAAAGCAAGATATAGGAAGATTATTGTTAAGGGTGGAATGTACCTCCATATATTTCCATGTATGTTATGTTTTTCTGGCATTGTGTGAACTTTCCCATGCATCTATTCATTCCTTATATGGTAATACTTCAAGTAGCCCATGCAACTTTCTCTCTCTTTGTGTTTCGCAGAACATAACCAGAACATATTAATGACGTTTTGTTCTTTGATGTAACAGATGTACATGACACAAGGCGTTTGGATCAAAAGTTAAATAATCTGCTGTAAATAAACAAAAAGGAACATTCAGAAACCATCATGCATGCTGTGTGTATGTGTGTGTGTGTGTGTGTGTGTATATGTGTGTGTGTCGCTCTCTCAAGCTGCTGAAGCCTGCCAGTAAGAATATCATGGCGGAGCGGACACTTCAAGTACTGTAATTCTTTCTTTCACCTTTTTTAATCTTAATAATGTACAAATTGATATAATATATTAAAAAAGTACAGTACTAGTGAAGACCTTTGAAACTAACTAAGTAGTGACTAACAGCTGCCAAGAGACAGTCATTTATAAAACCAACGAAAGGAAGAGATCATCCAAGGGATGCACTGATTGTGTTTTTCTTATTCTCATTGCATTTTTTGATATGATGCCAGAGTTAGCAGCATGTGAGCTGATAACAGATATTGATCTGATAATAATACACTTAATGTAACCCAAGCTAGCTTTCAAATCTCACAGGCTTAAAGACAGTCTGTGTTCAAGATTCATGTGCATGCCATGTGCAACGCAGATGTCATAATTTACGCCATATGAAACATAAACGTGGCACATTCCAGTAGAAAAATAATTAAGTTACTGAGTGGTGATCTTATCTAGTATTTCAGGTCAGTATTGCCTTCTACTCAGATATCACCAAAACCTACAGTATATGGTGTAGAGTCCATTTTTAAAAAAAAATATATTTGCAATCAATAGAAGGTAATCCACTTAAAACACAATAAAAAAAATATGTAGCAATGAAGGTCAAGTGATGCAGAGTGGTGGATGAAAGTGTGCTGGAATTGTATCACACAATGTAAAACAAAAAGGAGGGTCTTGTTTTTTGGAATGTTAGAGAAGTGCTAGGAGTAAGTATATCGACTAAGATATAAGATCTTGGCAAGAGATTTAGGCTTTGGAATAGTAGTTGCTCATGAAGATGTGACCCTTATTAGATGTCTATGTCTAGATGGTGTGTTAATGTCTTTAGATGGATAGATCTTCTACCCAATACATATAGAGTTTATACAGGAAAGGTCAAAGGGAATGACTGCAGGATGGGTGTTGCTAAGCGGTCAGTATGATCACAGGGAACTCAGGAGGAAACAAATGCTGGGTAAAAACTACCGAGTCTGTGAATCTGAATCTTTGAGGTTTAGAGACTCTATGCATTTGAGATTTAAAATTTCCCACCTGTGCCAGAAGGGGTCGTACTCCTCAGTGTCACCGAATCCCCTCCGTGCTGGCGAGTTTTCCCCCACATAGCTTGTGAAGAAAAACTGTGCTGCAAAGTTCATTCTGAATCTTGAGGTAACGAGTTACAGGTCTTATCTGAACTTTTTAGTCCTGTATGGAGGAACTGCAGAAGCAGTAACAATGCGCTGTTCTGCTCACCCTGGTGTACTGCATGGCCCTAACTTGCTCTGTAAGACTATTTAAGAAGGGATTACTTCTTACAGACAAATGCCAGCCTCTTCCTGGGCTCTGTGCCTCTGCCGGCCAAGCCTCGTGCTCTATTCCTGTCTCGATCCCGGTTTAAACTGAGCTGTGACGTGAGATGATCAGACACTCTAACTGGATAGACAGAGACTTAATGCTTCAGAAACGGTGTTCTCAGATCTTTCGTTTGGGAGGACGGCCAGATTGTCATGAAGAGAGGGCATTGGATTACACCGTGTAACAGAGATGATGCTTTTATTTCCCTTTTTTCTTTCCACTAATCCTAACTGTAGCGGTAACAGTTTTACTAGCTGTGGATAGATATTGTCTGCATCATTGTGTGTGTCAAGGCTCAGACAAGACAGGAGAGCAGGCATTTCATGTTTGACACAGAGAAACAACATTTTTGGAACAAATATCATGCAAAAATATACAAAATTGCCAAACTGTTAGAAAGACCCGTTTCAGTTTTTTTTTTTTTTTTGCATAGACAATACAAGTGAATGTTTCATATTTTATTTTATTCTTTAAAAAAAACAAAAATAAAAAACATTAAATACCAGACAATCAGTCTTTGTCAATGTCATACTCTTACAAATATTCTTTTATATTGCAACCATTTCCAAAAATTGTTTATTTACACAGATAAGTCTTAATCTGGTTAATCTGCATACTTTTGCAGAGCGATTCTTCCAGAACAGTTTGTGAAATCCTTAAATTTTACCCACTATTAAAAAGCAAATTCCTCTATCTATGCAAATGTCAATAAAAAAAAATCCATCATCATTTAATCCAACATTAATTAACGTTTGAAATGAAAAAGAATTTCTCTGTAATATTTAAGTTTCAAATTAAAACGTTAGAATAAACATATAAAGGGCGTTCAAGTCCAACTGAGACTTTTGATTTCACACTTATGAGAGTAAAAACTCTTTTAATTTCTCTATATAATCCTGTACTACACTAATACACCAATCCCTAGGTTCACTAGTGCTTGGATACCATCAAGGTAAAAAGATTTTTCAATATACTAGAGTCATGATTAGACTGCCTGCTTCACATCTGACACACTAGCCTCCCAGGAACTCTTTGAACGGCCCAGATATGTGGAAATCACTTGGAGCGAGGTCAGGACTGTACAGGGGATGTGGCAGTACTGTAACTCCCAGCTCCAGAGTTCCTGTAACGTGCCAGTCATGTTGGTGAATGATTGTGTATATAGTTCTCACAGACAGATGTGTCTTTTGCAAGCTGCCAACAAGTTATGTCTGATTTTCAAGGATTATGTGTCCCACTAACTGAATGTTCACGGGCTCTGAGAAACCTCGGTCAGGGTTTTCATGGACCAACATTTAAAGGTTTGCACCATTCAAATGTTTTACTGTGCTAAGAATCCCATCACTGTACTGTGCTTGAAGTTATCTTTAAATGTAAATTAAGTTTTACAGTATACCTCAATCGTGAGAAATTACATCACAAGTCTCAGTTTGACTTGTACTTTACATGCAAACTAGATTTTAACAGATTTTTGGTTCTGAACAAAGAACAGAATTTCATATAATTCTGTTGTAATATATTTCAGTACCAGCTGAAATCGCTTAAAAGAAGAAATCAAAATCGTCTGTTTGAAACAAAACAAGCATTGTTTCATTTTACTATTTGGTTAGTGCTTATTTCACACACATTGCTTGCTTGTTCAGATTTCCTGCAGTCGTTGGCTTGACTTCAGCTGTGTTTCAATTCCGCTGGTGAAAAACAGGCCCACCCCGGCAGCCCACTGTACAACTGTACACCCAGCCCCTTCCCTCGCTTTTCCTTACTCCCCTTACTGTCTCGCCTTACCCTCCTCCAAAAAGGGAACACTTTTCTCCTGCACTCAGTGTTTTCATTAGGAAAAGAGGCGAACAGCAGAGTGAGAAAGGAACAGGGGCTACACTGAGCTACCAACTACGGGCCCTAAAGTTTCTCAGGTAAGTTCTGACTTTCTCATTTCCGCTTCACTCCTCCATGAAATACTTTCTTTAGTATATTTAGCTTTAGTATGTTTTGGTCATATGTTGCTTATATGAATCATTTTAGTGTAACCTGTCTGTCTTCCCTAGCTGGGGTGGGTGGTTACTCAGAGCCATGGCCAACCAGTTCATCTGTGTTGCTCTCTTGGTTTTTCTGATTGGTCACATGTTGGCAGGTAAGAGCCCTGAGTGGGTGAGTGTGAGAATGGATGAAAGAAGGATGGGGAAAGGTACATACCTAAAATCTTCATCCATCCATCCATCCATCTATCTATCTATCTACAGAAGAAAAAGCTTAAAGATATAAAAATATGTGTACTGTACTGTTTTTACATGACAGAGCATCTGGTTCAGATTTGGTGATTTTCTGAGTGACAGAGCAGCCAAACCTTAAAAAAGACATGTTTTTTCATGAATGAGACATACTGTACAGCATGATCCAGCATTTCAGCTATTACAGCTAAAGCTAGGAATTTGGACTTGTGTTTTTCTCTGTAGTAAGAAACATACAGCATGTAAAATGATAGCACTTTGTTTCTGTTAACTTTCCTGGATGGGACATGTCACATAATTGGTCAAATGTGTGTGATCTCATTTCCTAAGAATGAGAAGAGAAAATAGGCCATGAGCAAATTTGTGAAGCTCAAGCTCTCATTTACAGTACTTTATCCTCCTGTATTTATTGATCCAGGAAATACCCGGTGAGGCGCAGATAGTTGAGGTTAACTAATATGTCGGAGATATGTTTCTGTTGGACTGTTTAGATAAAGAGCTAGTCCAGAAACAGAGCCTCGCAGAGCCTTTTTTTTCTCCTTATTATAAACAGCGGGTCTAAAAGTCTGAGACGACTAGTGAAAATGCTTCAATTTTAGATAACAATGTAATCCAAGCATGTCCATTCCAAATGATGTCATCAGCAAAGCATGAGTGATAGATAAAAATATTTGCATGCATTTCAAAATGTCTTAGTGTTAGATTTGTCCCTCTTCATGATGTACTGTAATGATTGTGTGAACTTAATGGTTACTAGTGTTGCCCTGCATCTTCAAGGTCCTAGTTCGATTCCCGCCTTGGGAGTTTGTAAGCTCTCCCTGTGCTTAGTGGATTTCCTCCCACAGTCCAAAGACATGCAGATCAGGCTAACTGTCGTTCCCAAATTGCCCATAGTGTGAGAATGAGTGTGTGAGTATTTGTGTGTGAGTATTTGTGTGTGCCCTGCGATGGATTGGCACCTTATCCAGGGTGTATCCCACCTTGTGCCCTAAGTCTCCTGGGATAGGTTCCAGGCCCCCCGCGACCCTGTATACAGGATAAAGCGGTATAGACAATGATTAAGATGACTTGCATTTCATATCTCTGTTTTAATTGTCATTCAATGCACATAAATAAACATATCAGCCGGAGATCATTGACCTAATGAACAAATATATAAATAAATGAAAAACACCTGTGGTCATAAATAGTTTTTGGAGAATATATTAGCAGCATGGTAATCTAGGATATTAGATTGGCGTTTGCATTAATGATTTTTTTTTTTTTTAGTAAAACTGCACAAACTTGAATGCAGCAGCTGGTGAGGCAAACACTCTCCTGAACCCATAAACCCCAGCCACCTGTGTTCACACATTTTCCCATGCCTTTTTTTTAATACAGGACACGGCTATATTTAAGAACGATGTCCTTATTTTGCTCTGACTTAAAGCGAAACAATCTCCCAACTGCATGAATTTTAACTACGAATCTCATCACAATGATTCAAAGCAGACTTGTGATTAGGTACTTTGTGGAAACTTTTAGAAATGAATATTGGCGTTGGTTTTCATTTATCCTTAGGGTTTTGATTTGATCCTTGGCCTGTTTGACGATGAGCTAATAGTGTTTAAGTTGCACAACTGGACAGCTGCAATAGCAACATTGAGGATAAAATCACAAACAACATTTACACACAGCTGGGAAACAGATGTTCGCTGTGAGAAACGTAAACTTCTCTTAGTCATTGTATCGCTCACTGCTTTTAATGCTGCTAGGTGCAGGATGCCCTTTAAGATTTTAGGAGATTTTTTTTTTTTTCTGCTGAGAATCTAAGATGAGACATGACAAGAAGGCGGCTCAATTATGCATGTTCGAGGGCTCAGATCTATTTCTCATTCAGTTAAAAAAACAAAAACAAATTTATATATACAGAGCTGTATTTAATGGTCTAATGGTCTTAGAACTCAAGATGTAAAATGATGACTTCTTCCTTCTCACGGGACAAAAACTTATAGTCAAAGCATTAAATCCAAACGTTTTTCACCTCAAAGCTCTTTTACACCAAGGACACATAATGTAAAGTGAAGCTATAGCTGAAATGTGGTCGAAAACCTGTTATGGGTCTAATGGGACTAATGGGTATGTTTATGTTTCCTTCAGCCAAGCTTAGCTCTTAAAAGAGAAAAAGAACAAAAATAAAGCACTGTTCTCAGGTCAGTCGTAAGTCGTGACTGGGATTTTGTGTAATTTTCTTATTTCACCGTGAGGAACACAGTCTTAGGTCTGTTACTCAGTGATGTCATGGAAACACACGGTGCGGCAGCTTGGCATCTGGCTCAGCTTGCACGGCTCCCCTGGTGTGTTTATGAGGGAAAATGCTGTAGTAGGAAAACTTTGTGCAAACGTATGGCTCGCCTTCTTCAATCATTTGATGTAGCAGCAAGTTTAATACTTACTTACTTTAATACTTATGCAGAGTAATGACTGAAATGAAACAG